>JBBGZY010000922.1:1688333-2901666 GCA_037952925.1 Lithobates clamitans | reverse complement strand
AGTTGGAACACAGAAACGAGCCCTGCTGCAAAGTAATGCATCAAAAATTGTAATTACACGCCCCTGTTAAACAGGGGCTGAAAAATTAGGCCTTAGGCACTGGTGCTGGTGTCACAACACTGCAACCCCTTACAGATACTTTAGTTGGAACGCAGGAATGAGCCCTGCTGCAAAGTATTGCATCTAAAATTGTAATTACACGCCCCTGTTAAACAAGGGCTGAAAAATTGGGCCTTAGGCACTGGTGGCAGCGCCCAGAACCAAAAATGTTCTTACAAGCTATCAGCGTGATCATTGAGGAGGAAGAGGATAATTACTCAGGATAGTCACTCAGCATCAGCATAGGCAGTCTTTGAAGGGATCTGAGATTTCAAAAAAAATTATTCGGTTACATCAGCATCAGGTGCTTGGTAGCTGCTGGTGATCCAAGACTGATTCATTTTTATGAAGGTCAGTCGATCGACCAAGTAGGTGGACAGACGCACCCTGTGATCAGTTACAAAGCCTCCAGCAGCACTGAATGTGCGTTCCAAAAGAACGCTGGATGCAGGACAGGCCAGTAGCCCAAATTAACACTGTGCAAGCTCTGGCCAGTGATCCATCCTCAAGACCCAGTAACCCAGAGGATTTTTGGTGGGAAAGGTGAACAAGTCAGATCTTGCCCCTAGGTATTCCTGCACCATGTAAAACAGACGCTGGCGATGGTTGCTGGAACCGATCATACCTTGGGGCTGCGGACTAAAAAATTGTCTGAACGCATCGGTCAGACCGCCACCTTCTCCACCGCTCCTTCTTTGACTGAACGAAGCCTCAGCAACACGTTGTCCAGAAACAGGAGTCTGTAACCTCCCAGTCTCTGAGAACGCATTGCACAGACCATTCTGCAAGGCCTCCTGAAGATGTTTCATCCTCTGCTCCCTCCGCGATGGCAAGATAAGGTCTGCAACCTTACCCTTGTAACATGGATCAAGGAGGGTTGCCAGCCAGTATTGGTCATTCTCCTTGATACTACGAATACGAGGATCCTTACGCAGGCTTTGCAGGATCAGGGAGGCCATGCAGCGTAGGTTTGCTGAGGCATTCGGTCAGGAGTCCTCTGGGTCACTAAGGACGACATGGTCCGCAGCCACCTCCTCCCAGCCACGTACTAGTCGATGTGTTTCTTGGGACTGATCCCTTAAAGACTGCTGCTGATGCTGAGTGCCAGGCTCCACCTCCATACTGACACAATCATCCTCGTCCTCTTCCTGTGTGATCGGCGGGCACGCAGGAACCCTGTCTGGATAAAGAGGGCCTTGAGAGCTAAGAAAGTCCTCCTCTTCCTGCCTCTGTTCTGCCTCAAGTGCCCTGTCCATTATTCCATGCAGTGTGTGCTCCAACAGGTGGACAAGGGGGACAGTGTCACTGATGCATGCACTGTCACTGCTCACCATCCTCGTGGCCTCCTCAAATGGTGACAGGACAGTGCATGCATCCCTGATCATGGCCCACTGGCGTGGGGAAAAAAAACAAGCTCCCCTGACACTGTGCTGGTGCCATAGTCGCACAGGTACTCATTGATGGCCCTCTGCAGCATGTGCAGCTGCTGCAGCATGGCCAACGTTGAGTTCCACCTGGTGGGCATGTCACAGATTAGGCGGTTCTTGGGCAGGTTAAACACCTTTTGGAGGTCCGCCAGCCGAGCACTGGCATTATATGACTGGCGGAAATGCACACAGACTTTCCTGGCCTGCCTCAGGACATCCTGTAAGCCCGGGTACCTGCCCAAGAACCGCTGCACCACCAAGTTAAGTACGTGAGCCAAACAGGGCACATAGGTCATTTGTCCCTGTTGGAGGGCAGAGAGGAGGTTGGTGCCATTGTCGCAAACCACCATTCCTGCCTTAAGTTGGCATGGCATCAACCACCTCTGAACCTGCCCCTGCAGAGCTGACAGAACCTCTGCCCCAGTGTGGCTCCTGTCCCCCAAGCACACCAACTCAAGCACCGCATGGCATCTTTTGGCCTGCGTACATGCGTAGCCCCTTGAACAACTACAGAGCACCGCTGGTTCCGAGAACAAAGCACAGGAAGAGGCCATGGAGGAAGAAGAAGAGGATGGGGTGGAGGAGAGAGGTGTGTCACAATCATTAGTAGTGGCATTTTGGAGGCGTGGTGGCGGAACAACCTCCAACACTACTGCACCTTGTCCTGCATCCTTCCCAGCTGCCAGCAGAGTCACCCAATGCGCGGTGAAACTTAGGTAACGTCCCTATCCATGCCTGCTGGACCATGAGTTAGCGGTAATATGCACCTTACCACTGACCGCCCTGTCCAGCGAGGCATGGACATTGCCTTCCACATACCGGTAGAGAGCCAGAATCGCCTTCCATGAGAAAAAGTGGCGTTTGGGTTGCTGCCACTGAGGAACCGCACATTCCACAAACTCACGAAAGGGGGCAGAGTCTACCAACTGAAAAGGCAGCAGTTGAAGTGCTAGCAATTTTGACAAGCTAGCATTCAGCCGCTGGGCATGTGAATGGCTGGGAGCGAACTTCTTTCGGCGGTGCAGCAGCTGGGGCAGGGAAATTTGCCTGGTACAATCTGACGTCAGTGTACCGAAAGCAGATTGCCCACAAGTACTTGGCTGTGACACACCTAATTCTACACTAGGGATGAGCTTCGTGTTCGAGTCGAACCCATGTTCGACTCGAACATCGGCTGTTCGGTCGTTCGCCGAATTGCGAACGATATGGGCCATTCGCGCCAAATTCGTGTGGCGCGTCACGGCCCATAATTCACGGCGGCATCGCAGTGCATTGCTTGCTGATGATTGGCCAAGCATGCACTATGACCCGCATGCTTGGCCAATCACAGCGCCGCCTGAACAGAGAGCCGTAATTGGCCAAAGCCAAGGTGGCTTTGGCCAATTATGGCTCAGGGGATTTAGTACACGCCCCACACTATATAAGGCCGCCTTCACGGCGGCCCTGTGTAGTGTGTGTTCCGGCGTTGAAAGAGATAGACAGAGAGACAGTGTTTGATTTGAGTTAGATAGATTAGGCAGAACAGTCAGTCAGTTAGCTGCACTTACAGTGTATTGTGTATATATATGCATCCCAGGTGTTGCATATATATATATATATACACTGTACTCAGTTCAGCTAGATCCGTTCCTGTTATCTTCTAGACTATTTACATTTAGTGCAGTGCGTCCTGCTCACAGTGTTCAGCTAGATCCATTCCTGTTATCTTCTAGACTATTTACATTTAGTGCAGTGCGTCCTGCTCACAGTGTTCAGCTAGATCCGTTCCTGTTATCTTCCTACTGACAGGCAGGCTTGTCTTGTGACAGTATTAACAGCTACCTAAAGAAAATTACTGGTGTTCTTTTGATCCTATTAGTACCACGGTCAGGCAGCTAGACTATTTACATTTAGTAAAGTGCGTCCTGCTCACAGTGTTCAGCTAGATCCGTTCCTGTTATCTTCTAGACTATTTACATTTAGTGCAGTGCGTCCTGCTCACAGTGTTCAGCTAGATCCATTCCTGTTATATTCCTACTGACAGGCAGGCTTGTCTTGTTACAGTATTAACAGCTACCTAAAGAAAAGTACTGGTGTTCTTTTGATCCTATTAGTACCACGGTCAGGCAGCTATACTATTAACATTTAGTGCAGTGCGTCCTGCTCACAGTGTTCAGCTAGATCCGTTCCTGTTATCTTCCTACTGACAGGCAGGCTTGTCTTGTTACAGTATTTACAGCTACCTAAAGAAAATTACTGGTGTTCTTTTGATCCTATTAGTACCACGGTCAGGCAGCTAGACTATTTACATTTAGTACAGTGCGTCCTGCTCACAGTGTTCAGCTAGATCCGTTCCTGTTATCTTCCTACTGACAGACAGGCTTGTCTTGTTACAGTATATAAAGCTACCTGAAGAAAATTACTGGTGTTCTTTTGATCCTATTAGTACCACGGTCAGGCAGCTAGACTATTTACATTTAGTGCAGTGCGCCTGCTCACAGTGTTCAGCTAGATCCGTTCCTGTTATCTTCCTACTGACAGGCAGGCTTGTCTTGTTACAGTATTTACAGCTACCTGAAGAAAATTACTGGTGTTCTTTTGATCCTATTAGTACCACGGTCAGGCAGCTAGACTATTTACATTTAGTGCAGTGCGTCCTGCTCACAGTGTTCAGCTAGATCCGTTCCTGTTATCTTCCTACTGACAGGCAGGCTTGTCTTGTTAAAGTATTTACAGCTACCTAAAGAAAATGACTGGTGTTCTTTTGATCCTATTAGTACCACGGTCAGGCAGCTAGACTATTTACAGTTAGTGCAGTGCGTCCTGCTCACAGTGTTCAGCTAAACCTACAAGTTAGTGGGGTGCGTCCACCTCACAGTGTTCAGCTAAAGCTACCTGTAGAAGGTTGGTGGTGTTCTCATACTACAGGCAGGTAGTTGATTTTGCTAGCTGCAGTATATATATATATATATATATATATATATATATATATATATATATATATATATATAAATATATATATATATATATATATATATATATCCCAGCTTAGTGCAGCTACAGGCCATTAGTATGTCTGGAAGGCCAAGAAGGAGAGGCAGACAGTCACAAGCCAATAAGAGAGGGCAAGCAGGCTCTGTGTCTAGTGCTGGTCGTGGAGACGGTGCATCCTCATCAGCACGTGGCCATGGGACACGCTTGGCCTTTTTTTCGGCAGCTGGCCGTGTTGAGCCGCAACATGCGGAAGACTTGGTCGAGTGGATGACCAAGCCGTCCTCATCCTCCTCATCCTCTCTCACCCATGCCCAGGGTGCTTTGTCTGGCAAAGCAGCGGCCTCTTCCCTCGGCTCAATGTCATCAGTGACTCCTTCCCTAGCTCCACCATGTCCTCCTGAGGAGTCCCTCAAACTGTTTAACCACAGTGTTGGGTACATGCTCCAGGAGGATGCCCAGCGTTTGGAAGGCTCTGATGATGATACTGAGCTCGATGAAGGCAGTAACATGAGCACGGACAGAGGGGGTGCCCAAGAAGGACAGCAATCTGGCAGTCATGCTCCCCCTGCTGCAGCATACTGCCGGGTTTGCTCCAGTGATGAGGAGGGAGGGGATGATGAGGTCACTGACTCAACGTGGGTGCCTGATAGGAGAGAGGAGGAGGAGGAGGAGGCGGCACATCACCAACAAGGCAGGATGCCCTCCAGGGGCCAGCCTAAGGGCAGCACATTGACTGCATCACATGTGCAGGGCGCTGCAGTCTCTGCGCGTTATTCAAAAAGTTCTTTGGTGTGGGCCTTTTTTGAGACGAGTGCATCAGATCACACCGCTGCTATTTGCAACATATGTCTCAAGCGTATCTCACGTGGCCAAAACATCTCCCGCTTGGGTACCACATGCTTGACCAGACATATGTTGACCTGCCATGCAGTTCGTTGGCAAGCGCATCTAAAAGACCCACACCAAAGAACAAAGAGGACCTCTCCTTGCTCCTCATCAGCTGAGATTTCCAACCCCACTAGACCTTCAGTCCTCTCTGAGACCTGCACTGAGAGGAATGAAGGTGTAGAATTAGGTGTGTCACAGACAAGTACTTGTGGGCAATCTGCTTTTGGTACACCGACGTCAGATTGTACCAGGCAAATTTCCCTGCCCCAGCTGCTGCACCGCCGAAAGAAGTTTGCTCCCAGCCATCCACATGCCCAGCGGTTGAATGCTAGCTTGGCAAAATTGCTGGCACTTCAACTGCTGCCTTTTCAGTTGGTAGACTCTGCCCCCTTCCGTGAGTTTGTGGAATGTGCGGTTCCTCAGTGGCAGGTACCCAAACGCCACTTTTTCTCACGGAAGGCGATTCCGGCTCTCTACCGGCATGTGGAAGGCAATGTCCATGCCTCGCTGGACAGGGCGGTCAGCGGTAAGGTGCATATTACCGCTGACTCATGGTCCAGCAGGCATGGACAGGGACGTTACCTAAGTTTCACGGCGCATTGGTTGACTCTGCTGGCAGCTGGGAAGGATGCAGGACAAGGTGCAGTAGTGTTGGAGGTTGTTCCGCCACCACGCCTCCAAAATGCTAATGATTGTGACACACCTCTCTCCTCCACCCCCTCCTCTTCTTCTTCCTCCATGGCCTCTTCCTTGGAACCAGCGGTGCTCCGTAGTCGTTCAAGGGGCTACGCAAGTACGCAGGCCAAAAGATGCCATGCGGTACTTGAGCTGGTGTGCTTGGGGGACAGGAGCCACACTGGGGCAGAGATTCTGTCAGCTCTGCAGGGGCAGGTTCAGAGGTGGTTGACGCCACGCCAACTTAAGGCAGGAATGGTGGTTTGCGACAATGGCACCAACCTCCTCTCTGCCCTCCGACAGGGACAAATGACCCATGTGCCCTGTTTGGCTCATGTCCTTAACTTGGTGGTGCAGCGGTTCTTGGGCAGGTACCCGGGCTTACAGGATGTCCTGAGGCAGGCCAGGAAAGTCTGTGTGCATTTCCGCCGGTCATATAATGCCAGTGCTCGGCTGACGGACCTCCAAAAGGAGTTTAACCTGCCCAAGAACCGCCTAATCTGTGACATGCCCAGCAGGTGGAACTCAACGTTGGCCATGCTGCAGCGGCTGCACACGCAGCAGAGGGCCATCAATGAGTACCTGTGCGACTATGGCACCAGGACAGGATCAGGGGAGCTTGTTTTTTTTTTTCCACGCCAGTGGGCCATGATCAGGGATGCATGCACTGTCCTGTCACCATTTGAGGAGGCCACGAGGATGGTGAGCAGTGACAGTGCATGCATCAGTGACACTGTCCCCCTTGTCCACCTGTTGGAGCACACGCTGCGTGGAATAATGGACAGGGCACTTGAGGCAGAACAGAGGCAGGAAGAGGAGGACTTCCTTAGCTCTCAAGGCCCCCTTTATCCAGACAGTGTTCCTGCGTGCCCGCCGATCACACAGGAAGAGGAGGAGGAGGAAGATTGTGTCAGTATGGAGGTGGAGCCTGGCACTCAGCATCAGCAGCAGTCTTTAAGGGATCAGTCCCAAGAAACACATGGACTTGTACGTGGCTGGGAGGAGGTGGCTGCGGACCATGTCGTCCTTAGTGACCCAGAGCACTCCGGACCGAATGCCTCAGCAAACCTACGCTGCATGGTCTCCCTGATCCTGCAAAGCCTGCGTAAGGATCCTCGTATTCGTGGTATCAAGGAGAAGGACCAATACTGGCTGGCAACCCTCCTTGATCCACGTTACAAGGGTAAGGTTGCGGACCTTATCTTGCCATCGCAGAGGGAGCAGAGGATGAAACATCTTCGGGAGGCCTTGCAGAAAGGTCTGTGCAACGCGTTCCCAGAGACTGGGAGGTTACAAACTCCTGTTTCTGGACAACGTGTTGCTGAGGCTTCGGTCAGTCAAAGAAGGAGCAGTGGAGAAGGTGGCCGTCTGACCAATGCGTTCAGACAATTTTTTGGTCCGCAGCCCCAAGGTATGATCGGTTCCAGCAACCATCGCCAGCGTCTGTTTTACATGGTGCAGGAATACCTAGGGGCAAGATCAGACTTGGACACCTTTCCCACCGAAAATCCTCTGGGTTACTGGGTCTTGAGGATGGATCACTGGCCAGAGCTTGCACAGTATGCAATTGAGCTACTGGCCTGTCCTGCATCCAGCGTTCTTTCAGAACGCACATTCAGTGCTGCTGGAGGTGTGGTAACCGATCACAGGGTGCGTCTGTCCACCGACTCGGTCGATCGACTGACGTTCATAAAAATGAATCAGTCTTGGATCACCACCAGCTACCAAGCACCTGATGCTGATGTAACCGAATAATTTTTTTTGAAATCTCAGATCCCTTCAAAGACTGCCTATGCTGATGCTGAGTGACTATCCCTGAGTAATTATCCTCTTTCTCCTCAATCATCACGCTGATAGCTTGTAAGAACATTTTTGGTTCTGGGCGCCACCACCAGTGCCTAAGGCACAATTTTTCAGCCCCTGTTTAACAGGGGCGTGTAATTACAATTTTTGATGTAATACTTTGCAGCAGGGCTCGTTCCTGCATTCCAACTAGAGTGTCTGTGAGGGGTTGCAGTGTTGTGGCACCAGCACCAGTGCCCAAGGCCCAATTTTTCTGCTCCTGTCTAACAGGGGCATGTAATTACAATTTTTGATGCAATACTTTGCAGCAGGGCTCGTTCCTGCATTCCAACTAGAGTGTCTGTAAGGGGTTGCAGTGCTGTGGCACCAGCACCAGTGCCTAAGGCCTAATTTTTCAGCTCCTGTTCAACAGGGGCATGTAATTACAATTCTTGATCTAATATTTCACAGCAGGGCCCTGCGAGGGCTTACAGTGTTGTGGCCACAGCAACACCTAAGGCCCAAATTTCTGCTGAGTATATAGGGCAGGACCCTACTTTCAAACATCTAACTTACAAACGACTCCTACTTGCCAACGGAAGGAGACAACAGGAAGTGAGATGAAATCTACCCCTAGGAAGGGAAATTCTCTCCTGCAAGAGTTAATATGGGAAAAAAAATTCTCCTTTCCACTGATGCTTTCCAATCCTTGTTCCACAAAAAAACCCAAATTTTCAAAAACATTTTTCATTGGGACAAAAAGTGAGGTGAAATCTTCTGAAGAGGAGGAAAGACAGCAAAACAAATGTCACAGGGGTGATAACCCTTCCCTATGTTTTCCAAAAAGCTTACAGTAAAAAAGATTTTTTGGCTGGAGCTAAACACGTTAAAAATTTACCCGTTCAAAATTACAAAGAGATTCTACTTAACAACAAACCTACAGTCCCTGTCTTGTTTGCACCGCCTGTATACTGCTGTTCAGAGTATATAGGGCCTGGTGGCCCCACACCTTTCCTTATTTTAATTTGGGTGCGGGGTTCCCCTTAATATCCATACAAGACCTAAAGTGCCTGGTAATGGACTGGGGGGTACCCATGCCGTTTGTCTCACTGATTTTCATCCATATTGCCATGACCCGACATTACATTAAACCCGCAAGCAGTTTTAAATGAGATTTTTTCCTTTAAAAATGACATTTGGTGCAGGGACTGTTCTAAACACGGGAAACACGCGTCACTTTACAGGCATATTATAGACACCCCCAGGTACGATATTTAAAGGAATATTTCACTTTTTTTTTTTTACTTTAAGCATCATTAAAATCACTGCTCCCGAAAAAACGGCCGTTTTTAAAAGTTTTTTTTGCATTGATACATGTCCCCTGGGGTAGGACCCGGGTCCCCAAACCCTTTTTAGGACAATACCGTGCAAATTAGCCTTTAAAATGAGCACTTTTGATTTCGAACGTTCGAGTCCCATAGACGTCAATGGGGTTCTAACGTTCGTGCGAACTTTCGGTCCGTTCGCAGGTTCTGGTGCGAACCGAACTGGGGGGTGTTCGGCTCATCCCTATTCTACACCTTCATTCCTCTCAGTGCAAGTCTCAGAGAGGACTGAAGGTATAGTGGGGTTGGAGATCTCAGCTGATGAGGAGCAAGGAGAGGTCCTCTTTGTTCTTTGGTGTGGGTCTTTTAGATACGCTTGCCAATGAACTGCCTAGCAGGTCAACATATGTCTGGTCAAGCATGTGGTGCCCAAGCGGGAGATGTTTTGGCCACGCGAGATACGTTTGAGACATATGTTGCAAATAGCAGCGGTGCGATCTGATGCACTCGTCTCAAAAAAGTCCCACACAAAAGAACTTTTTGAATAACGCGCAGAGACTGCAGCACCCTGCACATGCAGAGCTTTGAGGTGTGATGCAGTCAGTGTGCTGCCCTTAGGCTGGCCCCTGGAGGGCATCCTGCCTCGTTGGAGATGTGCCGCCTCCTCCTCCTCCTCCTCTCTCCTATCAGCCACCCACGTTGAGTCAGTGACCTCATCATCCCCTCCCTCCTCATCACTGGAGCAAACCTGGCAGTATGCTGAGCAGGGGGAGCATGACTGCCAGATTGCTGTCCTTCTTGGGCACCCCCTCTGTCCGTGCTCACGTTACTGCCTTCATCTACTCAGTATAATCATCAGAGCCTTCCAAACGCTGGGCATCCTCCTGGAGCATGTACCCAACACTGTGGTCAAACAGTTCGAGGGACTCCTCAGGAGGACATGGTGGGGCTAGGGAAAGAGTCACTGATGACATTGAGCCGAGGGAAGAGGCCGCTGCTTTGCCAGACAAAGTACCCTGAGCATGGGTGAGAGAGGATGAGGAGGATGAGGGCGGCTTGGTCATCCACTCGACCAAGTCTTCTGCATGTTGCGGCTCAACATGGCCAGCTGCCAAAAAAAAGGACACATGCTGATGAGGATGCACCGTCTCCACGACCAGCACTGTTGCCTCTAGACACAGAGCCTGCTTGCCTTCTTTTATTGGCTTGTGACTGTCTGCCTCTCCTTGTTGGCCTTCCAGACATACTAATGGCCTGTAGCTGCACTAAGCTTGGATATATATATATATATATATATATATATATATATATATATATATATATATATACTGATACTGCAGCTAGCAAAATCAACTGCCTGCCTGTAGTATGAGAACACCACCAACCTTCTACAGGTAGCTTTAGGTGAACACTGTGCAGAGCTCGCCAAAAAATAACTTGTAGCTTATTTAGCTGCCTGCGGTAGTGATAGGATCAGGAAAACACCACCAACCTTCTACAGGTAGCTTTAGGTGAACACTGTGAAGAGCTCGCACTACACTAACTTGTAGCTTTATTAGTTGCCTGCGGTAGTGATAGGATCAGGAAAACACCACCAACCTTCTACAGGTAGCTTTAGGTGAACACTGTGCAGAGCTCGCCAAAAAATAACTTGTAGCTTATTTAGCTGCCTGCGGTAGTGATAGGATCTGGAAAACAACACCAACCTTCTACAGGTAGCTTTAGCTGAACACTGTGCAGAGCTCGCAAAAAAATAACTTGTAGGTTTAGCTGAACACTGTGCAGAAGTCGCACTACACTAACTTGTAGTTTTAGCTGAACACTGTGAGGAGGACGCACTACACTAACATTTAGCTTTAGCTGAACACTGTGCAGAGGTCTCACTACACTAACTTGTAGTTTTAACTAAACACTGTGAGGAGGACGCACTACACTAACTTGTAGCTCTAGCTGAACACTGTGCAGAGGTTGCACTACACTAACTTGTAGTTTTCGCTGAACACTGTGAGGAGGACGCACTACACTAACTTGTAGATTTAGAGGAGGACGCACTACACTAACTTGTAGCTTTAGCTGAACACTGTGCAGAGGTCGCACTACACTAACTTGTAGTTTTCGCTGAACACTGTGAGAAGGACAAACTACACCAACTTGTAGCTTTAGCTGAACACTGTGAGGAGGACGCACTACACTAACTTGTAGATTTAGAGGAGGACGCACTACACTAACTTGTAGCTTTAGCTGAACACTGTGCAGAGGTCGCACTACACTAACTTGTAGTTTTCGCTGAACACTGTGAGAAGGACAAACTACACCAACTTGTAGCTTTAGCTGAACACTGTGAGGAGGATGCACTACCCTAACTTGTAGCTTTAGCTGAACACTGTGCAGAGGTCACACTAAACTAACTTGTAGTTTTAGCTGAACACTGTGAGCAGGACGCACTACACTAACTTGTAGCTTTAGCTGAACACTGTGCAGAGGTCTCACTACACTAACTTGTAGCTTTAGCTGATCACTGTGCAGAGGTCTCACTACACTAACTTGTAGCTTTAGCTGAACACTGTGCAGAGGTCGTACTACACTAAATTGTAGTTTTAGCTGAACACTGTGAGCAGGACGCACTACACTAACTTGTAGCTTTAGCTGAACACTGTGCAGAGGTCTCACTACACTAACTTGTAGCTTTAGCTGAACACTGTGCAGAGGTCGCACTACACTAACTTGTAGTTTTAGCTGAACACTGTGAGCAGGACGCACTACACTAACTTGTAGCTTTAGCTGAACACTGTGCAGAGGTCTCACTACACTAACTTGTAGTTTTCGCTGAACACTGTGAGCAGGACACACTACACTAACTTGTAGCTTTAGCTGAACACTGTGCAGAGGTCTCACTACACTAACTTGTAGTTTTAGCTGAACACTGTGAGGAGGACACACTACACTAACTTGTAGCTTTAAGTGAACACTGTGCAGAGGTCACACTACACTAACTTGTAGTTTTAGCTGAACACTGTGAGCAGGACACACTACACTAACTTGTAGCTTTAGCTGAACACTGTGCAGAGGTCTCACTACACTAACTTGTAGCTTTAGCTGAACACTGTGCAGAGGTCGCACTACACTAACTTGTAGTTTTAGCTGAACACTGTGAGCAGGACGCACTACACTAACTTGTAGCTTTAGCTGAACACTGTGCAGAGGTCTCACTACACTAACTTGTAGTTTTCGCTGAACACTGTGAGCAGGACACACTACACTAACTTGTAGCTTTAGCTGAACACTGTGCAGAGGTCTCACTACACTAACTTGTAGTTTTAGCTGAACACTGTGAGGAGGACGCACTACACTAATTTGTAGCTTTAGCTGAACACTGTGCAGAGGTCGCACTACACTAACTTGTAGTTTTAGCTGAACACTGTGAGGAGGACGCACTACCCCAACTTGTAGCTTTAGCTGAACACTGTGCAGAGGTCACACTACACTAACTTGTAGCTTTAGCTGAACACTGTGAGGAGGACGCACTACACTAACTTGTAGCTTTAGCTGAACACTGTGCAGAGGTCTCACTACACTAACTTGTAGTTTTAGCTGAACACTGTGAGGAGGACGCACTACACTAACTTGTAGCTTTAAGTGAACACTGTGCAGAGGTCACACTACACTAACTTGTAGTTTTAGCTGAACACTGTGAGCAGGACGCACTACACTAACTTGTAGCTTTAGCTGAACACTGTGCAGAGGTCTCACTACACTAACTTGTAGCTTTAGCTGAACACTGCAGAGGTCTCACTACACAAACTTGTAGCTTTAGCTGAACACTGTGCTGAGGTCGCAATAAACTAACTTGTAGCTTTAGCCGAACACAGTGAGGAGGACGCACTACACTAACTTGTAGCTTTAGAGGAGGACGCAATACACTAACTTGTAGCTTTAGCTGAACACTGTGCAGAGGTCGCACTACACTAACTTGTAGCTTTCGATGAACACTGTGAGGAGGACACACTACACCAACTTGTAGCTTTAGCTGAACACTGTGAGGAGGACGCAGTACCCTAACATGTAGCTATAGCTGAACACTGTGCAGAGGTCACACTAAACTAACTTGTAGCTTCAGCTGAACACTGTAAGGAGGACACACTACACTAACTTGTAGCTTTAGCTGAACACTGTACAGAGGTCTCACTACACTAACTTGTAGTTTTAGCTGAACACTGTGAGCAGGACGCACTACACTAACTTGTAGCTTTAGCTGAACACTGTGCAGAGGTCTCACTACACTAACTTGTAGCTTTAGCTGAACACTGTGCAGAGGTCACACTAAACTAACTTGTAGCTTTAGCTGAACACTGTGAAGAGGACACACTACATTAACTTGTAGCTTTAGCAGAACACTGTGCAGAGGTCTCACTACACTAACTTGTAGTTTTCGCTAAACACTGTGAGGAAAACACACTACACCAACTTGTAGCTTTAGCTGAACACTGTGAGGAGGACGCACTACCCTAACTTGTAGCTTTAGCTGAACACTGTGCAGATGTCACACTAAACTAACTTGTAGCTTTAGCTGAACACTGTGAAGAGGACACACTACATTAACTTGTAGCTTTAGCAGAACACTGTGCAGAGGTCTCACTACACTAACTTGTAGTTTTCGCTAAACACTGTGAGGAAAACACACTACACTAACTTGTAGCTTTAGCTGAACACTGTGAGGAGGACGCACTACACTAGCTTGTAGCTTTAGCTGAACACTGTGTAGAGGTCTCACTACACTAACTTGTAGTTTTAGCTGAACACTGTGAGCAGGACGCACTACACTAACTTGTAGCTTTAAGTGAACACTGTGCAGAGGTCACACTACACTAACTTGTAGTTTTAGCTGAACACTGTGAGCAGGACGCACTACACTAACTTGTAGCTTTAGCTGAACACTGTGCAGAGGTCTCACTACACTAACTTGTAGCTTTAGCTGATCACTGTGCAGAGGTCTCACTACACTAACTTGTAGCTTTAGCTGAACGCTGTGCAGAGGTCGCACTACACTAAATTGTAGTTTTAGCTGAACACTGTGAGCAGGACGCACTACACTAACTTGTAGCTTTAGCTGAACACTGTGCAGAGGTCTCACTACACTAACTTGTAGTTTTAGCTGAACACTGTGAGGAGGACGCACTACACTAACTTGTAGCTTTAGCTGAACTCTGTGCAGAGGTCGCACTACACTACTGGGGCGTGTTCTAAACCCCCTGAGCCATAATTGGCAAAAGCCACCCTGGCTTTGGCCAATTACAGCTCTCTCTACCAACGGCGCTGTGATTGGCCAAGCATGCGGGTGCAGGACGCACTACACTAACTTGTAGCTTTAGCTGAACACTGTGCAGAGGTCTCACTACACTAACTTGTAGCTTTAGCTGAACACTGTGCAGAGGTCACACTAAACTAACTTGTAGCTTTAGCTGAACACTGTGAAGAGGACACACTACATTAACTTGTAGCTTTAGCAGAACACTGTGCAGAGGTCTCACTACACTAACTTGTAGTTTTCGCTAAACACTGTGAGGAAAACACACTACACTAACTTGTAGCTTTAGCTGAACACTGTGAGGAGGACGCACTACCCTAACTTGTAGCTTTAGCTGAACACTGTGCAGATGTTACACTAAACTAACTTGTAGCTTTAGCTGAACACTGTGAGGAGGACGCACTACACTAACTTGTAGCTTTAGCTGAACACTGTGTAGAGGTCTCACTACACTAACTTGTAGTTTTAGCTGAACACTGTGAGCAGGACGCACTACACTAACTTGTAGCTTTAAGTGAATACTGTGCAGAGGTCACACTACACTAACTTGTAGTTTTAGCTGAACACTGTGAGCAGGACGCACTACACTAACTTGTAGCTTTAGCTGAACACTGTGCGGAGGTCTCACTACACTAACTTGTAGCTTTAGCTGATCACTGTGCAGAGGTCTCACTACACTAACTTGTAGCTTTAGCTGAACACTGTGCAGAGGTCGCACTACACTAAATTGTAGTTTTAGCTGAACACTGTGAGCAGGACGCACTACACTAACTTGTAGCTTTAGCTGAACACTGTGCAGAGGTCTCACTACACTAACTTGTAGTTTTAGCTGAACACTGTGAGGAGGACGCACTACACTAACTTGTAGCTTTAGCTGAACTCTGTGCAGAGGTCGCACTACACTAACTTGTAGTTTTAGCTGAACAATGTGAGGAGGACGCACTACCCTAACTTGTAGCTTTAGCTGAACACTGTGCAGAGGTCGCACTACACTAACTTGTAGTTTTTGCTGAACAATGTGAGGAGGACGCACTTCCCTAACTTGTAGCTTTAGCTGAACACTGTGCAGAGGTCGCACTAAACTAACTTGTAGCTTTAGCTTAACACTGTGAGGAGGACGCACTACACTAACTTGTAGCTTTAGCTGAACACTGTGCAGAGGTCTCACTACACTAACCTGTAGTTTGAGCTGGACACTGTGAGGAGGACAGATTACACTAACTTGTAGCTTTAGCAGAACATTGTGCAGAGGTCACACTACACTAACTTGTAGCTTTAGCTGAACAGTGTGAGGAGGACGCACTACCCTAACTTGTAGCTTTAGCTGAACACTGTGCAGAGGTCACACTAAACTAACTTGTAGCTTTAGCTGAACACTGTGAGGAGGACGCACTACCCTAACTTGTAGCTTTAGCTGAACACTGTGCACTACACTAACTTGTAGTTTTAGCTGAACACTGTGCAGAGGTCACACTACACTAACTTGTAGTTTTCGCTGAACACTGTGAGGAGGACACACTACACCAACTTGTAGCTTTAGCTGAACACTGTGAGGAGGACGCACTACACTAACTTGTAGCTTTAGAGGAGGACGCACTACACTAACTTGTAGCTTTAACTGAACACTGTGAGGAGGACGCACTACACTAACTGTAAATAGTCTAGCTGCCTGACTGTGGTACTAATAGAATCAAAAGAACACCAGCAATTTTTTTCAGGTAGCTGTAAATACTGTAACAAGACAAGCCTGCCTGTCAGTAGGAAGATAACAGGAACGGATCTAGCTAAACTGAATACAGTGTATATATATATATATGCAACACCTGGGATGCATATATATACACACAGCACACTGTAAGTGCAGCTAACTCACTGACTGTCCTGCCTAATCTAGCTAACTCAAATGAAATGACACTGTCTCTTTCTCTATCTCTCAGCACGCCGGAACACACTACACAGGGACGCCGTGCAGGTGGCCTTATATAGTGTGGGCCGTGTTCTAAACCCCTTGAGCCATAATTGGCCAAAGCCACCCTGGCTTTGGCCAATTACAGCTCTCTCTACCAACGGCGCTGTGATTGGCCAAGCATGCGGGTCATAGTGCATGCTTGGCCAATCATCAGCCAGCAATGCACTGTGATGCCGCAGTGAATTATGGGCCATGACGCGCCACACGAACTTGGCGCGAATGGCCCATAATGTTCGCAATTCGGCGAACGATCGAACAGCCGATGTTCGATTCGAACATGGGTTTGACTCGAACGTGAAGCTCATCCCTAGTGGTGTTCTTCTGATCCTATTAGTCCTATTACCTACAGTATTTACAGTTAGTGTAGTGTGTCCTCTGCACAGTATGCACCTAAAGCTACCTGAAGAAAATTGGTGGTGTTCTTCTGATCCTATTAGTACTGCAGGCAGCTGCAGTATTTACATTTAGTTTAGTGCATCCTCTGCATAGTGTGCACCTAAAGCTACCTGAAGAAAATTGGTGGTGTTCTTCTGATCCTATTAGTACCGCAGGCAGCTGCAGTATTTACAGTTAGTGTAATGCATCCTCTGCACAGTGTGCACCTAAAGCTAAATGATGGAAATTGGTGGTGTTCTTCTGATCCTATTAGTACCACAGGCAAGCAGCTGCAGTATTTACAGTTAGTGTACTGCATCCTCTGCACAGTGTGCACCTAAAGCTACCTGAAGACAATTGCTATTGTTCTGATCCTATTAATACCACATTCAAGCAGCTGCAGTATTTGCCAGTTAGTGTACTGTGTCCTCTGCACAGTGTGCACCTAAAGCTACCTGAAGAAAATTGGTGGTGTTCTTCTGATCCTATTAGTACCACAGGCAGGCAGTTTCAGTATTTACAGTTAGTGTACTGTGTCCTCTGCACAGTGTGCACCTAAAGCTACCTGAAGACAATTGCTGGTGTTCTCATACTAATAATACTACAGGCGGGCAGTTGATTCTGCTAGCTGCAGTATCAGTATATATATATATATAAATATATACATCCCAGCTTTGTGCAGCTACATCTCACTGCAGGCCATTAGTATGTCTGGAAGGCCAACAAGGAGAAGCAGACAGTCACAAGCCAATAAAAGAGGGCAAGCAGGCTCTGTTTCTAGAGGCAACAGTGCTGGTCATGGAGACGGTGCATCCTCATCAGCACATGGCCGTGGGACATGCTTGTCCTTTTTTTCGGCAGCTGGCCGTGTTGAGCCGCAACATGTGGAAGACTTGGTAGAGTGGATGACCAAGCCATCCTCATCCTCCTCATCCTCTCTCACCCAGGTTCAGGGCACTTTGTCTGGCAAAGCAGCTGCCAACGCGGCTCTTCCCTCAGCTCAATGGCATCAGTCACTCCTTCCCTAGCCCCACCATGTCCTCCTGAGGAGTCCCCCGAACTGTTTGACCACAATTTTGGGTATATGCCCTAGGAGGATGCCCAGCGTTTTGAAGGCTCCGATGATGGTACCCAGCTAGAGGAAGGCAGGAACGTGAGTCCAGAGGGAGGGGGTGTCCAAGAAAGACTGCAATCTGGCAGTCATGTTCCCCCAGCTGCAGCATACTGCTTTCCTCCAGTGGTGAGGAGGGAGGGGATGATGAGGTCACTGACTCCACGTGGGTGCCTGATAGGAGAGAGGATGTGGAGGCGGCTCATCTCCAATGAGGCTGGATGCCCTCCAGGGGCCAGCATAAGGGCAGCACACTGACTGCATCACACCGCAGAGCTCCGCATGTGCAGGGCGCTTCTGTCGCTGTACGTTATTCCAAAAGTTCTTTGGTGTGGGCCTTTTTTGAGACGAGTGCATCAGATCCCACCGCTGCTATTTGCAACATATGTCTCAAGTGTATCTCGCGTGGCCAAAACATCACCCGCTTGGGCACCACATGCTTGACCAGACATATGTTGACCTGCCATGCAGTTTGTTGGCAAGCGTACCTAAAAGACCCACACCAAAGAACAAAGAGGACCTCTCCTTGCTCCTCATCAGCTGGGATCCCCAACCCCACTATACCTTCAGTCCTCTCTGAAACCTGCACTGAGAGGAATGAAGGTGTAGAATTAGGTGTGTCACAGCCAAGTACTTGCGGGAAATCTGCTATCGGTACACTGACGTCAGAATGTACCAGGCAAATTTCCCTGCCCCTGCACCGCTGAAAGAAGTTCACTCCCAGCCATCCACATGCCAGCGATTGAATGCTAGCTTGGCTAAATTGCTAGCACTTGAACTGCTGCCTTTTCAGTTGGTGTACTCTGCCCCCTTCCATGAGTTTGTGGAATGTGCGGTTCCTCAGTGGCAGGTTCCCAAACGCCACTTTTTCTCACAGAAGGCGATTCTGGCTCTCTACCAGTATGTGGAAGGCAATGTCTTGGCCTCACTGGACAGGGTGGTCAGCAGTAAGATGCATATTACCGCTGACTCATGGTCCAGCAGGCATGGACAGGGACGTTACCTATCTTTCACCACGCACTAGGTGACAATGGCACCAACCTCCTCTCCGCCCTCCGACAGGAACAACTGACCCATGTGCCCTGTTTGGCTCACGTCTTTAACTTGGTGGTGCAGTAGTTCTTGGGCAGGGACCCGGGCTTACAGGATGTCCTGAGGCAGGCCAGGAAAGTCTGTGTGCATTTGCGCAGGTCATATAATGGCAGTGCTTGGCTTGCTGACCTCCAAAAGGTATTTAACCTGCCCAAGAACCGCCTAATCTGTGACATGCGCACCAGGTGGAACTCTAAGTTGGCCATGCTGCAGCAGCTGCATATGCAGCAGAGGGCCATTAATGAGTAACTATGCGACTATGGCACCAGGACAAGGAACAGGGGACCTTGGTTTTTTCCCCACGCCAGTGGGCTATGATCAGGGATGCATGCAGTGTCCTGTCACCATTTGAGGAAGCCACGAGGACGGTGAGCAGTGACAGTGCATGCATCAGTGACACTGTCCCTCTTGTCCACCTGTTGGTGCACATGCTGCATGGAATAATGGACAGGGCACTTGAGGCAGAACAGAGGGAGAAGGAGGAGGACTTCCTTACCACTCAACGCCCCCTTTATTCAGACAGTGTTCCTGCATGCCCACTAATCACACAGGAAGAGGAGGAGGAGGAGGAGGATTGTGTCAGCATGGAGGTGAAGCCTGGCACTCAGCATCAGCAGCAGTCTTCAAGGGATCATTTACACTCCAAAGAAACCCATGGACTTGTACGTGGCTGGGAGGAGTTGGCTGCGGATCATGTCGTCCTTAGTGACCCAGAGGACTCTGGAACGAATGCCTCAGCAAACCTACACTGCATGGCCTCCCTGATCCTGCAAAGCCTGTGGAAGGATCCTCGTATTCGTGGTATCAAGGGGAGGGATGATTACTGGCTGGTAACCCTCTTTGATCCACGTTACAAGGGTAATGTTGTGGACATTATCTTGCTGTCGCAGAGGGAGCAGAGGATCTTCAGAAGGCCTTGCAGAAAGGTTTGTGCAACGCGTTTCCAGAGCCTGGGATCTTACAATTTCCTGGTCCTCCTGGACAACGTGTTGCTAAGGCTTCGGTCAGTCACAGATGGAGCGGTGGAGAAGGTGGCCATCTGACCGATGCGTTCAGACAATTTTTTAGTTCGCAGCCCCAAGGTCTGATCGGTTCCAGCAACCATCACCAGCTTCTGATTCACATGGTGCAGGATTACCTAGGGGCAAGATCAGACTTGGACACCTTTCCCACTGAAAATCCTCTGGGTTATTGGGTCTTGAGGATGGATCACTGGCCAGAGCTTGCACAGTATGCAATTAAACTACTGGCCTGTCCTGCATCCAGCGTTCTTGCGGAACGCACATTCAGTGCTGCTGGAGGCTTTGTAAACGATCACAGGGTGCGCCTGTCCACCGAATCGGTCGATCAGCTGACCTTCATAAAAATGAATCAGTCTTGGATCACCAGCTACCAAGCACCTGATGCTGATGTAACCGATTGATTTTTTTATGTGAGATCCCTTCAAGGCTGCCTATGCTGATGCTGAGTGACTATCCTGTTATGCTGAGTCACAATCCTCTTCCTCCTCAATTTTCATGCTGATAGCTTGTAAGAACATTTTTGGTTCTGGGCACCGCAACCAGTGGCCAAGGCCCAATTTTTCTGCCCTTGTTTAACAGGGGCGTGTATTTACAATTTTTGATGCAATACTTTGCAGCAGGGCTCATTCCTGCGCTCCAACTATAGCATCTGTGAGGGGTTGCAGTGTTGTGGCAATTTTTCTGCCCCTGTTTAACAGGGGCATGTAATTACAATTTTTGATGCAATACTTCGCAGCAGGGCTCATTCCTGCGCTGCAACTATAGCATCTGTGAGGGGTTGCAGTGTTGTGGGAATTTTTCTGCCCCTGTTTTACAGGGGCGTGTAATTACAATTTGTGATGCAATACTTTGCAGCAGGGCTTATTCCTGCGCTCCAACTAGAGTATCTGTGAGGGGTTGCAGTGTTGTGGCACCAGCACCAGTGCTCAAGGCCCATTTTTTCAGCCCCTGTTTAACAGGGGCGTGTAGGTACTATTTTTGATGCAATACTTTGCAGCAGGGCTCATTCCTGTGCTCCAACTAGAGTATCTGTGAGGGGTTGCAGTGTTGTGGCACCAGTGCCTAAGGCCCAATTTTCTGCCCCTGTTCAACAGGGACATGTAATTACAATTCTTGATCCAATATTTCACAGCAGGGCCCATTCCCGTGCCCAACAAGAGTCACAATCCTCTTCCTCCTCAATTTTCATGCTGATAGCTTGTAAGAGCATTTTTGGTTCTGGGCACCGCCACCAGTGGCCAAGGCCCAATTTTTCTGCCCCTATTTAATAGGGGCGTGTATTTACAATTTTTGATGCAATACTTTGCAGCAGGGCTCATTCCTGCGCTGCAACTATAGCATCTGTGAGGGGTTGCAGTGTTGTGGGAATTTTTCTGCCCCTGTTTAACAGGGGCATGTAATTACAATTTGTGATGCAATACTTTGCAGCAGGGCTTATTCCTGCTCTCCAACTAGAGTATCTGTGAGGGGTTGCAGTGTTGTGGCACCAGCACCAGTGCTCAAGGCCCATTTTTTCAGCCCCTGTTTAACAGGGGCGTGTTATTACTATTTTTGATGCAATACTTTGCAGCAGGGCCCATTCCTGCGCTCAAACTAGAGTATCTGTGAGGGGTTGCATTGTTGTGGCACCAGTGCCTAAGGCCCAATTTTTCTGCCCCTGTTCAACAGGGACATGTAATTACAATTCTTGATGTAATATTTCACAGCAGGGCCCATTCCCGTGCCCAACAAGAGTAACTGTGAGGGCTTACAGTGTTGTGGCAACACCACCACCATCACAGGCCCAATTTTTCTGCCCCTGTTCAACAGGAGCATGCAATTACAATTCTTGATATAATATTTCACAGCACGGCCCGTTTCTGCACCCAACAAGAGTAATTGTGAGGGCTTACAGTGTTGTGGCAACACCAACACCTAAGGCCCCAATTTCTGCAGAGTATATAGGCCAGGCCCCTACTTTAAAAAATCCAACTTACAAATGACTCCTACTTGCAAACGGAAGGAGACAACAGGAAGTGAGATTAAATATACCTATAGGAAGGGAAATTCTCTCCTGTAAGAGTTAATATGGGAAAAACATGTCTCCTCTTCACTGATGCTTTATCATTAATCCTTGTTTCACAAAAAAACACAAATTTTCAAAAAACATTTGTCATTGGGACAGAAGAGGTGAAATCTTCTGAAGAGGTGCACAGACAGCAAAACATATGTTACAGGGGTGATAACCCTTCCCTATGCTTTCCAAAAAGCTTAAAAATAGATTTTTTGGCTGGAGCTACACTTTAAAAATGCACCAGTTCAAAATTACAAACAGATTCTACTTAACAACAAACCTACAGTCCCTGTCTTGTTTGCACCGCCTGTATACTGCTGTTCAGAGTATATAGGGCCTGGGGGCCCTACGCCTTTACTTTTTTTAATTTGGGTGCGAGGTTCCCCTTAATATCCATACAAGACCCAAAGGGCCTGGTAATGGACTGGGCGGTACCCATGCTGTTTGTCTCACTGATTTTCATCCATATTGCCAGGACCCGACATTACATTAAAGCCGCAAGCAGTTTTAAATTACTTTTATTCCTTTACAAATGTCATTTTGTGCAGGGACTGTTCTAAGCATGGGAAACACGCGCCACTTTACAGGCATACTATAGACACCCACCAGGTACGATATTTAAAGGAATATTTCACTTTAATTTTTTTTACGTTAAGCATCATTAAAATCACTGCTCTCGAAAAAACGGACATTTTTGAAACTTTTTTTTACATGTCCCCTGGGGCAGGACCCGGGTCCCCAAACCCTTCTTAGGACAATAACTTGCATATTAGCCTTTAAAATTAGCACTTTTGGTTTTCGAACGTTCGCGTCCTATAGACTTTAATGGGGTTCTAAAGTTCGTGCAAACTTTCGGTCTGTTCGCAGGTTCTGGTGCGAACCGAACCAGGGGGTGTTCAGCTCATCCCTAGTTATTACTAAAATGTAGGCACCAAATAGTGTTCCCCTTGCTAACTATTGATTAGGTGTACTGTATAAAGGGGCAATGACTTTTGAAGTTTAAACCATTTCTTCTATTTGTCACGTGTCAAAATTCTGACTGTTCAGTCCTAAATTAGGATATTTCACATAAATGTTGCCCTTTTACACCCCACCAGTGTATTCCACATTAATGTGTCCCTAATCTACCCACCAGTCAGCTATAAACATATATCATAGTGGCACAGTTATTTTCTGTTTCTCAAATCATTGGATGAGGTGAGGCCAAGGTTTGATGCGTTTTTCAACACTATTACACTACTTTCTTAGGAACTTGTGGAAGATAAATCTGAAGAAATATACAGTATAAGTAAATGCTCATCTCCATACTTATAGAGACATTTACATATTTACATCATCTCAAAAAAATTATCATATTGGAACAAAATTCACATGTGCGCAAAGAAAGACAACCAACTAGACACAGTTCTCAAGTCAACCCCCTTAGAGAATTAAGTAATACCAGGGAGAGTGATACCCTCAGGAGACTGATAAAAGTAAGGAATGTACACTGGTAATGATGTATGGGCCATATTGTGCACCACTTTATACAGATGAACAGGAATGTCTGTCTAGAAACAGTCTGTACACTTTTGTATAATCATTACAGCTTATACAATATCTCTCATCATTTTTAAGAGAGTGATGAAATGATTATATGCTCTCAATAAGGTTTCCAGGTATAGGGGTACCCAACAGCTATCCCCCAGCATTTCTAAGTATATTATTCTGAAGCTATCTGTTTTCTAAAATGTATAGATAAGCAATTTATATGTGTTGTAGGTATCCTCAGTTTAAAGTGAACCAAGCCATTTGAAAAAGCACAATCTAGTATATGTCCACTATCCTATATTGTCTATAATAAAACATCTGACTAATCATATGAGTCCCATATGTAATAAAGAGATCAATATGGCTGGAACAGTATCCCATACTAAATGCACTCTGTGAGAATGACAGAGAGAACAAACAATATTAAATACCATCCATAATATCTTGCACTGATTGATCTGCAAACAAGAGGCCTGATACTTTGTTTCACATTTATCCCAAGGAAAAGATACCAACTTTAGCTTGCCAGCTTCACATAGCTCCCTCAGGTGGTAAACCCCAAAGACATGAGGAAGGGATCCATTACCTCACATTTGTTTTCCCATCCATTACGACAACACACACCGCAGTAACAGCCTTTAGGCGGTGCATGTGCTGTGTCTTCCATGCATGCTGTGTATCCGCACTAAGGCTGAAGTGGCTCCGTACCTTCCAGGACACTCCCGAGTATGGGTAGGAGTGCTCCTGGTGTGTGCTACTGCCATGTACAGCCCATTGTATGTCACAAACAAATTACATAATTAATGCCACCACAGCCATGTTAGGTAGGGGTGCCTACTTGCAAAGAGGAAGTGGGAAAAGATTGATCATTCTTAATTGTCACTTGCTGGAACTGCCTACATTTAGTTTTTGGGTGGTCCTCTTGTGTGTACACATCTAGTTCCTAGCAAATTCTCTTGCAAAGTGCAACCTTCCTTGCAAACTGAAAAAAACTATTTATTTTTCATAAATCAACCCCAAAGACTCTCCTAGTTTCCCTTCTGAACATTGTAATACTTAATGGGGAGAATATAACACAATGAGGGCAATGTGAGAAAAAAAAGACCACCTAGAGATGCCCAAACAATCTCTCTAATCTCTGTAAGTGGCTGTATTGTTTTTCTTATGGTCAGTCTACCACCACCTCATTTTATGAGAACGATTTAAAACTCATGATGTCACTGAGACCCAGGGGCCTTTAGCCTTTAACAGATATATCCAGTGACATTCCGGTCAGAGTCCCAGTCATCACCTGGGGTCCTCTCATATGGGATTCAATGTAATAAATGGAATCATGGATTTGTTATAGTTGTGGGCTAAGCCCACATGTTTACTCACAGGTGAGTTATATTTTAATTTTGTATTAAATAAAATAAAATAAAATGTGATCATGTATTCTGTGTAGTTTTTTCAGTATAATATTGACTTGGATAAGTCCCTCAGAACTCAGAAGTCAACCATCTTAAAATCCTTCTATTGGTCACTCAACTCTTGCAAACCTTTGTTTGCATGTTATCTAATCCTTATTTTGTAGAATTTTTGGCATCAACTTACAAGAAAATAGGTGAATGTCTTCTACACATTTGAGCTCATCCAAGTCCTGTGAGAGACAAAAACTAAGTCCTAAGCATATCACCTCCGCTTCAATCAGGGAGAGAGAATTTGAGAGGACATGCTAATATCAATATTATTTTGTCTCTTCATATTTTTGATCAGAAAAGCCTCTATGTTTCCTTTCCTTTTCCTGTTCAAGACAAGATAGTACCTAGGTCCCTTCAAAATCAATCACTATGCTCCTGGATACCCATCTTAATGTTTCTTGGGCTTTGGTCACGTGGGAACTCTGTTTCATGTGTGCTGGTCCTGTCCTGTCATAAACAAATTTTGGAAAGATGTCTTCCAGATGATCTCTAAACTTTCAGATACCCCAATCCCTTTTTAGACCAATTCGGATAAATGTGGTCCTTCTGCATGAAAAAATAGAGGCGTGGGATTTGACCCAGACCTTTTGTTTTTCTAAGGGAGTGAGCAGGTAACAATCCTACTGCCATCTTCTGAAACCTACCACTTACCACTCCTCATCATCTATGACCTCCCTCATTTTCCTTCCCCCTTTCCCCCATCACTACTCTCTGTTCTTATTATGGTGTTACTTTCTAAAATCCCCCTCCTGGATAACTCCCATCACATGCATTAAACCTCCCGTTCTGCCAGTGTTTATACATAGATATTTTGTACTTCAACTTTTGAAGACGCTTTCTGGGTGGAACAAAATGCATTAAGCAAAGGATAACTTCCGGTGAGGTCACGTCCGCTCGTTAGAGAGCAGAACATGGGTTTGAGTTGCACTGTAAGTTGCAATAATTAAAACGATAACACACTATGGATCTCTCCTGGTTCTCTTTCCCTATACATGTGTGAGGAGCCTGTACATATATTTTTTTCCTGGCTGTTGAAATTCCTGAGGAGGAAAAGACACAGTCATTCACTGGAGGACAAAAAAACCCCAATATCAATACACACGCAATATTTACTTCAAGTTGGTAAGTGCGGGCACATTAGGAGGGGAGCACGGAATGGCACTTTATCTGCCAGCACTTGTCACTGGAGCACATTAAGCACTTTAAAGGATTATTCTCAGATATAGAACTCAGATCAAATATTTATGGATTTTTGTATCAAATAATATTTTTTTTACTTTATATGAGAAAATATAATTAATGAATAGTTCACTTTATTGATTCACATTGTAGGAGAAAATCAGTAATATTATTTTGTTTAAGCATGATTACACCAATTTAAATACACAAGGGTAGACAGCGTTGGGCATTTATACTTCATACTTTGTAATTCAACCTAAGGTTTCATGCTGTTGCACTACTTTGCATTTATTTGTAACACATTGCTTAAGTTGTCTATCTCTACATTTGTATAATAACAAAAAGATTGAACAAGAAAACATAAATTACTTCATTAAAATGAAACAAAATATAGTATATACAGTATCTCACAAAAGTGAGTACACCCCTCACATTTTTGTAAATATTTTATTATATCTTTTCATGTGACAACACTGAAGAAATTACACTTTGCTACAATGTACAGTAGTGAGCATACAGCTTGTATAGCAGTGTAATGATGTTTTGATGTATTGATGTCCCCTCAAAATAACCCAGAACAGGCCTCGCCATGGTCGACCAAAGAAGTTTAGTGCATGTGCTCAGCATCATATCCAGTGGTTGTCTTTGGGAAATAGACGTATGAATGCTGCCAGCATTGCTGCAGAGGACGAAGGGGTGGGGGGTCAGCCTGTCAGTGCTCAGACCATACGCTGCACACTGCATCAAATTAGTCTGCATGGCTGTCATTCCAGAAGGAAGCCTGTTCTAAAGATGATGTACAAGAAAGCCCACAAACAGTTTGCTGTCCTGTGGTCTGATGAGACCAAGATAAACTTATTTGGTTCAGATGGTGTCATGCATGTGTGGTGGAAACCAGGTGACGAGTACAAAGACAAGTGTGTCTTGCCTCATTGCAAAGAACTCTTTGAGGATCTGAAAAAAATAATTATTGCTCTACATAAAGATGGCATAGGCTATAAGAAGACTGTCAAGACCCTGAAACTGAGCTGCAGCACTGTGGACAAGACCATACAGCGGTTTAACAGGACAGGTTTCACTCAGAACAGGCCTCGCCATGGTCGACCAAAGAAGTTGTGTGCACGTGCTCCGCATCATATCCATCTTTGGGATATAGACATATGAGTGCTGCCAGAATTTCTGCAGAGGTTGAAGGGGTAGGGTGTCAATCTGTCAGTGCTCAGACCATATGCCGTACACTGCATTAAATTGGTCTGCATGGCTGTCGTCCCAGAAGGAAGCCTCTTTTAAAGATGATACACAAGAAAGCCCGCAAACAGTTTGCTGAAGACAAGCAGACTAAGGAAATGGATTACTGGAACCATGTCCTGTGGTCTGATGAGACCAAGATAAACTTATTTGGTTCAGATGGTGTCAAGCGTGTGTGGCGGCAACCAGGTGAGGAGTACAAACACAAGTTTGTCTTGCCTACAGTCAAGCATGGTGGTGGGAGTGTCATGGTCTGGGCCTGCATGAGTACTGTTTACATGTACTGTGACATACTGAAGCAGAGCATGGTCCCCTCCCTTCAGAGACTGGGCCACAGGGCAGAATTCCAACATGATAATGACCCCAAACACACCTCAGAGAAGACCACTGCCTTGCTAAAGAAGCTGAGGGTAAAGGTGAAGGACTGGCCAAGCATGTCTGCAGACCTAAACCCTATTAGGCATCTGTGGGGCATCCTCATATTGAAGGTGGAGGAGCGCAAGGTCTCTACCATCCACCAGCTCCATGATGTCATCATGGAGGAGTGAAAGAGGAATCCAGTGACAACCTGTGAAGCTCTGGTGAACTCCATGCACAAGAGGGTTAAGGCAGTGCTGGAAAATAATGGTGGTCACACAAAATATGGACACTTTGGGCCCAATTTGGACATTTTCACTTAGGGTTGTACTCACTTTTGTTGCCAGCGGTTTAGACATTAATGGCTGTGTGTTGAGTTATTTTGAGGGGACAGCAAATTTACACTTTTATACAAGCTGTGCACTCACTACTTTTCATTGTAGCAAAGTATCATTTCTTCAGTGTTGTCAAAAATGTGAGGGGTGTACTCACTTTTGTGAGATACTGTATATTAATAAAGTATTTTCATTAACTTATCAATTGTATTTACTTTGATAGTTTGCATGATTCTCATAAACAGTTGTTTACATAGTATATCAGTTGAACTAAATGATCGCCCAACTATTGGATGCCTCTACCTCACTAAACTACCCTGCTAGGAGAAAAGCAACCAAATTACACCAGCAAAGGGTTCTAAGTGTCAGCTAATCCAAGGTGGTACTAGAAACCATTTAAGGGTTAAAGTCTGTTAATGAAATTAGATGCTGACCAATAGGCATATTATTAAATGTGATCTTAATGTTTTCATATATAACCTGACCTCTAGAAGGTGGGTTATGTATGAAAACTAATTGAATCATATGGGATTCAGCACCTGAAAAGTCCCAAAGCTAGAAAAGTGTTTGTAGATATGATGATTGGCATGGTAGACTAGATACTGTAACAAAGTTAATATTCAGTTAACTTAGTGAATAAGGTGAAACTGTGTTCACCTCAAAAATCCAATCATGTGCAAACAAAAATAATTTATTTTTTTAATTTTGTTTGAACAAGATTGGATAATCAAAGTGAAGACAACTTCAAGGTACTTAAATACTCATAGGGGTTGTCAGATGCCTACTGTATCTACTTCTGTATTGACTGTCTGGGTTTTCTGTAGATTTTTTGTGCTAGATTTGAATATTTTTTCACACTGTGAAGCACTTCCATCCTTACTACCTTGGTTTGTACTCTTTGCAGTTTTATCTGTCAAATAATCCATCTCCATGCTCAGCTAACTGTTCTACATCTGCAATACATCTAGTCAGCTGATTTCTGTGCTAAATCCTATTAGCTGTATAAATAAAAGGTCAGAGGACTTAAACACTGCGTCTGATATAAATAACCAACCCTTATTGTAGACCTTTACTGCTTTTTGGACTTTTGACCATATAATTGTTCCCTGAACTTCTGAAAACCTGCTGCCAGTCCCAACTGACCTATTTAATTAGGCTTTGGCTTTTGATTCTGTACAGATTTGGCTAATGAACTCTTGGGCATTGATACCTAGCTATATCCACACTTTGTTTCTGCTTAAGAAATGGCACAACAAACTGACTCTTTACCATCCAATGAGGCCATTGCAATAGAATCACCCACTTTAGGAGATGTTCTTTAAGTCATGGGGGGTTGATTTACTACAGAAATACAGAAATTCCAATTTGTGCTAATGTTCCTGACCTTAGTTAGTATGTGTTCTTGTATAAGGAGCTTGAGATGATGAATGTGGCCTCTTGCATAATTGCCACCCAAGCACCCCTGGAATTTGGAACAGGGTCTGCTAGGGCAATGAAAGGATGCAGATGCCACAAAGCTGGAACTGAAGACTTTAACTTGGGAATGCTGGTGTCAGGTGGGTAGAAGCACAGCAATGTGGGCACCCAGAATTCACCAAGTCCAGTAGAGAACAAAGCCGGGTCACAAGCCAAGTTGAGTTAAAGAAGAGCAGTAAGGCACCAAATAACAAGCAGGATCAAGGTCAGGGATGAGCAGAAGTTGGCAACATTAAGCCAGTGAGATACAGAAATGTTAGGCAAAATCTTGGTCGAGTCCAGGCTGAGGAGTTGGTAACAAGAGTAGGCATCAAACATTAGACTGGCAAGGGTAATTCAAAAGCAAGTCAGATGAAAACTGGGACATTTACAGGGTGAATCAGATTCAGAATTAAGGATAATGGGAATTGAAGCTGAAAGACCATTCAGTGATGATCTCATGCAGGGTTTTGGTTTAAATAGGCTACTAGGTTCCATTATCTGTGCATTCACACTTTTTTGTGCCCATTCCTATGCGTGTGCCCATTGTTGCCCAACTTTGCACATGCGCCTTCTGACTCTTATAATTTCTCTGATGGCTGACATGATGTTCCTGACAGTAGTTGTTGCTTTGTTCATTTCAGTTGTCCAATCATGTGCATGAGCTTTTTTTTTTTATTTGTGCATGACTAGATATTCAGAACAGATTTACCTTAATTACTATACTTAGGGAACTTTTCATTAAATGGTTTAAGGCAAAGGCATCCACTTTAGGAAAGTGAAGACAAAGATTGGAAAGTAGCTCTGGAAAAGGTATGTGCATGGGGAAACAAGGAAAAAAAACCATAACTATGTCATTGTGGCTTCTTAATGTCAAACATGTACTGTGGCCAGGCTCTGGACATTCTTCCCTTTTCCTGTTTACTGTTTGTTTAACCACTTCAGCCCCGGAAGGATTTGCCCCCTTCGCGACCAGGCTATTTTTTGTGATATGGCACTGCGTCGCTTTAACTGGCAATCGTGACGCTGCACCCAAACAAAATCTATGTCCTTTATTTCCCACAAATAGAGCTTTCTTTTGGTGGTATTTGATCACCTCTGTGGTTTTTATTTTTTGCCATATAAACAAAGAAAGAGCGACATTTTCGCAAAAAACACAATATTTTCTTGTTTTTGCTATAATAAATATCCCAATTTTTAAAAAAAATTTTAAAAAGTCCTCAGTTTAGGCCGGTATGTATTCTTCTACATATTTGTATACATTTATGTATATGAATACATATATACCAATATGTATATATGTACATAATGGTAAAAAAAAATCGCAAAAAGGATATATTTATATTTATATACATTTATGTATATGTATACATATATACCAATATGTACAGTATATATGTACATATTGGTAAAAAAAATTGCAATAAGCGTATATTTATACTTATATATACAGATTGTTTCACGCAAAAGTTATATCGTCTACAAAATAGGGGATAATTTCATATAATTTTTATTATTATTTTTTTTTTTTACTAGTAATGGCGGCAATCTGTGATTTTTATCAGGACTGCAACATTGTGGCGGACAGATTGGACACTTTTGACACTATTTTGGGACCATTGACATTCATACAGTGATCAGAGCCAAAAATAGCCATTGATTACTGTATAAATGTCACTGGCAGGGAAGGGGTTAACACTAGGGGTCGATCAAGGGGTTAGCTGTGTTCCCTAGGTGTGTTCTAACTGTAGGGGGATGGGACTGACTAGGGGAGGAGAGAGATCGGTGTTCATACTTAGTATGAACATACAATCTCTCTCCTCACCCCTCTCCCCCTGTTTACACATACAGATCCCAGTCCTCACTCTGTCATGAGCGATCGCGGGTGTCTGGCAGTTATCGCACCCACAGGGCACGTGCATCGGCTCCAGGGACAGGCGGCGGGCACGTGTAGTGGCTGGTTGACTAGTGGTTAAAGCCAAAATGAAATTTCAGTATAAATTAGCTAAATGCAGGACTGGTTTCACATCTGTGCATTGCCGAAACATGTATGTTATGGCAATGCATATAACACACACTAGTGTGTTGGGGTGACATTCAGTTTGAGCACACTACAATGAAAAATAATGCACTGACATGCATTATGGTGCACCGGGGGACTTATTAACATTGGAGAGTGCAAAATCTGGTGCACCTGTGTATGGTAGCCAAACAGCTTCTATCTTCAACTTGTTCAATTAATCTTTGACAATATAACCTGAAATTTGACTGGTTTCTATGCAAAGCTGCACCAGAACTTGCACGCTCAATTTTGTAGTAAATACCCCCCCCCCCACTGTGTCAGAAGGAAAGGTGTAGGTGCATTGTTCTAGTGCTTTGACAGCTCAGCAAATGAATAGGTTTCCTTAACACATGTTAATGTTTGAGCAACACACCAGTGCCGAGAGATTTGAAGGTGACCTTAACATTTAATTTTCTTTAGAAAGCAGTCACAGCCTGAGCAGAAAAGTCTGTTCCTCGCAATGGTCTCTCTGCGGAGGTCCACTGCTAAATCAGATCTAGAGGTCTACAATCAGCAAGGAAAAATGTTTTAGTTTAAATGGCCACTATTGTCAATATACTTTGAGATAATTTTTTTTAAATCAGAAAAAAGGGGTTATTGTGCCAACCAAGACAAAAAGCATTTTACACACCACAACACAGGAAATGTAATTTGTTACTTCGACATACATACATTGTACAAATGAAGATCAGTAGAACAGTGGCACCAAAAAAAAAAAAAAGTTACTTTAATACATCTTGGTTAAGACATATAGGAGAGCCGCGTCAGACGGACACGCATATGTCCACCGATCCAATACAACCGAAACCTACGGCCAACGGGCCATCTAGTGAACAGTATTGCCCATATTCTGCCCAACCATATGTACTCCTCCCCTCTTACCTCAGAGGGTGAGCATATATGGTACCTTGTGTAAATGACATATATTCACATCAGAGTCCACCCTCTATTAGATCCTAAGTACCTGCTATACCTGTAGTACCTGTTGCATAATCAGTCTTGGGGATGCCAACCCAGGTGTTTCTAACCAAGGTTGCTAAATGGAGTGGAATTTCTGACCTGCATTTCTATTCTGATATGTTAGGTGCTCCCTGATGAGAATATAGTTAACCTGTTCTATACATTGTTGTTTAGTTGGGACATGTAAAGAAAGCCAAAATCTGGCCACTAGTTTACGAGCCAAATATAGTAATCTGATCACCGCAATATTAATTGGGGGGGTATATCTCTTTATCTACAGCTCCTAAGATGCATATCAGGGGTTCCAGAGGGACCCTTATCAGGTAGACTGAGGAAAATAACCTCAGTGATAGCGCCCCAGTACCAATGCAATTTTGGACAGCGCCACATCAGGTAAATTAGTGACCCCTCATCTCCACAATGTTTGGGGTATAAAGAAGAATCCCTCCTTCCCCATCGCTGTAGTTGTATAGGTGTGCGGTAGGCCCTTTGCAGTAGAAATAAATGTGACAGTCTGTGCGATTGTGAGACAGAAGTAATTGGCCCTGCCTGTAGGCACACGTCCCATGTTTCACCATTTATTTCCCCTAGGTCCTCTGTTCAACCCCTCCTACTCGGTAGGGTCTACGTGTTTTGTACAACAGACAGGAGTAGATGTGGGATATTTTTTTCTCCTGACCAAAGAAAATATCCTCTATCAGGGGGTGACTGGAGAGCGAGAGGTTGAAAGTCTGGCCCTGGGTCTGGAGAGCATGCCATACCCGAAGATATCTGTAGAATTGTTGTAGAATTGTTGCTTTGGAAGGTTAAATTCTGCTTGTATGTCTAGGAATGTTTTTAAGAGATTTTGTTTATATAATTATTATTATAATTTATATAATTACAGATTCCGGCCAATCTCCAGGACTGGAAGCCCTGCAATTTGAACACTTCCTCTAGATTAGGGTTTTCCCATAATGGGGTTTCAGCCAAAAATCCCAGTGACTTCAAGCTAGATCTGAGCGTTGTCCATAGTTTTTTAAGGAGAATAACAGTGGGCGCTGTTTGTGGTAAGTGAGGAAGCCCTGCCTCTAGGCTCGCTAGCACTGAAATGTTCTGCGTTCCAGTCCGCAATAGTTTTTCAATTGAATCAGAATCATTCAACGACCCTAAACCACTTAAGTGTTGTAGTTGAGAGGCATAGAAGTAGAGTTTGGGGTTAGGGACTGCCGCCCCTCCCCTATCTTTACCATATTGCAGAGTGGAAAGACTTATTCCAGCTACTCTTTTTTCCTTATCAGGGACCTGAACAGTTTGTCAATATGGTTAAACCATCTACGGGGTATCCACTGTGGGGAATTATGCATAATATATAACAGTTGGGGACACCAGACCATTTTAATAAGGTTTATTCTTCCTATTACTGATAACGGAAATTTGCACCAAGTGTTACATGTCATTTGTAGTCTTTTGAAAAGGGGCAGGAGGTTCTCCTCTAAGTACGACAGTGGGTTAGCAGACACCTGTATTCCCAAATATTTAAATGAGGAGACTACCCTAAGGGACTCTGCAGCAGCCGGCAGTGAGATCGTTGGATCATCTACTGGCAAAAGTACAGATTTGCTCCAATTGATGGAGAATCCCGACAAGGAGACGAATTGTTGTATTATCTGCATAGCATTTGTAAGGGAGTCATCCATGTCCCCCAGATATAATAAGGTGTCATCCGTGTAAAGGGAGATCTTTTCCATGACCGGTCCCCTGTAAAAGGCCACGATAGACGGGGATGATCTTATCGTAGCAGCAAGTGGTTCAAGTGCCAGCGCAAATAACAGGGGTGACAGTGGAAACCCCTGCCTTGTGCCCCTAAAAAAGAGGGAAGGAGTCTGAGAGGTTTCCATTCACGCGGATCCTTGCCTTGGGGGCTGCATACAGCAGCTTGACCCATTGGATAAAATTGTCTCTTAGAGCAAAACATCTCAACACTGCCCACAGGTAAGGCCACTCGACGCTATCTTTGGCCTTAGCCACGTCTAGGGATAGAATTGCTCTATGGCCCGGGTTATCAACAGGTATCTGGAGATTAAGAAGGAGGCGTCTGATGTTAAGAGCTGTGGATCTAGAGGGGATGAACCCCAATTGGTTTTTGTGGATCACTTTATGTAAAACCTTTGCTAGTCTGGTAGCCAGAACCCTTGCCAGTAAATTAACATCAGTGGTCAATAACAAAATGGCTCTGTCAAGGGAATGGGCTTCATTACCAGGCTTCAACGGAAGCACAATAATCGCTTCATTCATGGATTGGGGCAAGCATGCCACCTCCTTCGCATCCTCGAACACCTCCTTTAAATGATGTATCAGTAATTCAGAATAACGCTTATACACCTCAGCCGGCAAGTCATCCGAGCCTGGAGACTTACCAGGAGAGGAAAGCGCCAATGCCTCTAGTAATTCATCAGCCATGAGGGGAGCATTTAGCTGCTCCATGACCAGGCTGGAAGTTGTGGGATATGACATTGTTCCAAAAAAGAGTTAATTTCTTCCGACGTAGGTGAGAGCTTAGAGGAGTACACATCAGCAGAAAAATCCCTAAACGTGGAGAGAATGTCAGCATGAGAAAAGACTAAGGACCCTGAGGAATGCCTCTATGTGAGATGATCCCCTCTGTGATCTCACCATCATAGCAAGCATGTGGTCTGTGTTTTCTCCCTCCTCAAAATATTTCTGTTGAAGGAAGAACCGTTTTTTCAGTTTTTGTTAGAGCCAGATGCCTGGCTACGTGCTGAGCTTCATGCCAAATTCTTTCAGTCTGTCCAGAGGGGGATTTAACAAAAGAAGACTCAGCCCTCTCAACCTCCTGCAGCACAGATTGCTCCCAAGCCTTAGTTCTGGTCTTAATGGCATTGATGGCTGTAATGAATTGGCCCCGTAGATAGGCTTTTAGCAAGTCCCAGAAAATGCCAGGGCTTGCCGAGGGCTTATTGAACTGTAAAAATGAACTCAGATTATTATAAATAGGATCAGGAGTAGGAAGGAGGGATAGCCAGAACGGATTGAGCTTCCAGCAGACCCGCTTGGTTACTCCGGATGTGAGGAACTCAATACGTAATGGCGAGTGGTCAGATATGGTTCTAGCCTCATAATGTGAGGAAGTCACCAGTGAGAGCATCACATCATTACCAAGACCCAGGTCAATTCTTGAGAGACCTCCATGCGTTGCAGAATGGCACGAATACCGTTTTATCTGTGGATGGCTAAGCCTCCATATATCTCTTAACCCAAGCTCCAAAAGAAGCCAAGTAAAGGGTGTTTGTCCCCATTTCAGGCTATTCACAGAGGCTTTTGTGGATAACTTATCAAGGTCAGCATCCAAATAATTATTGAAGTCTCCCACAACAATTGCAGGGATGCCTGGGTGTTGGGATAGAAAGGTAGCCAAAATTTTTAGGACCTCTACCGAGAAGGGTGGTGGTATATATATATATATATATATATATATTCACAATAATGCAGTGTAGTCCGTCTAGGGAGCACACTAAAAATATATACCTACCATAAGGGTCAACAAGTAAGGTTGTGCATACATAAGATACATTTGTATTAATTAAAACGCTAACCCCTCTGGCATAGGTCGAGAAAGCAGAGTGAAACTGGGTACTGAATGATTTGACAGAGAATGAAGATTCTTGACCAGGCATCATATGGGTCTCTTGTAGACACACCACTGGGGAACCCAGTCATTTAATCACATGAAGTACTGCCAATCGTTTCACTCTGTCTCCCAGACCTCTTATATTCCAGCTCATTATAACAGCTTGCTTAGCCATAAGACACTAAAGCACAGGCAATTAAAACATGGGTCTGATATGGCACCCATTGGGTGGCCTTCTATAAGGTATGAGATATGATAGATCAAAGTATGCAGTCTCTGATGATGAAAGTGAATCCTGTAAGATAAATGGTTAAGCATGTTTAGGGCAAATGGACCAAACTGTGCTGTTCACAAGTGACTCTCAACTGGGGGGCTAAGTTCAGTAGCCGGCTTTGAAGAGCCAATAGGCAACAGGCCTTGTCTAGTATCCATCGACATAGGTGGTGCTGACACACCTTGTGATAGCAGTCTTCTGCCATAGCAGGAGTTTGAAAATGACACCTGAACAATTCCTGAGCAGAGAATAAACAAAAAAGGGAAAAACTCGTACTAGTGTGGTAAGCATGGTAATTAGCATTCAGGTAGCTCTACGTCTTCTGCTCACGTCATCTCTCAGGGAGCGCTCCTCTCTATCAAGCCATTGCCAATGTGGGTTTTTCAAAAAAATGAACTTCATACCTGGCCACCACATGTAAGCGAGCTGAGTAAAGCATGGAATACTGTAGCTTCAATGATCTAAGCCTCTTTTACATCTCATTAAACTGGGCTGGCTGCTTTTGCACTTCAGCTGAAAAGTCCGGAAACAGAGAAATTTTGGAGTTATCCATCACCAGAACATCCCCCATCTTGCGTGCTTTAGACAGGATGACATCTCTATCTTTATAGTGGAGCAGTTTAAATAGGAAAGCTCTAGGGGGATTGCCCGGTGGCAGGGGACTGGAGGGGACCCAATGTGCCCGCTCCGCCGTAAACATAGGGGAGAACGACTCCTTCCCAAACTTGTCCAACAACCACTGCTCTATGAATTGAATCCGATTTTTCCCTTCCATTTTTTCAGGGATGCCAATAGCTCTGACATTGTTTCTGCGAGACCTGTTTTCAAGGTCATCGTGCTTTGCAACATGTTTAGCCACTATTATCTGTTGTGCATTCGACCTTCTCTGCGTGGGGGCCCAATCGTCCTCTATGGCAGACGTGCGTTCTTTCAGTTTTTGCATGTCCTGGTGCAGAAAGGACACTTCGGCTTTCATCCCCTTAACCTCTGTAGCTAGATCAGTTATAGAGAGATTGTGACCGCAGAGAGGCTATCCCGCAGCGTGGACTCAGGCCCGGCCGGGCCTGTAGATTTAGCGGTGTGTGGTGTTTGGGACATGGGGGTAACACTCACTGCATTCCAGGGCAGCACCAGCGCTGTCGGATCCTCCAGGGGGACAGTGTCATCTGCATTCGACTGAGAGCCACTGCCATTTTCCACTCCATCACCAGCAGTTCAGGTAGGTCTCACAGCCCATTGGGACAGAACAGTTTCTGTGCCGCCTCCCTGTACTTTGCCTTGGCTGACTTGAGGGCCGCACCATCTTGGGCCTCGTGGTCCGAAACAGAGCAGGCCGCGGACCCCCGCCGAGACATCCTCTAAGTCGTAGGTATTGACAGCTGCAGCCAGGTGGAGGTATCAGGAGACACTGGAGAGTGGTTAGGTATGAAGATCAGTTGATCAGCTGTATTTTGCAGGATAAAAGAGCGGATCATTGGCAGAGCTCACAAGATGTGCGTCTGGCTACATCCGCTGCCAAGCCATGCCCCCATTTTGAGATAATTTACTTTTTACTTTACTTAATTTACTTAGAGACTGTTTACAATTAACAAGTGTAGCACCCAATTATACATTATAACAAATAGAAGTGTGCAATTATTTGTTTTACCTTTAAAACAATCTTTAAAGCACCACTATAGTGAAGAAATTGTATTCTGATAACTGTATGTGTTTAACAGTGTTTTTATTGGGACCATTTAAAGCACGGTGGGTGTAATGCCACGTTCCTGCAGACTGTCTGTGTAGCTGTCTGCCGTACCTCAGATACAGGCAGGCAGTTACTGAATGACAGAAAGCTTAATGAGCTACCTAGAGCGTGCAACAGTGCCCTGGTAGTTAATTGAGAACTACACTCGGTACTTGTAGTTCATTTATTCACAGGAATCTATGAATCAATGATGCGGCTGTGTGACTGTGTGGGCGGAGCCCCACACGTCCGTGCTCTCTTTGAATTGTGACAGAGAGCGAGGGAAGAAGATCCAAGGCATGCTGTCCAAGGTGTGTGGGGGGGAATCGGAGGGAGAGTGGTCTGATGCTGAATATTAGGAATGAGCCGAACACCCCCCTGTTCGGTTCGCACCAGAACATGCGAACAGGCAAAAAATTTGTTCGAACACGAGAACACCGTTAAAGTCTATAGGACTCGAACATGGATAATCAAAAGTGCTAATTTTAAAGGCTTATATGCAAGTTATTGTCATAAAAAGTGTTTGGGGACCTGGGTCCTGCCCCAGGGGACATGGATCAATGCAAAAAAAGTTTTAAAAATGGCAGTTTTTTCGGGAGCAGTGATTTTAATAATGCTTAAAGTAAAACAATAAAAGTGTAATATTCCTTTAAATTTCGTACCTATGGGTGTCTATAGTATGCCTGTAAAGGGGCGCATGTTTCCCATGTTTAGAACAGTCTGACAGCAAAATGACATTTTAAAGGAAAAAAAGTCATTTAAACCTACTCGTGGCTATTAATGAATTGTCGGTCCGACAATACACATAGAAGTTCATTGATAAAAATGGCATGGGATTTCCCCACAGGGGAACCCTGAACCAAAATTAGAAAAAAAAATGGAGTGGTGGGGGTCCCCCTCAAAATCCATACCCGACCCTTCAGGTCAGGGGAACCCCGGGTCAAAATAAAAAAAAATGGTGTGGGGTCCCCCCAAAAATCCATAACAGACCCTTATCCAAGCACGCAACCTGGCAGGCCACAGGCATAACGGGTGACCCCACCCCCCTCTGACGTCACGGGGAAACCCATAGGGAAGTCCTCATCAAGTCCCTGTGCGTCAGAGGGGGAGGGGTTTCTATTATTTAAGAAGTGTCAGAAGACCAGAAGCATCACACAGTGGGAGCCTCCCATCATGGATGCGGAGCAGCCCAAGAATGAAGAAGGGAAGAAGACACTGAGGAGGAAGATGCCGGACGAGAACACTGAAGCAAGAAGCAGAGGATCAGAGGAAGAACCAGAGGAAGAAGAAGATGGAGGAAGAAACTGAAGAAAGATAGAAGAAAGAAGAAGACTTTAAATAAAGGAGTTGTCAAAAACTGTCTCTTGTCATTTTTAACACTTTTGACACTTTTTTGTGAAATGGTAGGAGTACTTTTGTACCCCCTTACCATTTCACACAGGGGGGGCTGGGATCTGGGGGCCCCCTTGTTAAAGGGGGCTTTCAGATTCCGATAAGCCCCCCACCCGCAGACCCCCACAACCACCGGGCAAGGGGGGACCCCAAAGCACCCTCCCAATGTTGAGGGCATGTGGCCTGGTACAGTTCAGGAGGGGGGCACTCTCTCGTACCCCCTATTTTCCTGCGGCCTGCCAGGTTGTGTGCTCAGATAAGGGTCTGGTATGGATTTTTGGGGGGACCTCATGCCATTTTTTTAAAAATTTTGGCTCAGGGTTCCCCTCAAAATCCATACCAGACCTGAAGGGTCTGGTATAGATTTTGAGGGGGACCCCACCCCATTTTTTTTTACATTTTGGCCAGGGTTCCCCTTAATATTCATACCAGACCTGAAGGGCCTGGTATGGAATTTAGGGGGACCCCCACGTCATTTTTTTTAAATTTCGTTTTTATCAATGAACCTTTATGTGTATTGTCGGACCGACAATTCATTATTAGCCGCCAGTAGTTTTAAATGACTTTTTTTCCTTTGAAATATCATTTTGCTGTCAGACTGTTCTAAACACGAGCAACATGCGCCACTTTACAGGCATACTATAGACACCCCCCAGGTACGAAATTTAAAGGAATATTACACTTTTATTGTTTCACTTTAAGCATTATTAAAATCACTGCTCCCGAAAAAACGGCCATTTTTAAAACTTTTTTTTGCATTGATCCATGTCCCCTGGGGCAGGACCCAGGTCCCCAAACACTTTTTATGACAATATCATGCATATAAGCCTTTAAAATTATCACTTTTGATTTCTCCCATAAACTTTTAAAGGTTGTTCCGCGGCTTTCGAATTTGCCACGAACACCCCAAAATGTTCGTTGTTCGGCGAACTGGCGAACAGCCGATGTTCGAGTCGAACATGAGTTCGACTTGAACTCGAAGCTCATCCCTACTGAACATGTTACATAATATGTTCAGAGAGGTGAACTTACCCTTTAATACAGTTATGCCGCGTAAACATGACCGGACTTTCCAGCAGAAAAGGTCCGACGGAATCATTTCATTGGATATTCCGATCGTGTGTGGGCTACCTCGGACTTTCCCTTTTGAAAATTCTGACGGACCTAGAAATGGAACATGTTTTAAATCTTTGCGACGGAATCAATTCCTATCGGAAAAACCGTTTGTCTGTATGCTATTCCGACGGACCAAAAACGACGCAAGGGCAGCTATTGGCTACTGACTATTTAACTTCCTTTTTCTAGTCCCGTCGTACGTGTTGTACGTCACCGCGTTCTAAATGATCAGACTTTGTACGCAAGTTTGTTTCAGCGGAACTCCGTCAGAACTCCATCAGAAAAACCGACAGAGTTTATTCTGACGGAAAAAACGGTCATGTGTACGCAGCATTACAGGTGTTGGGACAAACCATAAAACGTTGCTGGGATGCCTACAGTGGTCAGCTGTTCTCCATAAGGATTAAACCTTTTTCTAGTGTTAGCTGAAGATGGGCCATCATTTGTTTATTGCTTACTTAAAATCCATTTAAAATTACATATCTCATACATGCAGAGACAGATCTCTCCAAACCATGCTATTATTACTTATTATTAGAAATGCATGTATTTCCCTCTTATGAGAATATCAAATCTTTTCTATGTCCTAAACCTTTAGCCTTCATTCTGAACTTTTGTCCCTTGGGGCTTTGGCCAGAAGCTTATTTTGTGGGTTGGTATTAGCAACCATTAGCCTTTGGTAAATTTTATGGTCAAAGGTCAGCAGCCTTTTCAATAGCTAGAGACAACTAAAGGTGTGCTTTCTCTCCAGTATTATTTGTGCTGGCAATTGTGCCTTTAGCACACTTAAAGTGGTTGTATACCCTTTTTGTACATTTTTACCTACAGGTAAGCCTATAATAAGGCTTACTTGTAGGTAAAATGAATATCTCCTAAACCTGTACGGTTTAGGAGATATTCACTTTGCATGCAGCTGCTGATGTCAGCGGTGCATGAGCTGTGAAACCCTGGCTAAAGATCCGGCAGGCGCTGCTGGACCTTGCCGGAAAGAAGACTCCCATGCGCATGCGTGGGAGTGATGTCATTGCAGCTCCGGCAACTAACAACACCGGAGCTGCGAACCCGGAAGACACGCTGAGGCAAAGATGTCAGCTCCCTCAGCCGTGATCGGGATCAGATGCTGATGACTCATTCTAAGTTAAGTAATTCATAATGAGCTAGTATGTGGTGCATACTAACTCATTATGCCTTTGCCTTACGGATTGCTTTTTTTTTTTGTGCAGGTATACAACTGCTTAGAAGATAGAGATTTAACTGGCATAGAAGAGGCTGGTCACTATCAAAAATTTAATTATTTGCTGATGATACTATTGCCCTGCTTACTATTCCAGTAGTTTCCCTCTAAAATTTCTCCATACTTTAACAGGCTAATTACACCTACTTTTTTCAACAACTCCACGGCCAAACAATATAAAGACTATAATCTCCATTGGCTGGGTAAAATAAAGCTCACTTTATAGCTGTGGGCAGTATAGTTGCACATTTAAAATGTGCTTAGGGCAAACTAATCTACAAAAGCAAAAAGCATTCTATTTAGATCTGAGTGCTGAGGGTGTCTCTGATTACTTCACACAATAAAATACTACCAAGCGCCCCAAAGAGCACAACTTGCTTCATGTTGCTATGTACAGCCCCCATTTAGTCTTCGTGGAAACTTACTTATGGTCACCCACAGGTATACTCAATAATACTGCTAGAGATATCAGGAGAGTTACTTTACCATGGAGTTGTTGGGCTTCCACTGAAGGAGACTGAAGGAGATCAGTAGCCCTGAGACAAAAAGGATAAAAAAAAGGTAAAAACAATAATTTATTTTAAAAATACCACTTGTTTATGATACAACACATTTATGATTATGAACATAAAAATGCAGCACTATGTACTTTGGCAAGTTTCTTGCCTTCTTGCAAAGGACAACACCTGGTACAGTCAGCTCTGTTAGAAGGGATTGCTCATTTCAGAGGCTGTGATTATTGCTCTGGGTAAAAACAAGGACTGAGTAAACATTACTTTTCAGATCACAATAAAACCTTTTTAACATGAAAAACAAGGCCAGTGCCAACGTCCTTTAAGCCAGCAGTCCCCAACCTCATTGGCACCGTAGACTAGCTGCGTGGAAGAAAATTGTGCCAAGGACTGGGGGGGGGGCACGCGGGAGGTAAACGATTTTTCATGGGCAATGGCTGGTGTTAGCGTTTCAAGAATCACAGCACTATGCTTGATATGGTGTCAGGGTGAGTGAAGCACATTATTTCTATTATTACGTTGTAATAATAAATGAAATAGTCTGACTCACCATAATGCAGAATCAGTGGGAGTCCTGAGCGTGTCACTTGCCACTGTCGCCTGCCTGCCACCAGATGCGGAATGTCACTTGCCATGCTGCCTGCCACCAGATGTGGATTGTCACTTGCCATGTCACCTGCCACGTTACCTGTCACCAGATGCGGAATGTCACTTGCCACGCTGCCTGCCACCACATGTGGATTGTCACTTGCCATGCTGCCTGCCACCAGATGTGGATTGTCACTTGCCATGCTGCCTGCCATGTTGCCTGTCACCAGATGCGGAATGTCACTTACCACATCACCTGGCACTCTGCCTGCCACAGTATGGTCACTTGCCAATGTTGCTGTCACTAGATGTGGAATGTGACTTGCCACGCCACCTGCCTTGTTGCCTGTCACTAGATGCAAAATTTCACTTGCCACGCCACCTGCCATGTTGCCTGTCACCAGATGTGGAATGTCACTTGCCATGTCACCTGTTATGCTGCCTGCCACAAGATGTGGATTGCTACTTGCCATGTTGCCTGTCACCAGATGCGGAATGTCAGTTGCCACACCACCTGCCATGTTGCCTGTCACCAGATGCGGAATGTCACTTTCCACGCTACCTGACACCACTGCATTGGTGGCAGCACTGGTCCATTTAGCACAATAGTGGGTTCTGAATGACTCCCTGCCACACCTCTGACACTGAGGCTGGCAGAACACCGGCTGTGGTGGCGGAAGAACGGTGATGTGGGGGATGGAGAGAGATGATATCATCTATGCTTTCCCACCTGCTCGCTTCTTCCATCCACCCAGCTCTCATTTGCTGGCTGCTCGGCTGTATAATGCCGCCCGCCGGACTCTCTTATGCCGGCCGCCCAGCTCTTTCATGCCGCCCACCCAAGTGTCTCATGCTGGCCGCCCGCCCACACCCGCAGCCTGGCTGCAGAAAGGCCACGGCAAGGTAGTGGGCTGTGGCCTTGGGGGTTGATGACCCCTGTTTTAAGCTATCCTCCCAGCAAGCATTCAATACAGGCTACATTTTAAAGGAGAACGTCAACCAACATTTTGGCTTTTAAGAAATTGAAACAGTTCTCTCTTCTCTGTCTTGCCACCCCCATTCCTTCCATCTCTACACCTCTAATTACTAACAAAGCATTCTACCATCAGGGAATGTTTTTTATACTTTATATCATATATTTTTTGCATACAATTACAGGTAGTATTTCCTCTAAATATATCTATCTATATTTACAGATATTCTACAGCTGTGTGACTACTGTCATTGTGAAGGGTGTCATTATGGATTTTGTGAGAATTTTAAATGTTTTTAAGAGTTAGGGTTTTGAATGTTGATATATTTTATTTATATTTAATAAAACTGATTTTTAGCAGTGTAGCTTATTTGGGAATGCATTGCATGATCTATGCAACAGTTAAATCTATTTAAAATATTCTCATAGCACATTACTTGAAGATGGATCCTCGTCCCCGTCTTCTCTATTTATTCCTCTTCTGTATTTATTTTTTCCTATAAAGTTGTGTTTGCATGATACAATTTTACATTATAGGCGAAGATCTATGTAGTTAATTGGTCAGGAAAAAGCCATAGATGTTCAGTACCAAATCAAAGTACTTGGGCTTGGATAACATCTACACACTGCATTAACTACATGTTGATGGGTGTATACTTCTTTCTCTGTATATAGCATTTGAGCTCATCTCATCTAATTTTTCAAAAACAATTTTTATTCTTTTCTCCTTTATTTTTCCCCTGATGTGGAACACACTTTTTTTAGGGTGGTTCCACTCTGGGTGGAGGAACAATTGAGTCACTGCTGAACAGCATCATTGTTAATCTGGGGAGAGGGAAGGGTTAGCTGCACTAGCAGATGTAGATAGACTTGACTAACAAATGAAAGGCAAACTCCAGCTACCATAACTTTTTTTTTCCTTTTAGGGAAAAAGTTTACCATAAATCAATAGAAATTGACCATTGTAATCACCCCTGTCAATGTTAAATGGTTTTTCCAAACCCTCTAACTTCCACTTTTGCTGGACAGCTTGGTCTGTTAAAGGAAGCTAAGAAATGACAGGTAAAAATAAAGGGGAAAAAAGGTGTAAAAATAGAAACTAATGCAGCCACTGCATCTAAGAATAGGTAAGCTACAATATATTAAATATCAGTTTATGTGTTTAATACTGTTTTAAGGATACTCTAGTGCACATAGCATGTTCCCTTTGATGATTCACTGAAGGTGCCTGCTGTTTCATTATAGACATGACAATCACCACCCATCATTTCTGGGTCATCTCAGGTTTACAGCTATCTATGGATGGCTCAGTTAAATGAAGACATGTTCCCAGTTAAAAGATTTGTTAGTAACTATAAGGGGTGATATTTGAATTGTAAGAAAGCTGGTGTTGGTGAGGGAGATTTCCCCTTACATTGGTGGTGAGGGGAAAGAATCCACCTTAAATTGGGGGTCAATGGGAGAGGGACCCCTTAAACTGGTAGTAAGTAGGAATATAGCTCTTTACATTGGTGGTAAGGGGAAAGAATGCACTTTACATTGGATGTCAGTGGAAGAGGCCTTCATTAAACTGGTAGTGAGTGGGAAAAATGCTCCTTACAGTGTTGGTGAGTGGCAAGAATGCTTCTTACACTGTTGGTTAGTGGGAAGAATGCTGCTTGCATTAGAGTGCATTGGGAAGAGAGGCCTCTTACAGATAGATGAAAAGATTACTAGCAATTTATCTAAGAAGCACACATTCTTCAAGAAAAGATCACTGGCAACTTATTTAGAATATGCAGTTCAGTTTTGGACACCAGTTCACAAAAAGTATATCTGGGAAGTGGAGAAAGTGCAGAGAAGAACAACCAAACTGAAAAGAGGCATAGAGCAGCTCAGCTATGAGGAAAGATTAGAGGAACTGAATTTATTCTCTCTTGAGAAGAGGAGATTAAGGGGAATACGATCAACAAATCAACATGTATACATACATAAGTGATCCATATAGTGAATTTGGTGGTGAGTTATTCACTTTAAGGTCATCACAGGGGACAAAGGGGCACTCTTTACGTCTAGAGGAAAATAAATTTAATCTCCAAATACAGAAAGGTTTCTTCCCAGTAAGAGCTGTGAAAATGTGGAATAGACTCTCTCAAGAGCTGGTTCTGGCCAACTCAATAGATTTATTTTAGGAAGGCCTGGATTATTTCCTAAATGTACATAATCTAACGGCATACCAACCTTTATAGCTAATGTTGATCCAGGTAATATCTGATTGCCTCTCGGGGAATCAGGAAGGAATTTATTCCCCTGCTGGAACAATTTGGATCATGTTTTACTGGAGTTTTTTGCCTTCCTCTTGATCAACTGTGGGTATAGGATTGTGTATATATAGATACATAGATATACAGTGGGGACGGAAAGTATTCAGACCCCCTTAAAGTTTTCACTCTTTGTTATATTGCAGCCATTTGCTAAAATCATTTAAGTTCATTTTTTTCCTCAATAATCTACACACAGCACCCCATATTGACAGAAAAACACCGAATTGTTGACATTTTTGCAGATTTATTTAACCACTTGCTTACAGGGCACTTAAACCCCCCTCCTATCCAGACCAATTTTCAGCTTTCAGCGCTGACGCACTTAATGACAATTGCGCGGTCATACAAAACTGTACCCAAATGACATTTTTATCATTTTTTCACCACAAATAGAGCTTTCTTTTGGTGGTATTTGATCACCTCTGCGGTTTTTACTTTTTGTTAAAAAAATTTAAAAACTGAATTAAAAAAAAAAAAATTTTTAATTTTTTTTATATTTTGTTATAAAAAATTTAAAATGGGTAATTTTTCTCCTTCACTGATGTACGCTGATGAGGCGGCAGTGATGGGCACTGATAGGCGGCAGTGATGGGCACTGATGGGTGGCAGTGATGGGCACTGATGGGTGGCAGTGATGGGCAGCACTGGCAGGTGGCACTGATTGGCACTACAGGTGGGCATTGGTAGGTGGCACTTGTGGGCATTGATAGGTGGCACTTGTGGGCATTGATAGGTGGCACTTGTGGGCACTGTTAGGTGTCACTGTGGGCACTGTTAGGTGGCACTGTGGGCAGTGTTAGGTGGCAGTGTTAGATGGCACTGATGAGGCAGATGTTGTGCTTCAACTTCAGGACCGATGTCCCTGACACCTGAGCCGGTCATCGGCTTTGTTCTCTACTCGCGCTGTCAGCGCGAGTAAAAAAAAAAACGATTACCGATCTTTAGTTTACATCATGTGATCAGCTGTCATTGACTGACAGCTGATCACATGGTAAGGGGCTGGGACCGGCCCCTTACACGGATCAGTGGTCAGCCGAGTCTCATAGACTCGGTGATCACAGCGCGCCCGGCGTGCGCCCTGCAGGGCGAACGCAGGGAGCGTGCACAGGGGAGGCCATCATATGACGACCTCCCGGGAATGCAGGTCCGTGCTGTGGCCATCATTCGGCCATAGCGCGGATGTCTAGTGGTTAAAAAGGAAAACTGAAATATCACATGGTCCTATGTATTCAGACCCTTTGCTGTGACACTCATATATTTAACTCAGGTGCTGTCCATTTCTTCTGATCATCCTTGAGATAGTTCTACACCTTCATTTGAGTCCAGCTGTGTTTGATTATACTGATTGAACTTGATTAGAAAAGCCACACACCTGTCTATATAAGACTTTACAGCTCATAGTGCATGTCAGAGCAAATGAGAATCATGAGGTCAAAGGAACTGCCTGAAGAGCTCAGAGACAGAATTGTGGCAAAACACAGATTTGGCCAAGGTTACAAAAACATTTCTGCTGCACTTAAGGTTCCTAAGAGCACAGTGGCCTCCCTAATCCTTAACCACTTGCCGACCGCCTCACGCCTATATACGTGAGCAGAGCGGCACGGGCAGGCAAAATCACGTACCTAGTACGTGATTGCCTTCCCGCGGGTGGGGGGTCCGATCGGACCCCCCCCGGTGCCAGCTGCGGTCGGCATTTGACTGGGAGCATTGAGAGACGAGGGGGAGGCCATCCGATCGTGGCCCCCCCTCGCGATCGCTCCCAGCCAATGAGAAACATCCCCTGCCTCTGAATAGTACACAGAGGCAGAGGATGTGATGTCATCTCTCCTCGGCTCGGCAGTTTCCGTTCCAGCGCCGAGGAGAGATGACATGTAAGTAAGTGCACAACACAAACACACACAGTAGAACATGCCAGGCACACTAAACACCCCCGATCCCCCCCCGATCGCCCCCCGATCCCCCCCCAATCACCCCCCCCTGTCACAAACTGACACCAAGCAGGTTTTTTTTTTTTTTTTTTCCTGATTACTGCATAGTGTCAGTTTGTGACAGTTAGCAGTGGTAGGACAGTTAGTATTAGCCCCCTGTAGGTCTAGGGTACCCCCCCTAATAAAGTTTTAACCCCTTGATCACCCCCCCTCACCAGTGTCGCTAAGCGATCATTTTTCTGATCGCTGTATTAGTGTCGCTGGTGACGGTAGTTAGGGAGGTAAATATTTAGGTTCGCCGTCAGCGTTTTATAGCGTCGGGGACCCCCATATACTATCTAATAAATGTTTTAACCCCTTGATTGCCCCCTAGTTAACCCTTTCACCACTGATCACCGTATAACCATTACGGGTGACGCTGGTTAGTTCGTTTATTTTTTATAGTGTCAGGGCACCCGCCGTTTATTACCGAATAAAGGTTTAGCCCCCTGATCGCCCGGCGGTGATATGCGTCGCCCCAGGCAGCGTCAGATTAGCGCCAGTACCGCTAACACCCACGCACGCAGCATGCGCCTCCCTTAGTGGTATAGTATCTGAACGGATCAATATCTGATCCGATCAGATCTATACTGGCGTCCCCAGCAGTTTAGAGTTCCCAAAAACGCAATGTTAGCGGGATCAGCCCAGATACCTGCTAGCACCTGCGTTTTGCCCCTCCGCCCAGCCTAGCCCAGCCCACCCAAGTGCAGTATTGATCGATCACTGACACTTACAAAACACTAAACGCATAACTGCAGCGTTCGCAGAGTCAGGCATGATCCCTGCGATCGCTAACAGTTTTTTTGGTAGCGTTTTGGTGAACTGGCAAGCACCAGCCCCAGGCAGCGTCAGGTTAGCGCCAGTACCGCTAACCCCCACGCACGCACCGTACACCTCCCTTAGTGGTATAGTATCTGAACAGATCAATATCTGATCCGATCAGATCTATACTAGTGTCCCCAGCAGTTTAGGGTTCCCAAAAATGCAGTGTTAGCGGGATCAGGCCCAGATACCTGCTAGCACCTGCGTTTTGCCCCTCCGCCCGGCCCAGCCCAGCCCACCCAAGTGCAGTATCGATCGATCACTGTCACTTACAAAACACTAAACGCATAACTGCAGCGTTCGCAGAGTCAGGCCTGATCCCTGCGATCGCTAAAAGTTTTTTTGGTAGCGTTTTGGTGAACTGGCAAGCGCCAGCGGCCTAGTACACCCCGGTCGTAATCAAACCAGCACTGCAGTAACACTTGGTGACGTGGCGAGTCCCATGAGTGCAGTTCAAGCTGGTGAGGTGGCAAGCACAAGTAGTGTCCCGCTGCCACTAAAAAGACAAACACAGGCCCGTTGTGCCCATAGTGCCCTTCCTGCTGCATTCGCCAATCCTAATTGGGAACCCACCGCTTCTGCAGCGCCCGTACTTACCCCCCATTCACATCCCCAACCAAATGCAGTCGGCTGCATGAGAGGCATTTTCTTTATGTCCTCCCGAGTACCCCTACCCAACAAACCCCCCCAAAATAGATGTCGTGTCTGCAGCAAGCGCAGATATAGGCGTGACACCCGCTATTATTGTCCCTCCTGTCCTGACAATCCTGGTCTTTGCATTGGTGAATGTTTTGAACGCTACCATTCACTAGTTAAGTATTAGCGTAGGGTACAGCATTCCACAGACTAGGCACACTTTCACAGGGTCTCCCAAGATGCCATCGCATTTTGAGAGACCCGAACCTGGAACCGGTTACAGTTATAAAAGTTACAAGTTTGCAAAAAACCACAAACAAAAATAAAAAAAAATAGTTGTTGTTTTATTGTTCTCTCTCTCTCTATTCTCTCTCTATTGTTCTGCTCTTTTTTACTGTATTCTATTCTGCAATGTTTTATTGTTATTATGTTTTATCATGTTTGCTTTTCAGGTATGCAATTTTTTAACTTTACCGTTTACTGTGCTTTATTGTTAACCATTTTTTTGTCTTCAGGTATGCCATTCACGACTTTGAGTGGTTATACCAGAATGATGCCTGCAGGTTTAGGTATCATCTTGGTATCATTCTTTTCAGCCAGCGGTCGGCTTTCATGTAAAAGCAATCCTAGCGGCTAATTAGCCTCTAGACTGCTTTTACAAGCAGTGGGAGGGAATGCCCCCCCCCTCACCGTCTTCCGTGTTTTTCTCTGGCTCTCCTGTCTCAACAGGGAACCTGAGAAAGCAGCCGGTGATTCAGCCAGCTGACCATAGAGCTGATCAGAGACCAGAGTGGCTCCAAACATCTCTATGGCCTAAGAAACCGGAAGCTACGAGCATTTTATGACTTAGATTTCGCCGGATGTAAACAGCGCCATTGGGAAATTGGGGAAGCATTTTATCACACCGATCTTGGTGTGGTCAGATGCTTTGAGGGCAGAGGAGAGATCTAGGGTCTAATAGACCCCAATTTTTTCAAAAAAGAGTACCTGTCACTACCTATTGCTATCATAGGGGATATTTACATTCCCTGAGATAACAATAAAAATGATTTAAAAAAAAAAATATGAAAGGAACAGTTTAAAAATAAGATAAAAAAGCAAAAAAATAATAAAGAAAAAAATAAATAAAAAAAAAAAGCACCCCTGTCCCCCCTGCTCTTGCGCTAAGGCGAACGCAAGCGTCGGTCTGGCGTCAAATGTAAACAACAATTGCACCATGCATGTGAGGTATCACCGCGAAGGCCAGATCGAGGGCAGTATTTTTAGCAGTAGACCTCCTCTGTAAATCTAAAGTGGTAACCTGTAAAGGCTTTTAAAGGCTTTTAAAAATGTATTAATTTTGTTGCCACTGCACGTTTGTGCGCAATTTTAAAGCATGTCATGTTTGGTATCCATGTACTCGGCTTAAGATCATCTTTTTTATTCCATCAAACATTTGGGCAATATAGTGTGTTTTAGTGCATTAAAATTTAAAAAAGTGTGTTTTTTCCACAAAAAATGCTTTTGAAAAATCGCTGCGCAAATACCGTGTGAAAAAAAAAAATGAAACACTCACCATTTTAATCTGTAGGGCATTTGCTTTAAAAAAATATATAATGTTTGGGGGTTCAAAGTAATTTTCTTGCAAAAAAAAATAATTTTTTCACGTAATCAAAAAGTGTCAGAAAGGGCTTTGTCTTCAAGTGGTTAGAAGAGTGGGTGATGTGTGACATAAGCTTCTAAATGTTGTGCATAAAATGCCAGGACAGTTCAAAACCCCCCCAAATGACCCCATTTTGGAAAGTAGACACCCCAAGCTATTTGCTGAGAGTCATGTCGAGTCCATGGAATATTTTATATTGTGACACAAGTTGCGGGAAAGAGACAAATTTTTTTTTTTTTGCACAAAGTTGTCACTAAATGATATATTGCTCAAACATGCCATGGGGATATGTGAAATTACACCCCAAAATACATTCTGCTGCTTCTCCTGAGTACGGGGATACCACATGTGTGGGACTTTTTGGGAGCCTAGCCGCGCACGGGACCCCGAAAACCAATCACCGCCTTCAGGCTTTCTAAGGGCGTAAATTTTTGATTTCACTATTCACTGCCTATCACAGTTTCGGAGGCCATGGAATGCCCAGGTGGCACAAAACCTCCCCCAAATGACCCCATTTTGGAAAGTAGACACCCCAAGCTATTTGCTGAGAGGTATAGTGAGTATTTTGCAGACCTCACTTTTTGTCACAAAGTTTTGAAAATTGAAAAAAGAAAAAAAAATTTTTTTTTCTGGTCTTTCTTCATTTTCAAAAACAAATGAGAGCTGCAAAATACTCACCATGCCTCTCAGTAAATAGCTTGGGGTGTCTACTTTCCAAAATGGGGTCATTTGGGGGCGTTTTGTGCCATCTTGGCATTTTATGGCCTTCAAAACTGTGATAGGTAGTGAGGCGTGAAATCAAAAATTTATGCCCTTAGAAATCCTGAAGGCGGTGCTTGGTTTCGGGGCCCCGTACGCGGCTAGGCTCCCAAAAAGTGCCACACATGTGGTATCCCTGTACTCAGGAAAAGCAGCTGAATGTATTTTGGGGTGCAATTCCACATATGCCCATGGCCTGTGTGAGCAATATATCATTTAGTGACAACTTTTTGTAAATTTTTTTTTTTTGTCATTATTCAATCACTTGGGACAAAAAAAATAAATATTCAATGGGTTCAACATGCCTCTCAGCAATTTCCTTGGGGTGTCTACTTTCCAAAATGGGGTAATTTGGGGGGGGGTTTGTACTGCCCTGCCATTTTAGCACCTCAAGAAATGACATAGGCAGTCATAAACTAAAAGCTGTGTAAATTACAGAAAATGTACCCTAGTTTGTAGACGCTATAACTTTTGCGCAAACCAATAAATATACGCTTATTGACATTTTTTTTACCAAAGACATGTGGCCGAATACATTTTGGCCTAAATGTATGACTAAAATTTAGTTTATTGGATTTTTTTTATAACAAAAAGTAGAAAATATCATTTTTTTTCAAAATTTTCGGTCTTTTTCCATTGATAGCGCAAAAAATAAAAACGGCAGAGGTGATCAAATACCATCAAAAGAAAGCTCTATTTGTGGGAAGAAAAGGACGCAAATTTCGTTTGGGTACAGCATTGCATGACCGCGCAATTAGCAGTTAAAGCGACGCAGTGCCGAATTGTAAAAAGTGCTCTGGTCAGGAAGGGGGTAAATCCTTCCGGGGCTGAAGTGGTTAAATGGAAGACGTTTGGGAAGACCAGAACACTTCCTAGAGCTGGCCGTCTAGCCAAACTGAGCTATCGGGGGAGAAGAGCCTTGGTGAGAGAGGTAAAGAAGAACCCACTGTGGTTGAGCTCCGGAGATGCAGTCGGGAGATGGTAGAAAGTCAACCATCACTGCAGCCCTCCACTAGTCGGGGCTTTATGGCAGAGTGGCCCGACGAAAGCCTCTCCTCAGTGCAAGACACATGAAAGCCTGCATGGAGTTTGCTAAAAAACACCTGAAGGACTCCAAGATGGTGAGAAATAACATTCTCTGGTCTGATGAGACCAAGATATAACTTTTTGGCCTTAATTCTAAGCGGTATGTGTGGAGAAAACCAGGCACTGCTCATCACCTGTCCAATACAGTCCCAACAGTGAAGCATGGTGGTGGCAGCATCATGCTGTGGGGATGTTTTTCAGCTGCAGAGACAGGACGACTGGTTGCAATCAAGGGAAAGATGAATGCGGCCCAGTACAGGGATATCCTGGATGGAAACCTTTTCAGAGTGCTCAGGACCTCAGACTGGGCCAAAGGTTTACCGTCCAACAAGGCAATGACCCTAAGCACACGGCTAAGATAACGAAAGAGTGGCTTCACAACAACTCTGTGACTGTTCTTGAATGGCCCAGCCAGAGCCCTGACCTAAACCCAATTGAGCATCTCTGGAGAGACCTAAAAATGGCTGTCCACCAACGTTTACCATCCAACCTGACAGAACTGGAGAGGATCTTCAAGGAGGAATGGCAGAGGATCTCCAAATCCAGGTGTGAAAAACGTGTTGCATCTTTCCCAAAAAGACTCATGGCTGTATTAGATCAAAAGGGTGCTTCTACTAAATACTGAGCAAAGGGTCTGAAAACTTAGTACCATGTGATATTTCAGTTTTTCTTTTTTAATAAATCTGCAAAAATGTCAACAATTCTGTGTTTTTCTGTCAATATGGGGTGCTGTGTGTACATTAATGAGGAAAAAAATTAACTTAAATGATTTTAGCAAATGGCTGCAATATAACAGAGAGTGAAAAATTTAAGGGGGTCTGAATACTTTCCGTCGCCACTGTATATGGATTGTTTTTTTCCCTTTTATTGGTTGAACTGGATGAACTTGTGTCTTTTTTTCAACCAGACTAACTATGTAAACTATGTAAATTTGAGAGGCATACATTTCTCAAAGAACCCCTAGCAACCTCTGAAGGAACCTTGGGGTTCCAGAGAGCTAATTGAGAAAGATTGGTATAGAGGGCTGCATATTTTCAGTTTTTCTCAAAAGAAACAGGACTATATCATATATGATTTACATATCTTTAACATTTTGCTTCAAAGAGGGATAGATTTGTAGAAACGCACTTTTAAATCTTAGACAAGCGACAGTCCGCCATGGAACTGAGAAGTAACAATTCACTTCATGAAAAATGACACCAGGAACAAGCCCCTTATAGCTACTTATTATCACTCAATTTCTCACCACATTCAAATACAAGCTTCGTTTATGACCTCAATAAATATAAATATGTCCACAGGTATTTTTATTTATGATTGCAGAGCAGAATGTTTTGTTAGTAAGGTATTGTATGACACTGAATAAATAAATAATAATGTAAAAACCTCTGCAAAATAAAGGTTTTCTGGATGTACTTTCAGGTTCAACAAGAAAACAGTGCACTTTAGTGTGAATAGGAGAAATCAGCTGGATGCACGCAGGCAGGTTGTTGAAGAAACCACTGCTCCTTCACACAATTTACAATCCAACTGAATTAATTTGCATCACAAAATTGGCTCGGCTATTCATGTGTTGCAGCAAGACAAGTGTAACATTACACAGAACAAATAACCATGGGAAAGGTTAATGCTGACAATACAGAAACACTATGACACAAATTTTGTCATTCTTTTGCCAACTTTCCTGTGGAATGGAATAAAAGAGAATGTGTTCATACAGACACTGACAAAGCCAAACTTGCCAAAATAACCTGACATATTCTTATATGAAATCTTATACGTACTTTATACCTGCATATGAATTCTGTTCTGTGTTTTTTGTGCATGAATGCATCTGTATCCTTTTAATTGTATACTGTCAACCTTCATTCAGTCCAGTGGTTCTCAGGAAAAATAAATAAATACATAAAAAAACATCCATTCATTAGTTTAAGGGTGACCAGAAAAAAACAATAACAATAGCTCCAACTGTCCACATTTCACTTAGATTGATTTATCTCCAGTCTACAAGTCTTTACACATACTTTGGAAAAGGATTAGCTTAAACTACTGCCGCCCAGGTAACAAATGTGTGGCTGCAAACGGGTGGGTTTTAAAGCCCACACACTGCACATATGCGTTGCTGGGTGGCTGATTCTTCTGTACTGAGAGAGCGCTCACTGCACACTAGCAGCACAGAGAGCAAACTGTCAAAGACAGTTTTTGGTCCCCACTAACGGTCTGTAACTGGTGGAGCGAGATCCCGATCATTGGACCACTGTGACGGCCAATCACAGTGGTTACATGATAGATGATCCTTCCCACCCCTGGGCTTTCATAAATTCTTAAAGGGATGCTGGGGTGGACAGGAAGGGGTTGAAGTGTATATTTCTTTTGCCAATGCAAGGCAGAGTAAAAGGACCACGTAAAACAGATTTAATTCCAAACAAAAATGTAATTAGCTTAGCAGCCCTTAGATGCAATGGCAGCATTGTTTTGCTTTTTTTTCTGGCTTTTTTCCCTTTATTTTCTTCTGGTGATCACAAACGTCATCACTCTATACTTTATGAATGGTGCAGCTGAGCAAAGGGGTGGATCCATATCATCATAACTGATGTAGTTCACAAACCCATGCAGCAGGAAGCCTGAATTTGGCTCCCTCTGTATATCTACAGATCTCAGTGGAGTTTAATGAGAGCTCCTAAAAAAAACACTGGCACTTGCAACGTAAAAAGCAAATATTCAAAAAAAGTAAATAAAGCTGTGTCTGGAGTTGTGCTTTAAAGAAGAAGGAAAGGTTTTAAATGTTGCCCACCCTCTGCCTTTACTACTAAGGAAAGTGTCACTTTACTATAAGGACTTTCTTCCTATTTACTTTGAAGATAAGCCTGTTGTTTGCTTCTTTGTTGGAGTAAGCTTCTTCTGTTTGTTTTCAGGAAAAATAAAAGGGATTGTGGGATGATGTGGGTCAGTGTTCCACAGCACATCACATTGATCCTTGCTGTCATTGTCAGATGTCTGGCTGGACAAGGTACCTGCCTGCCAGACTTAACAGACCTGGACACAAACCTGTCTCCTGACAGGAGTTCTGAGTTATGCCTAAGCCTATCATTATAAGGACTGTGTGCATCTGAACACACACCCTGCTTGTCTTCTGGGACCACAGGTGTGAGACTTGAGTGCTACTTGATGCAACTTTGAAGTGACTTTCAAAGAGACTTTAAAGTGACTTTCAGATAATGCCTGGGTAATCTTCCTGTAATGTCCATTAAAGTCTATGGGCACTAGTCGGATAGAAGTCGCCTTGAGTTAGTACAGGAACCTTTTCTAAAGTCGGAGCAACTTCAGTAGTGCTAATTAAAAAAGCTCTTATTGACTAACATGTGATTTCACATGTCACGCGACTTGGGGTCTCACAAGTCGGATCCCAATTTGCGTCAGTCTGAATCGAGCCTAAAGCCTCGTACACACGATCGGACTTTCCGACAACAAAACTGTGGAATTTTGTTTGAAGGGTGTTGGCTCCAACTTGTCTTTCATACACACGGTCACACAAATGTTGGCCAACACGTACGACGAGCCAATAAAAAGGAAGTTCAATAGTCATGCGCAACCCTTTGGGCTCCTTCTGCTAATCTCGTGTTTATCTCCTGTTAGTAGAAGTTTGGTGAGTGAGGATTCGTGCTTTTCAGTCTCGTGCTTTTCAGTTCGTTTCTGCTTTTCAGGTTGTGCTTGTCGGTTTGTGTCTGTTTTTCAGTGCATGCTTGTCAGGTCATTTCTGTTTTTCAGCACGTTCTATTTATAGTTTGCTTCTGATTTTCAGTGCATGCTTGTCAGGTCCTTTCTGATTTTCAGTGCGCTCTGTCAGTTCGTTCTGAGCAGCCGTTCATTTACTAGCCATGTGGCATTCTCATCGGAGAGATCGTGCTATTGTTGGGCTTGGAGTTATTGCTTTGACCCAAGTCCAGTCCATGAACAGGGGGTTCTTGGACCAAGAATTGGTTGCTTAATCGTGACCAATTCTGTCATATGCCTTTGCTGCGGGAGCTCCAGGAGAATAATCCTGATGATTTCAGGATTTATCTCTGGATGACGGACCCCGTCTTCCACCATCTATTGGCTTTGCTGTCCCCTTATATTACTAAGCAGGACACCTGCATGCAGCAAGCCATCTCTTCCCAACAAAGGCTTGTCACCACCTTGCAGTACTTGGCGATGGGGAGAAGTCTCCAGGACATCAATTTCATGACTGGGATCTCCCCCCAGGTTCTGGGAATCTATATTCCAGAGACCTGTTCTGCCATCATTCAAGTCCTGCAGAAGGACTTTATTCAGGTAAGTTTTATCCTTTAACATCACATTTTATGTATTTAATGTTTGCTAATGTATTGTATTAGTTTCTTCATTCCATAATTACAATGATTGTAATATGCTGTGAATGTCCTCTTTGTCCTCATGCATGCTATAAGCTTTTAATGCTCCTTTTTTGTCCTTCATTCATATTTGCCTTCACTAACCTCCCCAGCATGCTATCCTGGGCCCAAAAGCACCTAGCCTAGTAACTTAACAATGTTTTTTGTCAGCTACATTTTAGTGCTTACCCATACACCCCCTAAAATGTGTCCAAATGTTATTGTTGGTCTTAAATTCAGGCAGAGTGCAAGAGGCTATTTTTTGGGGGGCCCAAACTCATTTGGAACCCTCCCCCCCAAATGCTAAGTCAACCGATATCAATAATCTATCTGCTGACTTTGCCAAACACATACACACCTACCTATACCTACCTCTTTTGTGGTCATATTTATGGATGAATTCACCAAAGCATGTAGTGAAATGGTCTGTCTAAATACTTTCAAATGGTACTGTTTAAAGTTTTGTTCTCCTATTATCTTGATAGTTAATTGCAGAATGTTAAAATGTGCTTCAATTTGGACAGTGTGTATTCATATTTTTAGATTATTACACTTATTACCTGTCCAGTGGGCTGCCAATGGTGTAAGTAAGGAGGGGCTGGCCAAAGTAACACACATTATTTATGCATTCAGCTCTCAATGAAGTGGAGAGGGCTACCTGTCCAAAACATCCACCATCCCCTCCACCATAAAATGTTTCCAATGAGCCACCAGAGGGGGTGAGGAATCTGATAAGTTGACCTTATACTTTTGTCTTTAAATACTTATTTCAATAAATATTAAGAATGTTTGTGTCTAATCTGCTTGCAATGTTATGTGCAAAAGTAATAATTATTTTTTTCTTGTTTGACTTCCCAGTTTAATCACCAGTGGGATTTTCCCAATTGTGGTGGTGCTATAGATGGGAAGCACGTAAGGATTGTACGCCTACATAAATGACGTCTTCAAATGACGAAACATGTAGGGCATGGCTACGCACTATACGCCATCACGTTGAAAGCCCTATGTTTGTACACGGGTGTTCGCTACTGTTTTATTTTGCCGGCTTTTTAATATGTTTTATGGCGGAGGAGTGTTCCCCGCGTGTCTGAGCAATAAAAGGCTTTTTATATATACTACACAATCGGAGCTTTTGTTTTCTGTACTCACGGACCCGTGGACCAGTGAGTTTTTTGCAGAGTGACCTGCCTGCTCTGGGAATACTACAAACATCTGAGGATCCTGACGTGGGAGTTTGCTTATCCCTGCAGAGGGTTGTATCTGTTCGTGTGTTTGACCTTGCCACAGAGGAGGTCCATCAACTCTGGTAAGCGTTCAATCTCACTGTTATCTGGATGCACCTGGAGTCTGGAAGTTCCCCTCACATCCCGTTCTTTTACCTTCCCTCTCATGTGGGTGGATGTGGCTGATTTTTGGATGTTGGATTCCCGTTTATTGGATTCACTATAAAAAAAAGAATTTCACTGAACTTTTATTGATGAATGGACTTTCTTTATGTTTTAAGAACTTTCACCACCACTTTGTGATTTAAATAATTTTACACATAAGTTTTATTATTATCATATTGCAAGCGCACTTATTATTTATTTTGTAAACTGTACAACAGTAAAGAAAAGCACATGGACCAGCACGAAAGTAATAATAATAACTTCACAATCAAATTGCAGGAGGACCAAGAGGCCAAAATTGTAAAGATAAGGGAGCCCATAATTTAGCTTTTTCCGTTTTATATTAATCCACCCTGCTGAGAGCTTGATGTCATAAATCCCGCAAGTGTGAACCATTCCATCATCACACCAAGGCACCTGATGTTCCATCCCAGTGCCATTTCAGGTTTTTCGGTGGTGGCCCGGAGTAACAGTCCATAGTGCTCACTCTGACCCTCTGTAGTGGGGGTCACGAGTTTCTGGTAAGCAGCCAGTCTCTCTATATATGGTGGTGGACCAAGCACTTTGTCCTTATCCAGCAGGACCACAATTGATCTTTAGTAATCACTAGGGTGATATCGTTTACACATGGACTTTTATACTTTTTTTCACTGTTGCACATGTGGAATGTATTTTTGATGGACTATTTATTTGTCATTTATCCATTGACATTGGTAGCATATTATAATTTATGTTTTACACACATAGATTTCTACTCATTCACTTTTAAGGAGGATTGATGGTCATTAACATGGTCACCAGCCCCCTCCTTAGCGCGATTCCATTTTTCTAAAAATAATAATAATAGGAACACACGACAAATACTTCCTTTTTTGCAGCACTTTCCTGATCTTTCTATACTGATCTTGCTCCCTCAATTTCAGGTCTGACCAGCATTTCCACAATTGAACCTTGGATCGTCATACCCCAAAAGTCCTGTGCAGGCTTCTCACAACTTTAGCCATGATCTTGGCCTTTCTCACATTAGGGTTTCTGTACGGTCCATGATTCCCATCATAGTCTGTCCTCTTTAAGATGTCCACCATCTCCACCATCTCTTCAAAGGAGATATTTGAGGCCTTATATCTCCTCCTGGATTGGGAACTGTCTTGCTCCGGGCTTTCCTCAGCTGCTATTAGCACGCACCTGCTGACTCTCCGCCATTTGCTCTCCCACTGGCCCAAAAGAGAAGAGGCGAGGAATACACTAGAAAGAAGGACAGGGGTGAAGTTTGACACATGCGCAGTGTATATAAAGCATAATGAGTGGTCACTGTAACGGACGTAGGTAGCATCTGTGAGAACGGAAGATCGTTTTCGTGCAAAGGGATGTTGAAACAAAGGTACATTTGTAAATTGGGACATCAGTGGTTAGTGTCCTATACTGCTTTTAGATTGAGGCCTATATTTGGACAAGATTAGGAGAGTTTAGCCTGACTTTAGGATTTGTCTCATGTTACGTCTTGCAGATAAAATGGTTGATAAATTTACAGCCCCAGATTTCCTGCCAAAGGTTATAGTAAAATACAGGGAGCTGCCATGTCTCTGGCAAGTAAAATGCAAGGACTATTCAAACAAGATAAAGAGGAAGGCAGTGATGGAGAAACTGTTGGAATTAGTGAAGCCTGTGCATCTCATGGCAGACACCAACTATTTGAAGTGCAAAATTGGTAGCCTGAGGAGCACATAAAATAGGGAGCGCAAGAAAGTCCAGGATTCCCAGAGATCCGGAGCAGCAGCAGATGATGTATATGTCCTGAGTTTTTTGTCCGACCAGACGGAACACAGGCCATCGCTCTCAACACTTTCTTCAACATCAGCTAAGGCTCCTGAGGTCCACCCTGGGCCTTCCAGCCAGGAAGAAGATGTGGAGGAGCCCAGCTTGACCCAGGTATAGCATTGTTGAATATATTTCTTGTCAAAAATAAAATGATGTTAACTAGATGATTTTGAGCACAAATTTCTGATTTAACAAAATGGTTTACATATCAATAGACAGTAGTAGCCAAAAATAATTGGGACAAAAATGAAAAATGCTGGGGTCAGAATGATAGTCTTTTCTATTTGTCAACATTCAATTTGCAACAGTCATGAGCTCAAAATTGTGTGTGACTGATGACCAAAAACCGAACACTATGTACCATTTTCATACAGAGGAAAGTCTCAGCCTCAGCCAAGAGGAGGCCATGGCAAGCAGCCTGACAGAAATCGCAGTTTCCTCTCCCCTGCCCTCCAACCAAAAGGACCAGGAAGTCCACGAACCTGGAGGAGGCCACGACTGCTTTTCTTCGCCATGCTACAGTGGCAATTAGCATGGCCCCTGATGGCCAGGAGGCGTTTGGATACGTTAAAACACATGGAGGAGGACCAGCGCACTATATGCAAGGAAATAATTCTTCAGGCCCTAAACAAGGAGATGAGGAGCGAACTCACCCATCAAACTCACCTCTGTGAGTTGGACCATGCTCCTCCACCACCTCCACCAACAACTCAGCCACCCCACCCACCACAGCAGCATGGAAGGAAGTTTGGAAGGAAGTGTTGAGAGTGATGGCCTGAGTTCGGTGTAGTCTGGCAAAAAACGCAGGCTGTTAGAAAACCACAGCCTCGGGACATATATGTCATCTGCTGCTGCTCCCGATCTCTCAGAGTCCTGGACCATATTGTGCTCCCTATTAAATGGACTCCTCAGGTTACCAATTTGGACAGTCAAATAATTGATGTCTGCCCCGGGTTACAAAGGCTTCACCAATTCCAACTGTTTCTCCATCATTGCCTTCCTCTTTATTTTGATATGACCTTGTGCTCCCTATTGAATTCAAAATTTTTGTTTTGACAAATAATTGGCTATGTGTTTTACTTCAAAAAGGACAGTTTGTTCGTGAGTAGGCCGTTACATTTCAAAAATACAATGTCAAGGGACACCAGCATAGTTGTATCTTTGAGGTTAAAAAATACAAGATAATAATGGTGTTGTGGTAACTTGACACACAAAACTAAAAAATGTATTATTCTGGAGATCACTAGAAAAATATATATATGTTATTCTTGAGATCACTAGAAAAAAAAGAGATACGTTTGTCAGAGATTTCATAATTTGCTGTGTCACGAATGTGATATCTCCATTACGAACGCTAGTTTTGCAAGACCGAGCTTTTCCGGCTGGTCCTTGATTCCGAGCATGCTTATTTGTACTTTGGACTTTTGTCCAGTGAACTTGTGTACACACGATCCGAAAGTCTGACAACACATATTTGTTGGCGGAAAACAACACACTGTCGGATTTTCTGGCAACAGCCTGACATCCAACATTTCCCGTCGGAAAATCTGATCGTGTGTACGCGATATAAGTGCATTTATTTGTCAAATTTTCATTTATTCTGCATTGTAATTGTTAGTTGTTTTCCAAATGAGGTTTTTGTGACCCACTTTATATATATATATATATATATATATATATATATATATATATATATATATATATATACAGGCTTAACCATATAACCATATATATATATATATATATATATATATATATATATATATATATATATAGGCTTAACCAAACATGGCTTGTTCCTTCAGTGGAACATTGTCCCTTCATTGTGTGCCAAGAAATGAGGGATGCTTTCTATGAAAGAAAATTGTGTGTTACTACTTTAATCCTAATTGGGAAAATCAATCCAGATACAGATGGAATTTACTTTCATAATACTGAAGGATAGGGAATCTTTTAAGCTTGGAACTTAAATTGTTGAGGTCTTTAACAAATATTTAATAGGCTAGTATTATGCCGCATATTGGAACCCGTAACCTGTTTCTTATGTAACACTGATGTGAAATTCACCTCAGAGTTAACTATTCTAATCATTTTGATCTAGCAAGTTTAACCGCTTGCTGACTGCCCGCCATCTTTTGACAGTGGCAGAATGGCTCCCCTGTGAGAATTGCCGTAGCTGTATGGCAGCCACTTTAAGGGGTGCCCGCCGTGGTACTGAGGAGCCGATGCGCATGCGCAGCAGTCGCAATGTCTGCCGGGCACCAGCGACTGCTCCTGACAGAGCCAGAATGAGGATCTGCGTGTGTAAACACACAAATCCACATTCTGGCAGGGGAGAGGAGACAGATCAGGTGTTCCTAGTATACAGGAACACTGATCGGTCTCCTCCCCCAGGCAGTCCCATCCCCCTACAGTTAGAACACACTGAGGGAACACATTTAACTCCTTGATTGCCCCCTAGTGTTAAACGCTTTCCTGCCAGTGACATTTATACAGTAAACAGTGGCTATTTTTAGCTCTGATCGCTGTATAAATGTCACTGGTCCCAAAAAAGTGTCAAAAGTGTCCGATCTGTCCGCCACAATGTCCCAGTCCTGATAAAAATCACAGCTCACCGACAGTACTAGTAAAAAAACAAAAAAATAATAAAAATGCCATAAATCTATCCCCTATTTTGTAGACGCTATAACTTTTACGCAAACTAATCAATATACGCTTATTGCGATTTTTTTACCAAAAATATGTAGAAGAATATATATTGGCCTAAACAGATTAAGATATTTGTTTTGTTTTTGTTTTGTTTATTTGGGGATATTTATTATAGCAAAAAGTAAAAAATATACGGTAGTGTTTTTTTCAAAATTATCCCTCTTTTCTTTTTTAAAGTGCAAAAAATAAAAACCACAGAGGTGATCAAATACCACCAAAAGAAAGCTCTATTTGTGGGGAAAAAAGGACGTTAATTTTGTTTGGGTACATTATCTTACGACCACGCAATTGTCAGTTAAAGCGGCGCAGTGCCGTATCACAAAAAATGGCCCGGTCAGGAAGTGGGTAAATCCTTCTGGGGCTGAAGTGGTTAAAATAGTACATATTTAATTGTAGACTGTTGTTTCTGTACTGTAGATTGCATTATTGTGAAACATCTCTTTAATTTTACTAAAACATATTTGTCTGTTTTTCTAGTTTTCTAATTACGCATTCTTGTAAACAAAAAATGCTTCTACAAGTCAACAAATACACCTCATCCTTTCATTTATCATTCTAGTCCAATTTTCTTTTTTTTTTGAAAATTTTTTATTTTGAAAGAAAACAAGTACAGAGATCTCAAATATCATGGAAACACGTACAGGTGTTGGCATAACAATACTGCAGTGCAGGAGCAAATATCGACAGTCCAGTAAAAGCCATTTCTTGCTGTCGCCGGGTCTTTTAGTGTCTTAATTTCTACATAGCGGATCAAATGGCGTTGCTGAAATCGGCCTGATAATAAGACCTGTGTAGTGTTTAACTGTCCTTTTAGTTCTCAGGCTGACTGCCCAGAGACAAGAATTGTTCAAGGTGGTTGTGAAAGTTATTTTGGGCTCGATTAGGAGGGGTTGTAGGTGTCTGTGAGAACTGGTGTATTATGTCCCCGACCCGGCCTTGGATCTAATTGAGTTTGATAGAGGGATAAGTGAGGTGAGATGTGGTTAAAGAGAGAATCTGTATGTGATCTGGTTGATATTTTCATTGGTAAGGTGGGGAGGTAGGAGGAAGGGGCGGGCACCGGAGGGAGGGATGGGTGAAGGCGGAGCGGGGGGGATCAGGGAGCGAGAGGAGGGGGGAGAGGGAGAAGAAGAAGAGGAAAGAATAGAGAGAGAAAAAGAAAAGGGGCGGGGAGGGTTTCCGTCTCTGACTCCTCTGCCCGAGTCATATGGGAGAGTAAGGGTTTCTGTTTCCATTTACCATGTGGGTTTATTTTAGGGTGTCAGGGGGTACTCATGGGTGGGTATTGTAGTTTGTGCTGTGTTTTAGCTGTAGTCCCCCCGCCCCATTCTCTGCTTCCGGTGTTGTCCCCTCCTCTCCCTTCTCTGTCCCTCACCTTTGCATGGGATTAACTTAGGTTGTGTAAATACTCCCTGTTACTTTATGGTAGTGGTTCAAGAGCTCTGTGGTATGCAGGTGTAGTCTGGAAATGTATCCAGCATGCCCATTTTGTACTGAATTTAGAGGGTGTGTCTCGCGAGATGTGAATTAGCTCTTCCATCTCAGCGGTTTTACGTATTCTGTGGAACCATTCTTTGACTGTGGGTACTTGGGAGGAACCCCAGTGTACAGGGATACATTGCCGTGCAGCATTGATCATATGCATTGTCAGGGACTTATGGTATGTACTATGCGATTGTGGGGAGTGGTGAAGGAGAAACTGGGCTGGAGTTAGGTTCAGTTCATAAGAGGTTACTTGGGAGGTGATTCTAAATACTTCTTTCCAGAAAGTTTGTAATGGGGCGCAAGACCACCAGATGTGCAAAAGTGTTCCTGTGTCTTTGTGGCATCTCCAGCATTTATCTGGTGTGGAAGGGTAAAGTCTATTTAGCAGTGCAGGTGTACGGTACCATCTAGATTGAATCTTGTAGCCGTTTTCTTGTGTGCTGATGTTTAATAAGCCCTTACGAATGTTTAGAAAAATGTATTCCCATTGTTCGCCCGTGAGAGAAAGGGAAAGGTCTTCTTCCCAGCGTGAATAAGCTTTGCTTGTGTTGGGGCGTATGTTCTCAAAAAGGAGGTTGTGTGTGTAAGCTGTTAGGTGCCACTGGGGGGATTTTTGGGTGCAGAGTTTTTTAAAGGATGTTAGTTGTCTCGAGCACTGTAGATCTTTGTCCAGTGACTTGAGGTAATGGGAGATCATTAGCTATGTCCAGGGTGGGATGGGCGGCCTATTCATTTGGTCGGCTAAATTAGAGGGAGAAAAGAGTTTCCCTGCGTTAAAGAATTGATGTGTTTGGGTTTGATCCTGTGCACAGTTGTCTGTGAGAAAGTGGTGGGACATTCCGGGAGGGAAGTCAGGATTTAGTTTAACTGGAGTTAGTGGTCCTGGTATGGAGGATATATTCGTGTGGGTGCATAGTTTTTGGAAGCACAGTAGTGTTGGTCCAATGAGTGGGTGTTGCAATTTTCATCTATTACTTTTTTTTTGTTGTTTTCTTATTGTGATGGGATCACATAAATCCTGGCTAGTCTAATCCCTCTTTTTGTCTTTATTTCACAACAATGGCTTGTGTCAATTGCCAAATTCAGTTTGAACCAGGTGCATTCCACCTGCACGTTGCATTAGTTCAGACATCAGAAAATTCCAAGACTATTCACATTCATTAACAATTTGACCGGTTGCAACCTGCAGCTGACCTCCTGACATGCATGTGACTTCCTTCTAAGCTGCAAGAACCTGTTTCAAGCTGCATTTATATTTCCATGTATGTGTGAAAAGCCCATTGACACAGGCCCTAATTATTCTCTTCTCTGCAAACCAGCCCCATGTTCTACTTACTCATGTATGGTCGCCATTGCCAAAATACTAGTGTATTATCTGCTTTTTACTGCCTTCCCATCTAAATACAAAGTTGAAAACAGTGTACGGTATGTTTAGGCTATTTATTTTGTTACCTTTAAAATTATGTATTTTTAACATTTATTGGTATGATGTTAAATAATGATTAGTTACACTGGAGAACATTTTTTTTCAAATGTTTTGCTTCCTGAAAAACTTTTGAGCACAACTGAGCACACATTTAATTTCAAAATGACTATGACATACCTTAAATTTTAGTGACTATAACGTATTTAATTGCATAACGTTTCCGATATGCTGCATGAGTTCAACAGGGCAAAAAGTGTTTAATTGCTCAGTTATACTCAGTGTCTAGTGCATCTTACTACCGTGTCCAACTATAGTCAGTAGGCATTGATGGATTCCAATTGCCCTAATTCAATTTTTCTATTGTGGCAATGTCCTGGTGAAACTTTCACCATGTCCGCAATTGATTGCACCTCGATTTTTGGAAAAGAAGTCCAAGTATGATTACAAAAAATTAATCTTTATTAACATGTTGCACTTCATGGTTTTGTATGCTGAAAGAGGTTTGTTGGCCAGCTGAATATAGTTTGGTGTTGTAAAGTTTCAATGACATTTCTCAACAACAGCAGAATTAGAAATAGACTTGGAAAACTTAACATTAATAAGTCAGATGGCTTGCACCCGAGGGTCCTGGGGGAACTCAGTTAAGTAATTGCCAAGCCATTGTTCCTAATTTTTACTGACAGTCTACTTACTGGAATGGTTCCAGCTGATTGGAGAAAAGCCAATGTAGCTCCAATTTTTAAAAAAGGGCCGAAATACATCCCTGGGAATTACAGACCAGTTAGCTTAACATCAATAGTATGCAAGATCTTGGAGGGAATGATAAGGGACTATATACAAGATTTTAGTAATGAAAACGGTATCATTAGCAATAATCAGCATGGATTCATGAAGAATCATTCTTTCCAAACCAGTCTATTAACATTCTATGAGGAGGTGTGCTGCCATCTAGATAAAGGAAGGCCCATAGATGTGGTATACCTGGATTTTGCAAAAGCATTTGACACAGTTCCCCATAAACGTTTACTGTATAAAATTAGGTCTGTTGGCATGGACCATAGGGTGAGTACATGAATTGAAAACTGGCTACAAGGGCGAGTTCAGAAGGTGGTGATAATTGGGGAGTATTCGGAATGTTCAGGGGTGGAAAGTGGGGTCCCCCAGGGTTCTGTGCTGGGACCAATCCTATTTAATGTGTTCATAAACAAATTGGAGGATGGGGTAAACAGTGCAATCTCTGTATTTGCGGACGATACTAAGCTAAGCAGGGCAAAAACTTCTCCGCAAGATGTGGAAACCTTGCAAGAAGATCTCAACAAATTAATGGTGTGGGCAACTACATGGTAAATGAGGTTTAATGTGGAAAAATGTAAATAATGCATTTGGGTGGCAAAAATATGCAATCTACTCACTGGGGGAGAACCTCTGGGGGGAATCAAGGATTGAAAAGGACCTGGGGGTCCTAGTACAGTTTTTGACCGCAATATTGTGTCAATCTCGCTGCTGTTATCGGCGGGATTTGACACCTGCGAGCCCCGTCGCGGTAGCCAGCGCTGAGCTGGCTCACTCATCGGGAAAGGAAAAATGTGTTTTTTCCTTTCCCGATGAGCGACAAGCATTGTTGACAGGTGTTTGGTATGAATCATGAGGGGGAACTCCATGCCAAATTTTAAATAAAACACCTGCATGCCCAGGGACTGTGACCACATAAGGGGCTGCGCACCTCGCACACAGCATTACAGCGGTATACAGCGTCATGTCAACATCAGAAGAAAAGAGGGAGCAAGACGACAGAGAAGACCGGGCCACCGCTAACAAAAGAGCGGCAGAAGAGCAGAAGATAGCGGAGGAGCCCGGCAGAAGAACTGGAGAGTGGGAGAAGAACCGGAGAGCGGGAGAAGAGGCCAGAGAGCGGGAGAAGAACCGGACACCGGGAGAAGAGGCCGGAGAGTGGGAGAAGAACCGGACACCAGGAGAAGAGGCCAGAGAGAGCGAAGTTGGAAGAAGACCCCCGGAGCTGCCTAATAAATTACTTTAAAAACCTGTCTAGTGTGTTTTTTTATTGACACTTTTTTCCCCCAGGTGAATGGGTAGGGGTACGATGTGCCCCATACACATTTACATACAGATTTTGATAAGCCCTCTGCCCACAGACCCCGACAACCAATGGCCAGGGTTGTCGCGAAGAGGCCCTTGTCCTCATCAACATGGGGACAAGGTGCTTTGGGTTGGGGGGCCGCAGGGCATCCCCCTACCCCAAAGCACCCACCCCCCATGTTGAGGGCATGCGGCCTGGTATGGTTTAGGAGGGGGGGCGCTCGCTCGTCCCCACCCCCCTTCCTGACCAGCAGGGCTGCGTGCTTGGATAAGGGTCTGGTATGGGTTTTGGGGGGACCCCCCCTGCGTTTTTTTGGCATGGGGGTTCCCCTTAAAATCCATACCAGGCCCATCAGGCCCTTGGAGGGGAATTCTCTCTCGCGCTGGCTGCAATAGGAAAATGTGTTTTTCCTATTGCAGCCAGCGCGAGATGTACAGTACCCTGTCGCCTAGAACCAGCGCTGGGATTGCGCTGGAAACACATTCTTTAGAACAGTCTGACAGCAAAATGACATTTCGATGGAAAAAACCCATTTAAAACTACCCGCGGCTATCGCATTGTCGACAATACACATAGAAGTTCATTGATAAAAATGGCATGGGAATTCCCCACAGGGAAACCCCGAACCAAAATTAAAAAAAAAAAATGATGTGGGAGGCCCTTCAGGTCTGGTATGGATTTTAAGGGGAACCCCGCGCCAAAAAAAAAAAAAACGGCGTGGGGTCCCCCCCAAAATCCATACCAGACCCTTATCCGAGCACGCAACCTGGCAGGCCGCAGGAAAAGAGGGGAGGACGAGAGTGCGCCCCCCCTCCTGAACCATACCAGGCCACATGCCCTCAACATTGGGAGGGTGCTTTGGGGTAGCCCCCCAAAACACCTTGTCCCCATGTTGATGACAAGGGGACCCCCAGATCCCGGCCCCCCCGTGTGAAATGGTAAGGGGGTACTTACCCCTACCATTTCACTAAAAAACTGTCAAAAATGTTAAAAATGACAAGAGACAGTTTTTGACAATTCCTTTATTTAAATGCTTCTTCTTTCTTCTATCTTCCTTCATCTTCTTCTAGTTCTTCTGGCTCTTCTGGTTCTTCCTCCGGCGTTCTCGTCCAGCATCCCCTCCGCGGCATCTTCTATCTTCTTCTCCTCGGGCCGCTCCGCACCCATGGCATGGGGGGAGGCTCCCGCTCTTCTCTTCATCTTCTTCTTCATCCTCTTCTCTTCTTCTTTCTTCTCTTCTTCTCTTCTTCATTTTCTTCTCCGGGCCACTCCGCACCCATGCTGGCATGGAGGGAGGCTCCCGCTGTTTGACGGCGTCTCCTCGTCTGATGGTTCTTAAATAACGGGGGGCGGGGCCACCCAGTGACCCCGCCCCCTCTGACGCACGGGACATGACGGGACTTCCCTGTGGCATTCCCCGTGACGTCACAGGGAAGTCCCGTTAAGTCACTGTGCGTCAGAGGGGGGCGGGGTCACCGGGTGGCCCCACCCCCCGTTATTTAAGAACCGTCAGACGAGGAGATGCCGTCACACAGCGGGAGCCTCCCTCCATGCCAGCATGGGTGCGGAGCAGCCCGGAGAAGAAAATGAAGAAGAGAAGAAGAGAAGAAGGAAGAAGAGAAGAGGATGAAGAAGAAGATAAAGAGAAGAGCGGGAGCCTCCCCCCATGCCATGGGTGCGGAGCAGCCCGAGGAGAAGAAGATAGAAGATGCAGCGGAGGAGATGCTGGACGAGAACGCCGGAGGAAGAACCAGAAGAGCCAGAAGAACCAGAAGAAGAAGAAGATGAAGGAAGATAGAAGAAAGAAGAAGCATTTAAATAAAGGAATTGTCAAAAACTGTCTCTTGTCATTTTTAACATTTTTGACAGTTTTATAGTGAAATGGCAGGGGTAAGTACCCCCTTACCATTTCACACGGGGGGGCCGGGATCTGGGGGTCCCCTTGTTAAAGGGAGCTTCCAGATTCCGATAAGCCCCCCGCCCGCAGACCCCTACAACCACCGGCCAGGGTTGTGGGGATGAGGCCCTTGTCCTCATCAGCATGGGGACAAGGTGTTTTGGGGGGCTACCCCAAAGCACCCTCCCAATGTTGAGGGCATGTGGTCTGGTACGGTTCAGGAGGGGGGGCCGCACTCTCATCCCTCCTCTTTTCCTGCTGCCTGCCAGGTTGCGTGCTCGGATAAGGGTCTGGTATGGATTTTTGGGGGGGCCACACGCCGTTTTTTTTTTTTTGGCGCGGGGTTCCCCTTAAAATCCATACCAGACCTGAAGGGTCTGGTATGGAACTTAGGGGGAACCCCATGTCATTTTTTTTTTTTAATTTTGGCCGGGGTTCCCCTTAATATCCATACCAGACCTGAAGGGCCTGGTATGGAATTTAGGGGGACTCCCACGTCATTTTTTTTTTTTTTTTTTTGGTTCGAGGTTTCCCTGTGGGGAATTCCCATGCCGTTTTTATCAATGAACTTCTATGTGTATTGTCGGCAATGCAATAGCCGCGGGTAGTTTTAAATGGGTTTTTTCCTTCGAAATGTAATTTTGCTGTCAGACTGTTCTAAACACGGGAAACATGCGCCCCTTTACAGGAATACTATAGACACCCCCCAGGTACGAAATTTAAAGGGATATTACACTTTTATTGTTTGACTTTAAGCATTATTAAAATCACTGCTCCTGAAAAAACAGCTGTTTTTAAAACTTTTTTTTGCATTGATCCATGTCCCCTGGGGCAGGACCCGGGTCCCCAAACACTTTTTATGACAATAACTTGCATATAAGCCTTTAAAATTAGCACTTTTGATTATTCATGTTTGTGTCCCATAGACTTTAACGGTGTTCGCGTGTTCGAGCAAACTTTTTTCCTGTTCGCATGTTCTGGTGCGAACCGAACAGGGGGGGTGTTCGGCTCATCCCTAACCTTCATATTCTCTAAATTTGCAGAAATGCTGGATAGGGGCCTTGCTCAGACTGCTTCCAGAATCACCTCTGACATTAAGGCGGACCTCCAACTCCTAGACTCCCGCATTGAAAACATTGAAAACAAAGTTGACGCTACGATCGATCGAGTTAATCAAAACACCAATCGCTTTCAGGATCTGCATGACCAATTTGAGGGCGCCATGGCGAACATAGATGACCTGGAGAACAGATCCAGAAGACTAAATTTTAGGATCAGGGGTCTGCCTGAGTCCGTCACGGATGTCCCAGATGCAGTCCATTCCCTATTTAAACATCTTATCCCTGACATCCGAGCACACAGGTTGGAGCTCGATCGTGCGCATAGGGCACTGGGACCTCCCCACCAGAATGGCCTGCCATGCGACATTGTGGTCAAACCTCACTACTACAGTGTCAAGGAGGAAATCATGAGGAGAGCCTGTACCACCCCACAGATCCAGCTGATGGGACACCAGATACAAATCTACGTGGATATCTCACCCTTCACTATCCAGAAAAGGCGGGCGCTCAAACCCCTCCTGACGGTTCTTACATAAAGGAATATCAAGTATTGGTGGCTCTTCCCCTTCAGCCTGAAATTTGATTTCAACGGCAAACCTTTTCGATTCTCCTTATTCCAAGAAGGTGAACAACTACTGCAAAAATTGGGACTTCTTCCGAAGGATCCGCCTTCCCCTATGCAGACCGCATCATCCAGCATGACCAAACGTCCACCTCTGTCTAGCCCATTGTCCTCTCTCTGGATGACATCCAAAAACAAGAAGGCTAAGGAAGGCCTCCCCCCATGATCATGAGGGAATCCCTCCCTTCCACCATACACTTCCTATTTTTGTTCTGGTCGGAATCCTCCTTGACCCATGGCATTTATGCTCAACTGACTCTTCTCCTCATTTGTCTGATTTTTTGGGACTGTTACTACCCAGGCCGTACTGGCTTTTCCCCCTTTCTGAACACCTTGCCATTCTGTGCTATCTCGGGACTTCTATTGTGCAAACGTGATTCCCCCTCGCCTTCAACAGTTTTCTTTTTAAATTTTTTTTTTTTTTTCTCAAAACCTGCAAGGACTTCCAACTGGACTTTAGGGATATTTCTGCTCCAAGTGCAGGTCTGAACAACCAGACACGCCTCTAATGACGCTGCCAGAACTATCCTAGCCCCTCACCCCAAAGTTAGGCTGGGGTCTGGTCGGGTGCAATAGGCTCCTTTCTTCTCCTTCCCCCTCCTCCTTTCCTTCCCCCCAGTCAGCGCTCCTGACCCAGATATCCTGAGCTAGCGCTTTTGATACTCCTCCCATTCCCCTCCCATCTCCCACTATACCCCAAGTCTCGGTCATTCCTTTTTTTTAATCTATAAGGGACTTTTTCTTTTTTTTTTATATATATATATACATTCATATATGTATGTATATATTCTATTTCTGGTTTATTTGGAGATGTTGGTTTAGGGTGCGCAGGACGGAGCAGATCCAATGCGCCTGCTCCCGCACTCGGAGTGGTTAACCATAGAGGTCTTGCTACTCCTGGTTCGGGACTCCCCCTCTCATTGGGGGGTCTCCGTATTTGTTTCTCTGAGAGGGGTGGTATTGTTCTCACCTCTATCTCGGAGCTCATTTCTCCTTATTTTTCGAACTGTCTTCTTCTTCTTTCTTCTCTTCCTCACCTCTTGACTTTTTCTTGCAGCGACAGTTGTGGTCTCGCTCCTTCACAATAAGCAGCTTGAAGTCCTAGTGCTTTCTCCTGAGGCATGCATACTAAGACCGACCACTACATCAAAGGTAAGTGCTTGGGGATCGCCCGCTTTCTCACTTAAGCTGCTCCATGGCTGACCACTCCTCACATAGACCTGCTCTACGCATTGCTACTCACAACGTTCAGGGATTCATTTCCCCTATGAAACATAGGAAAGTATTCCAACATTATCACGCACAAAAAATAGATATACTATTCTTACAGGAAACACATTTCCCTAAATAATATTCTCCTTCATTCATTCATGCCAGATTCCCCAAATTTTATTTAGCTAACTCTGACAATAAAACCAAGGACATAGGCCTGTTCTTCTCTCGCAGGACTCAATTCTCCCTGGTCTCTGAATTCAAGGACCCCGAGGGTAGATTTTTGTTGGTAAAGGTACGCATTGACGACAAACTTTACACCCTTATTTCATGTTATGCGCCAAACCAGGGGCAGGCAAAGTTCTTTAAGTCCCTTTTCCAAACCCTCTCCCCTTTAACTGAAGGCCTAGTCATTTTTGGGGGAGACTCCAACATAGCCTTTGATGTGGGAATTGATAAATCGTGCCCCCCAGGCAAAAACCGGGTACGTCCCACCAGGCAGAGTCTGAATGTGGCCAGACAGATATTCCATCATGGCTTGGTTGATGTTTAGTGGGAAATGACTCCGAAGGCACGTGATTCTACGCACTAGTCCAACCCGCATCAATCTTTTTCTAGAATAGATCACTTTTTTGTTCTTCAACAACATGTTCCACTGATACAAAGGTCAGATATTAAGGACTCTGCCTGGTCGGACCATTCCCTTCTCCTACTGACTCTGAATGGAGGTCCGCCTCAATGCTCAGGATCCCACTGGAGATTAAATGCCTCCATCCTTAGCAATCCCACTCACATTTGTGAAATTTAAAAACACATTCAGGAATACTTCCGTCTGAATGATGTGGACAGCATCTCCCCTTCCACCCTGTGGGCGGCCCACAAGGCAGCAATCAGGGGTAGCTTAATCCAGATCTCGTCTAGAATTCGCAAAGCTCGCAAATTGGAAATTGATAGGCTGGAAGGGGAGTTCGCATCTCTCAGCTTATTGCACAAATCCAAACCCTCTTCGGACTCCGCAAATAGGCTAGAATCACCCCGCACGGCCCTGAACCTGGCTCTCACTGCAATAGCAGAAAAGAACCTCAGATGGGAGGGGGTAGGTTTTACCACCAAACTGACAAAATTTGTTCTAGATTAGCCAGACGGTTGACCCCTACAATTAGAACACATGCGCTCCCTAAAATAAAATTAAGTGACGGTTCCCTCACACAGAACCCCAAAAAAATTATGGAAGCCTTTCACGACTTTTCTTGCTCTCTATATAGCAAGATGGAGAAGGAACCCTCCCCAGACATTATAGACTCTTTTCTGGAATCAGTAAAGATCCCACGGATCACGACGCAGCATAGGGATGAATTAGAAGCTCCGATCTCAACAGAAGAGGTAGCATGGGTCATTAAAAACCTAAAAAATAATTCTGCTCCGGGCCCAGATGGCTTATCGGTCCCATATTATAAGCACTTCTCCCCATTACTCTCCCCATACTTAGCTCTCTTTTTAATCAGCTTTGGTCTGGATTGCCCCTTGACAAGGCTTCTAATTCGGCGTTCATAACAGTGATTCCTAAGCCAGGAAAGGACCACAGTTGCATCTTCAATTATAGGCCTATATCATTACTTAATAATGATTTATTCCCGGGCGACAGGGGCCGGATCAGATCAGGAGGGCAGTCGACATTGTTTCCTTGTTGGGATCGGGTTGGGACGGGGTTTCCTGCTCTCATTTGATCTCATGAAGGCGTTCGATTCCGTCTCCTGGTCCTTTCTGGTCCCTACCCTGCAAAAATGGGGATTTGGTGAAACCTTTATGAACATTATCGGTGCACTCTATTCTTCTCCGGAAGCAAAAATTAAAATGCAGGGATACCACTCGAATTCCTTCCAGATTCTCCCTGGCACGAGAAAGGGATGTCCCTTATCTCCTTTAATCTTTGCCTTGATCATCGAGACCCTGGCCATTTCCATCAGAGACAACCCTAACATACAAGGGGTACAATGCGGACCTCATGCGCACAAATGCGCATTGTTCGCTGACGACATCTTGCTTTTTATATCTTCACCGCTTACCTCCCTTCCTTGTTTATGCAAGGTGCTGGATGATTTTGGCTAGGGATGAGCCGAACACCCCCCTGTTCGGTTCGCACCAGAACATGCGAACAGGAAAAAAATTCGTTCGAACGCGCGAACGCCGTTAAAGTCTATGGGACACGAACATGAATAATCAAAAGTGCTAATTTTAAAGGCTAATATGCAAGTTATTGTCAATAAAAGTGTTTGGGGACCCGGGTCCTCCCCCAGGGGACATGAATCAATGCAAAAAAAAGTTTTAAAAACGGCCGTTTTTTCAGGAGCAGTGATTTTAATAATGCTTAAAGTCAAACAATAAAAGTGTAATATCCCTTTAAATTTCATACCTGGGGGGTGTCTATAGTATGCCTGTAAAGGGGCGCATGTTTCCCGTGTTTAGAACAGTCTGACAGCAAAGTGACATTTTGAAGGAAAAAACACATTTAAAACTACCGCGGCTATTGCATTGCCGACAATACACATAGAAGTTCATTGATAAAAACGGCATGGGAATTCCCCACAGGGCAACCCCGAACCAAAATTAAAAAAAAAAAATGATGTGGGAGTCCCCCTAAATTCCATACAAGGCCCTTCAGGTCTGGTATGGATATTAAGGGGAACCCCAGCCAAAATTTAAAAAAAAAATTGACGTGGGGTTCCCCCTAAATTCCATACCAGACCCTTCAGGTCTGGTATGGATTTTAAGGGGAACCCCGCGCCAAAAAAAAAAAAAAAAACGGCGTGGGGTCCCCCTAAAAATCCATTCCAGACCCTTATCCGAGCACGCAACCTGGCAGGCTGCAGGAAAAGAGGGGGGACGAGAGTGCGCCCCCCCCCCCTCCTGAACCGTACCAGGCCACATGCCCTCAACATTGGGAGGGTGCTTTGGGGTAGCCCCCCAAAACACCTTGTCCCCATGTTGATGAAGACAAGGGCCTCATCCCCACAACCCTGGCCGGTGGTTGTGGGGGTCTGCGGGCGGGGGGCTTATCGGAATCTGGAAGCCCCCTTTAACAAGGGGACCCCCAGATCCCGGCCCCCCCCCCTGTGTGAAATGGTAAGGGGGTACTTACCCCTACCATTTCACTAAAAAACTGTCAAAAATGTTAAAAATGACAAGAGACAGTTTTTGACAATTCCTTTATTTAAATGCTTCTTCTTTCTTCCTTCATCTTCTTCTTCTTCTGGTTCTTCTGGCTCTTCTGGTTCTTCCTCCGGCGTTCTCGTCCAGCATCTTCTCCGCGGAGTCTTCTATCTTCTTCTCCTCGGGCCGCTCCGCACCCATGGCATGAGGGGGGAGGCTCCCGCTCTTCTCTTCATCTTCTTCTCTTCTTGATCTTCTTCTTCATCATCTTCTTCTTCATCTTTTTCTTCTTCTTCTTCTTCTTCTTCTTCCTTCTTCTCTTCTTCCTGTCTTCTCCGGGCCGCTCCGCAGCCATGCTGTGGCATGGAGGGAGGCTCCCGCTGTGTGACGGCGTCTCTTCGTCTGACGGTTCTTAAATAACGGGGGGCGGGGCCACCCGGTGACCCCGCCCCCCTCTGACGCACGGTGACATGACGGGACTTCCCTGTGGCATTCCCCGTGACGTCACAGGGAAGTCCCTCAAGTCACCGTGCGTCAGAGGGGGCGGGTTCACCGGATGGCCCCGCCCCCCGTTATTTAAGAACCGTCAGACGAAGAGACGCCGTCACACAGCGGGAGCCTCCCTCCATGCCACAGCATGGCTGCGGAGCGGCCCGGAGAAGACAGGAAGAAGAGAAGAAGGAAGAAGAAGAAGAAGAAGAAGAAGAAGAAGAAGAAGATGAAGAAGAAGATGAAGAAGAGAAGAAGATGAAGAGAAGAGCGGGAGCCTCCCCCCTCATGCCATGGGTGCGGAGCGGCCCGAGGAGAAGAAGATAGAAGACGCCGCGGAGAAGATGCTGGACGAGAACGCCGGAGGAAGAACCAGAAGAGCCAGAAGAACCAGAAGAAGAAGAAGATGAAGGAAGAAAGAAGAAGCATTTAAATAAAGGAATTGTCAAAAACTGTCTCTTGTCATTTTTAACATTTTTGACAGTTTTTTAGTGAAATGGTAGGGGTAAGTACCCCCTTACCATTTCACACAGGGGGGGGGCCGGGATCTGGGGGTCCCCTTGTTAAAGGGGGCTTCCAGATTCCGATAAGCCCCCCCCCGCAGACCCCCACAACCACCGGCCAGGGTTGTGGGGATGAGGCCCTTGTCTTCATCAACATGGGGACAAGGTGTTTTGGGGGGCTACCCCAAAGCACCCTCCCAATGTTGAGGGCATGTGGCCTGGTACGGTTCAGGAGGGGGGGGGGGGCCGCACTCTCGTCCCCCCCTCTTTTCCTGCGGCCTGCCAGGTTGCGTGCTCGGATAAGGGTCTGGTATGGATTTTTGGGGGGACCCCACGCCGTTTTTTTTTTTTTTTTGGCGCGGGGTTCCCCTTAAAATCCATACCAGACCTGAAGGGTCTGGTATGGAATTTAGGGGGAACCCCACGTCAATTATTTTTTTAAATTTTGGCTGGGGTTCCCCTTAATATCCATACCAGACCTGAAGGGCCTTGTATGGAATCTAGGGGGACCCACACATCATTTTTTTTTATTTTATTTTGGTTCGGGGTTGCCCTGTGGAGAATTCCCATGCCGTTTTTATCAATGAACTTCTATGTGTATTGTCGGCAATGCAATAGCCGCGGGTAGTTTTAAATGAGTTTTTTCCTTCCAAATGTCATTTTGCTGTCAGACTGTTCTAAACACAGGAAACATGCGCCCCTTTACAGGCATACTATAGACACCCCCCAGGTACGAAATTTAAAGGGATATTACACTTTTATTGTTTGACTTTAAGCATTAATAAAATCACTGTTCCTGAAAAAACGTCCGTTTTTAAAACTTTTTTTTGCATTGATCCATGTCCCCTGGGGCAGGACCCGGGTCCCCAAACACTTTTTATGACAATAACTTGCATATAAGCCTTTAAAATTAGCACTTTTGATTTCTCCCATAGACTTTTAAAGGGTGTTCCGCGGCATTCGAATTTGCCACGAACACCCCAAATTGTTCGCTGTTCGGCGAACTTGCGAACAGCCAATGTTCGAGTAGAACATGAGTTCGACTCGAACTCGAAGCTCATCCCTAATTTTGGCAAAGTATCAGGACTTACGGTCAATTATTCCAAATCTCTGGCTCTCAACATTAACCTACCAGACCAGTTGGTTTCTCAGCTTAAAAACAACTTTATGTTCGGATGGACAGAGACAGCGCTCCCCTATTTAGGGATTAACTTGACCGCGACCGTAGACAAACTCTACTCAGCCAACTTTCCTGCAATTTTTCGTAAACTGGAGGATGATTTATCCACATGGGACAAACTGGGGATCCAAGGGGCATAGAATTGCCAAAGGGACTCTCTTCCGCTGTAGAAATCAAGGAGGGGTGGGTGTGCCAAACATACTCTGGTACTATCAAGCAGCACAACTATCTCAATTATCCACTATATATTCTAAAATTGCTCACCCTGATTGGGTTCGTACGGAAAGACAAGCTATTCCTCACTACACTCTAGATTACATACTTTGGTGCTCTACTAAGACCAGACCAGCCATACTTGCACCCACACTTTCTCACTCCTTGACACTGTGGGATTCCCTTAGACTCAACTCACACTTGATCTCCCATTGGTGCCCTTTATCCCACATCTTCAGAAATCCCCTTTTCCCACCTGGACAAGATATTAAAGCCTTTAAATGGTGGTTAGGGACTTTATAGGATTGGCCACTTTGTTCACTCGACAGGCCCCCTCACCTTTTCTTACTGCACCAGTAAACTTGACATGCCAGGGTCGGAACGGTTCAGACTCCAACAGATATCCCACTTTATCAGATCTCTAGGGAGCTCCATTCACAAACCTTTAACCATTACGGAATATGAACTGTGGTGTGGTCAGGCCATGGAGCAGAGGGGGGGAATAACGGTGATTTATCGAGCGCTTGCTAGGGCTGATTCTAAAACACTATTCATGAGGGAATGGGAGACTGATCTACAACAACAATGGACCCTGTCTGAGTGGCACAGAGCTTCCATCACTGCTTCTAAAGGCATTCTTAATATTGCGCTAGTTGAAGCTAACTTAAAAATTCTTATGCGATGGTATATGGTCCCTTTGCGGATAGCTAAAATCTTCCCAAACGCATCCCCCTTATGCTTCCGTAACTGCGGACATATTGGCTCCATGCTTCATATCTGGTGGGAATGCCCCAAAATAAGGGATCTATGGAACAAAATATTCTGGATTATCAGGAAAATAACTAATTTATCTATTCCAAAAACACCACACTACGCACTATTGAACTTCCCCATCCCGGGGGTACCGAAATTAGCCCAAAATCTTATCAGGTTCATCCTTATTGGAATTAAATTGACAATAGCCCAAGCGTGGAAACAGCCCACAGTCTCACTTCTGTTAGTTAAACGAAAAATATCCTGTATTATGGCTCAGGAAAAACAGTAAGCATCCTCCTGGACACGGTAGACAGAACCGAGGCAGTATGGGAACCCTGGGCCAAATACGTATCCAGGCCACTGATCCGTTCATCTATCCCTGCTTTAATGTGGAGGAGCGAGTACCACACCGTCTCTTCTCGCTCTATCTACACATCCTTTTCCTATCCTCTTTTTCCTTTCTATACTCTTTTCTGTTTTCGCTATCCCTTTATTATCTTGGTTTGTTTATTAGGTACAGCTTGGTTTAATATGTGGTTATTAATTACCAGTACAGCATTGCCATAAGCAAAAATATCTGGAGGTACCCATATGTACTTCTACAGGCTCTCATTACAGGTCCTCTCCCATAGAGCGGCTCTTGCTAGACAGCATGGAGTGGTATAATGAGTGAACTAATGGCTATCAGGGAAGGGTGACACTCCTCGGACTCCAACACAGTTAGTACCCATTAGGGGTGTTGGAACTGAGGAATAATCCCTAAACACGGCTGTTGATGTACACTGCTCATTGTTTCTTATTCTCCACGTAGTTCCTTGTGAGCTTTGGCTTTGTCACTCCTCTACAACATACAACTTATGTCTTTTACGATTATTGTTTCTGTTAGCTGTACCATGTTATTTTTCAAATGCTGAAACCTCAATAAAAATCTATTGAAAGAAAAAAAAAGGATGTGGAATTCACTTCCACAGGCGGTGGTTTCAGCGGGGAGCATCGATAGTTTCAAAAAGCTATTAGATAAGCACCTGAACAACTACAACATACAGGGAAATATAATGTAATACTGACATATAATCACACACATAGGTTGGACTTGATAGACTTGTGTCTTTTTTTAACCTTACCTACTATGTAACTATCTTTGAATGCTTTCCAATAAATTTTCTCTGACCCCAATGACCATATGTTATTGATGACATATTTGATCTGTGGTCCCTCAAAAATGCCTTCCCTAATCTTGGCATCAGTTGTCCTTGGAAACATCTGTCTCAAATAACAAAGAACTTCACCTCTCCGGATCATCACTTTCACAAAATTTTCTCAGTCTGAGCTTTATATGAAGTGGAAACAAAAATATCTTTGTCAGGTTAACAAGTGATTCATGTACCATGTTTTTCTGTTCTAAACCAAATTCTGACCTTTTAATGTAATACAACGACTGACACACTTGCATATGTAACAACAGTACTTGGTATATCCAAAATGTATTCCAAGCAGCAGAACCATTACTTTCAGATCTCAACAGATATTCCAGTTGTACTTGGTGTACTGGATGTGCTTAACCGGTTCCTGACCAGTGCACGCCAATGTACATCGGCAGAATCGCACGGCTGGGCAAATGGGCGTACCCGTACGTCCCTTTGAATTTGCCGCCGTGCCATTGCGTGTGCACTGCTGGTGGCGCGCGTGCCGGCCGGGAGCTCCGTGAGTTGGGTCACGGGTCCCACGGACTTGATCACTGCGGGGATACCCACGATCGCCTCACGTAGAGGACGAACGGGGAGATGGTAATGTAAACAAGCATCTCCCTATTTTGTCTAGTACAGTGTCACTGATCTCTGCTCCCTGTGATTGAGAACAGAGATCAGTGACGTGTCACACGTAGCCACGCCCCCCCACAGTTAGTAACACTCCCCAGGACATACTTGGCCCCCTCCCTAGCCCCCTAGTGGTTAACCCCTTCACTGTCAGTGTCATTTACACAGGAAATAGTGCATTTGTATAGCACTGATTGCTGTATAAATGACAATGCTCCCAAAAATGTGTCAAAAATGGCCGATGTGCCCACCATAATGTCGCGGTCATGATAAAAATCGCTAATTACTGCCATTACTAGTAAAAAAAATTAATAATAAAAATGCCATAAAACTAGCCCCTATTTTGTAAATGCTATAACTTTTGCGCAAACCAATCAATAAACGCTTATTGCATTTTTTTTTACCAAAAATATGTAGAAGAATACGTATCAGCCTAAACTGAGGAAAAAAATGTTTTTTTAAATATTTTTGGGGATATTTATTATAGCAAAAAGTAAAAAATAATGTGTTTTTTTCAAAATTGTCGCTATTTTTTTGTTTATAGCGCAAAAAATAAAAACCGCAGAGGTGATCAAATTCCACCAAAAGAAATTTCTATTTGTGAGAAAAAAAGAACATCAATTTTGTTTGGGAGCCACGTCGCACGACCGCGCAATTGTCAGTTAAAGCGGCGCAGTGCCGAATCGCAAAAAAATGCACTGGCCGGGAAGGGGGTAAATTCTTCTAGGGCTGAAGTGGTAAATAACAGTTGTTTTCCTATATTCCTTTCATATGTACAAAAGAAAAAACGTGCAACCAAAAATAATGAAAAAGAAAAAAGGATTTTGTTATATATGTGAAAAAATGCAAAAAAATTATGCAAACAACTACTACGATTAATATAAAATGCTGTGATTAAATAAAGGCAAAAGCCAAAAAATAAACCATATAATCAAGTGATAAATTTTGAAACAATCCTATGCAATATAGTCCATAAAGTGCTGAAAATGTGGCACACGGATACAAGCTTCATAGGGCATCAAAAATGATTTTTCTGTTCATCAATGATTAAAGTAAACAGCACCGCTTACCAGATACGGTAGATCTCAGGTTATAGAGATCAAATGAGCACACACAGGAAGGATTACTCGGCGGAAGATCATCTGTCTCCAGGCTCAGGAATAGCAGCATCCTTCCTCCTATCACGGCTCGGCACTGCTGCAATGTTCCTTACTGGATTTTCCAGGGGGTAGACTCCATTCAAGGATATGTATTCTAAAATAGAAGAGAGAGGCTTCATGGTGCATTACTCAAATTTTTATTCAAACATTTCCATGGGCACTGACATCCAACAAGAGCGGTATACAATGTTCAGAACAGCAGTGGTTCAAGCCAGCCAGCTGATGCTTGGTGACATCAAGACCTGTAGCTCCACCCGACGCATTTCCCTGTACAAGGCTATGCTGCACACATGAAAGCCTCCTTTCCCAGTCGATGCCAACAAGTAAAAAAACGGAAGATTTATAGAGAACGGTACGTAATAGGTAAATTACAGGTTGTTTTCATGGTTAGCAGAGTGGAATCTAAAAGGTATATAAAAAGTATTCAGAAAGCAAAATCTTTGTTGTTCAATGTTAATAATTAATGTTTAGATAGTTAAGATAAGTGTTACATTGATCTTAAACTTAGAACACCTTAATGCAAAACTTGTAGAGGAGGATAGAAAAGGTGAATTACCTACATTTGATCAAGATCTTTTACAACTTCCATGGCTGACAGTCACTTGGTGGGTCTCAGCATCCATAGGCACACAGCTATTACTGAAATAGCTTCAAAACAGGAGGTTCTTAAGTACCTCTGTTCCAGCTCTCTGACTGCAGCATTGAACACTTCTAGGCACACAGTCTTTTTCCACAAACACAGATCCTGTTCCTTAGGGAACACAATTCCAGATACACAGCCCTGCAAGCGGGCAACGTCATCTAGCCCAAACTCCAGCCCTGTAATCTCTTAGTAGCAGAATCTTTCTGTCAAAGGGGAGAGATAAGGTTTCCTAAGCACAGTATTCTGAAAATGGCTTTGTAATTAAGTGAAACACTTATGCCCTGTACACGCGATCAGATTTTCCGACAACAAATGTTGGATGTGAGCTTGTTGTCGGAAAGTCCTACCTTCTGTATGCTCCATAGAACATTTGTTGTCGGAATTTCTGCCAACAAATGTTTGAGAGCAGGTTCTTACATTTTCCGACAACAAAACTTGTTTTCGGAAATTCCGAGCGTGTGTACACAATTCCAACGCACAAAAGTCCACGCATGCTCAGAATCAAGCAGAAGAGCCGTACTGGCTACTGAACTTCATTTTTCTCGGCTCGTCATACGTGTTGTACCTCACCGTGTTCTTAACGTTCGGAATTTCTGACAACATTTGTGTGACCGTGTGTATGCAAGACAAGTTTGAGCCAACGTCCTTTGGAAAAAAATCCACGGTTTTGTTGTCGGAAAATCCTATCATGTGTACAGGGCATAACACAGTAGACCTTTAGCGAACATGTTCCTACACAAGTATTCTTGTAGCCAATTACACAATTAAATATATATTGCCTAATCTGAAAAGTGACCAATGAAGTCATGTAACAAGTCATGTTAGAAGCATAGCTTCATTTTTCATACCTGAACCTCATCTCCTTTTAGATTCTGCAATTTGAATACCTCCCTATCAAACACTGAAAGGCAACAATTCACTTTATTTAAAGTTGCAGTAGCACATGTATTTTCTAACCATGTTAGGCTACGGTCTAGGCAGCTTTTAAACATACAAAACTATTGCAATGACACCCCCAAAATATACTTCCTTCCATGCAAATATTGACAAAAGACAAGGAAACACCACAACATATAAGTATTTTAAACAAGCAAAAATGCACAGTAAATAAACAAGAGATAAAGGTAATTCTAAGCTAAAACACTTACAAACACAATATACTGTAGATAATCATTACGAACCAAGGAAAACATGTCATATTTGCTAATGTTGATCATTGTATGTTGGCAATAAAAACATGTATTTGTTTTATCAACTAAGCAATGTATTTTTTATAGTTGTACGGGGGGGATTGGTTGGCAAGGGTTTTTTCCTTAGTTGAAATTTTGATGAATAAAGCTATTTATCTTCCTAGTGCCACTGACTGTAAAATATTATAAAACACGGGTCTTAATTTTGTGAAAACAAATTTCAAACTCTAAAAATATAATTACAGATGAGAAAAACTTGAACAAAATGCTAAACATCTAATTAGGATAATCTAGTGCAGAGGTGCATATTTCTGCTTGTTCAGAAAAAAAGATCCTTTTTATCTATCTATCTATCTATCTATCTATCTATCTATCTATCTATCTATCTATCTATCTATCTATCTATCTATCTATCTATCTATCTATCTATCTATCTATCTATCTATCTATCTATCTATCTATCTATCTATCTATCTATCTATCTATCTATCTATCTATCCATTTTTTCTTTCATTCCTTCAAGTTTTCTGATGATTAATTCATGTGTGTACACAAATTCATATAGACAGATATGTATGCAAAGCCAATTCATCAAGTAAAAAAACTTTATGTTGAGGTAGTTAAGAAGGATAGCCCACTATAAAACCGTCACTAAAGGAATCTGAATGGTCAAACATGTCAGTTCAAGGCTGCCTCAACATATAGAGAGGAGAAATAAAACATTTCAAAGAAAAGTAATAGGCTATGAAACAAGATATAGCAGCAAGCAGTTCAAGGCTGGTCACAGTATTGATTATCCACAAATAATGTCTGTTCAAGGCTGGCTGAGTGTGTATGCACCAAGATTCAGAAATATTCATTTTGTAATCAAACATATAAAAATAATCACAATTACATGTTTTACTTTCACTACAAAATTAAACAAAGATTAAAATTATATTAATCACCTTATATGATGCTTCCCGATAAGTCTATTGATTATTAAATAGACACAATGTTGATTGTTGTTCTTCACGTATACTTGCTCACAGTTTGAAGACTGGGTCACTCTTCATTACTGTAAAAAGCAGAAGATATATAAAAAAATATAAAAGAGTATAAAATTAACATTAAAAATTGTGAGCAGGCAGGCTTTTTATTGCTGAAGAGAGAAATGCAATATATTTTGTGCAATAAAATACACTTGCCTATCTGTTCATAATCTTCATTAAGATGAATTAGAGCAAAGACTATGAGCCAGGAATTCTTGTCCACATCAGTGCCTGACCTCACAAATGCGCTTCTGAAAGAATGGTCAAACAGTCCCATAGACACATTACTAAAGCCTGTGGACAACCTTCCTAGAAGAGATGAAGCTGTTATAGCTGCAAAGGTTGGACTAACTCAATATTGAACCCTACGTACTAAGACTGGGATGCCATTAAAGTTCATGTGCATGTAAAGGCAGACATCCCCATACTTTTAGTAATATAATGTATCTGTAACGAGCCCCTGCTCGCTCGGTTTCACTCTCCCGACACTCCTCTGTGGCTATAGAATCAGATTGCAGATCGCAACATCTGATGGTTCGGTCATCCGATGCTCCGGGATTCGAACTACAGCTATGTGCCGTTCTAATCCAGTTGTGATAGCTCAGAACAAACACCAGGCAGGCTGTATGTAAGTTCAAACAGGAATCTCTTTTATTGAAAGGAATACAGGCTCTTTTATACAGTAAAATGGGAGGTGCATACCTCCTGCTCATATTACTCTGAACACCTGTGACCAGAAACTTAATTAACATGGGTTAATTAACTAATCCCTTTAGACAGCCTAGATGACTCAGTCATGACCTTTAGGCCAGACTGGCCGTCTTGTAGCTCAAAAAACCCAATTAACATTGTCACAAATCAACACAGAAATCTTCTGCACACAATAGCAGAGTTAATTAACACAAACAACAATGGGGATCTAATGACTTTTAGATCCCATACTAGAATTATTTACAATAAACACATTCTAGCAGGTAACAGACAGACAGGTGGCTGGAATTGACATCAGCATCTCCTAACAGTATTTGTCCCAGCATTATGAATCAGCCACTATTTCTAATATGGCAAATCCAGGGTCCTCAGAGTCTGTATATCCTGGGGGACCAGGACCCGAATCCACAGTAATACCACCTCAAGGGTCCCCAGGCATACAGCTCACAAAGAGCACCGTTCCCCCAAATGCCAGGGCCCATAATCGGTCGGCAAGAGGCTTGCATTCAGTCCCCTCCAAAAGCCTCTATCCCGGGTGAGTCTGTAACATTTCTCCCCTATCAAAGGTTGACTAACAAGGTCCCAGACCTCCACTTGCTCTGGACATGCGTTAGTCAAGCAGAGTGGACTCGCAAAGTCTGTCCACATGATCTCCTTTCTTGGCTGCAAGGAATAGTTGACCTCAGTAGGTGTGAGGCAGAGGTCATTGACTCTCTGTCTGGCTGTCAGCACTTCAGCTGGGTGGTGTTTACCATTCCATGGCTTGGCCTGTTGCTGGACAGAGGGACCGATCGCCCCAGCTTTCTGAAACTGTAGAGACACTGTAGGTACTAGGCTGTTGCCAGTGATTCAGCTGGGAGTAGCAGCTTTACTACATCAGCTTGTCGCTGGAGAGAGGGGCCGACTGCCCCGGCTCCCTGGAACTCCACAGTTGTTGCCAGTGCTGGCAGAGGTTAGTAGCACTCTGCCCTGCTGCCAGCATTTCTGCTGGGGACTCCGCATCCCCCGCTCCGGCTAACCGTTGGGGCAGGAGGCTGGCTTCCTCCACTCCCAAACTGTGTAGCTGCCATTGGGGAGGTGAGCCGGCTGCTTCCTTTTCCATTCCCTCATCTGGCTGCTTGGACGACATGCCTATGGTACTGTCTCCCAGGTGCATAGATCTTTGCTGGGGAGGAAAGGCCGCTTCCTCCACCCTGGCCAACTGTTGGGGAGGGACAACACACACCTCCTCTCCCTTCTCCCCTTGTATCTGCTGCTGGGAAGTGATTGCCACCTTCTCACCCTGAGCCTCAGAAACTGCCACAGGTGTGGGGCAGAGGTCTTGGACCCTCTGTCCGGTTGCCAGCACTTCTGCTCGGGGTTTGCTAGGTGGTTCCTCGTCTACAGAAACGTCTATTAAATCCCCAGTCTCTGAAATTGCTAAAAGTGTGGGGCAGAGGTCTTGGACCCTCTGTTCAGTTACCAGATGTTCAGCTGGAGAAGTTTGTTGTAACTCCACAGATACTGCTGTTGGTGCTGGGCAGAGCACAGTAAAGTTTGGCCCTAATAACAGCTCTTCTTCTGCTGGAGGCTCACCAGGTTGTTCTTCCTCAGCAGAAAAGTCTATCAAATCCCCTGTCTCTGCAACTGGTGTCTGGGGATAAAGGTTCACCAATTCTTGTCCCTGGAACCCAGAAGATGCTATCAGTGCTGGGCAGAGGTTAGCAGAGCTCTGCCCCGTTGTCAGCACTTCAGGTTTGAGGATAGCGATCTCCAGATTTTCCACTGCCGATTCTCTGGCATTCTGCTGGACAGGCACAATCCTCCATCCAAGATCGTCCAATGCAGAAACAGGTTCATCAAGGTCAGTCAGCACTTGCTGCATCCGCCATAAGACCTCCGCCTCCATAGCTGTGGGGGCAGGTTGGCAAAGCACACTGTTACTCTGCCACATTGTCAACTCTTCAGCCAGGGTTTCAGAGTTGTCAACTGGTATTTCCTGATAGTCCCAGGCAAAGGGAGCACCACCCTGCTGCTGAGCAGAGTCTAACAGCTGTCTGTAGGCAATCTCCAGCTCCCATTCCTGAACGGCCAGAAACTCCAAATCTTCCTGTGCCCAATGCACTTCTGAGACATTCATCCTTCGCTCTCTGTGCTCCATTATTTCCTCCAAACGCCACTCCCGATCACTCCCAAAGTCAGAGTCCCTGGACAACCTTCAGTATAACAATCCCAGACCATCGTAGTCAAAGCCTTCCTTGGGGCTGTTATCCGCTGTCCATGGGCACACTTGGGCTACATACCACTAGAGGGCTCTGTAGCTCTCATCCAACCGCATTTCTGCCCAGATCAGCCTGCTTAACTCAGCTGTCCACTCCTGGTTCGCCTCTTCCCCCAATAACAGCATTTGCACTTCATACTGCGACCAGTACCTTACATGGATGGAGGGGAGAACTTTTCCCTGGTTTCGCTCCTCTTTCACCTGTTGAGTCTACCAAACAGGAAGCAAAGTAAAATACTCCTAATGAGATACAGCTATCAAAAAATGGCAGTGGTTTTATTCTGTATTGCTTCCTTAACAACCTAAAATTAATGAATTTCAGTCTATTTTCTCTCTTGTGAAAAAATGGCCAACAGAACAAATAGATGGGGGAATCTCCACAGTAGGGACACAGAAAGCTACAAAACTCTTGCAGAGGGTCTATGCATGAAGGTAAAAAACCTTCTATGTCCAGCAGCCCTCCCAATACTTACCAGCCAGATTACAATCCAGTGATGCTCACAGGCTAGCGCTTCCTTCCAGAGTTCGCAGCGGATAGAATCAAACCATCCCAGCAGGACCTGCTCTGATACTGGTCCTCTATGCTGTATCCGCATCTCTCGCAACCTCCTTCTGAATTCCTCTTCCATGGTGGCTGGTATCTGTACCTCTCCTCTCCTGCTATCTAGACCTTGGATCCAGGTGATGGTTTGGATGTGTTCACGGCAAGGAAGCACAATCCCAACGGTCCCTCCCGGCTCTCAAGTAAGTCTTTCAGTGTGGCTCTCCTGCAGGCTGGTTTGGAGTGTCCCAGTAACTGGAGAGCAAATCCCATGGCTGCCAACCAATGTAATGAGCCCCTGCTCGCTCGGTTCCACTCTCCCGACACTCCTCTGTGGCTATAGAATCAAATTGCAGATCGCAAAATCTGATGGTTCGGTCATCCGATACTCCGGGATTCGAATTACAGCTATGTGCCGTTCTAATCCAGTTGTGATAGCTCAGAACAAACACCAGGCAGGCTGTATGTAAGTTCAAATTGGAATCTACTTTATTGAAAGGAATACAGGCTCTTTTATACATTAAAATGGGAGGTGCATACCTCCTGCTCATATTACTCTGAACATACACCTGTGACCAGAAACTTAATTAACATGGGCTAATTAACTAATCCCTTTAGACAGCCTAGATGACTCAGTCATAACTTTTAGGCCAGACTGGCCGTCTTGTAGCTCAGAAAACCCAATCAACATTGTCACAAATCAACACAGAAATCTTCTGCACACAATAGCAGAGTTAATTAACACAAACAACAATGGGGATCTAATGACTCTTAGATCCCATACTAGAATTATTTACAATAAACACATTCAAGCAGGCAACAGACAGACAGGTGGCTGGAATTGACATCAGCATCTCCTAACAGTATTTGTCCCAGCATTATGAATCAGCCACTAATTCTAATATGGCAAATCCAGGGTCCCCAGAGTCTGTGTGTCCTGGGGGACCAGGACCCGAATCCACAGTAATACCACCTCAAGGGTCCCCAGGCATACAGCTCACAAAGAGCACCGTTCCCCCAAATGCCAGGGCCCATAATCGGTCGGCAAGAGGCTTGCATTCAGTCCCCTCCAATAGCCTCTATCCCGGGTGAGTCTGTCACAGTATCTATACCTTGAGTTTTTCTTCAAGAATCACTTACTCCAGGCAAGCATCTGTGCCAGCATCAGTAATATTACCAACCACTTCTTACTACTGCAACTTTAGGAAACTTTCTCTATGACAGCAACAATTTTTTTAAGAATTTACCACCTCGGTGCTACGTCCTCACCCTGTACAGGTTAAAAACCATGAGGAGTATGAAGTACAGTCCATTGTTGACTCCTGTAGGTTCCATGGGCGCATACAGTACCTGGTACATTGGAAAGGGTACGGTCTGAAAGAACGCTCTTGTGTCTCATCCTCGGACGTACATGCCCCTGTCCTCCTCAGTGATTTCCATAGATATTTTCCCCTCAAGCCTTGTGGTCCTCCGAGGGGGAGGGGTCATTGAGGAGGGGGTACTGTCAGGGCTGGGCTCAGCCCTTCCTTCTTTGAGCTAGCTGCTCAGTTGTCAGCTAATTGCCAGCTCCTATCTCTTTAAGAATCACTTACTCCACGCAAGCATCTGTGCCAGCATCACTAATATTACCAACCACTACCTACTACTGCAACTTTAGGAACCTTTCTCTATGACAGCAACAATGTTTTAAAGAATTACTGCTAATTCTCAGATTAGGAAACTGGTGGTAATTAAAATGTAACTAAGTAGAGAAGGACTTGCATACATGTCGGTTTCTATTACTGTCTGTGCCCCTGTTAGGGAGATTCACCCACTCTGTCTCTCCTGTTTACCGTTATTATCGAAAGTGAAAGTAAAATAAACTCCCAAATTTAGGGTTAACATCTGAAAACGAATAGAGGGAAAATCTTCTAATAGGAAAATGAATTCTGGTGACTTGGGACACACCAGCATTTCCTTACTTGGCAGGGGTTTCCACTCACTTCCTGTTTTGACTATGAGACAGATAATGAAGGGACATCTCCCCAATGGTACACAGATTTCAAAAATAAAAATAAAATGGTGGGAGGCCATAATCCCTTGTTCCGTCTCCAGCAGGATAATAATTACATTGTTTGCCATTTGCAATTTCAGATTTGACTACAAGATGGAGCCGGTGGTAAATTTACTGTTTTTGCAGAAAATAGAAACTGTTCACCTTTAACAAAGTTCCATTCATTTTTCAGTCTAAGGAAAAGAAACAGGTGCATCCTGGGAGCTCAGACTCCATCTTCGAAACTAAGAGAAGGAACCAACTATCAGAGCACATGTTGGACTAAAACTTGCATCTGCTTGCATCTCCTAAACGCAGCATCGCTGATGAGACTTACTTATCACCATCTATTGCCTAGTTTATTTGTTGTATTTCTGTATATTTCATATACTGATTATCTGTATTTGTTTTTTCTCAATAGTTTCACCCACCCTGGCTTATTGCAGAATAGGAGGGTTTAGCTGCATGTCTAGCTACACACAGGGAAATGTGCAGCTGGGACAGAACACCCTCCAATACTCCAATACTGTATCCAAAATGAAAAAAAAAAGTTTTGCCTATCGTTACATTTTACACCAACTGGAATACACCAGTATTTTGAACATTCAGTATTTGTGCTGGGTAGGTGTCATGTATGTGACAGCTTCCCACACAGTGCTTTATCCCTAGCCCCATTTAACTGTATTCTGGGAGATTGCCAGGCCTAAGGCTAAATGTAAAAGGGGATACAGGTGATATCATTAACCAAATATGACAGCTAAAAAAAACAGCTAACAGTGTATGGCCAGCCTACAATTTTAGATCTTGCAGTTCTAAAAAAAGTATGCAGCTTCAGCACACCACCCATTTGACAGAAATTATTAAAGGATTGCAATATGCACAGAGAAGCTTCACCATCTGCAATATCTGTAAGTGCATGGCCGGCCCCATCAGACAGCAACTGCCTGCAAGTGCATTCTTGTGAAGTGACAGGCTGGTGCCAAGCTTTGACAAATTGCGTATAAGTATGAAAATTGTACTACCAAGAACATTTCCTAACCAAAGCAACAAATTTACTTCCAACTGTAATTTGTACAGTTAATTTTGAAAACACAACAAGAATTCTGACTTGTTTTTATCTGCTTATCAGATGAGCTAATTTATGTCTTACTTCTGTCTAAATTCATACTGTTTGCAATATTATGTGTTTTACAGCATTTACAAAATTAAAGTAAAAGTGTTTCTTTTTCAAACAAACTGCGGTTCGTAAGTTGAAAGTAGTATATCGTAGAACAAATGTGTGAGTCATATATGTACATTATGTACAATATACAAATGGTTGAAGTATCATAGACAAAGGGTTGTTAAAAATGAAAAATATTCAGACTGGGCTAAGGCAAACAGCCTGGAAATTACAGATGCTGATTCACTGATACTAAGGTCCCAAATTTAAAAGAGCTATTAGAACAGAGTGTAATAGTGATTTATTACAACAAAAAAACTTGACTTGATGATATGACAATAGAAGAGCAGGCATTGCAGCCACCGGTTTTTAAAAGAAATTATAGGGACAATGAACCCTGCAAATGCTAAATTCAAAGATAAATTGATTAGTGAATGCTGCATTGTTTGGAAAAAGAAGACCATATTTGGTAACTGTAGGAGCATTTTTTTTTAAAATCTGCTTGGACTTCAGCTTTAAAATATAAATACAGGCAAAACTATTTTTTATATTTGGATAGAGTGGTGATGGGTTTTAACCCCTGTCAGGTTTTTTATTGTGGTCTGTATCCCCATTAGGGGGATTCACTCTCTTTAATTGTGACTACCAATATCACCAGGGAGGAATGTGAGGGTAAATCCAGAGATGTAAGTTCCCCAAAGGTCCATAAAAGTGACAAAGTGTTCAATGGGGACACTTTCTTCCATGACAACATAGGGAAAATATCCTCTCACCTGACCCCTCTTTCACCTGTTGAGTCTACCAAACAGGAAGCAAAGTTAAATACTCCTAATGAGATACAGCTATCAAAAAATGGCAGTGGTTTTATTCTGTATTGCTTCCTTAACAACCTAAAATTAATGAATTTCAGCCTATTTTCTCTCTTGTGAAAAAATGGCCAACAGAACAAATAGATGGGGGAATCTCCACAGTAGGGACACAGAAAGCTACAAAACTCTTGCAGAGGGTCTATGCATGAAGGTAAAAAACCTTCTATGTCCAGCAGCCCTCCCAATACTTACCTGAGCCAGATTACAATCCAGTGATAGGCACGAAAGCCTTAGCTTTAATAAATAATACATCTTGACCAGGCTGGATGTATGAATGGAAGGGAAGTGAAAGAGTCCTGTACACCCAGTTTGCTCATTCACACTTCATCCCTATGTGTCTTCTATCAACTGGTGCTGAAAAAGCATTCAATAGGTTTAATTGGTGATTTCTGAAAACTACATTAGCCTGGGGATTCATATGTGTCATGGGCTGGACACTATTTACTCTTATAGGGCGTACACAAGGTCGGACTTTGTTCGGACATTCCGACAACAAAATCCTAGGATTTTTTCCGACGGATGTTGGCTCAAACTTGTTTTGTCTACACACGGTCGCACAAAGTTGTAGGAAAATCCGATCGTTCTAAACGCGGTGACGTAAAACACGTACGTCGGGACTATAAACGGGGCAGAGGCCAATAGCTTTCATCTCTTTATTTATTCTGAGCATGCGTGGCACTTTGTCTGTCGGATTTGTGTACACACGATTGGAATTTCCGACAACGGATTTTGTTGTCGGAAAATTTTATCTCCTGCTCTCCAACTTTGTGAGTCGGAAAATCCGATGGAAAATGTCCGAAGGAGCCCACACACGGTCGGAATTTCCGACAACACGCTCCGATCAGAGATTTTCCATCGGAAAATCCAACCGTGTGTACGGGGCATTACTCTACAGCTGTACTTAAGGGCCAACTAAGATATGTCTATCTATTTACCACTGAGAAATAGAACTAGACAGGGATGTCCCCTGCCACTCTTATATTTATTCTTAGCCTAGAGCCCCTCCTCTGCCATATCAGACAAAACATTAATATTGCAGGCATCTGCATCCACTGGTCACAACATAAGGTTGCAGCATTCACGGATGACCTGTTTGTTTGTTTTTTTAACCGCTTGCTGACCGCCGCATGTACTTTTACGTCGGCAGAATTTGTACGGCTGGGCAAATGGGCGTACCTGTACGTCCCTTTGAATTTACCGCCGTGCCATCACATCTGCGAGCTTTGTGAGTAGGATCGCGGGTCCCGCGGACTTGATGTCCGCAGGGATACCCGCGATCGTCTCATGGAGAGGAAGAACGGGGAGATGCTAATGTAAACAAGCATCTCCCTGTTCTGCCTAGTGACACTGTCACTGATCATAGCTCCCTGTGATCGGGAGCTATGATCAGTGAAGTGTTACACACAGCCCCATCCCCCACAGTTAGAACACATCCCTAGGACACACTTAACGCCTCCCTAGCCCCCTAGTGGTTAACCCCTTCACTGCCAGTGTCATTTTTACAGTAATCAGTGCAATTTTATAGCACTGATAGCTGTAAAAATAACAAAGGTCCCAAAAATGTGTCAAAATTGTCCGATGTGTCTGCCATAATGTCGCAGTCATGATAAAAATCAGAGATTGCTGCCATTACTAGTAAAAAAAAATATTAATAAAAATGCCATAAAACTATCCCCTATTTTGTAGACGCTAGAACTTTTGCGCAAACCAATCAATAAACGCTTATTGCGATTTTTTTTACCAAAAATATGTTGAAGAAGTATTGGCCTAAACTGAGGGAAAAAATGTTTTTTTTTTATATATATTTTTGGGGAATATTTATTATAGCAAAAAGTAAAAAATAGTGCGTTTTTTTCAAAATTATCGCTCTATTTTTGTTTATAGCGCAAAAAATAAAAACTGCAGAGGTGATCAAATACCACCAACAGAAAGATCTATTTGTGGGAAAAAAAGGACATCAATTTTGTTTTGGAGCCTTGTCGCACCACTGCGCAATTGTCAGTTAAAGCGACGCAGTGCCAACGCAGTGCCGAATCGTAAAAATTGCTCTGGTCTTTGGTCAGCAAAATGGTCCAGGACTTAAGTGGTTAACTAACCCAGAAGTTTCCCCGCAGAACCCGAGAGAAACCATAAGAAAAAAATATGGAGATTTTTCAAATATTAAAATCAACTATCACAAATCTGAAGCCCTTAGTATCTTACAAGATTCAAATGCTGCGTACACACGACTGGACTTTCCGGCAGAAAAGGTCTGACGGAAACATTCCGTCGGTCATTCCGATCATGTGTGGGCTTCGTCTGACTTTTTCTTTCTACAATTCTGACGGACTTAGAAATAGAACATGTTTCAAATCTTTCCGACGGACTCAATTCCTATTGGGAAAACTGTTCATCTGTCAGGTCGACCAACTTTGGGGCCCCATATCTCGGGGTCACTTAGTGCTAGGAACCCCAAATATGGTGTGCTAACACAGTGGAGATAACGTCATAACATATCCAATTTTGGGGTTCCTAGCATCAAGTGGCCTTATGATATGGGGCCCCAAAGTCGGGTCACAAAATGTCATTCTCTGCTGCAGAAGTGTTTGACATTTTGCGACCCCATTTTAGGGCCCCATATCTTGGGGTCACTTGGTGCTAGGAACCCCTTGTGTGCTAACACAGTTGGACTAACCCTATAACATATCCAAATTTGGTGTTCCTAGCATCAAGTGGCCCCGAGATATGGGGCCCCAAAATTAGGTCGGAAAATGTCATTCTCTGCTGCAGAAGTGCTTGACATTTTGCGACCCAACTTTGGGGCCCCGTATCTCGGGGCAACTTGGTGCTAGGAGCCCCAAATTTGGATATGTTGTAGTGCTAGTTCCACTGTATTAGCACACCAAGTTGCTAGCATCAAGTGGCCCCAAGATATGGGGCCCCAAATTTGGGTCGCAAAATGTCATTCTCTGCTCTGCAGACGCTTCTAGACACAAACACGGTAAAACGCGGCTAAACGCGGCAAAAGAGGCGTTTCTAAATGCCAGTTTCAGCTTTTAAAAACATGTGTTCAGCAGAGTTTGCACCGACCTCTCATGTGCATGAGGCCTTAGCCTAGTCTTTTCTTCTGAACAACACCAGGATCGTTTTACCTTAATTATAGGTCTTCTATCTTCTATCTATCCCAAAAGTTGGGTTATAGATTGGGAAGAGTAGGCTTGGGTAGATATCATAAATTGTTAGTGATACACCTTTTAAATGCATAGCCTCCCTCAATTTGTGGACCTCAAAAATAAATGAAATAAAATTTATGAAAGATCTCACTGCTTTTTTAAACCATGAAGAGGATGAACGCACTTCATACATGTCCAGGAACACAAGGAACTTATCTCTATCGACTGACATTTAAATAATTTTCTGTTTCTATAAATACTATTACCTTACCAGTTCACCAGTCCACCCCTTTTTCCTTTTCTCCTTTTTTTACCCCATGTTTTTTTCCTGCATACTTACCTTAGTAATAGGATATTTCCCCATTATTCTAACCATGATTCTCTTGATCAGAAGAGTAATACCCCTATTTTATCAATCCCACAGAATGAAAGTAAAGTTGGGTCTTTGTTATGTACCAGTTTGAAGTGTTTAGGAGCACTGTTTTTCAAAACCATTTTTTATATACGTGATGTGCTCACTGATACCTGTGGATAATTTCCTTGTGCGCTCAACATATTTTAATCCACACGGGTATGTAAGAAGATAGTAGTAAAGAGACGGCCCAAATTCTGGACTTGGAGATTTCCAAAGAAAGAAATTGTCAGAAACCATAAATCAGACTGAGACAGAAGTACAGTTAAATCTCACTTGTTTAATAATAATAAAAAAAGGTAAACAGAGTAAACTTAGTCAAAACATAGAAAGGGTTCAGGAACCAGAACAGATAGTCAGACAAGCCAAAATGTCAGGAAGCCAGAGATGAGCATAGTAGAACAGCAAGCATGATCTGGAGCCAGAAGGAATGTCAGCCAAGCAAGTCTTTACAATGGAACACAGGAGAGCGTCTCTAGAGATGTGACCAAGGTGAAGGCAGAGATCATCTGGGCTGGACAGCTTAAGTAGGCAGGACTGACGAGCAGGATATCAACAGGTGAGTCATTGTGGAGAGATAGGAGCTGGCAATTAGCAGACAGCTGAGCGGCCAGCTCAGGGAGGAAGGGCTGAGCCCAGCCCTGACAGAAATAAGTTGAGCAGACTTACACAGTTCAAAGAAATGGATATATATCCACAAGGAGCTGCCACCATTCGGGATGGGTGAGAGCCACCTTGAAGAGGCAGTTCATGAGGATTAAATGCAACTGCCATAAAGAGAAATATTTCCCTATACAATACAAATGGATATCTTAATACAAAGTTTTGGAGGAAAAGGGTACAGGGTACAAGAGAACAGGTAAGAAAGATGGACAGAGAAGAGTTACTCAAGGAAAAATAAAAGAAAAAGGGGCAGAAGTATAATATAGCCTTCATTACAAGTTGTAATGATCGGAATAAGGAAGTAGAGAGAAGTATTAAGAAATTGATCACTCTTTGAAAAGGATACTCCCTGAAAAACCTAATTTTGTTTACAGAAGGGCCCCAGGATTGAGGGACATGATAGCCTGAAATGTGGTAGAACCTTCAAAAATAAAAGTCAAGTTTTTTGTCAGAATAGGCTTACACAGATGTAAGATATGTAAAGCGTGGAAGATCACACAGGATAAAAATAGAAAACTAGAAAAATTTTATTCAGTGGCAGGGAAGAGGTCTAACCATTTCAGCGCCGGAAGATTTTCCCCCTTTTCTTGCGATACGGCACTACAACGCTTTGACAATTGTGCAGTCATGTGATGCTGTACCCAAATAAAAATGATATTCTTTTTTCCCCAGAAATAATGCTTTCTTTTGGTGGTATTTTATCACCTTTGCGTTTTCTTTTTTTTGCGCTATAAACAAAAAAAGTGCGACAATTTTGAATATAAATTATTCAATATATTTAAATATAATATTTAAATATCCACAAATAAAATAAAAAACACATTTCCTCATCAGTTTAGGCCAATATGTATTCTTCTACATATTTTTGGTTAAAAAACATTGCAAGTGTATATTGATTGGTTTACCCAAAAGTTATAGCGTCTACCAGTGGCGGCTGGTGACGTTTTTGGATGGGGGACACCAGCCCCCGCCCTTCCTTTTTGACCCCTCCCACTTGGCGAAAATGTTTCAGTGAAATAGTGGGCGTGGCTTAAATGGTGTAACTCTAAGTGGGTGTGGTTAGCATCTGAGATGAATGAGAGATGGAGGGAGGCCAGCAGGCCCAGATCCTACACAACAATAGAAATATGTGTATTCTAAAAAAAGTTTAACAATCAGTAGATAAAGATATTCCAAACACCTGGTGTTAGCACTTCAATCATCCTGACGGGATGACATTATTTCTATTATTACATTGTAATGTAAAATTAAATCATTCAACTCACCATAATGGAGAATCAGTGGGAGCCCTGAGAGTGTCACCTGCCACCAGATGCTATCAGGTGTCCCCAGCGGAGTCCATCCTTACATCGGGTGCCCCCAGCGGAGTCTGTCCTTACATCAGGTGCCCCCAGTGGAGTCTGTGCTTACATCAGGTGCCCCCAGCAGAGTCCCTCCTTAAATCAGGTGCCCCAACAGAGTCCCTCCTTACATCAGGTGCCACTAGCAGAGTCCCTCCTTACATCAGGTGCCGCCAGCAGAGTCCTTCCTTACATCAGTGTCCCCAGCAGAGTCCCTCCTTACATCTGTGTCCCCATCAGTGGAGCCCCTCCTTACATCAGTGTCCCCAGTGGAGTCCCTCCTTACATCTGTGTCCCCATCAGTGGAGCCCCTCCTTACAACTGTGTCCCCAGTAGAGTCCCTCCTTACATCAGTGTCCCCAGCGGAGTCCTTCTTACATCTGTGTCCCCATCAGCGGAGTCCCTCCTTACATCAGTGTCTACAGCGGAGCCCCTCCTTACATCTGTGCCCCCACCAGCGAAATCCCTCCTTACATCTGTGTCCCCAGCGAAGCCCCTCCATACATCTGTGTCCCCAGCGGAGCCCCTCCTTACATCTGTGTCCCCAATGGAGTCCCTCCTTACATCTGTGTTCCCAGCAGAGCCCCTCCTTACATCTGTGTCCCCAGCGGAGCCCTTCCTTACTGCTGTGTCCCCAGAGAAGTTCTTCCTTACATCTGTGTCCCCAGCGGAGTCCTTCCTTACATCTGTGTCCCCATCAGCAGAGCTGAATCCTCCTCACATCTGTGTCCTTAGCAGCACAGCCCTCCTTTATGCAGCGTCTGTCTCTCCCTTCAGCTGCAGCTAGTTCCTGTCTTTCTCTGTGTATTCAGTGGAGAGGGGAGGGCTGGCAGCCATCTTTTTGTAGCCCGCTGGGCTCCGGAAGTGACTTTGTTCCCACACTGAGAACAATGCAACCGACTGTAGTGATATACTATGGGCGCTGGATGGATACTGGTCGGTGCGATGGATTGTGCCACAAAGCAGCTCCAAACCCCGCCAATGAAGTGCCACGTCTGCAATCTCATGATTGCATAGATTTGGCGCTTCCCATAGTGCACTGTGTCCGGCGGCCAAACACAGTGCACTTAAGGCCTTTTTTTTTAAGGGCCATGATTTTTTTTCGTGACTGCCTGGGGGGGTGGCGTCTGGGTGCCCCTATGGACAGGCCACCACTGGCATCTACAAAATAGGGGATATATTAAAGGCATTTTTATTATCATTTTTTTTTTACTAGTAATGGCGGCGTTCACCGATTTTTAGCAGGACTGCGACATTGTGGCAGACAGATCAGACACGTTTGACACTTTTTTGGGACCAGTGACATTTATACAGCAGTCAGAGCTAAAAATAGCCACTGATTACTGTATAAATGTCCCTGGCAGGGAAGGGGTTAACACTAGGGGGCAATCAAGGGGTTAAATGTGTTCCCTCAAGAGTGTTTCTAACTGTGGGGGGATGTGACTGACTGGAGGAGGAGACATATCACTGTTCCTAATTACTAGGAACAGCAGATCTGTCTCTCCTGTCAGAATGGGGATTTGTGTGTTTACATACACAGATCCCCATTCTGGCTCTCGTGCCCGCGAACCGCGATGCCCGCGGGTGGCCGGCAGACATTGTGGCTGACGGTCCTGCTAAAGCTCTTAAAGGGGCCAACATACAGGTATGATGATTTGCGGGAATGAGCCAACCTGCTGCCGTAAATGTATGTGAGCTGGTCGGCAAGTGGTTAAAATAAATACATTGATCACTTGTGATAGGCGATATGTCACCTATCTTCTTACATCCCCATGTAGATTAAAACATGTTGGTGCTTACAACTAAAAAATTATCCATAGGTATCAGTGAGCACATCATAAAAAAATTGTTTTGAAAAACATAGAATTTCAAAACACTTCAAACTGGTTCACAACAAAGATCCAACTTTACTTTCATTCAGTGGGATTGACAAAATAACTAAACATTGGGAGGGACAGATTTAAGGAAAGAGATCTTACAAAATAAAACCAAGTGAGTCTACCAACATAATAATTTGGCTCCACATGGGTTAAATATAGATATTGACCTAAATTGTTTCTTAACAGGTTATTAAAAAAGTGTGTAGTATACTGGTGAAATGTAGATATTAGATTAAGTTGCCTTTAATAGATTTTTAAAACATCAGGTAGTAGTATGAGCACAAACCATTAAAATTATAATCAATGACCACTATGGGGAGTTGAATCAATTTTTTACGGTGTATCAATTAAATATACTTATGTTAACCTCTTGGCGCCGACAGCACGCAAATATTTGACCTCTCGATGGGTGGGCCTTGGCACCGAGCTGCCGCATATTTGTGTGCATAATTGCAAAAACAGCTGTGCCAAGAGTGTGCACTACTTGCGATTGGGAGCTTTCCGATCATGTGACCACTGTGACACAGCGGTCACATGATCAAAAACTATCCCGCCTACGACATCTTAAACCCCTTCAAGGGCCAGGAGGATCCAGCACCAAGGGGTTAAAATAAGATTTGGTATGTAATTGGGTTTTAGTTTTGATATTTTTAATACTTATTATGTAAAAGTTCCTTGTATATGAAATCTATTTAGGATCAAAAAGGTGAGGGAAATAGATCTCAAATGTAATTTTTTAGATAATTGGTACTTTTTAAATATGTGTATATGCATTGATGTTTGTTTTTATAAGTATCAAAACATTTATTGTAAGATTTTGCTATTGATACATACAGCCTGGTCTCATTTGTAGTAGCTACATACAGTCATGTTCCATTCCTTTGTAGTTATAAACCACATGGGGAATGTCACCAACAAAATGGAGAACAAATACTGGAAGTTTATATGAAAAAGGAAACAGTGGTCATGAGACTTTAAATGAGGCATGCCACTACCCAGAGTCAAAATAACATGAAGTAAATGGTATAGAAAGTTTAATATAATCCAAGAATAAATCTACATAATTGCAGAAAAACACAGTACATGGTAATAAATCACAAAAAAGTCATAAAAACCAGCTGACATATAAAAAGCAAATATTAGAACACATAAATAGATATTGTATTGATGCATGACGGTATATGCACAATGATGACACAAACAAAAATAGGTATAAATTGCTAGAACCAGACTATCTTGGCATCCTTGAAAAATCACAATGGAACTTGACGCATTTCATGGAACATGTCCACTCATCAGGAGTACAGTATAAGGAATGTCTATAATAGTGAAAAAATAAAAAATATATAATATAATAGTATACGGTCAAAATTATTGAAGACTTTCCTATTACAGGAATGAAAGAAGAATTGTTGGGCCAGTAATGTTGCACAAGGGGTCGTGCCACATCCAGTATTTCAAGAAAAAAGGAAGAGATCCCCTGTGTGGTGGACTTTTAAGGCACAATACTAGATCAAAGGATTTTAGCAGAATATGTTGATGATTTTAAGATATTTATTTAGAAAAGTATAGAAAAAAGTATATACAAAAACGTGGAATGTTTAAACACGTCTAAGACTTTAACACCATCATATACATAAATATACAATACAGTTTTGTGATTTCTTGCACCCGACGCGTGTCAGAGTACTACGTTGCCTCCTTCTTCAGGGGTGTAAGCAAGAAGAAACCATATTTAAATATTATAGTGGTGTATTCAACATTCCAGTAGTTATGTCTTTAAAAACATACAAGGGTACAAGTGCCTTTCACATTCTTTAATCCTTTAAAATCCTTTGATCTAGTATTGTGTCTTAAAAGTCCACCACACAGGGGATCTCTTCCTTTTTTCTTTTCATAACAGGAACGAAAGACAGGATCTAGGACAGACAAGCAGTCTGGTACTTACTAGTCAGCTGGAAATTAGCCCGGTTCCCAAAGGGAGAAAGAGAAAGGGGGTGACAGCAATGTCTCATCCGGGGCTGAGGCAGAAATGTCCCATCCATATCAAAGGAACAGCCAGAGAAGCAGGTCAGAAAACAGCAGAAAAGTCCATGGAATGGTGGGATGCAGGAACAGCTCGCGTACACACTAATCTAAAAATAAATTATATATATCATACATGTATATATATATGTAAAAATATAAATATGTGTATGTATGTAAAATATACCAACGTGTAAGTATATATAAAGGTGTGCAAGTGTCTAAAAACTATATCTAACCAAAAAAAGGGAATATATTGAGTTGACAAACCAACCATACAAATATGCATGGGAGGAGCAGGTGCGTGACGTGTAATAAAATCAGGTTGCTGAAACCGTAAAAAAAAAACGAAAGTGACAAGGGCTGGGAAGAATGCCTAGTGCAAAAAAAACAAGAACAAACAATTGTATAGGTGGGGTCACCTAGGATCCCAAAATGAATCTTACAGGTGTGGTTACATGGAATAGTTACAATGCCTCTCAGGTGTAAAAAGGCATATACTGACCTGCTCAGGCTATATGCCTGAGATACAGGGCGGGGCCCCGCCAGTGCTATGCTATTGGCCTATGAGCACAATAGGTTATGTGGACAAACCAACCTAACAAAATGCATGGAAGGACCAGGTGCATGAAGTGGAATGAAACCAGGTTGCTGAGACATTAAAATATAAACCAAATGTGATAAGTACTGAAAAAAAAACAAACATAAAATTAAATAAATAAAAAATGTAACCTAGGGCAAAAAAAGCAAAAACATAAACAAGAGTGTATAGGTGGGGTCACCTAGGGTCCCAAAGTTAGTCTTTTAGGTGTGGTTCCATGGAGTAGACTGCAGTTGTAATGCCCCTCAGGTATAGGGAGGCATATACTGACCAGCTCAGGCTGTATACCCGAGATACAGGACGGGACCCCGCCAGTGCTATTCCGTTAGCCAATAAGTGCAAGGGAGTGGGGACAGGACCACCCTCGGGGCATGCGCCGGAAGTGGATCCCCACACACCCACCGCTCGGCATGAGATGGACGAAAGACATTGCCACATCCCCACATCGATAGACATCACGGGCAGGCAGCGTGTGCATAGCACCAATGTGCAGGATAGAACTCCCCACCCACACCCTGACAGGGATGAGGAGGGGAGACAGTGTCGCACATTGCAGCCCCGGAAACCAGACAGAGGCAATATCACCCCCAACCGCCAGCTGGGCTTGCTGGAAGGTTAACAGCAAACTTAGTGATGTTGGTAAGCAATATATATAGATATAGTATGGTAATAAAAAAGAAGAGAAACAAAAATAAATCAAAAATAGGTGATGTAATAGATTAATGAGGACCAGGGTGTCTTCCACCCAAATATTGGTAAATAGCAAGAGTTATGACCTATTATCGCCACCGTGACATGCCACCATCCCTAAATTACTTTATATGAAAAAGGAAACAGTGGTCATGAGACGCGTCGAGTTCCATTGCGATTTTTCAAGGACGCCAAGACAGTCTGGTTCTTGCAATTTATTCCTATTTTTGGTTGTGTCATCATTGTGCATATTCCATCATGCATCAATACGATATCAATCTAATGTAGATTGTAATACTTTTTTTATACCATTTACTTCATGTTATTTTGACTCTTGGTAGTGACATGCCTCATTTAAAGTCCCATGACCACTGTTTCTTTTTTCATATAAAGTAATTTAGGGATGGAGGCATGTCACAGTGGCGATAATAGGTCATATCTCTTGCTATTTGCCAATACCTGGAAGTTACTTTTTCACCAATCAAGTGTAAGTAGGTACTATATAAGACTTCTTCAATATGGCTGTGCAGAGCTTCCTGAAGATGCATTTAGCGAAACATGTAGAGGCAGTGATGTGTGTGTCATATCCGGAAAAGCGTGGTACGATTCTGCGTGGTGACATAATTTCCAGTTCAGGCAATCGTAACGTGTGCCGCTTCCACTAAGCGTAACGGTGGAGCACTACAGGCTGACTGCTTTGTTGCTGAGAGATTGGACACCATAATATGTGAGTGTACAAATCTTAGCTTTATATGCTTGATTAACTTTGAAATAAATACTATGAGAGTACTTTTTGTTTTTTTGCTATTTATAGTCACTCTATGAGAGAAAGTAGCAGTACCTCTGGGGATAAGATATTTATGAAGACAGACTATCATCTTCCACCAACTGGAATGTAGCTGGGTAATAAGAAGGAGAAGATTTTTAATGGATATTAGAGCATGGATTTTTTCTCTTTTTGCACATTGAGGAATGGATCTTTTTTTTATGTAATCTTTATTTTTTAGATACATTTTCTTGACATAACATTCAAATAAAAGCAAATAAAAGCCAGACAGAACAAAGCATAGTTAGATTCTGCACAACATAGCCATTTGCTCATGTGTCTTCATAACATACAGAATGATCAGGCCCGATTGGCCATCTAACATAGAGGGATTAAGAGACAAAGGTGTCAATTTGAAAAAGTGTGCAAACATATGAGTCATACCATTATGGATTCGTCTCTAATCCTACTAAAGGACATAGGCAGTAATCATGAGCACACACTACTTAGTCCAGTAGATAATTAGAGTCATTTGGCATGCAGTATCTGCAAATGTGAATCTTAAGAATCGGATCTTGAAAACAAAAATAATAAAGGAAGGAAAAGAAGAAAAGAAAGATGCACTCATGACATCTAATGCCCCGTACACACGGTCGGATTTTCCGATGGAAAATGTCCGATCGGAGCGTGTTGTCAGAAATTCCGACCGTGTGTGGGCTCCATCGGACATTTTCCATCGGATTTTCCAACAAACAAAGTTGGAGAGCAGGAGATAAAATTTTCCGACAACAAAATCCGTTGTCGGAAATTCCGATCGTGTGTACACAAATCCGACGGACAAAGTGCCACGCATGCTCAGAATAAATAAAGAGATGAAAGCTATTGGCCACTGCCCCGTTTATAGTCCCGATGTATGTGTTGTACGTCACCGCGTTCAGAACGATCGGATTTTCCGACAACTTTGTGTGACTGTGTGTATGCAAGACAAGTTTGAGCCAACATCCGTCGGAAAAAATCCTAGGATTTTGTTGTCGGAATGTCCGAACAAAGTCCGACCGTGTGTACGCCCTATAAGGGAATATTTCTGCAAGTTACCTCTCCGGAGGTCAATTCAAATTAAAGTAAAACTAATAACTACACTAATAGCTGTTCTCCTCTCGCTGGGGCGGGGTCCCTCAGTCGTTCATCAGTGCTTGCCTTTTCAACATAGTGTTTCCAGGCAGCCCAAACACCATACCATTTATCGTATCTATCTTTGCACCTCGATCCATCATCACCATGTCAATGCGGGTGTATACAGCATGAGTCACCGAATAGTAGCTGAAATATTTGTCAGTGGGATGAAGTAATCTCCAGCAATCGACAAGGTGATGAGACTGTAAGGTTTTTCTAAAATCTTTGAGGAAGGCAAATGAGTGGGTGGAACAACCTGAATATGTGTCTAGCTTAGGATCGGGACTAACGTTGAAATCTCCCCCACAATGAATTGTCCCTCCCTAGAGGGACTCTAAAAGAGAATCCAAAAAGGTGAGTTGGTGGGTGTTTGGGGCGTACACGGTTGCAAACGTAAATTTGCCGCCTAGGATGGTGCCTTTAACAAAAACATATCTGCCATTTGTGTCAGACAACTGGTCCACCAGGATAAATGGGCATTGTTTATGTATAGCTATTGCCACGCCACTCGATTTAGCTCGAGGGGAAATACTAACTAACTAAATACTAAAAACCATTGGGAATATAGGTGGGTGGGAAGGCAGGGGACCGAGTCAGTGCAAAAGTGTGTCTCCTGTAGTGAAAGGATCTGTGCCCCCATGCATTTGGTCTCGAGCCACAACTTACTGCGTTTATTGGGCAAGCTCAACCCTCGGACGTTGTACGATACCACTTTCAGAGATGCCATAAGGTGGTGGTTTCAAGGAAGGGTCTCCAACCCCGAGCAGGAGGAACAACAGATCTGCAGAAAGTCGATTCATAAATCCATGAGTGCTGAGAAAACATAAAGCAAACATAAGAACTCAAAAAACAAAACAGCAGTTAAAACAACCAACAAAGAGGATACCATAAGGGCCCTCCAAACTAGCCAACCATCACTAGTTGGGAACCTCCATCCGGCCATCTGACCAATAAATGTACGGAGGTTTGCGAGCAGCGAGGGATCCCAAATGTGGGACTGAACTCCTAAGAGTTGACCTACATGGGGGAAAATGGCGCAACACCAAGTGTGAGCCCGCCTAGAACTCTCATCCCCAGATAGCAAGAAGAGCCTAGCATCATCTACAGTGTGCCAACCCGGTGCGTTGTAACCGCAGCAGCTGCAATAAAAGTTGCTACATCCCAAAAAGTGTGAAAAAAGGGTGGGGAGGCGTCCTGTAAACAAGAACAGAGGTTAGAGAGTCACAAGAATCCTTTAGGATCTCCTTGGAAGGGGGGGACGGAGGGGTGAATGTGATTCATCCCGGTGAGAATTTTCTTCAGATCTGTGCCTATTCCGACCTCTGCGGCGAGAAGTACACCAGGGCTGAGGGCGCGCGGGGAGCAGTATCTCCTGAGCAGACCTCCAATCCGGGATGTCAATAGCAGGTAGGCCCAATTGTTGCAGGAACTGTGGCAGTTCTTTCCTGGAGCGTAGAACAACTTGTCGGCCATCTTTAGTTACCGACAGTGGGAACGGAAATCCCCATCTGTAAATCAGCTTTGCATCCTGCAGGGCCTCAAGTACCGTCTCAAGGGCCCAGCGTTGCATCAAGGTGCGTCTAGAGAGATTCGGAAAAAGGGATAACTTTGCTCTATCAAAATCCACATGTCGGACACCTCTGACGTGAAACATTATGCTTTCCTTCAAGGAATACTTGTGTAGTTTGCAGATAATGTCCACTGGCTTATCTGGATCTGCTGAGGGCGGACGAAGGGCCCTGTGAGCCCTGTCTATCCTAATGTAGTCAGGTGCAGCGCGGCCTAGGATCTGTTTGAAAAGTCCCTGCAGGGATGGAACTATGTCTTTGGGGCCAGTGGCTTCAGGCATACCCCTGATGCGGATGTTAACTCTGCGACTTCTATTTTCAAGTTCATGGAGAGCTTGCAGAGCAGGAGTAACAACTTCCCATTGAGCTTCCAGATCTTCCACTATACCCCCAATATGTCCTGTGTCCGCCTGCAAGGCCTCAATATCTTGCTTACAGGCCTTCTCCACCCTGTTAACAAACAGTTCCAAGTCTGCCTTTCTGGGGAGGGCAAGAATGTGACCCCCTCAAATCTGAGTCCCCTAGTACATCTCCCAGTGTTGCAGGAGGAGTGGAGCTAGCTGAGCTGGCAGGAGAGGCAGGTAGAGGAAGAGAGGGAGAAGGTGGCCGCGGAGAGGGGATTGGGGAGGCAGCACAAGAGGCCTGATGTTTACCGGTCGGCGCCATCTCGGATGTCCCTGGAGCTCTGTAAAGTACAAATCCAGGGAGCCAGATCGGTTCCGAGGGGTCCGCTGAGGCTGCGGTGATGTCCACCGTCTGGATGGCATAGTGTGGGGTTAAAATCCCCCCAGGAAAGCTGCTGCAGGTGCGGTATATGCTGCGGGCCGAGCGGAGCTCTCTCTCAGCACGTCCTCACACGTTCATGCCACGGCCACGCCCCAGGAATGGATCTTTTTAATAGAGTATCACTTGGACTTTAATGCTACACCTTTTTTACATTCACTCACTTTTTTTTGTATTAAGGAACATTATTAGTTTAAGGCATTTGTGTATGTATATTTGAACATTTTAGGATAGCACCTTGGACCTTATGTTTGATTATTTGGTTTTAAAAGTGGGATTGCATTTAAAGGGGGCAACTGTCCCTAGCATTTACTGATTTAACTAATGATTTGGATATTAGAGCAGGCACCTATTGTTTATTTGCTCATTTTTTTGGAGGGTATTTGTACTGTGCTGGAATTTTAAAGGCCTCAAGAAATGAGATAGGCTGTTAGTATATAAAATTAGTAGATTTTCATATAATAAATATATAATATATAATATATATATATATATATACACACACACAGTATCTCACAAAAGTGAGTACACCCCTCACAATTTTGTAAATATTTTACTATATCTTTTCATGTGACAACACTAAAGAAATTACACTTTGCTACATTGTAAAGTAGTGAGTGTACACCTTGTATAACAGTGTAAATTTGCTGTTCCCTCAATATAACTCAACACACAGCCATTAATGTCTAAGCCACTGGCAACAAAAGTGAGTACACCCTTAAGTGAAAATGTCCAACTGGGCCCAAAGTGTCAATATTTTGTGTGGCAACTATTATTTTCCAGCATTGCCTTAACCTTCTTGGGCATGGGGCTCATCAGAGCTTCACAGGTTGCCACTGGAGTCCTCTTCCTCTCCTCCATGATGTCATCACGGAGCTAGTGGATGTTAGAGACCTTGCGCTCCTCCACCTTCTGTTTGAGGATGCCCCACAGATGCTCAAAAGGGTTTAGGTCTGGAGAGATGCTTGGCCAGTCCATCACCTTTACCTTCAGCTTCTTTAGCAAGGCAGTGGTAATCTTGGAGGTGTGTTTGGGGTCGTTATGTTGGAATACTGCCCTGCGACCCAGTCTCCGAAGGGAGAGGATCATTCTCTGCTTCAGTATTTCACAATACATGTTGGCATTCATAGTTCCCTTAATGAACTGTAGCTCCCCAGTGCCGGCAGCACTCATGCAGCCCCAGACCATGACACTCCCACCACCTTGCTTGACTGTAGGCAAGACATACTTGTCTTTGTACTCCTCACCTGGTTGCCACAACACACGCTTGACACCATCTGAACCCAATAAGTTTATCTTGGTCTCATCAGAGCACAGGACATGGTTCTAGTAATCCATGTCCTTAGTCTGCTTGTCTTCAGCAAACTGTTTGCAGGCTTTCTTGTGCATCATCTTCCTTCTGGGACAACAGCCATACAGACCAATTTGATGCAGTGTGCGGCGTATGGTCTGAGAACTGACAGGCTGACCCCCCACCCCTTCAACCTCAGAAGCAATGCTGGCAGCACTCATATGTCTATTTCCCAGAGACACCCTCTGGATATGACGCTGGGCACGTGCACTCAACTTTTTTGGTCGACCATGGTGAGGCCTGATCTGAGTGGAACCTGTCCTGTTAAACCTCTGTATGGTCTTAGCCACCATGTTGCAGCTTAGTTTTAGGGTCTTGGCAATCTTCTTATAGCCTAGGCCAGGGGTGTCCAAACTACGGCCCTCCAGCTGTTGCGGAACTACACTTCCCATGAGGCATTGTAAAACTCTGACATTCACAGACATGACTAGGCATGATGGGAGTTGTAGTTCCTTAACAACTGGAGGGCCATAGTTTGGACACCACTGGCCTAGGCAGTCACACATGTTCTGGCTGCCTCCTGTAGCCCCTCTGACTCTTGGAGACCTACTTTCTCTCTTGGTGTGGAGCAGTCTCCAACTGGGAGCCATGAGGTATTCCCATACTCTCATTATAAGGGCTGTGCTCACTTGTCCCACCTAAGACACTATGGAATCTCCAAACTACAGAGCCCCATGACAGAATACCAAAACATGGAAAAAGCTGCTAAAGCAACATCAACATCTGTTTATTATTCTCATTTGCCAAGAAATTATTAATTTTCATAACCAGGCCATTATTTACATTGACATTCAGTAATAAGTCACCATTTCTCCAGTTACCAATACTGTCAGTTCTTTCTTGCTCAGGATTTGTTAGGGCCAAACCCAAGGAGGTACAACACACAGGTGAGTAGCTAGCCCCTATGGGACTTTCACAAGGCTTCACTTCACCTGTTGTCCAAATCTCTATGGGCAGTTGTCCTAACAACTGACATTGAGCAACACATGACCCATTTCTAACAGTACCAATCTTTGCCAGCTCACACTTTTCCATGTCACAATTTTTGTTCCTCTCCATGCCATATTTGAGAGCATCTCCGAGTACCTCAATTTGTACCTCTTTGCAGGTGACAGACAGAATCTCTGCTTTTGCTGCATACATATCCGACCCTTCCTTCTTAGGAGGTCTAGCGGGTGAGGCAGTATATGTGCCATTTACTAATCCCTGTTCAGCCACACCTCGGACCGCACTAGCAGGTGTGTCCATCACAACAAAAGGTGGAGAGACCTCCAATGTCTCCATCAGCTCTCCAGAATGCCTTCCGTACTGAACCGTATCCGGATGCACCCTCACAGGGAACCAAAAGATCACTTGCCACACTATTAGAGAGCACCATACCAACCAGTTCCACTGGGGATTAATGTTACTCAGCACAGCTTGTACTACCTGGCTTCACCCATTGGTACCACGCAGCACCACCACATCCGACTGTAGTAGAGGCACCCAGGTATACAAGGAATGTGCTTTCACCACTTCAAGCAGTTTCACTAGCATATCTGTAATTTCTACACACTCCACATCAATATGCAAAACATTGAGAGAGGCAGAGAAATTTAAAGGGGCCTCCACCTCACATGAAGTACCCATCACAGCCTGACGCTCCTCTGGAACACTGTCAGATGCATGTCTCACCACTCATCCCCTCCAACTCAACAATGAGCCTCTGCAAGTCAACATTCGTTACATTGTCATCTTGACAGCGGCTGGGCTGTGGCCAAAACATCTACTGCGCATGCGCCCTTATCTGGTTCTTCCGACTGGAGGGAAACAACCTATGCAGGGAACAATGCACCCTCAACCATCGGCCACTCTGCAATCTCCCTGTCTGGCATAGCATTTGTTGTGTCCACACCCTTGTTGCTTAACATAGCCTTGTCTAGCATGGCTAGTAATTGTTTGGCCCAACTGTCCCAATTTATTGTGCTTCCGCTATGGGTGTGTCGCAGCACCTCATCCATCACCTGCTCTAGGAGGCACCTGGGATTCTGCAGCACAGACAGTACCTTTGTCCCTTTTATATAAATCACATTTTGACATCATGCTTCACTCTTAGATAATGCATCAAGGCAGGCTGCAATACACCATTTTGGCCAGCTTGCCCTGGGGGCGCTGACCACACACTCAGCTGTTTACTTTAGCTTTACCCGGTTGACTTAACCCCTTACCAACTGGGTTACACATATGGTGAGTGGACTGCTCACACAAACTCTCACTGCATGGTGTAAACCCAGTCTATTCATCCAGAGCAAATTCTGTGCTGTCCTGGAAAATCTCTGGCTCCAACGCATTGAGAGCCCCTGAGACTTCCATGGACAACCCCGTGGCTCTGCATCTGGTTGCTAAGGGAGACACCCCCCTTTCCTCATTATTAGTGAATAGGGATGAGCTTTGAGTTTGAGTCGAATTCATGCTCGACTCGAACATCGGCTGTTCGCCATTTCGCCGAACAGCGAACAATTTGTGGTGTTCGCGGCAAATTCGAAAGCCGCAGAACACCCTTTAAAAGTCTATGGGAGAAATCAAAAGTTCTAATTTTAAAGGCTTATATGCATGGTATTGTCATAAAAAGTGTTTGAGGACCTGGGTCCTGTCCCAGGGGACATGTATCAATGGAAAAAGAAGTTTTAAAAACGGCCATTTTTTCGGGAGCAGTGATTTTAATAATGCTTAAAGTGAAACAATAAAAGTGTAATATTCCTTTAAATTTCGTACCTGGGGGGTGTCTATAGTATGCCTGTAAAGGGGCGCATGTTTCCCGTGTTTAGAACAGTCTCACAGCAAAATGACATTTCAAAGGAAAAAAAGTCATTTAAAACTACTTGCGGCTATAATGAATTGTCGGTCCGACAATACACATAAAAGTTCATTGATAAAAACGGCATGATTTGATAAAAACTGCATGATTTCCCCACAGGGGAACCCTGAACCAAATTTTTTTTAAAAAATGCATGGGGTCCCCCTAAATTCCATACCAGGCCCTTATCCGATCACGCATCCTGGAAGGCCGCAGGAAAAGAGGGGGGGACGAGAGAGCGGCCCCCTCCCCTCCTGTACTATTCCTGTACTATTGTACTACTACTATACCAGGCCACATGCCCTCAACATTGGGAGGGTGCTTTGAGGTAGCACCTTGTCCCCATGTTGATGGGGAGAAGGGCCTCATCCCCACAACCCTTGGCCAGTGGTTGTGGGGGTCTGTGGGTGGGAGGCTTATTGGAATCTGAAAGCCCCCTTTAACAAGGGAACCCCCAGATTCCTGCCCCCCTCTGTGAATTGGTAATGGGGTACAAAAGTTGACAAGTCCTTTATTAATTTCTTCTTATTTCGGCTTCTTCTTCCATCTTCTTTCTTCTGGTGTTCTTTCGGTGTTCTTCTTCTTCCTCCATCTTCTTCTTCATCTTCTTATTCTCCATCTTCCTCTGCTCTTCTTGTCCTGCATCTTCCTCCAGGCTTCTTCTCCGCTCCATCCGCACGATCCGCCTCAGTGGGAGACTTCAGTCGTGTGATGCTTCGCTTCTTCTGACATTTCTTATATAATGGAGGGCGGGGCCACCCGTGACCCCGCCCTCCTCTGATGCACACAGGACTTCCCTGTGGCTTTCCCCGTGTTGTCACCGCCTCCCTCTGACAACATGGGGAAAGTCACAGGGAAGTCCTGTGAATTCCCTGCGCGTCAGAGGAGGGCGGGGTCACTGGGTGAGCACTTTTGATTATTCATGTTCGTGTCCCATAGACTTTATCGGTGTTCGCATGTTCGAACAAATTTTTTGCCTGTTCACAAGTTCTGCTGTGAACCGACACGTGGGGTGTTCGGCTCATCCCTATTAGTGAACACATCACCATAAGTACATGTATCATCATCATTCATAGACATAGCAGTGTTATAAGCTTTAGCAGACTGTTTTTGGTCAGAACGCACTGCACCCTGTGTGCTGCTCAGCACACCACCCTTCTTCTCTATAGCTGTAGCTATAGCTCTATAGCTGACCTAGGAAACAATCTGCTGCAACATTGTGGGCTCCTGGGAGGTTTCCCTGGGCAACTCTGCAGCACCTGTCACTAGGGAACCTGGCACACAAACTGGTCACCTCTAGCACATCTCTCCCAGCACTCTGCTGGATTACCTTAGGTGCATACAGAGGCCATATGTCCTTTTCAGTCCTTGACCTTGCTGCAAGCTGGATTTTAACCTGTGTCTCCCCACTGCTCTGGGTAGCACACTACAGCAAGTCCATTTTAATACCTTCTGTGGATCTCCCCACCGGACACACTGCCACTTCACTGGGATCAGTCCCATAAACTGCAACAGGCTTACCATATTCTGCAGCAGATAACTTTGGCTTCATTTGAGTGCACTGTCTCACAGATGAATCCTCACAAGCTACTGCCTCTTTGTGGCAATGGAGCGACAGTGCAGCCTTTCCAAAGGTGTTCCAAAGCCTTGGGCAAGTAAAGATCCCATGCCCTAATTGACCACACTCTAAGCACGGAGCAACCAGTTGGGACTTTATATGAGAACGCAAGGCTACCACCGCCAGGCGCCTCCATCCCTATTAATTTGATGAAGAGAAAAGAAGGTGGGACTTTATATGAAGAATGCACCCCTGGAGAAATCACGATTTATATGAAATTGGGTGGTACTAGATATACCAACACTATGGGCATGGATAACAGCATTAGGATACAACAATTGGCAGTCAATGGTTTATTGATATAAAAGTAACAATAATAATAATAGTACCATAATCAAATGATGACATAGTAAGTTCATAGTGTAAAACATTATATAAAAGCAAGTACATTAGATAGATTGATATAACAATGACAGTGACACCAACAATGATAGCATAGTAAGTTCATATCATGCACAACATAGAAAACCATTTTCATAGAAACGTGTCTCCCTGGTAAAAAATGATATCTTAATTCATTGGTACAATCCAATTGGTAAGTACGGTAGTGTTGGTGAAGTACAGTATGGGCAAAAAGGCATCTATTGGCTCTACGCGTTTCGTGGCGACTGCCACTCTTCAGGAGCAAGTATGAGGAAGAAGCCTATATATATTGAAACACATAATTATTTTATAGAATAAGGTAAAATGATATAATCATTGTTGTAAAGAGGAGAAGGAGAGGGGAAATAATCCTACTTTACCACGACTACTTACAGATATGTCAATGAGACTAGGTGAAGGCGTGAAGGGCCGAAAGGCCGACCGGGAGCAGATACCAGTCCCGGGAGCTGAGGTGGACAAACCCAGGCGTAGATGGATCGCCAGAGGGAGATAATGCTCCCCAGGGAAGGGCCCCCGTGGGTAAGGAAGGAGACAAAGTAGTGTGCCATAGAAGTATGACTTTCTGTGAAAGAGAAAATGTAGGATGAAATTAAGTAGGGGTATGGCAATCAATGTGTTACAAAAAAGAAACTGGTAGTATATGTTATCAAAAGTACCTGTAGTGCAGAGTGTGGGGGTAAGATGCAAACTCCCATTAAGGATAACAAGGTAAAAAAGGAAGAGGTGTAAATTACTCGTTAACCCCAAGACTGGGGTAGTTAATGCCCAAGATGAAGAAATATGAGAGCAATAGTGTAAATAGTGAAAGGTAGGAGGTAAGAAGGGGGGTACCAAGGGGATACCTGATTAGCAGTGAGGTAGGTGAATTCCAGGATGCACCATGACCATGGGGGTACCAGACCCTGAAGGGAGCATAATTCTACTAAAAGGAGTATATAAGTACTCCAGTGAAGTGGGGAGTGTCCACCAACGTCACGCTCGGCCAATAGAGGAGAGGGCGCCAGAACGACGAGCGGCAACCGCCGCTCCCGTCCGGCGTCAGTCACCTCGTGGAGGACGTAGAATGGAAAACACAGCGTCGCTGCGTCAACGTCACTAAGTGCGACGTTGCGCAAGCGGCGTAGGAGGCGTGACGCCGATGCGCGATTGGGTGCCTCCCCAGACCCCAACCGACCCGGAAGTGGAAGAGAGGGGAGAGGGAGGGCCCCAAGAGCGCATCGCAGCTCCCGGAACTGGGCAGAGCCCGGCCGGAGTCGATCAGCCCAAAACACAGCCCAACCCAGCTGCCAAAGCATACCAGGTAGCCATAACAACATGGTAAATAGCGTGTAGCTCAACTCCTAAATTCCTAAAATTATATAGGTCTCTCAATGATTAATAAAAACAATGTGTTTAAATAAATAGGACCTAGATATATATGACAATGGAGAGTACCAACAATTTTATGTATAAAGGTAAGGGTGCATGCTTCCATCCCTATTATGAATATGAAAAGCGAGGAGCAACCAGTTGGGACTTTATATGAGAACGCAAGGCTACCACCGCCAGGCGCCTCCATCCCTATTAATTTGATGAAGAGAAAAGAAGGTGGGACTTTATATGAAGAATGCACCCCTGGAGAAATCACGATTTATATGAAATTGGGTGGTACTAGATATACCAACACTATGGGCATGGATAACAGCATTAGGATACAACAATTGGCAGTCAATGGTTTATTGATATAAAAGTAACAATAATAATAATAGTACCATAATCAAATGATGACATAGTAAGTTCATAATGTAAAACATTATATAAAAGCAAGTACATTAGATAGATTGATATAACAATGACAGTGACACCAACAATGATAGCATAGTAAGTTCATATCATGCACAACATAGAAAACCATTTTCATAGAAACGTGTCTCCCTGGTAAAAAATGATATCTTAATTCATTGGTACAATCCAATTGGTAAGTACGGTAGTGTTGGTGAAGTACAGTATGGGCAAAAAGGCATCTATTGGCTCTACGCGTTTCGTGGCGACTGCCACTCTTCAGGAGCAAGTATGAGGAAGAAGCCTATATATATTGAAACACATAATTATTTTATAGAATAAGGTAAAATGATATAATCATTGTTGTAAAGAGGAGAAGGAGAGGGGAAATAATCCTACTTTACCACGACTACTTACAGATATGTCAATGAGACTAGGTGAAGGCGTGAAGGGCCGAAAGGCCGACCGGGAGCAGATACCAGTCCCGGGAGCTGAGGTGGACAAACCCAGGCGTAGATGGATCGCCAGAGGGAGATAATGCTCCCCAGGGAAGGGCCCCCGTGGGTAAGGAAGGAGACAAAGTAGTGTGCCATAGAAGTATGACTTTCTGTGAAAGAGAAAATGTAGGATGAAATTAAGTAGGGGTATGGCAATCAATGTGTTACAAAAAAGAAACTGGTAGTATATGTTATCAAAAGTACCTGTAGTGCAGAGTGTGGGGGTAAGATGCAAACTCCCATTAAGGATAACAAGGTAAAAAAGGAAGAGGTGTAAATTACTCGTTAACCCCAAGACTGGGGTAGTTAATGCCCAAGATGAAGAAATATGAGAGCAATAGTGTAAATAGTGAAAGGTAGGAGGTAAGAAGGGGGGTACCAAGGGGATACCTGATTAGCAGTGAGGTAGGTGAATTCCAGGATGCACCATGACCATGGGGGTACCAGACCCTGAAGGGAGCATAATTCTACTAAAAGGAGTATATAAGTACTCCAGTGAAGTGGGGAGTGTCCACCAACGTCACGCTCGGCCAATAGAGGAGAGGGCGCCAGAACGACGAGCGGCAACCGCCGCTCCCGTCCGGCGTCAGTCACCTCGTGGAGGACGTAGAATGGAAAACACAGCGTCGCTGCGTCAACGTCACTAAGTGCGACGTTGCGCAAGCGGCGTAGGAGGCGTGACGCCGATGCGCGATTGGGTGCCTCCCCAGACCCCAACCGACCCGGAAGTGGAAGAGAGGGGAGAGGGAGGGCCCCAAGAGCGCATCGCAGCTCCCGGAACTGGGCAGAGCCCGGCCGGAGTCGATCAGCCCAAAACACAGCCCAACCCAGCTGCCAAAGCATACCAGGTAGCCATAACAACATGGTAAATAGCGTGTAGCTCAACTCCTAAATTCCTAAAATTATATAGGTCTCTCAATGATTAATAAAAACAATGTGTTTAAATAAATAGGACCTAGATATATATGACAATGGAGAGTACCAACAATTTTATGTATAAAGGTAAGGGTGCATGCTTCCATCCCTATTATGAATATGAAAAGCGAGGAGCAACCAGTTGGGACTTTATATGAGAACGCAAGGCTACCACCGCCAGGCGCCTCCATCCCTATTAATTTGATGAAGAGAAAAGAAGGTGGGACTTTATATGAAGAATGCACCCCTGGAGAAATCACGATTTATATGAAATTGGGTGGTACTAGATATACCAACACTATGGGCATGGATAACAGCATTAGGATACAACAATTGGCAGTCAATGGTTTATTGATATAAAAGTAACAATAATAATAATAGTACCATAATCAAATGATGACATAGTAAGTTCATAATGTAAAACATTATATAAAAGCAAGTACATTAGATAGATTGATATAACAATGACAGTGACACCAACAATGATAGCATAGTAAGTTCATATCATGCACAACATAGAAAACCATTTTCATAGAAACGTGTCTCCCTGGTAAAAAATGATATCTTAATTCATTGGTACAATCCAATTGGTAAGTACGGTAGTGTTGGTGAAGTACAGTATGGGCAAAAAGGCATCTATTGGCTCTACGCGTTTCGTGGCGACTGCCACTCTTCAGGAGCAAGTATGAGGAAGAAGCCTATATATATTGAAACACATAATTATTTTATAGAATAAGGTAAAATGATATAATCATTGTTGTAAAGAGGAGAAGGAGAGGGGAAATAATCCTACTTTACCACGACTACTTACAGATATGTCAATGAGACTAGGTGAAGGCGTGAAGGGCCGAAAGGCCGACCGGGAGCAGATACCAGTCCCGGGAGCTGAGGTGGACAAACCCAGGCGTAGATGGATCGCCAGAGGGAGATAATGCTCCCCAGGGAAGGGCCCCCGTGGGTAAGGAAGGAGACAAAGTAGTGTGCCATAGAAGTATGACTTTCTGTGAAAGAGAAAATGTAGGATGAAATTAAGTAGGGGTATGGCAATCAATGTGTTACAAAAAAGAAACTGGTAGTATATGTTATCAAAAGTACCTGTAGTGCAGAGTGTGGGGGTAAGATGCAAACTCCCATTAAGGATAACAAGGTAAAAAAGGAAGAGGTGTAAATTACTCGTTAACCCCAAGACTGGGGTAGTTAATGCCCAAGATGAAGAAATATGAGAGCAATAGTGTAAATAGTGAAAGGTAGGAGGTAAGAAGGGGGGTACCAAGGGGATACCTGATTAGCAGTGAGGTAGGTGAATTCCAGGATGCACCATGACCATGGGGGTACCAGACCCTGAAGGGAGCATAATTCTACTAAAAGGAGTATATAAGTACTCCAGTGAAGTGGGGAGTGTCCACCAACGTCACGCTCGGCCAATAGAGGAGAGGGCGCCAGAACGACGAGCGGCAACCGCCGCTCCCGTCCGGCGTCAGTCACCTCGTGGAGGACGTAGAATGGAAAACACAGCGTCGCTGCGTCAACGTCACTAAGTGCGACGTTGCGCAAGCGGCGTAGGAGGCGTGACGCCGATGCGCGATTGGGTGCCTCCCCAGACCCCAACCGACCCGGAAGTGGAAGAGAGGGGAGAGGGAGGGCCCCAAGAGCGCATCGCAGCTCCCGGAACTGGGCAGAGCCCGGCCGGAGTCGATCAGCCCAAAACACAGCCCAACCCAGCTGCCAAAGCATACCAGGTAGCCATAACAACATGGTAAATAGCGTGTAGCTCAACTCCTAAATTCCTAAAATTATATAGGTCTCTCAATGATTAATAAAAACAATGTGTTTAAATAAATAGGACCTAGATATATATGACAATGGAGAGTACCAACAATTTTATGTATAAAGGTAAGGGTGCATGCTTCCATCCCTATTATGAATATGAAAAGCGAGGAGCAACCAGTTGGGACTTTATATGAGAACGCAAGGCTACCACCGCCAGGCGCCTCCATCCCTATTAATTTGATGAAGAGAAAAGAAGGTGGGACTTTATATGAAGAATGCACCCCTGGAGAAATCACGATTTATATGAAATTGGGTGGTACTAGATATACCAACACTATGGGCATGGATAACAGCATTAGGATACAACAATTGGCAGTCAATGGTTTATTGATATAAAAGTAACAATAATAATAATAGTACCATAATCAAATGATGACATAGTAAGTTCATAATGTAAAACATTATATAAAAGCAAGTACATTAGATAGATTGATATAACAATGACAGTGACACCAACAATGATAGCATAGTAAGTTCATATCATGCACAACATAGAAAACCATTTTCATAGAAACGTGTCTCCCTGGTAAAAAATGATATCTTAATTCATTGGTACAATCCAATTGGTAAGTACGGTAGTGTTGGTGAAGTACAGTATGGGCAAAAAGGCATCTATTGGCTCTACGCGTTTCGTGGCGACTGCCACTCTTCAGGAGCAAGTATGAGGAAGAAGCCTATATATATTGAAACACATAATTATTTTATAGAATAAGGTAAAATGATATAATCATTGTTGTAAAGAGGAGAAGGAGAGGGGAAATAATCCTACTTTACCACGACTACTTACAGATATGTCAATGAGACTAGGTGAAGGCGTGAAGGGCCGAAAGGCCGACCGGGAGCAGATACCAGTCCCGGGAGCTGAGGTGGACAAACCCAGGCGTAGATGGATCGCCAGAGGGAGATAATGCTCCCCAGGGAAGGGCCCCCGTGGGTAAGGAAGGAGACAAAGTAGTGTGCCATAGAAGTATGACTTTCTGTGAAAGAGAAAATGTAGGATGAAATTAAGTAGGGGTATGGCAATCAATGTGTTACAAAAAAGAAACTGGTAGTATATGTTATCAAAAGTACCTGTAGTGCAGAGTGTGGGGGTAAGATGCAAACTCCCATTAAGGATAACAAGGTAAAAAAGGAAGAGGTGTAAATTACTCGTTAACCCCAAGACTGGGGTAGTTAATGCCCAAGATGAAGAAATATGAGAGCAATAGTGTAAATAGTGAAAGGTAGGAGGTAAGAAGGGGGGTACCAAGGGGATACCTGATTAGCAGTGAGGTAGGTGAATTCCAGGATGCACCATGACCATGGGGGTACCAGACCCTGAAGGGAGCATAATTCTACTAAAAGGAGTATATAAGTACTCCAGTGAAGTGGGGAGTGTCCACCAACGTCACGCTCGGCCAATAGAGGAGAGGGCGCCAGAACGACGAGCGGCAACCGCCGCTCCCGTCCGGCGTCAGTCACCTCGTGGAGGACGTAGAATGGAAAACACAGCGTCGCTGCGTCAACGTCACTAAGTGCGACGTTGCGCAAGCGGCGTAGGAGGCGTGACGCCGATGCGCGATTGGGTGCCTCCCCAGACCCCAACCGACCCGGAAGTGGAAGAGAGGGGAGAGGGAGGGCCCCAAGAGCGCATCGCAGCTCCCGGAACTGGGCAGAGCCCGGCCGGAGTCGATCAGCCCAAAACACAGCCCAACCCAGCTGCCAAAGCATACCAGGTAGCCATAACAACATGGTAAATAGCGTGTAGCTCAACTCCTAAATTCCTAAAATTATATAGGTCTCTCAATGATTAATAAAAACAATGTGTTTAAATAAATAGGACCTAGATATATATGACAATGGAGAGTACCAACAATTTTATGTATAAAGGTAAGGGTGCATGCTTCCATCCCTATTATGAATATGAAAAGCGAGGAGCAACCAGTTGGGACTTTATATGAGAACGCAAGGCTACCACCGCCAGGCGCCTCCATCCCTATTAATTAAGCTCCCGGGACTGGTATCTGCTCCCGGTCGGCCTTTCGGCCCTTCACGCCTTCACCTAGTCTCATTGACATATCTGTAAGTAGTCGTGGTAAAGTAGGATTATTTCCCCTCTCCTTCTCCTCTTTACAACAATGATTATATCATTTTACCTTATTCTATAAAATAATTATGTGTTTCAATATATATAGGCTTCTTCCTCATACTTGCTCCTGAAGAGTGGCAGTCGCCACGAAACGCGTAGAGCCAATAGATGCCTTTTTGCCCATACTGTACTTCACCAACACTACCGTACTTACCAATTGGATTGTACCAATGAATTAAGATATCATTTTTTACCAGGGAGACACGTTTCTATGAAAATGGTTTTCTATGTTGTGCATGATATGAACTTACTATGCTATCATTGTTGGTGTCACTGTCATTGTTATATCAATCTATCTAATGTACTTGCTTTTATATAATGTTTTACATTATGAACTTACTATGTCATCATTTGATTATGGTACTATTATTATTATTGTTACTTTTATATCAATAAACCATTGACTGCCAATTGTTGTATCCTAATGCTGTTATCCATGCCCATAGTGTTGGTATATCTAGTACCACCCAATTTCATATAAATCGTGATTTCTCCAGGGGTGCATTCTTCATATAAAGTCCCACCTTCTTTTCTCTTCATCACACTCTAAGCACGGCACTGGATGCTGAACTTTAACTCCTTGGCATCTCCTCAATGACTGGCTCTCACTTGTTGCCACGGGTTACCACTCCTGAGGACACAGCTGGTCACGATCATCAGTAGGCAGACTCTGCATTGCTCAATCCCTCTGTCTGGGACGCCACTGGTAACATTCTCTAGCAGGTGAGTTCCAGAATTAATCAACCTCCCATCCAGCTTGGTTACTCCGCGAACATTCCTGTGACAAGGGGCACTGGGCAACAGCATGTCCCCATTCGCTACAAGGCTTGCAGCGCAGAGGCCTCCTTGTCTCACGCTGTGGCACCTTTGGGTGAACTGGGGGTAACATGACTAATTTACACCAGTCCACAGCTGATTCACACATGGATACATTTTCTGGCTTGGCTGGACGCTGTGTGACGCTTCTCGTCTTCTGACGGTTCTTAAATAACGGAGGGCGGGGCCACGCGGTGACCACGCGGGGCCACGCGGTGACCTTGCCCCCTCTGACACACTGGGACTTGACAGGGACTTCCCTGAGGCTTTCCCTGTGATGTCAGAGGGGGCATCGTAGCCAGAGCTTGACGAAGGAGCGCGGCTACCGTGACATCGTAGCCCGTACGCTCAGGAAACACGTCGCTTTCCAGTGACGTCCCAGCTCCGCGTCTGCCTTCCACCAGCGTTCCAGGCCTCGCTCTGAATTACATCACCACCGCGGCCGGCTCGAGCGGTGTACAGCAAGCCCTACACACGGCAGTCAGCAGAGACACCTGTGATCGATCTGATGGACCCTTTTTCATGATGGATCATAACAGCACTACATGCTGTCTTTTATCCTTCAAAAATGTGAGTTGTTTGTACAGTGTTTTTTAAACAAATTGGCTTACATACTACACCTAGAGGCGCCTCCCCCCCTTGTGTTTTTTGGAGCCTCCCATTATGGATGCGGAGCGGCCCGAGAACAAAGAAGGGAAGAAGACGCCGCGGAGGAAGATGTCGGACGAGAACACCGGAGCAAGGATCGGAGGAAGAACCAGAAGAAGAAGAAGATGGAGGAAGAAACCGTAGGAAGATAGAAGAAAGAAGATAGAAGAAAGAAGATGGAAAGAAGAAGCATTTAAATAAAGGGATTGTCAAAAACTGTCTCTTGTCATTTTTAACATTTTTGACAGTTTTTTGTGAAATAGTAGGTACCCCCTTACCATTTTACACAGGGGGGCCAGGATCTGGGGGTCCCCTTGTTAAAGGGGGCTTTTAGATTCCAATAAGCCCCCCACCCACAGACCATCACAACCACTGGGCAAGGGTTCTGGGGATGAGGCCCTTGTCCTCATCAACATGGGGACAAGGTGCTTTGGGGGGGACCCCAAAGCACCCTCCCAATATTGAGGGCATGTGGCCTGGTACAGTTCAGGAGGGGGGGCGCTCTCTCATCCCCCTCTCTTTTCCTGCGGCCTGCCAGGTTGTGTGCTCGGATAAGGGTCTGGTATGGATTTTGAGGGGGACCCCCACGCCTTTTTTTTAATTTTTGGTTCGGGGTTCCCCTGTGGGGAAATCCCATGCCGTTTTTATCAATGAACTTATATGTGTATTGTCGGACCTACAATTCAAATAGCCGCAAGTACTTTTAAATGACTTTTTTTCCTTTGAAATGTCATTTTGCTGTCAGACTGTTCTAAACACGGGAAACATGCGCCCCTTTACAGGCATACTATAGACACCCCCCAGGTACGAAATTTAAAGGAATATTACACTTTTATTTTTTCACTTTGAGCATTATTAAAATCACTCCTCCCGAAAAAACTGCAGGACCCAGGTCCCCAAACACTTTTTATGACAATACCTTGCATATAAGCCTTTAAAATTAGCACTTTTGATTTCTCCCATAGACTTTTAAAGGGTGTTCCGCGGCTTTCGAATGTACCGTGAACACCCCAAATTGTTCGCTGTTCGGCGAATTTGCGGACAGCCGATGTTCGAGTCGAACATGAGTTGGACTCAAACTCAAAGCTCATCCCTAGGAACTATATTTTAGGGCATGGTAGCCCATTTTTATTCAAAAGGCAAATAAAAGTTTGTAACATAAAGGTTTCCCATGGAGGAGTTCTTCTCCTCCAGCAAATACACACAACGGCAAGTGCTAGCCCACCTGGCTCTCTTTAGCAGTACTTCTGCTCTTTATCCTGGCCACACAGACAACAGGATTCATCAATGTGGACAGCTTCACTTTATCGCCCACAGCTCCGCAGGTGTGTTAAATTTGGTGTTATTGCTCTCACTCTCTCATGCTGGTCACTGGAAGTTCAACATGACACCTCATGGCAAAGAACTCTCTGAGCATCTGAAAAAAAGAATTGTTGTTCTACATAAAGACGGCCTAGGCTATAAGAAGATTGTCAAGACCCTTAAATCGAGCTGTATCATGGTGGCCTAGACCATACAGCGGTTTAATAGGACAGGTTCCACTCAGAACAGGCCTCGCCATGGTCGACCAAAGAAGTTGAGTGCACATGCTCAGCGTCATAGCCAGAGGTTGTCTTTGGGAAATAGACGTATGAGTGCTGCCAGAATTGCTGCAGAAGTTGAAGGGGTGGGGGGGTCAGCCTGTCAGTGCTCAGACCATACGCTGCACACTGCATCAAGTTAGTCTGCATGGCTTTCGTCCCTGAAGGAAGCCTCTTCTAAAGATGATGCACAAGAAAGCCCGCAAACAGTTTGCTGAAGACAAGCGGACTAAGGACATGCATTACTGGAACCATGTCCTGTGGTCTGATGAGACCAAGATAAACGTATTTGGTTCAGATGGTGTCAAGCGTTTTTGGTGGCAACCAGGTGAGGAGTAGAAAGACAAGTGTGTCTTTCCTACAGTCAGGCATGGTAGTGAGAGTGTCATGGTCTGGGGCTGCATGAGTGCTGCCGAAACTGGGGGGCTACAGTTCATTGAGGGAACCATGAATGCCAACATGTACTGTGACATACTGAAGCAGAGCATGATCCCCTCTCTTCGGAGACTGGGCTACAGGGCAGTATTCCAACATGATAACAACCCCAAACACACCTCCTAGACAACCACTGCATTGCTAAAGAAGCTGAGTGTAAAGGTGATTGACTAGAAAAGCATGTCTCCAGACCTAAACCCTATTGAGCATCTGTGGGGCATCCTTAAACTGAAGGTGGAGGAGCACAAGGTCTCTAACATCCACCAGCTCCATGATGTCATCATTGAGGAGTGGAAGAGGACTCTAATGGCAATCTTTGAAGCTCTGGTGAACTCCATGCCCAAGAGAGTTGGAAAATAATGGTGGCCACACAAAATATTGATACTTTGGGCCCAATTTGGACATTTTGTTGCCAGAGGTTTAGACATTAATGGCTGTGTGTTAAGTTATTTTGAGGGGACAGCCAATTTACATTGCTATACAAGCTGTACACTCACTACTTTACATTGTAGCAAAGTGTCACTTCTTCAGTGTTGTCACATTAAAAGATATAATAAAATATTTACAAAAATGTGAGGGGTATTCTCACTTTTGTGAGATATATACAGGGCTTTTTTTCAGGGGGAACTTGGTGGAACTCGGTTCCACCACCTCTGGCTCAGACCCTTTGGTGCCTGCTCACCACAATCACTTGAAAAAACAGAAGTTTGGTTTCTGTGTTTACAAGTGACAGCTCTGCACTCTGTGTGTAACCCCTCATAAACTCTGCACTCTGTATGTAATGCAATCCTGATATGCCCCTTTAAGACCCTTCTACTGTTTGTGAAATATGACCACACCCACTATTTCATGTGATTTGGAGGGTGTGTGTGGGAAGGGATTTTTGGGGGTCGTGGTTGAGTTCCAGCACCTATTGTTTGAGAAAAAAGCCCTGGATATATACAGTATATATACACACCATAGTTTGTAGACACTTTAACTTTCAAACAAACCAATTAATATACACTTATTAAGATAGTTGTTTTACCATGTAAGACATGTAGCAGCATACATTTTGCACTAAATATATAAAGAAATTAGATTTTATTGGATATGTTTTATAACAGAAAGAAAATATTTGTTGTTTTTTTTTCAAAATTGATGTTCTTTTTGTTTATATAACCATAAAATAAAAATCCCAGTGATGATTAAAAACCATCAAAAGAAAGTCTTATGCCGCGTACACACTGTCGGACTTTCCGGCATACTTGGTCCGGCGGACCAGAGTGTGCCAGGCAATCCGCCCGTGTGTGGGCGGCGGCGGACTTTTCCGGCGGACTTCTTCCCAAAAGCCCGCCGGACCTAGATTTAAAGAAAGTTTCAAATCTTTCCGTCGGACTCAGTTTCGGGCGGAAAGTCCGCTCGTGTGTGTGCTGGTCCGACGGAAAGCCCGCTCGTGTGTAGGCTGGTCCGACAGACCAAATATGACACGAGGGCAGGGTATTGCATCTCGCGCTCGCTGCAATAGGAAAAACAAATCTTCCTATTGCGGCGAGCGCGGGGCATACCAGGCCCTTAGGTCTGGTATGGATTATAAAAGGGAACCCCTACGCCGAAAAAACGGCGTGGGCCCCCCCTAAAATCCATACCAGACCCCGATCCGAGCACGCAGCCTGGCCGGTCAGGAAAGGGGGTGGGGACGAGCGAGCGCCCCCCCCCCTCCTGAACCGTACCAGGCCGCATGCCCTCAACATGGGGGGTGGGTGCTTTGGGGGACCATGGGGGGTGGTCGACCACGCCCCCTAAAACGTCACAGTCCCAGCATGCCCAAGGACTGTGACATCATATGGGGGCGGGGTCTCCGCCTATATAAGTCACAACGCAGCCCTCAGAGACCAGTCCAGCCGGAGAGAGCGTCGTGTCAACATCTGGGGGAAGAGAAGAGAAGCCAAGAAGCCAAGAAGCCCAGAAGTCCGGACCTCCGCTGGCAATAGAGCTACATGAAGACAGCGGAGGGGCCGGCCGAAGACCTGCGACACCGGGAGAAGAGGCCGGAGAGCGGAGAAGAACCAACCGGACGCCGGGAGAAGATGAAGCGGAGGGACCCCCGAAGCCGGAAGAAGACCCCCGAAGCCGGAGGAAGATCCCCCCCCCGGAGCTGTTTAATAAAATATTTTAAAAACCTGTGTAGTGTGTTTTATTACTTACACTTTTTTCCTAGGTAAATGGGTAGGGGTACCATGTACCCCATACTCATTTACATAGGGTGGGGGGGCCGGGATCTGGGGGCCCCCTTATTAAAGGGGCTCCCAGATTCCGATAAGCCCCCGCCCGCAGACCCCGACAACCAACGGCCAGGGTTGTCGGGAAGAGGCCCTTGTCCTCATCAACATGGGGACAAGGTGCTTTGGGGGGGGGGGCGCAGGGCGTCCCCCTCCCCCAAAGCACCCACCCCCCATGTTGAGGGCATGCAGCCTGGTACGGTTCAGGAGGGGGGGGCGCTCGCTCGTCCCCACCCCCTTTCCTGACCGGCCAGGCTGCGTGCTCGGATCGGGGTCTGGTATGGATTTTAGGGGGGGGCCCACGCCGTTTTTTCGGCGTAGGGGTTCCCCTTTATAATCCATACCAGACCTAAGGGCCTGGCATGCCCCGCGACGGGGCTCGCAAGGTGTCAATCTCGCCGATAAAAGCGGCAAGATTGACATCCTTTTCTAGTCCCGTCGCACCTGAGTCACGTTCAAAATGAACGGACTTGTCCGTGTGTGGGCAAGTCCGTTCATTCTGAAAGTCCGCCGGAACTCCGGCGAAAGTCCGTCGGAAAGACGGGCGGACTTAGCCCGCCGGAAAGTCCCGGCGTGTGTGGGCAAGTCCGTCCGTTTTAAAGTCCGGCGCACCTGGCGGACAAAGTCCGTCGGAAAGTGTGCCGGACCAAGTAGGATAGAAAGTCCGACCGTGTGTACGCGGCATAATTTCTGTGAAAAAATGATATAAATTTAATTTGTGTACAATGTTGCATTATTGTGCAATTGACAGTTAAAGTAGCACAGTGCTGAATAGCAAAAAATGGACTGGTCACAAAGGTAGTAAAACCTTTCAGAGGTCAAGTGGTTAAAGACTGCAACTTGGAGCATGAGTGTTATTGTATATTAAAAAAAAACACCAAAATCCCTTGAGACCGGGTTCACACTGATACGACACATGCTCCGACATTGGGCGCTCATGTCGCATGACGTGTGAAAATCAATGTTTTCCTATGTTTCCCTAAAAATACTACACTGTGGAGATTCCGTTTATCCCTATTAGGGATGAGTTTCGTGTTCGAGTCAAACCCATGTTCGACTCGAACATCGTCTGTTCGCCCGTTCGCTGAATTGCGAACGATATGGGCCGTACGCGCCAAATTCGTGTGGCGCGTCACGGCCCATAATTCACTGCGGCATCGCAGTGCATTGCTGGCTGATGATTGGCCAAGCATGCACTATGACCCGCATGCTTGGCCAATCACAGCGCCGTCTGAACAGAGTGCCGTAATTGGCCAAAGCCAAGGAGGATTTGGACAATTATGGCTCAGGAGATTTAGTACACGCCCCACACTATATAAGGCCACCTGCACGGCGGCCCTGTGTAGTGTGTGTTCCGGCGTTCATTGAGAGAGAGAGACAGACAGTGACATTTGTTTTGAGTTAGATAGATTAGGCAGAACAGTCAGTCAGTTTAGCTAAACTTACAGTGTATTGTGTATATATATATGCATCCCAGGTGTTGCATATATATATATATACACTGTATTCAGTTTAGCTAGATCCATTCCTGTTATCTTCCTACTGACAGGCAGGCTTGTCTTGTTACAGTATTTACAGCTACCTGAAGAAAATTGCTGGTGTTCTTTTGATCCTATTAGTACCACAGTCAGACAGCTAGACTATTTACAGTTAGTGCAGTGCATCCTGCTCACAGTGTTCAGCTAAAACTACAAGTTGGTGTAATGAGATCTCTGCACAGTGTTCATCTCAAGCTACAAGTTAGTGCAGTGCGTCCTGCTCACAGTGTTTAGCTAAAACTATAAGTTAGTGCTGTGCGTCCTGTTCACAGTGTTCAGCTAAAACTACAAGTTAGTGCTGTGCGTCCTGCTCACAGTGTTCAGCTAAACCTACAAGTTGGTGTAGTGAGACCTCTGCACAGTGTTCAGCTAAAGCTACAAGTTAGTGCAGTGCGTCCTGCTCACAGTGTTCAGCTAAAACTACAAGTTAGTGCTGTGCGTCCTGCTCACAGTGTTCAGCTAAAAATACAAGTTAGTGCTGTGTGTCCTGCTCACAGTGTTCAGCTAAATCTACAAGTTGGTGCAGTGCGTCCTGCTCACAGTGTTTAGCTAAAACTACAAGTTAGTACTGTGCATCCTGCTCACAGTGTTCAGCTAAAACTACAAGTTGGTGCAGTGAGACCTCTGCACAGTGTTCATCTCAAGCTACAAGTTAGTGCAGTGCGTCCTGCTCACAGTGTTTAGCTAAAACTATAAGTTAGTGCTGTGCGTCCTGCTCACAGTGTTCAGCTAAAACTACAAGTTAGTGCTGTGCGTCCTGCTCACAGTGTTCAGCTAAACCTACAAGTTGGTGTAGTGAGACCTCTGCACAGTGTTCATCTAAAGCTACAAGTTAGTGCAGTGCGTCCTGCTCACAGTGTTCAGCTAAAACTACAAGTTAGTGCTGTGCATCCTGCTCACAGTGTTCAGCTAAACCTACAAGTTGGTGTAGTGAGACCTCTGCACAGTGTTCATCTAAAGCTACAAGTTAGTGCAGTGCATCCTGCTCACAGTGTTCAGCTAAAACTACAAGTTAGTGCTGTGCGTCCTGCTCACAGTGTTCAGCTAAAAATACAAGTTAGTGCTGTGCGTCCTGCTCACAGTGTTCAGCTAAACCTACAAGTTGGTGCAGTGCGTCCTGCTCACAGTGTTCAGCTAAAACTACAAGTTAGTGCTGTGCGTCCTGCTCACAGTGTTCAGCTAAAACTACAAGTTGGTGTAGTGGGACCTCTGCACAGTGTTCATCTCAAGCTACAAGTTAGTGCAGTGCATCCTGCTCACAGTGCTTAGATAAAACTATAAGTTAGTGCTGTGCGTCCTGCTCACAGTGTTCAGCTAAAACTACAAGTTGGTGTAGTGAGACCTCTGCACAGTGTTCATCTAAAGCTACAAGTTAGTGCAGTGCATCCTGCTCACAGTGTTCAGCTAAAACTATAAGTTAGTGCTGTGCGTCCTGCTCACAGTGTTCAGCTAAAACTACAAGTTAGTGCTGTGCGTCCTGCTCACAGTGTTCAGCTAAACCTACAAGTTGGTGTAGTGAGACCTCTGCACAGTGTTCATCTAAAGCTACAAGTTAGTGCTGTGCGTATTGCTCACAGTGTTCAGCTAAAACTACAAGTTGGTGCTGTGCATCCTGCTCACAGTGTTCAGCTAAACCTACAAGTTGGTGTAGTGAGACCTCTGCACAGTGTTCATCTAAAGCTACAAGTTAGTGCAGTGCGTCCTGCTCACAGTGTTTAGCTAAAACTATAAGTTAGTGCTGTGCGTCCTGCTCACAGTGTTCAGCTAAAACTACAAGTTGGTGTAGTGAGACCTCTGCACAGTGTTCATCTCAAGCTACAAGTTAGTGCAGTGCGTCCTGCTCACAGTGTTTAGCTAAAACTATAAGTTAGTGCTGTGCGTATTGCTCACAGTGTTCAGCTAAAACTACAAGTTAGTGCTGTGCGTCCTGCTCACAGTGTTCAGCTAAACCTACAAGTTGGTGTAGTGAGACCTCTGCACAGTGTTCATCTAAAGCTACAAGTTAGTGTAGTGCGTCCTGCTCACAGTGTTTAGCTAAAACTACAAGTTAGTGCTGTGCGTCCTGCTCGCAGTGTTCAGCTAAAAATACAAGTTAGTGCTGTGCGTCCTGCTCACAGTGTTCAGCTAAACCTACAAGTTGGTGTAGTGAGACCTCTGCAGTGTTCATCTAAAGCTACAAGTTAGTGCAGTGCGTCCTGCTCACAGTGTTCAGCTAAAAATACAAGTTGGTGTAGTGAGACCTCTGCTCAGTGTTCATCTCAAGCTACAAGTTAGTGCAGTGCGTCCTGCTCACAGTGTTTAGCTAAAACTATAAGTTAGTGCTGTGCGTCCTGCTCACAGTGTTCAGCTAAAAATACAAGTTGGTGTAGTGAGACCTCTGCACAGTGTTCATCTAAAGCTACAAGTTAGTGCAGTGCATCCTGCTCACAGTGTTCAGCTAAAACTATAAGTTAGTGCAGTGCGTCCTGCTCACAGTGTTCAGCTAAAACTACAAGTTAGTGCAGTGCGTCCTGCTCACAGTGTTCAGCTAAAACTACAAGTTAGTGCTGTGCGTCCTGCTCACAGTGTTCAGCTCAACCTACAAGTTGGTGTAGTGAGACCTCTGCACAGTGTTCATCTAAAGCTACAAGTTAGTGCAGTGCGTCCTGCTCACAGTGTTTAGCTAAAACTATAAGTTAGTGCTGTGCATCCTGCTCACAGTGTTCAGCTAAAACTACAAGTTGGTGTAGTGAGACCTCTGCACAGTGTTCATCTCAAGCTACAAGTTAGTGCAGTGCGTCCTGCTCACAGTGTTTAGCTAAAACTATAAGTTAGTGCTGTGCATATTGCTCACAGTGTTCAGCTAAAACTACAAGTTAGTGCTGTGCGTCCTGCTCACAGTGTTCAGCTAAACCTACAAGTTGGTGTAGTGAGACCTCTGCACAGTGTTCAGCTAAAGCTACAAGTTAGTGCAGTGCGTCCTGCTCACAGTGTTCAGCTAAAACTACAAGTTAGTGCTGTGCGTCCTGCTCACAGTGTTCAGCTAAAAATACAAGTTAGTGCTGTGTGTCCTGCTCACAGTGTTCAGCTAAATCTACAAGTTGGTGCAGTGCGTCCTGCTCACAGTGTTCAGCTAAAACTACAAGTTAGTACTGTGCATCCTGCTCACAGTGTTCAGCTAAAACTACAAGTTGGTGCAGTGAGACCTCTGCACAGTGTTCATCTCAAGCTACAAGTTAGTGCAGTGCGTCCTGCTCACAGTGTTTAGCTAAAACTATAAGTTAGTGCTGTGCGTCCTGCTCACAGTGTTCAGCTAAAACTACAAGTTAGTGCTGTGCGTCCTGCTCACAGTGTTCAGCTAAACCTACAAGTTGGTGTAGTGAGACCTCTGCACAGTGTTCATCTAAAGCTACAAGTTAGTGCAGTGCGTCCTGCTCACAGTGTTCAGCTAAAACTACAAGTTAGTGCTGTGCGTCCTGCTCACAGTGTTCAGCTAAACCTACAAGTTGGTGTAGTGAGACCTCTGCACAGTGTTCATCTAAAGCTACAAGTTAGTGCAGTGCATCCTGCTCACAGTGTTCAGCTAAAACTACAAGTTAGTGCTGTGCGTCCTGCTCACAGTGTTCAGCTAAACCTACAAGTTGGTGTAGTGAGACCTCTGCACAGTGTTCATCTAAAGCTACAAGTTAGTGCAGTGCGTCCTGCTCACAGTGTTCAGCTAAAACTACAAGTTAGTGCTGTGCGTCCTGCTCACAGTGTTCAGCTAAACCTACAAGTTGGTGTAGTGAGACCTCTGCACAGTGTTCATCTAAAGCTACAAGTTAGTGCTGTGCGTATTGCTCACAGTGTTCAGCTAAAACTACAAGTTGGTGCTGTGCATCCTGCTCACAGTGTTCAGCTAAACCTACAAGTTGGTGTAGTGAGACCTCTGCACAGTGTTCATCTAAAGCTACAAGTTAGTGCAGTGCGTCCTGCTCACAGTGTTTAGCTAAAACTATAAGTTAGTGCTGTGCGTCCTGCTCACAGTGTTCAGCTAAAACTACAAGTTGGTGTAGTGAGACCTCTGCACAGTGTTCATCTCAAGCTACAAGTTAGTGCAGTGCGTCCTGCTCACAGTGTTTAGCTAAAACTATAAGTTAGTGCTGTGCGTATTGCTCACAGTGTTCAGCTAAAACTACAAGTTAGTGCTGTGCGTCCTGCTCACAGTGTTCAGCTAAACCTACAAGTTGGTGTAGTGAGACCTCTGCACAGTGTTCATCTAAAGCTACAAGTTAGTGTAGTGCGTCCTGCTCACAGTGTTTAGCTAAAACTACAAGTTAGTGCTGTGCGTCCTGCTCGCAGTGTTCAGCTAAAAATACAAGTTAGTGCTGTGCGTCCTGCTCACAGTGTTCAGCTAAACCTACAAGTTGGTGTAGTGAGACCTCTGCAGTGTTCATCTAAAGCTACAAGTTAGTGCAGTGCGTCCTGCTCACAGTGTTCAGCTAAAACTACAAGTTGGTGTAGTGAGACCTCTGCTCAGTGTTCATCTCAAGCTACAAGTTAGTGCAGTGCATCCTGCTCACAGTGTTTAGCTAAAACTATAAGTTAGTGCTGTGCGTCCTGCTCACAGTGTTCAGCTAAAAATACAAGTTGGTGTAGTGAGACCTCTGCACAGTGTTCATCTAAAGCTACAAGTTAGTGCAGTGCATCCTGCTCACAGTGTTCAGCTAAAACTATAAGTTAGTGCAGTGCGTCCTGCTCACAGTGTTCAGCTAAAACTACAAGTTAGTGCAGTGCGTCCTGCTCACAGTGTTCAGCTAAAACTACAAGTTAGTGCTGTGCGTCCTGCTCACAGTGTTCAGCTCAACCTACAAGTTGGTGTAGTGAGACCTCTGCACAGTGTTCATCTAAAGCTACAAGTTAGTGCAGTGCGTCCTGCTCACAGTGTTTAGCTAAAACTATAAGTTAGTGCTGTGCGTCCTGCTCACAGTGTTCAGCTAAAACTACAAGTTGGTGTAGTGAGACCTCTGCACAGTGTTCATCTCAAGCTACAAGTTAGTGCAGTGCGTCCTGCTCACAGTGTTTAGCTAAAACTATAAGTTAGTGCTGTGCATATTGCTCACAGTGTTCAGCTAAAACTACAAGTTAGTGCTGTGCGTCCTGCTCACAGTGTTCAGCTAAACCTACAAGTTGGTGTAGTGAGACCTCTGCACAGTGTTCATCTAAAGCTACAATTTAGTGCTGTGCATCCTGCTCACAGTGTTTAGCTAAAACTACAAGTTAGTGCTGTGCGTCCTGCTCACAGTGTTCAGCTAAAAATACAAGTTAGTGCTGTGCGTCCTGCTCACAGTGTTCAGCTAAAACTACAAGTTGGTGTAGTGAGACCTCTGCACAGTGTTCATCTAAAGCTACAAGTTAGTGCAGTGCGTTCTGCTCACAGTGTTCAGCTAAAACTAAAAGTTAGTGCTGTGCGTCCTGCTCACAGTGTTCAGCTAAAACTACAAGTTAGTGCTGTGCGTCCTGCTCACAGTGTTCAGCTAAACCTACAAGTTGGTGTAGTGAGACCTCTGCACAGTGTTCATCTAAAGCTACAAGTTAGTGCAGTGCGTCCTGCTCACAGTGTTCAGCTAAAACTACAAGTTAGTGCTGTGCGTCCTGCTCACAGTGTTCAGCTAAAACTACAAGTTAGTGCTGTGCGTCCTGCTCACAGTGTTCAGCTAAACCTACAAGTTGGTGTAGTGAGACCTCTGCACAGTGTTCATCTAAAGCTACAAGTTAGTGCAGTGCATCCTTCTCACAGTGTTCAGCTAAAACTATAGGTTAGTGCAGTGCGTCCTGCTCACAGTGTTCAGCTAAAACTACAAGTTAGTGCTGTGCGTCCTGCTCACAGTGTTCAGCTAAACCTACAAGTTGGTGTAGTGAGACCTCTGCACAGTGTTTATCTAAAGCTACAAGTTAGTGCAGTGCGTCCTGCTCACAGTGTTTAGCTAAAACTATAAGTTAGTGCTGTGCGTCCTGCTCACAGTGTTCAGCTAAAACTACAAGTTGGTGTAGTGAGACCTCTGCACAGTGTTCATCTCAAGCTACAAGTTAGTGCAGTGCATCCTGCTCACAGTGTTTAGCTAAAACTATAAGTTAGTGCTGTGCATCCTGCTCACAGTGTTCAGCTAAACCTACAAGTTGGTGTAGTGAGACCTCTTCACAGTGTTCATCTAAAGCTACAAGTTAGTGCTGTGCATCCTGCTCACAGTGTTTAGCTAAAACTACAAGTTAGTGCTGTGCGTCCTGCTCACAGTGTTCAGCTAAAAATACAAGTTAGTGCTGTGGGTCCTGCTCACAGTGTTCAGCTAAACCTACAAGTTGGTGTAGTGAGACCTCTGCACAGTGTTCATCTAAAGCTACAAGTTAGTGCAGTGCGTCCTACTCACAGTGTTCAGCTAAAACTACAAGTTAGTGCTGTGCGTCCTGCTCACAGTGTTCAGCTAAACCTACAAGTTGGTGTAGTGAGACCTCTGCACAGTGTTCATCTAAAGCTACAAGTTAGTGCAGTGCGTCCTGCTCACAGTGTTCAGCTAAAACTACAAGTTAGTGCTGTGCGTCCTGCTTACAGTGTTCAGCTAAACCTACAAGTTGGTGTAGTGAGACCTCTGCACAGTGTTCATCTAAAGCTACAAGTTAGTGCAGTGCGTCCTGCTCACAGTGTTCAGCTAAAACTACAAGTTGGTGTAGTGAGACCTCTGCACAGTGTTCATCTAAAGCTACAAGTTAGTGCAGTGTGTCCTGCTCACAGTGTTTAGCTAAAACTATAAGTTAGTGCTGTGCGTCCTGCTCACAGTGTTCAGCTAAAACTACAAGTTAGTGCTGTGCGTCCTGCTCACAGTGTTCAGCTAAACCTACAAGTTGGTGTAGTGAGACCTCTGCACAGTGTTCATCTAAAGCTACAAGTTAGTGCAGTGCGTCCTGCTCACAGTGTTCAGCTAAAACTACAAGTTAGTGCTGTGTGTCCTGCTCACAGTGTTCAGCTAAAACTACAAGTTGGTGTAGTGAGACCTCTGCACAGTGTTCATCTCAAGCTACAAGTTAGTGCAGTGCATCCTGCTCACAGTGTTTAGCTAAAACTATAAGTTAGTGCTGTGCGTCCTGCTCACAGTGTTCAGCTAAAACTACAAGTTGGTGTAGTGAGACCTCTGCACAGTGTTCATCTAAAGCTACAAGTTAGTGCAGTGCGTCCTGCTCTCAGTGTTTAGCTAAAACTATATGTTAGTGCTGTGTGTCCTGCTCACAGTGTTCAGCTAAAACTACAAGTTAGTGCTGTGCGTCCTGCTCACAGTGTTTAGCTAAACCTACAAGTTGGTGTAGTGAGACCTCTGCACAGTGTTCATCTAAAGCTACAAGTTAGTGAAGTGCGTCCTGCTCACAGTGTTCAGCTAAAACTACAAGTTGGTGTAGTGAGACCTCTGCACAGTGTTAATCTCCAGCTACAAGTTAGTGCAGTGCGTCCTGCTCACAGTGTTCAGCTAAAACTACAAGTTGGTGGAGTGAGACCTCTGCACAGTGTTCATCTAAAGCTACAAGTTAGTACAGTGCGTCCTGCTCACAGTGTTTAGCTAAAACTATAAGTTAGTGCTGTGCGTCCTGCTCACAGTGTTCAGCTAAACCTACAAGTTGGTGTAGTGAGACCTCTGCACAGTGTTCATCTCAAGCTACAAGTTAGTGCAGTGCGTCCTGCTCACAGTGTTTAGCTAAAACTTTAAGTTAGTGCTGTGCGTCCTGCTCACAGTGTTCAGCTAAAACTACAAGTTAGTGTGGTGCGTCCACCTCACAGTGTTCAGCTAAACATACAAGTTATTTTTTGCGAGCTCTGCACAGTGTTCACCTAAAGCTACTGGTAGAAGGTTGGTGGTGTTTTCCTGATCCTATCACTACCGCAGGCAGCTAAAAAAGCTACATGTTTGTTTTTTGCGAGCTCTGCACAGTGTTCAGCTAAAGCTACCTGTAGAAGGTTGGTGGTGTTCTCATACTATAGGCAGGCTGTTGATTTTGCTAGCTGCAGTATCAGTATATATATATATATATATATATATATCCCAGCTTAGTGCAGCTACAGGCCATTAGTATGTCTGGAAGGCCAAGAAGGAGAAGCAGACACTCACAAGCCAATAAGAGAGGGCAAGCAGGCTCTGTGTCTAGTGCTGGTAGTGGAGACGGTGCATCCTCATCAGTACGTGGCCGTGGGACATGCTTGGCCTTTTTTTTGGTAGCTGGCCGTGTTGAGCCGCAACATGCGGAAGACTTGGTTGAGGGGATGACCAAGCTGTCCTTATCCTCCTCATCCTCTCTCACCCATGCCCAGGGTACTTTGTCTGGCAAAGCAGCGGCCTCTTCCCTCGGCTCAATGTCATCAGTGACTCCTTCCCTAGCCCCACCATGTCCTTCTGAGGAGTCCCTCGAACTGTTTGACCACAGTGTTGGGTACATTCTCCAGGAGGATGCCCAGCGTTTGGAAGGCTCTGATGATGATACTGAGCTCGATGAAGGCAGTAACATGAGCACGGATAGAGGGGGTGCCCAAGAAGGACAGCAATCTGGCAGTCATGCTCCCCCTGCTGCAGCATACTGCCAGGTTTGCTCCAGTGATGAGGAGGGAGGGGATGATGAGGTCACTGACTCAACGTGGGTGCCTGATAGGAGGGAGGAGGAGGAGGAGGAGGAGAAGGCGGCGCATCACCAATGAGGCAGGATGCCCTCCAGGGGCCAGCCTAAGGGCAGCACATTGACTGCATCACATCCCAAAGCTCCACATGTGCAGGGCGCTGCAGTCTCTGCGCGTTATTCAAAAAGTTCTTTGGTGTGGGCCTTTTTTGAGATGAGTGCATCAGATCGCACTGTTGCTATTTGCAACATATGTCTCAAGCGTATCTCGCGTGGCCAAAACATCTCCCGCTTGGGTACCACATGCTTGACCAGACATATGTTGACCTGCCATGCAGTTCGTTGGCAAGCGTATCTAAAAGACTCACACCAAAGAACAAAGAGGACCTCTCCTTGCTCCTCATCAGCTGAGATTTCCAACCCCACTAGACCTTCAGTCATCTCTGCCTGCACTGAGAGGAATGAAGGTGTAGAATTAGGTGTGTCACAGCCAAGTACTTGTGGTCAATCTGCTTTTAGTACACCGACGTCAGATTGTACCAGGCAAATTTCCCTGCCCCAGCTGCTGCACCGCCGAAAGAAGTTTGCTCCCAGCCATCCACATGCCCAGCGGTTGAATGCTAGCTTGGCAAAATTGCTAGCACTTCAACTGCTGCCTTTTCAGTTGGTAGACTCTGCCCCCTTCCGTGAGTTTGTGGAATGTGCGGTTCCTCAGTGGCAGGTACCCAAAAGCCACTTTTTCTCACCGAAGGCGATTCCGGCTCTCTACCGGCATGTGGAAGGCAATGTCCATACCTCGCTGGACAGGGCGGTCAGCGGTTAGGTGCATATTACCGCTGACTCATGGTCCAGCAGGCATGGACAGGGACGTTACCTAAGTTTCACGGCACATTGGGTGACTCTGCTGGCAGCTGGGAAGGATGCAGGACAAGGTGCTGTAGTGTTGGAGGTTGTTCCGCCACCACGCCTCCAAAATGCTAATGATTGTGACACACCTCTCTCCTTCACCCCCTCCTCTTCTTCTTCCTCCATGGCCTCTTCCTGTGCTTTGTCCTCGGAACCAGCGGTGCTCCGTAGCCGTTCAAGGGGCTACGCAAGTAAGCAGGCCAAAAGATGCCATGCGGTGCTTGAGCTGGTGTGCTCGGGGGACAGGAGCCACACTGGGGCAGAGGTTCTGTCAGCTCTGCAGGGGCAGGTTCAGAGGTGGTTGACGCAATGCCAACTTAAGGCAGGAAGTGTGGTTTGTGACAATGGCACCAACCTCCTCTCTGCCCTCCGACAGGGACAAATGACCCATGTGCCCTATTTGGCTCACATCCTTAACTTGGTGGTGCAGCGGTTCTTGGGCAGGTACCCGGGCTTACAGGATGTCCTGAGGCAGGCCAGGAAAGTCTGTGTGCATTTCCGCCGGTCATATAATGCCAGTGCTCGGCTGACGGACTTCCAAAAGGAGTTTAACCTGCCCAAGAACCGCCTAATCTGTGACATGCCCACCAGGTGGAACTCAACGTTGGCCATGCTGCAGCAGCTGCACATGCAGCAGAGGGCCATCAATGAGTACCTGTGCGACTATGGCACTAGGACAGGGTCAGGGGAGCTTGTTTTTTTTTCCCCACGGCAGTGGGCCATAATCAGGGATGCATGCACTGTCCTGTCACCATTTGAGGAGGCCACGAGGATGGTGAGCAGTGACAGTGCATGCATCAGTGACACTATCCCCCTTGTCCACCTGTTGGAGCACACGCTGCATGGAATAATGGACAGGGCACTTGAGGCAGAACAGAGGCAGGAAGAGGAGGACTTCCTTAGCTCTCAAGGCCCCTTTATCCAGATAGTGTTCCTGCGTGCCCGCCGATCACACAGGAAGAGGAGGAGAAGGAGGAAGAGGAGGAGGAGGAAGATTGTGTCAGTATGGAGGTGGAGCCTGGCACTCAGCATCAGCAGCAGTCTTTAAGGGATCAGTCCCAAGAAACACATGGACTTGTACGTGGCTGGGAGGAGGTGGCTGCGGACCATGTCATCCTTAGTGACCCAGAGGACTCCGGACCGAATTCCTCAGCAAACCTACGCTGCATGGCCTCCCTGATCCTGCAAAGCCTGCGTAAGGATCCTCGTATTCGTGGTATCAAGGAGAAGGACCAATACTGGCTGGTAACCCTCCTTGATCCACGTTACAAGGGTAAGGTTGCAGACCTTATCTTGCCATCGCAGAGGGAGCAGAGGATGAAACATCTTCGGGAGGCCTTGCAGAAAGGTCTGTGCAATGCGTTCCCAGAGACTGGGAGGTTACAAACTCCTGTTTCTGGACAACGTGTTGCTGAGGCTTTGGTCAGTCAAAGAAGGAGCGGTGGAGAAGGTGGCCGTCTGACTGAGGCGTTGAGACAATTTTTTGGTCCGCAGCCCCAAGGTATGATCGGTTCCAGCAACCATCGCCAGCGTCTGTTTTACATGGTGCAGGAATACCTAGGGGCAAGATCTGACTTGGACACCTTTCCCACCAAAAATCCTCTGGGTCTTGAGGATGGATCACTGGCCAGAGCTTGCACAGTATGCAATTGAGCTACTGGCCTGTCCTGCATCCAGCGTTCTTTCGGAACGCACATTCAGTGCTGCTGGAGGCGTGGTAACCGATCACAGGGTGCGTCTGTCCACCGACTCGGTCGATTCATAAAAATGAATCAGTCTTGGATCACCACCAGCTACCAAGCACCTGATGCTGGTGTAACCGAATAATTTTTTTTGAAATCTCAGATCCCTTCAAAGACTGCCTATGCTGATGCTGAGTGACTATCCCTGAGTAATTATCCTCTTCCTCCTCAATCATCACGCTGAACCAAAAAGAACATTTTTGGTTCTGGGCGCCACCACCAGTGCCTAAGGCCCAATTTTTCTGCCCCTGTTTAACAGGGGAGTGTAATTACAATTTTTGATGCAATACTTTGCAGCAGGGCTCGTTCCTGCGTTCCAACTAGAGTGTCTGTGAGGGGTTGCAGTGTTGTGGCACCAGCACCAGTGCCTAAGGCCCAATTTTTCTGCCCCCTATTTAACAGGGGCGTGTAATTACAATTTTTGATGCAATACTTTGCAGCAGGGCTCGTTCCTGCGTTCCAACTAGAGTGTCTGTGAGGGGTTGCAGTGTTGTGGCACCAGCACCACCACCACCAAAAGCCCAATTTTTCTGCCCCTGTTCAACAGGGGCATATAATTACAATTCTTGATCTAATATTTCACAACAGGGCCCATTTCTGCACCCACCAAGAGCGAGTGAGGACTTACAGTGTTGTGGCACCAGCACCACCACCACCAAAGGCCCAGTTTTTCTGCCCCTGTTCAACAGGGGCATGAAATTACAATTCTTGATCTAATATTTCACAGCAGGGCCCTGTGAAGGCTTACAGTATTGTGGCCACAACAACACCTAAGGCCCAAATTTCTGCTGAGTATATAGGGCAGGCCCCTACTTTCAAATATCTAACTTACAAACGACTAGTACTTGCAAATGGAAGGAGACAACAGGAAGTGAGATGAAATCTACCCCTAGGAAGGGAATTTCTCTCCTGTAAGAGTTAATATGGGAAAAACATTTCTCCTTTCCACTGATGCTTTCCAATCCCTGTTCCACAAAAAAAAACAAATTCTCAAAAAGCATTTGTCATTGGGACAAAAAGTGAGGTGAAATCTTTTAAAGAGGAGGAAAGACAGCAAAACAAATGTCACAGGGGTGATAACCCTTCCCTATGTTTTCCAAAAAGCTTAAAAAAGATTTTTTGGCTGGAGCTAAACACGTTAAAAATGTACCCGTTCAAAATGACAAACAGATTCTACTTAACAACAAACCTACAGTCCCTGTCTTGTTTGCACCGCCTGTATACTGCTGTTCAGAGTATATAGGGCCTGGTGGCCCCACACCTTTCCTTATTTTAGTTTGGGTGCGGGGTTCCCCTTAATATCCATACAAGACCCAAAGGGCCTGATAATGGACTGGGGGGTACCCATGGTGTTTGTCTCACTGATTTTCATCCATATTGCCAGGACCGGACATTACATTAAACCCGCAAGCAGTTTTAAATGAGATTTTTTCCTTTAAAAATGACATTTGGTGCAGGGACTGTTCTAAACACGGGAAACACGCGCCACTTTACAGGCATACTATAGACACACCCCAAGTATGATATTTAAAGGAATATTTCACTTTTTTTTTTTTTTTTACTTTAAGCATCATTAAAATCACTGCTCCCGAAAAAATGGCCGTTTTCAAAAGTTTTTTTTGCATTGATACATGTCCCCTGGGGTAGGACCCGGGTCCCCAAACCCTTTTTAGGACAATATCATGCAAATTGGCCTTTAAAATGAGCACTTTTGATTTCAAACGTTCGAGTCCCATAGACGCCAATGGGGTTCTAACGTTCGTGCGAACTTTCGGTCCATTCGCAGGTTCTGGTGCGAACCGAACCGGGGGGTGTTCGGCTCACCCCTAATCCCTATACATGATCCTTGAATTGGAGCCAAGGAAAGGAGCTATCTGGTAGAATGAAAATCATACAGGAGAGGAACCTCCAGTGTTTGCAGCCAGAGCCGTGTTAGTTTCAAGCAAAGAGGAGAGGAGACTACCATTGAGGATTACATAGATGCTTGACTAGACCCATTGTGGTCTTCCATAGAGGTGAGAGGCTGGGTACACTGTGTGTGGATTGAGAAGAGAAAATAGAGAACTGGATCACTTTATGCACATTTCTGTTGATTTAACCACTTTAGCCCTGGAAGGATTTGCCCCCTTCCTGACCAGAGCACTTTTTACAATTTGGTACTGCGTTGCTTTAACTGTTACACACACGCAGTTTCTAAGGTTGAATAAAGACACCAGTCCATCCAGTTCAACCTGAGCGAGCACCCACAATTATCCCCATCCCCGCACATTGCGTCCCATCAAGATGCCCATCCACTATATTATTACTTTTTATATATTTAACCGCTAGCCTACCGCCCACCGTCATATGACGGCCGGGCGGTAAGCCTATTGTTCTGAGCGGACGTCATATGACGTCCGCCGTTTAAACAGGGCATACGCTCGATCGTGAGCGCGAAGCCCTGTACTGTCGGTGGCGGCGTGTCACCGAGACACCCTGTCACCCGTCACCCACCAGTGACCGTGCCCTGTCACCCGTCACCCACCAGTGACCATCAGCGGTGCACCCGTCACCCATCAGTGACGTCGCCTGTCAACAATCTGTGAATATCACCTGTCACCGTCCGTGGCCTGTCACCCATCAGTGACCGTGCCCTCTCACCCGTCACCCATCAGTGACTGTACCCTGTCACCCATCAGTGACCATCAGCGGTGCACCTGTCACCCATCAGTGACCGTCGCCTGTCAACTATCTGTGACCATCGCCCATCACACCATCACCTCTCAGTGAACGTCACCTGCCACCCATCGCACAGCCCATCAGTGACCGTCACCTGCCACCCATCTGTCACCTGTCGCACAGCTACCCGCCACACAGCCATGTCCAAAAGAGTATATACTAGTGAGGAGGCATTCCAGATCCTCTCTATGACTGATGAGAGCATCGGGGAGCTCTCATCAGAGTCCCATTCTGATTCCGAAACAAGTTCGGCCTTTGAGCCGATCGAGAGTAGCAATGGTTCGGATGAAGAATGGGTCCCTCCTAAAAGGGCACGACACTCTGGAACCCAGGAAGCCGCCAGCAACCAGGATTATATTCCCAGTACCAGCTCTGCCGCCAGAAATAGGCCCCAGGAAGAAAGGCCCAGTACCAGTGCTGCCGCCAGCAATAGGCCCCAGGAACAAAGGCCCAGTACCAGTGCTGCCACCAGAGATGGGCCCCGCGCACAAATGCCCAGTACCAGTGCTGCCACATCACACCTGAGTTCCAGCACAGGAAATTCAACTCCCCCAACTACTGGAGTGTCACGTCCCCCAAGAGCCAGGGCCGCTACCTATATGCCAGATGGTCAACCCAACATGGCTGCCTTCCAACTCGGGATCACCAAATATTCCCCCTTTCACAGCACAGCCAGGTGTGCAGGCCAAATTTTACAGAGATCAATTTTTTTCACCTGTTTTTGCCCGACACTTTGCTGCAGTTCATTGTGGACCAGATAAATTTGTACGCCCAGCAGTATATTGCCAGCAACCCCCAATCATCTTATGCCCGTCCGTTTGAGTGGAGAGATTTGAATTTGGAGGAGTTCAAATTGTTTTTGGGCCTCACCCTAAATATGGGGCTTACAAAAAAAAATGAAGGACATACCTATTGGTCCACCCACCCCATCCACCATATGCCCAAGTATTCTGCCGCTATGTCCAGGTCCCGATATGAGATGATTATGAGATTCTTTCATTTTAACGACAACGCCCAGTGCCCTCCCTGCAATCATCCAAATTCCGATAAGCTGTACAAGATTCGCCCACTAATAAATTCATTTTCCCAACGATTTGCAGAACTTTATGTCCCCGAGAAGAATATATGTGTGGATGAGTCCCTGGTACCATTTTCAGGCCGGCTAGGAATAAAACAGTATAATCCTAGCAAAAAGGCCAAATATGGAGTCAAATTTTACAAGCTGTGTGAGAGAGCCACGGGATATCTATATGCATTCCGCATATATGAGGGAAGAGATTCCCAGCTCCAGCCCCCTGAGTGCCCGGCCTACATGGGCACAACTGGAAAAATTGTATGGGACCTGGCTTACCCACTTCTAAAAAAAGGCTATCATATATACCTGGACAACTTTTATACCAGCCTGCCCCTTTTCAGACACCTTTATATTGAAAAAACCCTGGCCTGCGGGACTTCAAGAAAAAATAGGAAGGGCTTCCCACAATCCATTGTGAACAAAAGGCTGAAAAAGGGGGAAAGAGCAACACTGAGATGTAATGAAGTGCTGGCCTTGAGGTGGAAGGATAACAGGAACGTGCACATGATGTCCACCATTCATGATGACACTGCAGTTGTAGTTCAGCGAAGACGAGGTCCCATTGAAAAACCGACATGTGTCCAAGACTATAATCTCTACATGGGGGGGGTGGATTTCAATGACCAAATGATTCAGCCCTATTTGTCAATAAGGAGGTCCCGATTCTGGTACAAGAAGGTAGCAATATATCTAATCCATTTGGCCATTTACAATTCCTACATAATATACACAAAATCCACAGAAAGCCCCGCCTCCTTCCTAAACTTCATAGAAGAAGTAGTCACGTCCCTCATTTATCCACAAAGACCCCTCCCAGAATTACCTCGTTCTGATGCTGTTAGCCGACTTCATGAACGCCACTTCCTGTACAACATTCCACCATCGGAAGCAGGCCAAAGACGGCAAAAAAAATGTCGTGTGTGCAGCAGAAGAGGTTTTCGAAAAGATACAAGCTACCATTATCCCCAGTGTCCCTCCCAACCTGGCCTTTGCATTGGTGAATGCTTCGAACTGTATCATACATCCCCAAGTTATTAGCCCATATTTTCCCCATTTTCGCTGATCATTTTCCATGCTTCCCCAAAATAACCATGCCACTGCCTTCAATGTGAACTGACCCTGGCCTGCTTTTTGACTATGCCTCTGCCTACCGTTTGGACTGCTTCCACATGAACTGACCCTGGCCTGTTTTGACTATGCCTCTGCCCACCGCTTGGACTGCTTGCTCGTGAACTGACCCTGGCCTGTTTTGTGACTACTCTTCTGCCTACCGCTTGGACTGCTTGCACGTTAACTGACCCTGGCTTGTTTTATGGACTATGCTTTTGCCTACCACTTGGACTGATCTGTTGCCCTGCTACTATAGTACACAGGGGTCTCACATATGTGAGGGGCTCAAGAATAGTTTTTCCGGATGGAGATAACAATTTTTTTTGTTTTCTCCCAGTTTTGTAATTTCTGGATTAGGGTCTGGAGTCCGGAGGCTTCATAGAGATTTGGGTGGGTCGAAGCCTCTACCCCTGTGCCCCTGTGCACAGGTCTTACCCGATTGCAGCCCTCAGCCTTCTGCTGACTTACTGCCATCATGCCTTTGCCTGCCGCATGAACGGACCACACATCTGCCTGCTACCTGGACTATGCAAATAATTCGCTGTAGCAAGAGGCAGTATGTTTATGAAGGGCTGGAGAGCAGTACAATAATGTGTGTCTGCAGGTAACAGTGTACCAGGACCAATATTATGGCTGTGCTGGCTGTCTCTGCCTGGACAATTCCTGTGGACTGTGCTGTGCCGACTATAGACAATATTTCTGCCTGCTGCCTGGATAGTTATTGCTGTCGCTAAGCACATCCCTGACTGCTGCCTGGACCAGTGCTCTCTTCTGTGGACACTACTAAAAGCACAGGTAATACTTTTTTTTTAATCCTTTCCGCAATAGAATTTATTTTGGATTGTAATTCTTGGTATGTACATGCTATGTGTTAGAAATATGAAGGGCCTTCAAAAATGATAGGTTGCCAGGAAATTATCTATGTAATGTATGCTCCTAGAACGCTTGATGGTGCTACTTGGATGTTGGGCCACTGTATGTGGCCAAGCTGTGTAAAAGTCTCACACATGTGGTATCCCGATACTCAGGGGGAGTAGCAGAATGTATTTTGGGGTGTCATTTTTGCTATGTGTTGGAAATATCTTATAAATGGACAACTTTGTGTAAAAAAAATGCGTTTTTATTTTTTTTCCACATTTTCCAAAAACTTCTGGAAAAAAAAATAACCGTTCAAAAGACTCATTATGCCTCATAGATTATACGTTGGGGTGTTTGCTTTCCAAAATGGGGTCATTTTGTTGGCAATTCCTTTGTCCTGGTGCTCCAGGGCCTTCAAAAGTGTAATAGGTGGTTGAGAAATGAGATGTGCAATTTATGCTCGTAGATCGCCTGATGGTGCGACTTCAATGTTGGGCCTTTGTATGTGGCCAGGCTGTGTAAAAGTCCCACACATGTGGTATCGCCATACTCAGGAGGAGTAGCAGAATGTATTTTGGGGTGTCATTTTTGCTATGTATTTGCTATGTGTTGGAAATATCTTATAAATGGACAACTTTGTGTAAAAAAAATGCGTTTTCATTTTTTTTCCACATTTTCCAAAAACATCTGGTAAAAAAATAACCATTCAAAAGACTCATTATGCCTCATAGATTATACATTGGGGTGTTTGCTTTCCAAAATGGGGTCATTTTGTTGGCAATTCCTTTGTCCTGGTGCTCCAGGGCCTTCAAAAGTGTAATAGGTGGTTGAGAAATGAGATGTGCAATTTATGCTCGTAGATCACCTGATGGTGCGACTTCAATGTTGGGCCTTTGTATGTGGCCAGGCTGTGTAAAAGTCCCACACATGTGGTATCGCCATACTCAGGAGGAGTAGCAGAATGTATTTTGGGGTGTCATTTTTGCTATGTATTTGCTATGTGTTGGAAATATCTTATAAATGGACAACTTTGTGTAAAAAAAACGCGTTTTCATTTTTTTTCCACATTTTCCAAAAACATCTGGAAAAAAAATAACCGTTCAAAAGACTCATTATGCCTCATAGATTATACATTGGGGTGTTTGCTTTCCAAAATGGGGTCATTTTGTGGGCAATTCCTTTGTCCTGGTGCTCCAGGGCCTTCAAAAGTGTAATAGGTGGTTGAGAAATGAGATGTGCAATTTATGCTCGTAGATCGCCTGATGGTGCGACTTCAATGTTGGGCCTTTGTATGTGGCCAGGCTGTGTAAAAGTCCCACACATGTGGTATCCCCATACTCGGTAAGAGTAGCAGAATGTATTTTGGGGTGTAATTTGTTGTATGCATATGCTCTGTGAGAGAAATAACCAGTTAATATGAAAATTTTGAAAAAAAAAAAAAAATCTTCCTTTTGCAAAGAATTGTGGGAAAAAATTACACCTTAAAAAAACTTACCATGCTACTTACTTAATACCTTGGAATGTCTACTTTCTAAAAAGGGGTCATTTGGGGGGTATTTGTACTTTTCTGACTTGTTAGTACCTCAAGAAATGAGATTCACCTGATGTACTGAAGGCCTGATCAGATGTTTTCAATTTTCAGTGATTGGCACCATAGTTTGTAGACTCTATAACTTTCACAAAGACCAAATAATATACACTAATTTGGGTTATTTTTACCAAAGATATATAGCAGTATAAATTGTGGCCAAAATTTATGAAGAAAAATTACTAATTTGCTAAATTTTATGACAAAAACAAAGAAAAAGGCAATTTTTCACAACATTTACGGTCTTTTTTTATTTATAGCACAAAAAATAAAAAACCCATTAGTGATTAAATACCACCAAAAGAAAGCTCTATTTGTGTGAAAAAAAGGACACAAATTTCATTTGGGTACAGTGTTGCATGACTGAGTAATAGTCATTCAAAGTGTGAGAGCACCGAAAGCTGAAAATTGGTCTGGGCAGGAAGGGGGTTTAAGTGCCCTGTATTGAGGTGGTTAAGGTACCCATGTAGTGCCATCAATCTACACAGAGCTCCACACACACACACACCCCCAAGGGGTCTGCAATTCAAGGTCCCCAACTCACACCCATAAACCAGGGTCAATTTTTGGACAGAAGCCAATAAATGTAGCAGCATGTCTTTGGAGTGTGGGAGGAAACAGGAGTGCCCGGAGGAAACCCACGCAGGCACAGGGAGAACATACAAACTCCAGGCAGGTAGTGTCGTGGTTGGGATTCAAACCACCGACCCCATTGCTGTGCGGCAAGAGTGCTAACCACTACACCACTGTGCTGCCCCCTGGTTATTGCGCGGTCATGCAATGCTGTACCAAAACAAAATTTGGGTCCTTTTTTCCCACAAATAGAGCTTTCTTTTGGTGGTATTTTATCACCTCTGCGGTTTTTATTTTTTGCGCTATAAACAAAAAAGACCAAAAATTTTGAAAAAAATATATAAGATAAGATAATATAAAGATATTTTCTACTTTTTGCTATAAAAATACAATGAACTCATACATTTAGGCCAAAATGCATTTAGCCACATATCTCGGGTAAAAAAAAAATTCAATAAGCGCATATTTATTAGTTTGCACAAAAGTTATAGCGTCTACAAACTAGGTTATATTTTCTAAAATTTACGCAACTTTTAGGATATGACTGCCTATCTCATTTCCTGAGGTGCTATAATGGCAGGGCAGTACAATCCTCCGCATGACCCCATTTTGGAAAGTAGACACCCCAAGGAATTTGCTGAGAGGCATATTGAGCACATTGAATATTTTATTTTTTTGTCACAAGTAATTGAAAAATGACAAAAAATAAAATATTCAATGTGCTCAATATGCCTTTCAGCAAATTCCTTGGGGTGTCTACTTTCCAAAATGGAGTAATTTGGGGGGTTTGTGTTATCTTGACATTTCAGGGCCTTCCAAACTGTGATAGCTGATAGGTAGTGAGGAGTGAAATCACTATTTTATGCCCTTCGAAAGCCTGAAGGCGGTGCTTGGTTTTCGGGGTCCTGTACGTGGCTAGGTTCCCAAAAAGTCCCACACATGCGGTATCCCTGTACTCAGGAGAAGCAGCAGAATGTATTTTGGGGTGTAATTTCACATATGCCCATGGCATGTTTGAGCAATATATCATTTCTGTGACAACTTTGTGTACATTTTTTTTTGTCATTTTTCAAAGTTGTCAATGAAATGATATATTGCTCAAACATGCCATGGGCATATGTGAAATTGCACCCCAAAATACATTCTGCTGCTTCTCCTGAGTACATGATACAACATGTGTGGGACTTTATGGGAGCCTAGCCACATACAGGACCCCAAAAACCAAGCACCGCCTTCAGGCTTTCTAAGGGCATAAAATTACTTTGAACCCCCAAGCATTATATATATTTTTTTAAAGCAAAGGCCCTACAGATTAAAATGGTAGGTGTTGCATTTTTTTTACACAGTATTTGCACAGTAATTTTTCAAATGCAATTTTTTTGGAAAAAAAACACTTTTTGGAATTTTTATGCCCTAAAACACCATATATTGCACAACTTTGCTAAAATATAAAAGATGATCTTATGCCGAGGACACAGATACCAAACATGACATGCTTTAAAATTGCGCACAAACCCTGCAGCGGCGACAAACTACATACATTTTTAAAAGCCTTTAAAAGCCTTTACAGGTTACCACTTTAGATTTACAGAGGAGGTCTACTGCTAAAACTGCCCCCGATCTGACATTTGTGGTGATACCTCACATGCATGGTGCAATTGCTGTTTATATATGACACGAGACCGACGCTTGCGTTCGAATTTGCGCATGGGCACGGGGGGACAGGGGTGCACTGTTCCTTTTTTTTTTTTTTTTTTTTAGCATTTTTATTGTTGTCACAGGGAATATAAATATCCCCTATGATAGCAATAGGTAGTGACAGGTACTCTTTAAAAAAAAAAAAAATGGGGTCTATTAGACTCTAGATCTCTCCTCTGCCCTCAAAGCATCTGAGCACACCAAGATCGGTGTGATAAGATACTTTCCCAATTTCCCAATGGCGCTGTTTATACCCAGCGAAACTGAAATCATAAAATGCTGGTAGCTTACAGTTTCTTAGGCCATAGAGATGATTGGAGCCATTCTGGTCTTCAATCAGCTCTATGGTCAGCTGGTGGAACTGCCGGCTGCATTCTCAGGTTCCCTGGTGGGACAGGAGAGCCTGTGGGCTGAACGAAAAAAGAGATTAATTAGTGGGTATGCCCACCATTAGAATACCACCGTGCATCCACCCACTTTTAATGATGAGCATACATGCACCATTTTTTTAAACTGTGGTGGTGAAATCACCGCCTACATTGCTGGAGTCACTGATTTACGTATCATGAGAGCAAACGCTGTTGCTGTTAAGATAAATAAATCAGTGCTGCAGCTGAATGGTGTACCTGAAAAGCAAACAATGGTAACAATAAAACATTAACTTTAATTGCAATCTGTGCCAAAAAAAGAGTAAAAAATATATGCCGAAGCATGGGGCCAATCCGCCCCTAATGTTAGGGTCAAATCGCCCCTCCACCCCTGCCCCCATTCTTCGGCATATATGCTCTTTTTTTCAACTGTGGTGGTGAAATCATCCCCTACAGCACTGGAGTCGCTGATTTATGTATCGTGAGAGCAAACGTTGTTGCTATCAAAATGGATAAATCAGTGCTGCAGCTGAATGGCGTACCTACAAAGAAAATAGTGATTAACAATAAAACACAGTAAACAGTAGAGTATAAAAGAATTACATACCTGCAAAGAAAACATGATAAAAAATAGTATTATTAAAACAGTATCAATTATGCAGTTAAGCATAAAATACAGTAAATCAGAGCAAAACAATAGAGAGAGAATAGAGAGAGAACAAGAAAAACACCACTTTTTTTGGCTTTTTTATTTTATATATATATTTTTTATTTTTACTTTTTTTTTTTTACACTTTTCTTGTAATTGTGAAATGGTTCCAGGTTTGGGTTTTTAAAAATGGGATGGCCTCTTTGGAGACCCTGTGTAAGTGTATACTAGGACTGTGCAGTACTGTACCCTATGCTAAAACTTCACTAGTGTGTGGTAGCATTGGAAACATTCACCGATGCAGAGACCAGGTTGGTCAGGACAGGAGGGGCAATAAAAGTGGGTGTCATGCCTAAATCTGCATTTCCTACAGACACAACATATTCTTTGGGGGGTTTGTTGGGTAGGGTTAAGAAGGAGGACATACAGAAAATGCCTCTGATGCAGCTGGCCCACTGCTAGGGATGAGCTTCGAGTTCGAGTTGAACTCATGTTCGACTCGAATATCGGCTGTTCGCCAGTTTGCCGAACAGCGAACGATTTGGGGTGTTTGCGGCAAATTCAAAAGCCGTGGAACACCCTTTAAAAGTCAAAGGGAGAAATCAAAAGTGCTAATTTTAAAGGCTTATATGCATGGTATTGTCATAAAAAGTGTTTGGGAACCTGGGTCCTGCCCCAGGGGACATGTATCAATGCAAAAAAAGTTTTAAAAACTTATGTTTTTTCGGGAGCAGTAATTTTAATAATGCTTAAAGTGAAACAATAAAAGTGTAATATTCTTTTAAATTTCATACCTGGGGGGTGTCTATAGTATGCCTGTAAAGTGGCGCATGTTTCCTGTGTTTAGAAAAGTCTGACAGCAAACTGACATTTCAAAGGAAAAACGTAATTTAAAACTACTCGCGGCTATTAATGAATTGCCGGTCCGACAATACACATAAAAGTTAATTGATAAAAACTGCATGGGATTTCCCTACAGGGGAACCCCTTACCAAAATTTTAAAAAAAACTGGCGTAGGGGTCCTCCTAAATTCCATACCAGGCTCTTCAGGTCTGGTATGGATATTAATGGGAACCCCGTGCCAAGATTTAAAAAAAAATGACGTAGGGGTCCCCCTCAAAATTCATACCAGACCCTTCAGGGCGCATGTTTCCCGTGTTTAGTACAGTCTGACAGCGAAATGACATTTTAAAGGAAAAAAAGTCATTCAAAACTACTCGCAGCTATTAATGAATTGTCAGTCTGACGATACACATAAAAGTTAATTGATAAAAACGGCATGGGATTTCCCCAAAGGGGAACCCCGAACCAATTTTTTTTTAAAAATGGCGTGGGTTCCCCCTAAATTCCATACCAGGCCCTTTAGGTCTGGTATGGATATTAAGGGGAACCCTGCACCAAAAAAAAAAAAAATGGCGTGGTGGGGGTCCCCCTCAAAATCTATACCAGACCCTTATCCGAGCACGCAACCTGGCAGGCCATAGGCGTAACGGGTGACCCTGCCCCCCTCTGATGTCACAGGGAAACCCATAGGGAAGTCCTTTTCAAGTCCCCGTGCATCAGAGGGGGTGGGGTCACCAGGTGGCCCCGCCTTCCGTTATTTAAGAAGTGTCAGAAGACGAGAAGTGTCACACAGCGGGAGCCTCCCATGGATGGGGAGCGGCTCGAGAACGAAGAAGGGAAGAAGACGCCACGGAGGAAGGTGCCAGACGAGAACACCGGAGGAAGAACCAGAAGAAGAAGATGATGGAGGAAGAAACTGAAGGAAGATAGAAGAAGGAAGATAGAAGAAAAAAGATGCAAAGAAGAAGCATTTAAATAAAGGAATTGTCAAAAACTCTCTTGTCATTTTTAACATTTTTGACAGTTTTTTTGTGAAATGATAGGGGTACTTTTGTACCCCTTACCATTTCACACAGGGGGGCGGGATCTGGGGGTCCCCTTGTTAAAGCCCCCCACCCGCAGACCCCCACAACCATTGGCCAAGGGTTGTGGGGGTGAGGCCCTTGTCCTCATCAACATGGGGACAAGGTGCTTTGGGGGGGACCCCAAAGCACCCTCCCAATGTTGAGGACATGTGGCCTGGTATGCTTCAGGAGGGGGGGTGCTCTATCGTCCCCCCTCTTTTCCTGCGGCCTACCAGGTTGCCTGCTCGGATAAGGGTCTGGTATGGATTTTTGGGGGGACCCCACGCCAATTTTTAAAAACAATTTGGCGCAGGGTTCCCCTTAAAATCCATACCAGACCTGCTAATTTTAAGGGTTAATATGCAAGTTATTGTCATAAAAAGTGTTTGGGGACCTGGGTCCTGCCCCAGGGGACATGTATCAATGCAAAAAAAGTTTCAAAAACGGCCATTTTTTCTGGAGCAGTGATTTTAATAATGCTTAAAGTGAAACAATAAAAGTGAAATATTTCTTTAAATTTCGTACCTGGGGAGTGTCTATAGTATGCCTGTAAAGTGGCACATGTTTCCCATGTTTACAACAGTCCGAGAGCAAAATGACATTTCTAAAGTAAAAAAAGTAATTTAAAAATACTAGCGGTAGCGCCGGAAGCTATAATGAATTGTCGGGTCTCTGCAATACTCATAAAAGTCTTTGAAAAAAATGGCCCGGGGTTCCCCCACAGTGCATTACCAGGCCCTTTGGGTTTATTAAGGGGAACCCCAAACCAAAATGTAAAAAAAAATGCGTGGGGGTCCCCCTAAATTCCATACCAGGCCCTTCAGGTCTGGTATGGATATTAAGGTGAACCCCGTACCAAAAAAAAAAAAAAAAAAGGGGGGGTCCCCCTCAAAATCCATACCAGGCCCTTCAGGTCCAAAAGTAAAATAAATGGTGTGGGGGTCCCCCTAAAAATCCATAACAGACCCTTATCCGAGCACGCAACCTGGCAGGCCGCAGGTAAAGAGGGGGGATGAGAGAGCACCCCCCCACTGGGTGGTCCCGTCCTCAATTATATAAGAACTGTCAGAAGAACAGAAGCATCACACAGCGGGAACCTCCCATGGATGCGGATCGTCTGAAGAAAAAAGCGGGGAAGAAGACGCTGGAGGAAGATACGGACGAGGAGACTGAAGGAAGAAGCAGGGGATCGGAGGAAGAAGAGGAAGAAGTGGGGGAAGAACAAGATGGAGGAAGAAAACTGAAGGCTGACCAGAAGAAGATGGAAGAAAAAGCGGGGAAAGAAGAAGACATTAATAAAGGAACTGTCAAAAACCGTCTCTTGTCTTTTTTAACATTTTTGACACGTTTTTTGTGAAATGGTAGGGGTACATTTGTACCCCATTAACAATTCACACAGGGGGGGCGGGATCTGGGGGTCCCCTTGTTAAAGGGGTCTTCCAGATTCGGATAAGCCCCCCACCCGCAGAGCCCCACAACCACCGGGCAAGGGTTGTGGGGATGAGGCCCTTGTCCCCATTAACATGGGGACAAGGTGTTTTGGGGGGCTACCCCCAAAGCACCCTTCCAATGTTGAGGGCATGTGGCCTGGTACGGTTCAGGAGGGGGGGCGCTCTCTCGTCCCCCCTCTTTTCCTGCAGCCTGCCAGGTTGCGTGCTCAGATAAGGGGGATCCCCACACCATTTTTTTTCAATTTTGGCGCGGGGTTCCCCTTAAAATCCATACCAGACCTGAAAGCCCTGGTATGGAATTTGAGGAGACCCCCACGCATTTTTCATAAAAAAATTTGGTTCAGGGTTCCCCTTGATATTTATACTAGACCCAAATGGCCTGGTAATGCACTGTGGGGGAACCCCAGGCCGTTTTTTTCAATGACTTTTATGAGTATTGCAGAGACCCAACAATTCATTATAGCTTCCGGTGCTACCGCTAGTACTTCTAAAAGACTTTTTTTTCCTTTAGAAATGTCATTTTGCTCTCAGACTGTTGTAAACACAGGCATACTATAGACACCCCCCAGGTATGAAATTTAAAGGAATATTTCACTTTTATTGTTTCACTTTAAGCATTATTAAAATCACTGCTCCTGAAAAAACGTCCATTTTTAAAACTTTTTTTTGCATTGATACATGTCCCCTGGGGCAGGACCCAGGTCACCAAACACTTTTTATGACAATAGCTTGCATATTAACCTTTAAAATTAGCACTTTTGATTTCTCCCATTGACTTTTAAAGAGTGTTCCACGGCTTTCGAATTTGCCGCAAACACCCCAAATTGTTCGCTATCTGGCGAACGGGCAAACAGCCAATGTTCGAGTAGAACTCATGTTCGACCCGAACAGACAGCCCATCACTAGTCCTGATGTCTTGTATAGCACATAAGCGTTCAGCAGAGCCAATTGAAATAGGTATACAGACACTTTTTTGTACCAGCGTCTGGCTCTACAGGCAATTAAGTATGGCGCCATCAACTGGTCGTTGAGGTCCACCCCTCCCATATTAAAATTGTATTCATGAACACAGAGGGGTTTCTCCACAACACCAGTCGCCGTTGGAATTGGACTGTCGTATCTGCATGAAGGGAGGACAGAACGAACAATTCCGTGAATCCCTCCACTTAACTGCGAGCAAAATTATTACATCTGAAAAAGGCTCTCTCCCCCAGTCTAAGATGGAACTCTACACTGGTAAGCCCCTGGTAAGCCCCAGTGATAAGATTGCACGGTGCCACCGGCGCCAATTCCACAATCAAAAAGATGACTAAAAAGTGGTACGCTTGTGTAATAATTGTCCATGTACAAGTGGTACCAAATTCTGAATAAGGGTGACACCAAGTCCCACACTATCTTACCAGCGCTCCCTTTGTATTCTGGGCAGTAGGGATGAGCCCGCGGTTCGAGACGAACGTAAGTACGACTCAAACATCAGGTGTTTGTTTGCTCTAAAACTAACCGAACATATGGGGCGTTTGCGGAAAATTTGAGCGCTGCGGAACGCCCCATAATGCACTGCAAGATCATAGTGCATTACTGTATGATGATTGGCCAAAGCATGCACCTGACCTGCATGCTTTGGCCAATCACAGTGCACTCTGCTGAGAGAGACATAATTGGCCAAAGGCAGGGTGCTTTTGGCCAATCATGGCTCAAGGCGACTAAGTCCAAACCCCACACTATATAAGGCTGCTTACAAAGCGGCCGTGTGTAGTGTTGTTGGCGTGGACAGAGAGATAGCTTGAGTTAGATTAAGCAGGCAGGTTATTCAGTTAGTGGCAGTGTATTTGATATATATATATATATATATATATATATATATATATATACAGTCAGTCTAGTATATACAGTCGGAATGGAGAGTATTCAGACCCCCTTAAATTTTTCACTCTTTGTTATATTGCAGCCATTTACGAAAATCATTTAAGTTCATTTTTTCCCTCATAAATGTACACACAGCACCCCATATTGACAGAAAAACACAGAATTGTTGACATTTTTGCAGATTTATTAAAAAAGAAAAACTGAAATATGACATGGTCCTAAGTATTCAGACCCTTTGCTGTGACACTCATATATTTAACTCAGGTGCTGTCCATTTCTTCTGATCATCCTTGAGATGGTTCTACACCTTTATTTGAGTCCAGTTGTGTTTGATTATACTGATTGGACTTGTTTAGGAAAGCCACACACCTGTCTATATAAGACCTTACAGCTCACAGTGCATATGTCAGAGCAAATGAGAATCATGAGGTCAAAGAAACTGCCTGAAGAGCTCAGAGACAGAATTGTGGCAAGGCACAGATCTGGCCAAGGTTACAAAAAAATTCTACTGCACTTAAGATTCCTAAGAGCACAGTGGCCTCCATAATCCTTAAATGGAAGACGTTTGGGACAACCAGAACCCTTCCTAGAGCTGGCCGTCCGGCCAAACTGAGTTATCGGGGGAGAAGAGCCTTGGTGAGAGAGGTAAAGAAGAACCCAAAGATCACTGTGGCTGAGCTCCAGAGATGCAGTCGGGAGATGGAAGAAAGTTGTAGAAAGTCAACCATCCTTTCAGCCCTCCACCAGTCGGGGCTTTATGGCAGAGGGGCCCGACGGAAGCCTCTCCTCAGTGTAAGACACATAAAAGCCTGCATGGAGTTTGCTAAAAAACACCTGAAGGACTCCAAGATGATGAGGAATAAGATTCTCTGGTCTGATGAGACCAAGATAGAACTTTTTGGCCTTAATTCTAAGTGGTATGTGTGTAGAAAACCAGGCACTGCTCATCATCTGTCCAATACAGTCCCAACAGTGAAGCATGGTGGTGACAGCATCATGCTGTGGGGGTGTTTTAAAGCTGCAGGGACAGGACGAATGGTTGCAATCGAGGGAAAGATGAATGCGGCTAAGTACAGGGATATCCTGGACGAAAACCTTCTCCAGAGTGCTCAGGACTTCAGACTGGCCCAAAGGTTTATCTTCCAACAAAACAATGACCCTAAGCACACAGCTAAAATAATGAAGGAGTGGCTTCACAACAACTCCATGACTGTTCTTGAATGGCCCAGCCAGAGCCCTGACTTAAACCCAATTGAGCATCTCTGGAGAGACCTAAAATGGCTGTCCACCAACGTTTACCATCCAACCTGACAGAACTGGAGAGGATCTGCAAGGAGGAATGGCAGAGGATCCCCAAATCCAGGTGTGAAAAACTTGTTGCATCTTTCCCAAAAAGACTCATGGCTGTATTAGATCAAAAGGGTGCTTCTACTAAATACTGAGCAAAGGGTCTGAATACTTAGGACCATGTGATATTTCAGTTTTTCTTTTTTAATAAATCTGCAAAAATGTCAACAATTCTGTGTTTTTCTGTCAATATGGGGTGCTGTGTGTACATTAATGAGGAAAAAAAATGAAGTTAACCAGTTGCTGACCGCCTCACGACAATATACGTCGGCAGAATGGTACGGGCAGGCAAAGTAACATACAGGTACGTTACTTGCCTCCCGTGGGCGGGGGGTCCGATCGGACCCCCCCCGGTGCCCGAGGCAGTCGGTATTTCTCCCCCAGCGATCGGAGGTGAGGGAGAGGCCGTCCATTCGTGGCCACCCCCTCGCGATTGCTCCCGGCCAATGAAATCCTTCCTCTGCCTCTGTAATGTAAACAGCAGCAGAGGAAGTGATGTCATCTCTCCTCGAGCCGGTCTTTTCGTTCAGGCGCCAAGGAGAGAAGATATCAAGTAAGTCTACACAACACTACACTAACAGTAGAACACACTAGGCATGCTTTTCACCCCCCATCACCCCCCGATCACCCCCTGTACCCCCTGTCACAGTGACACCAATAGCAGGTTTTTTTTTGCATTGGTGTCAGTTTGTGACTGTTATAAGTGGTAGGGCAGTTAGGGTTAGCCCCCTTTAGGTCTAGGATACCCCCCTAACCCCCCTAATAAAGGTTAACCCCTTGATCACCTCGTCGCCAATGTCACTAAGCGATCCGTTATCTGATTGCTATATTAGTGACACAGGTGACGCTAGTTAGGGAGGTAAGTATATAGGTTCGCCGTCAGTGTTTTATACCGACAGGGACCCCCATATACTACCTAATAAAGGTTTTAACCCCCTGATTGCCCCATAGTTAACCCTTTCACCAGTGATCACCGTATAACTGTTACGGGTGACGCTGATTAGTTAGTTTATTTTTTATAGTTTCAGGGCACCCGCCGTTTATTACCTAATATAGGTTTAACCCCCTGATCGCCCGGCGGTGATATAAGTTAGGTTTTAGGGTCAGATAAGGTCTGCGTCGCCCCAGGCAGTGTCAGGTTAGTGCCAGTACCGCTAACACCCACGCACACAGCATACACCTCCCTTAGTGGTATAGTATCTGAACAGATCAATATCTGATCTGATCAGATCTATACTAGCATCCCTAGCAGTTTAGGGTTCCCAAAAATGCAGTGTTAGCGGGATCAGCCCAAATATCTTCTAGCACCTGCATTTTGCCCCTCGGCCCAGCCCAGCCCAGCCCACCCAAGTGCAGTATCGATCGATCACTGTCACTTAGAAAACACTAAGCACACATAACTGCAGCATTCGCAGAGTCAGGCCTGATCCCTGCGATCGCTAACAGTTTTTTTGGTAGCATTTTGATACAGTCGCTAACAGTCAGGAGTTTTTTACCTGTGAGTCTCACTAGTGTACCACTAAATTTAGAGCCCAAAAAGGCAAATCGAAGGTACACTAGTGAGGAGGTCTACATGTTTCTGAGCATGACAGATAGTGAAGAGGAAGTCACTCATCTATCAGATTCAGGCTCAGAATACAATCCTGTAGAGGACAGCGGCTCCATGACAGATAGCTCTGATGACGGAGTTGTGGTCCCTGCCAAGGTCAGGCGTACCAGACCCCGAACTCCTTCTTCTGTCCTTAATGTGCAAGAACAGCAGGTCCCTCATATGGAGCAGAGAAGTGCTAGTGCCGCTATTCCTTCTGGTTAACTGGAAAGCACCAGCGGCCTAGTACACCCTGGTCGTACATCCAGCACTGCAGTAACACTTGGTGACGTGGCGAGTCCCATAAGTGCAGTTCAAGCTGGCGAGGTGGCAAGCACAAGTAGTGTCCCGCTGCCACCAAGAAGACGAACATAGGCCCATCGTGCCCATAGTGCCCTTCCTGCTGCATTCGCCAATCCGAATTAGGAACCCACCACTTCTGCAGCACCCATACTTCCCCCAGTCCCTGGCCAACCTGGCATTCAGGTGGAAACAGTTGATTTTACGTCACTGGATTTTTATTCTCTGTTTTTCACCGAAGATCTCTATAGATCTATTGTGAACCAAAGCAATTTGTACGCTGGTCAACACATCGCCACTATTCCCCAGTCCTTCCTTGCCAGAGATTGGAAACCAATTACGGTTTCCGAATTTAAGATCTTTCTGGGCCTTTCCCTCAACATGGTCCACTGACCCAATTTACCATATGCCCGTGTTCTCTGCCTCCATGGCCAGGGCACGATACGAGCAGATTTTGTGGTTCACGCACTTCAACAACAATGAACTCTGTCATCCTCGTGGAGACCCTGAATACGATCGGCTCTACAAAATTGGGCCCCTCGTAAACCACTTCAACCAACGTTTTGCAGACTTGTTTACTCCCCATCAAGTTGTCTGCGTTGATGAGTCCCTGATTAAATTTTCTGGCCGCTTGTCATTCAAACAGTACCTTCCCAGCAAGCTTGCCAGATTCGGGGTCAAGATGTGACAGGGCCGCAGGCTATACATGTAGTTTTATGGTTTACGAGGGCAAAGATAGTCACGTAGAGCTGACAAACTGCCCTGACTACATAGGAAGCGCTGGCAAGATTGTGTGGGACTTGGTGTCACCCTTATTTGGAAAGGGAGTACCACTTGTACGTGGACAATTATTACACGAGCCACTACAGGAGTAAATCAAAAATTTACACCCTTAGAAATCGTGAAGGCGGTGATTGGTTTTCGGGGCCCCGTCTGCAGCTAGGCTCCCAAAAAGTCCCACACATGTGCTATCCCCATACTCAGGAGAAGCAGCAGAATGTATTTTGGGGTGTAATTCCACATATGCCCATGGCATGTTTGAGCAATATATCATTTGGTGTCAACTTTGTGCAAAAAAAAAAAAGTTTGTCATGTTCCTGCAACTTGTGGCAAAATATAAAATATTCCATGGACTCAACATGCCTCTCAGCAAATAGCTTGGGGCGTCTAATTTCCAAAATTGGGTCATTTGGGGGAGGGGTTTGTGCCATCTGGGCATATTATGGCCTTAAAAACTGTGATAGGTAGTGAGGAGTGAAATCAAAACTTTACGCCCTTAGAAATCCTGAAGGCGTTGCTTGGTTTTCGGGGGCCAAACGCGGCTAGGCTCCCAAAAAGTCCCACACATGTGGTATCCCCGTACGCAGGAGAATCAGCAGAATGTATTTTGGGGTGCAATTCCACATATGCCCATGGCCTGTGTGAGCAATATATCATTTAGTGACAACTTTGTGCAAAAAAAAAAAGTTTGTAATTTTCCTGCAACTTGTGGCAAAATATAAAATATTCCATGGACTCAACATGCCTCTCAGCAAATAGCTTGGGGCGTCTACTTTCCAAAATGGGGTCATTTGGGGGGAGTTTGTGCCATCTTGGCATTTTATGGCCTTCAAAACTGTGATAGGTAGTGAGGAGTGAAATAAAAAATTTACGCCCTTAGAAATCCTGAAGGCGGTGCTTGGTTTCGGGGGCCCCGTGCACAGCTAGGCTCCCAAAAAGTCCCACACATGTGGAATCTCTGTACTCAGAAGGAGCAGCAGAATGTATTTTGGGGTGTAATTCCATATATGGGCGGCACAGTGGTGTAGTGGTAGCACTCTCGCCTAGCAGTAAGAAGGGTCGCTGGTTCGAATCCCAACCACGACACTACCTGCCTGGAGTTTGCATGTTCTCCCTGTGCCTGCGTGGGTTTCCTCCGGGTACTCCGGTTTCCTCCCACACTCCAAAGACATGCTGGTAGGTTAATTGGATCCTGTCTAAATTGTCCCTAGTATGTATGAATGTGAGTTAGGGACCTTAGATTGTAAGCTCCTTGAGGGTAGGGACTGATGTGAATGTACAATGTATATGTAAAGCGCTGCGTAAATTGACGGCGCTATATAAGTACCTGAAATAAAATAAATAAAATATATGCCCATGGCATGTTTGAGCAATATATCATTTAGTGACAACTTTGTGCAAAAAAAAAAAAAGTTTGTAATTTTCCCGCAACTTGTGTCAAAATTTAAAATATTCCATGGACTCAACATGCCTCTCAGCAAATAGCTTGGGGTGTCTACTTTACAAAATGGGGTCATTTGGGGGGGTTTGTGCCACCTTGGCGTTTTATGGCCTTCAAAACTGTGATAGGTAGTGAGGAGTGAAATAAAAAATGTATGCCCTTAGGAATCCTGAAGGCGGGGCCCCGTACGCGGCTAGGCTCCCAAAAAGACCCACAAGTGTGGTATCCCCATACTCAGGAGAAGCATCTAAATGTATTTTGGGGTGCAATTCCACATATGCCCATGGCCTGTGTGAGCAATATATCATTTAGTGACAACTTTTTGTAATTTTTTTTTGTCATTATTCAATCACTTGGGACTAAAAAAAATTAATATTCAATGGGCTCAACATGCCTCTCAGCAATTTCCTTGGGGTGTCTAATTTCCAAAATGGGGTCATTTGGGGGGGTTGTACTGCCCTGCCCTGCCCTGGGCCGTGTAAATTCCAGAAAATGTACCCTAGTTTGTAGGCGCTATAACTTTTGCGCAAACCAATAAATATACGCTTATTGACATTTTTTTACTAAAGACATGTGGCCGAATACATTTTGGCCTAAATGTATGACTAAAATTGAGTTTATTGGATTTTTTTTAAAACAGAAAGTAGATGATATCATTTTTTTTTCAAACTTTTCGGTCTTTTTCCGTTTATAGCGCAAAAAATAAAAATGGCAGAGGTGATCAAATACCATCAAAAGAAAGCTCTATTTGTGGGAAGAAAAGGACATAAATTTTGTTTGGGTACAGCATTGCATGACCGCGCAATTAGCAGCTAAAGCGACGCAGTGCCAAATTGTAAAAAGTGCTCTGGTCAGGAAGGGGGTAAATCCTTCCGGGGCTGAAGTGGTTAAATGATTTTAGCAAATGGCTGCAATATAACAAAGAGTGAAAAATTTAAGGGGGTCTGAAAATTTTCCGTCCCCACTGTATATACTAGACTGACTGTATATATATATAAAACACTTCAGGCGGTGTAATAAGTCATATATATATATATATATATATATATATATATATATATATATATATATATATATATACACAGTCTAGTTGTGTTGGCAATGTTTATACCTCACTTAGATGATTAATGATACATAAAATGAGTGATTAAACTCTTTGTCTATATAAGAATTAAAACATGAGCGATAACGGTACAAAAGATAAACAATTACATTTATTTACACAGAAAAGAAACGTTAGAATAATTAGAATTTATCATATATCTCAAGTGATGTTACAGGTACAGTGTTGTCAGGCTATCGAGATATTTTAAGCCAAAGTCAGATAAGGTTACAATGGACATACACAGGCTATCAATATTATAAGACAAATCCTAGGATAGAAAAGGTTAGGGAAAAAGTAAAGAGAGATACGAGAATACTTTACACGGACTTCCTGTTGTCTTGATGGTCTGGAGCTGAACAGAGAGAACAGTTAGCTCTTTCCCTATTTTATATGCATTCTCCACCAATCAACAGATGCAACACATTCATTGGTTCAGAGTTGCATCAAATTCTGATTGGCTACCTCTGAAACCTAATGTTCATTAGTTCACAGTTGCCTCAAATTCTGATTGGCTACCTCTGAAGCTTCCAAAATGTTCATGCTCAGGTTTTAAAGTTCCGGTGCCATTAAGTCCATGAATTAATGAACAATTCCCTTTGATCCCCAGCCCAAACAGTTCTGACCTTTGCATGTCAACGGCCCCCTGTTGAGGTAGAGCCTTGACATCTGCAAAGACTCTTTGTAGAACACAAGGGATTCAGTTAACACCTGAGGACATTCCCTGGTTCCCACGAGACACGAGAAACAGTATTTCTAAAAAGGTGAGCTGGGCCCTTATTTTATCATGATATTAAAAACATCTACCTACATACACACACACACACACACACACATATATATATATATATATATATATATATATATATATATATATATATATATATACATACGCATACATACATATATATAAATATATATATATATATACATACATCCAATGGGGCATGGGAATTTAATTAGAGTCCTTGCAATGGTTCCCTTGGAGCTCCTTGAGATAAATATGGATTTCAAAATCTCCACCACAGTCCCCCCTGAAGTTCATTCTTGAACTTATGTCCTCCTTCAATGATTTTGTACCCACCCACAACAGCCCAGAAGCCCCGACCCTTCCCCACCACCACCTCGGCCTCCTCTTCCTTTCTTGAACACACCGGAACTCCTCAAGGTAGGCTTGAGACAGCATAGAAATCCTGGTGCCTTTGAGACTTCACATCCAAACCATGAGTGTCTGTACTGCAATGTTTCATCGCCCCTCTGCCTTGGAAGTGCGGAACTCCAACATTGATGGCAGGGTCCTGGCATATCTAGTCCTGTAACTTGGTAAGACCGGGTAATGGTTGCACCGATTGGATCGGACCACGAGACAGCACTTTTCAGCATGGTGACGGAAAGTTCAGGAGAGTCTTATTTGTTGCACATTTGTCTCAAGAGATGACTTGGTTGTCGTTGCTTCTTCCTGTGGTGGTTGGGCGGGCCTCCGGGCAGTCGTGCATAAATGCAAAAAAAAGGAGAATGTCAGTGTACAGGTATTGGAGGAATGCCAGACAGGAGCAGCAGGTTGGCCAATAAGACCTAATGCTTATAAGGGGTGTAGTGTGGACGAGTAAAGTGGGATCCCCCCAGGGTACAGAGTCCAAGCAACAGCCAGTATCATCCATGGCCCTTGATGGTAGGGATAGTCAACACTGCCTGCTATTGCCAGGTCCCTGGGTTCACCACACCTGCTCACGGGGCTCAGGTTAAAGCAGTAGGCAAACTAGGGGAGGTAGAATTACATTAAGACATAAAAACGGAGTCAGGCAGAAACGGTAAAGCCTTACAATTCACAGTTCATCTCTGATATTCAAACAAAAGTTCCAGAAGACTAATACATTTACTTTTAAAGATATAGAAGAAGTTAGAACATTATCAGCTAATGGACTGGTACCATCACTTAAAGTAATTAAAGATAAGAATATGATACAAAGAATGTAGGAACAAGAAAGAAGAAGAAAAAAAATAAAATAAGCAAAAAAAACAAACATACGGATTTAATGCTGCTTCAACCCAGCACTTTATGTCAAAGATCATTGAATCTGCATTTATAAAAATAAGCAAACAATATATAATTGTCCCGAAAAAATATTATAAAGTGCCTTGAAAAATAATACATTGCAGCTGTTGCAGCAGCAAAGAAAAAAAAATAATAAAGAGGAACAAAAAAAAATAAAAATAGGTAACTCCACTCCCATATTAGTGATCAACAGGTGAACAGGATCACTGTCACTAAAAATGTACAAGTTGGGTACAAAAAAATATTTAAAAAAGGGAGAGAATAAAACAATGGTTGCCAAAAACTTTTAGAATTTAGTCAAACCCGACTGCACTTTATTGCTCAAAAAAATTTTTGGAGGCTTTTTTCCACAAAAACAAAAAGAAAAATATAGTTCCAGGGTCCACTTTTAAATGTGCACAATACTCTAAATCGGTCTCTTAATAGCTACCCACATCAGGACAGCACCAGGGTGGAGTTTACTAAAGCTGTGGCCCTAAGACTGTACCTGAATGAACTTTTCCCACTAAGAAACCTTCGTTGGAGATATTTGGATTGACCTCTTTTGATCTTGAGATCACCCAAATTGTACACTTCACTCCTCCTAAGACATCCTGATTTCTAGCTCCCTTGTTACCTCCTCCCATGCTCAACATCAGGACTGCTCCTGAACCTCTGGAACTCCCGCACCCCAATATGTCCAGCCAGACCCTACCCTTTTCACACCTAGGTGATCCCTAAAAAAACTTTTATTCCGGGAAGCCTACCCCACCTCCACCTAAAATGTTACCTCAGCCAGCTCCATATTCCCAGCCGCTATTATTTTTGTACCACCCTCCTCTCCTTAGATTATAAACCCCTTGAGCAGGGCCCTTCTATTCATGCTCTGCACAGACTGTTGGCACTATCTAAATTCTGTTGCCCAAACTACTGAACTGCCCAAGATTTAACTCCTCCCCGAATCCCAACAGAAGTTTCAGTAGGTGTAAGGGGATGTCAGGTTTGCTATAAAACCTTTTCTCTGGGGTAATAGGGGTCCGCCCTTGTTTCCCTGCTATATCTATTCCAAGGACAGGGGAAGATGTGCAGTAGACTCCCTGAGGTAGTTTACCACGCTGAGTACAGTTCAACCCGTATGTAGAATATAGGGCATCACTGGACATTCAATACCAGCACCAATACCCTTGTCTGAGGTCCCAAGTATTTTTAACTTTGTTTAGGACCAGTTGGGACACTACCCCGGCATCCATTAGACATGACCCCCAGCATTGTTGCCTTTTTCCATAGCACAACACCTTCCTTTCTCCAGCACTCATCAGTACCAGTCATCTGAGGCTGTCTAGACTCAAACCATCAGAACAAGATGGACTCCAGGGTGTAACACAGTAGAGTCTGATAGGATAGTACCCAGATTGACTGTGATATCTGCACAATGTTCCACCTCTGCCATTAGGGATGAGAACAGTGCAAGTTAGATTTTTGACGATCCTGGAACTGAGTAGACATGTGCACACTGAAATATTTCGTTTCGGAATTTCGTTTTCGTCCAAAAAATAAATTTATTTAGTTACTCCCAATTCGTTTTTATTTATTTTGTTTTTCGTTAAAAATTGCTTTCGTCCTAAAATCCAAATTAAGGTCGAATCTGTCATTGAAGGCTTATGGTGTTTGTTGAATGTTCAAAGAAGATTCGACGGAGCAGCTAAACTGTACGACGCCATATAGTTTACCTGCTCCGTCGAATCTTCTTGGAACTTTCAACAGACACCATAAGCCAAAGTACGTGTGTACTTAGTTCTAGCTATTTTACTGCTCCTCCTCTTTGGTTACAATCAGCCAATAACATTCATCATCATCATTATTTTTATTTATCTTTTCTCCCCTACGTTGAATCTTTTCTCCCCTACGTTGAATCTTTCTCCCTTACTTTGAATCTTTTCTCTCTGTGTCGAATCTTTTCTCTCTATGTAGAATAATCTTGGACTAATAGAGTTAAGGATAGGGACATTCGACCACAGGTTTGATGGACACAGATTGTTATTGTCATCATCATGTCGAATCTCCTATCTATATCGAACTGTTGTAGCAACGAAAACGAAAATAAAGCATTTGTTTATGTCGGATCTTTTGTTTTTCGGATTCTGCACTTTCGTTATCGTTTGTTAAAACGATAACGAAAATACCTGAAATTTGGAGGAAAATGCATTTGGACGAAAACGAATGCACATGTCTAGAACTGAGTCATCCACCAATCTATTACGACTCATAGGCAACCTAGATACTACCCCCACCTGCCTGTCCTTGCAAAGTGATGCTGGACAGAGCAAGTTGGCTTTCCTAACCCCTTCCCTGATATGTAGCACAAGACCTCCCAATGTGGGCCTGAGTATCTCCAACTCCATAGTGTTTTAAGGTACCCAGTGCCCCACCTCCAGCTCCAAAGACAGTCTCCATTAGGCATCTCTTTTTCCTAAGGATGGGAAATAGTCTGAATACCCGGATTGAAAACCACCTGCCACCAAGTACACTTGTTTCTTTATAGAGGCTGCACATCTTTTTTCTCCTTTATCAATTCGGTAATCAGACCATTTTATCCTTTGCCCCAACAAAATAAACTGTTTACACTATTCAGACAGGACTCACATGAATGACAGGGGCATAGTGCAACACTTGGGCACTGGTCTTCCTGGCATGCAGGACACAGACAACTAGTTAAGGTACACAAGGAGTCTAGGACACCTATAGGTATTAACTAAGGAGAATACGGCATGCCCTCACATATATCGGAAGTGAGGGCCTTGGAACAGCCAAGAGCTGGCAAAAACCCATACAATCTTCCTGCACAACTTTTCTCCAGACTCAACCAAAACTATACAATATGAGGCCAGACCTATACACTTTCATCTTGTATGCCATCAGACAGGCCCTGGTACTACACATCTGAAGGTAAATCTAAAGGAAACTGAATAAAAAATTGCATAATGTGTATCCAGCTTGAGGAACTGCTGCTACCAGACACAACTGGCCAACAGGCAAAGAAAAATCCCTTGTAGCACTGAGGCGCCGGGATCACTGAACAGTAACGGGTACATGAGCCGACCGGTGTGCCTTAAAACACACAGATATTCATTAGGTAATTGGTAACAAATAGCCACATAAAAACAGACAAACAGGAAACTCTAGGAGAAAATAGGATTGCATGGTGACACGGAAGGAAACAGGTGTGAACTACACTTGGGGACACATAGATAGCTAGGCACATTAACATACCTTAGACTAAGGCAAAGAGCCACTCTTGAAAAGAAAGCACTGGCTGGGCATGTATTGGATCAGAACATACAACACCCACTTGGGTAGTCCAAAACACAGCCGAATGGGCTGACAAATATAAGCACCTGTGATATCCTTTTGTTCTGAAAGCCATGAAACCCAATTATCGAATGTGGGCGATAAAACACCAATAAAATTTTAGTAATAAACATAATTTTTTTTTTTTCTAGAAACAAAATAAACCAATGGTTATATACCTGTGACAAGACATTAGTATGTGAAACAAATATACATTACATTACGTAAACAGTGCAATTTTTTTTTAAATACCAAAAATTGTTAAGCTCAACTTATTATTAATATGTATTACTTAATACATATTAATACCACATGGATTTTTGTTTTATGGTATACCAATAAGTCCCCAAAAAAAATGTATTCACCATGGTGAGAAAAAAAATTAGCAACTCGTAATAAATTTTTTAGCGGTACCATTTATCAACAAATTATAATACCTCAACACGCACCTCTCGCAGAACTGTCTTCTCTGGAAAACAAACACATTTTAGTAAATGTACCTTTCAATTCACTAGCACAGATAATTATCTTGGCTCAGGTCATTTGCATGTCAATACATTTCGCTTTACATTCTCACAGATCTGGTCGGAAAGAGGGGGGGGGGGGTATTTGGGTGGGCTTGTCAGCAGATGAGAACAAACATCACACGACACAACATATATTTCATACGCCACACATACCCATTCATACCAATAGCCAGGTTAACAAAGACCTCTAGACATCACACATATCAGCATGTTTTCTATAATAACCTGTGCTTCTTCTTAAACCCATAACATCTGTTTGGTAAGGTTAAAATCCTTTCAGAAGTCCATCCCATTTCATTAGCCCCTTTTCCGCCTGTATGGATGCCTTCTCAGGATTTTGGAATGGGACCCCTGACCCTGGTGGTCCATACTTCTTACACCATGGCCATGTGGCGAAGCGTTCAGAGTACACTTCAAAATCACGTCTTGTGGTCCTATATGGATTATGTTTACCGACTTTTTCACTGGAACTGGATAGACAGAACCTCGCGATGTGACCAAGCACCCCACATAAGCGACATTTTATCTTATCTAAAGTGGTAGAACATCTCCTAACAAATGGCTTTGCTTTCGATGACTGAGAGTGTTTGATGGCTACAACTGGCTTAATAGCTGGCTGTTTACACGATATAGGGGCAACTTTTAAAGAACTCTTACCTTCCAGGGATTTATTCTTGGTACATACCTTAGGTGTGGAGGATGCCCCCCTGAATTCAGACATACCCAAATCAGTTACTCTGTTATCTCCTCTATCTGAAAACTGAGCAAACAGCTCCTAGCAGCCAACAGATAATGGTTTCATTTCACCTTCTGCATCTTTAAGTCTTTTTCCCAACTGATGAACGTCCTCCTGTAATCTTTTGTTTTCTAGTACTAATTGCTGGTGGATAGCCTCCGAATTTGACATAGAAGCTTCTAAAGTACTGATGTTACCTTTGGTTATTTCTAGCGCTTCTTTTAGGGATGTGTGTCTCCCAATCTGCTATATTCCTTTTAAATAGCAGTTGCAAGTAACAACAAACAGGAGAGGGGCTTATCTCTCCAGTCTGGATTTGCAGTCATCAATTTTTCTCGGATGTTTCCTCTCAACCTGGTAATGAAGCTATGTATCAATACGGGTGATAGGGCACTGTTAGTAATGTCCTCACCAGCTGATTCCATGGCTTGTTTAAAGTGATTGTAGTATGTCATACAATCTTTTTGTAGACTTTGGATCACTCCTGACACCTTGGTCCAAGACTGGGGAGGATAGACTGTTTTAATCAACTGTGCCAATTGCTTAGTAAGTATATCCCCTAGATGACTGGAGTCAACATACAGGGTCCATAGAATATAAGTTTTACTGAGGATTTCATCCAAGTCCCCATCTCCACAAACCCTTTTCATTATTTGAAGCATATCACCCCAGTTTGCATTGTAGCTTGCCTGGATGTCCAGCAGCTCTTTGGCAAATTTAATAGGATCTGTCCTTGGATGGGGGATAACACTCTGAAATCCCTTCATCTCAGAGGAAGTCCACGGCACGTGATGTATCATCTTTCCCGTGGATCTCCCACTGTTGTCATAAACCACTTGTTCTCTTACAGGATAGACAGATATGTCATCTGAAAAAGATATCAGTTGTGGTTTGGTCTTTTGGGATTCTGTCACAGGATCCCAATAAGACTGGGGAAGATTGTTGCTGCCAGGTGGGGGCATTTTATCCAAATGCAAAGTGCCCTGAAGGGTGGCATTAACAGTCCCATGGTACCCGGGTGTGCCCACATTGGGTGATATGCTTTCTACATTAGAGTGACACCACCCAGGTCCTTGCTGTGGGGTGCTAGTTACTTGGGGGTATAAGGGTACATAGGCCCTGTACTCTGTAGCAGAACTGCCCGTATTGTTTACAGCAGCGGAATTACTAGTTAACTGCCGTCTAGGGGAGAATGCTGGCTCGCAGCCAGTAAATGGGGGATTACTATATTCGGGAGGTTTTTCCGTCAGAGGGGAAGAAAGTATCCCTTTTGATGGTATATGGTCTCCAGAACTGGTGAGACTTTTCTCCCTTGATTCCAGCATTCCCTTCCCCTGGCTTGCTGCGCTATCTCTTTCCTTTTGTTTCAATGCTTCACCTGAAGAGTTTTTCTGTGATTAATTGGGGGTTTTAAATAGGGTGTTAAACTTGGCCGCAAGTTGTGGCTTCCCCTTTTTGTCATCTGCTGATAGATGACAATTCCTATCAGCTTCTGAGTATCTTGCCAACAAGAACTGGGCAATTGTATATGGCCTAAATCCTAAAAATTCCTCATTGTCCCCCTGTTCATCAATGTCACTACTCTGTGGATGTGGCTCTAGTGGCTGTCCCTACTTGTCCCTACTTCTCAACATTTGGCGTGTTTTCTCCATAAAATATTCACATATTCTACCATCCATGCACGCATTTCTCTCGTTTTTTTCGTGTCATCTTTCTGCAGTGATTGTACCACAGGGCTCTTAAAAGTACCTCTTTTAGAATACTTTTTCCCAGTCCAGTGATCCCAAACTCGATTTCACAAACCAAGACCCATATTTACTATAGACCTTGAACTGATTCCCCAACCTCTTATAGGTTGCTTTGTCCCAGAGGTAGCTATTCTCTGGACAATGATTGGGTTGACAGGTCCCACTCCTGTCAACGTTGCTGCTTTTTTTTCACTACTTGTTAGAACAATATTTTCCCTGTCCTGGCTATTGTCCTTCAAAAAATTAGCCCAGATTTAGATTTCCCAAACTAAATAATAGTTCAATCCTTTTCTGAAGTATTCTAAAAGAAATGCTTAATGAAGGGCTATTACTTCTGTTATCTCAAGAATGATTAGCACAAACTTGGATAATCAGAACCCTATGCGTGCTTGTAGTACAGGAGGCAGTTAACTGATGCACACCTAATTGCAATATGATTTGTAGCAGTTACAATATAGCCAGTGTTTACAGATCTAATTACAAAGCTTACGATCCCTAGTTAGTAGTTTACACAGAAAGATAGTCTCATATACATCAAGATAATTCAGTGTGACCTAGGCCCACAGGTGCAGCGTCATGACCTAGACCAGGGGTCCTCAAACTATGGCCCCCGGGCCACATGCGGCCCGCCAAGGACATTTATCCGGCCCAATCCACCCAGGGCCGGATTCCCGACAATCCAGGCTCGGGCCGGGGCCAGGTCGGCTCGGCTTCGGCAGGGAGCATATCCGCTCCGCTCAAGCCGCCTCCCCCACCCCAGTAATGGAGGGCTCCGTGTGCCACGCTGCATGCTGGGAAGTGTAGTTTCCAGCACAGTCCCGCACGGAGACAGGAGGCGCGAAGAGTGACAGCGAGAGCGGAGGCTTCAGCCTACTAACAAGTGAGGACCCTACTGTGCCACTGTCCCCCTGTCCACCCCACTGTCCCCATGTCCACCCCTCTGTCCCCCTGTCCACCCCACTGTCCCCCTGTCCACCCCACTGTCCCCCTGTCCACCCCTCTGCCCCCTGTCCACCCAACTGTCCCCCTGTCCATCCCTCTGTCCCCCTGTCCATCCCTCTGTCCCCCTGTCCACCCCACTGTCCCCCCTCTGTCCCCCTGTCCATCCCTCTGTCCCCCTGTCCACCCCTCTGTCCCCCTGTCCATCCCTCTGTCCCCCTGTCCACCTCTCTGTCCCCCTGTCCACCCCTCTGTCCCCCTGTCCTCCCCTCTGTCCCTCTGTCCATCCCTCTGTCCCCCTGTCCATCCCACTGTCCCCCTCTCCATCCCACTGTCCCCCTGTCCATCCCTCTGTCCCCCTGTCCACCCCTCTGTCCCCCTGTCCATCCCTCTGTCCCCCTGTCCATCCCTCTGTCCCCCTGTCCACCCCACTGTCCCCCTGTCCATCCCTCTGTCCCCCTGTCCATCCCTCTGTCCCCCTGTCCACCCCTCTGTCCCCCTGTCCATCCCTCTGTCCCCCTGTCCATCCCTCTGTCCCCCTGTCCACCCCACTGTCCCCCTGTCCATCCCTCTGTCCCCCTGTCCCCCTGCCCATCCCTCTGTCCCCCTGTCCATCCCCTCTGTCCATCCCACTGTCCCCCTGTCCACCCCACTGTCCCCCTGTCCACCCCTCTGTCCCCCTGTCCATCCCTCTGTCCATCCCACTGTCCCCCTGTCCACTCCTCTGTCCCCCTGTCCACCCCTCTGTCCCCCTGTCCACCCCTCTGTCCATCCCACTGTCCCCCTGTCCATCCCACTGTCCCCCTGTCCACCCCTCTGTCCCCCTGTCCACCCCTCTGTCCATCCCACTGTGCCCCTGTCCATCCCACTGTCCCCCTGTCCACCCCACTGCCCCCCCCTGTCCACCTCTCTGTCCATCCCTCTGTCCCCCTGTCCATCCCCTATATATATTATTATTTATTATTCATTCTTTTATTCTTTTGCACTACAAAAAAGATGTGTGCATAGGAATTTAGGAATTAGTTCATATTTTTTTTAAACTATAGTGCGGCCCCCCAACAGTCTGAGGGACCGTGAAATGGCCCCCTGTCTAAAAAGTTTGAGGACCCCTGACCTAGACTCATGCAAGGGTCAACCAGAGGCACTTGTTGGCAGAAAGGCCCAGGTCCTAATTCTTTTCACTGCCTTCAAGCGTCCAATCAGAGCCCATATCATTCATGCTGACACTCTCCTGCAATTTTGGCCCAACCGAGCAGGATGTCTTCTCATACACTCTCAGTACAATTTTATTTCACTTATACTGTTCATATTCATATCAGTCTCATCAAAGTATTAGTACAGACAAAATGTTATATATATGTATATATATATATATATATATATATATATATATAGATATATAAACAATGTTCAAAGAAGCTTGCTAGTTTGAGTGTTCAGACAGGGGAGACAGACATACAAACAAGGACATAAAAATGCTTACTGTTTTTGGAGTTAGACTTGTCCTTCACACACCAAATCCCAGTCACTCAAACGTCAAGCTTCCTCACACTGGGGCACCATATGTGTTGGCAATGTTTATACCTCACTTAAATGATTAACAATACATAAAATGAGTGATTAAAACCTTTATCTATATAAGAATTAAAACATGAACGATAACGGTGCAAAAGATAAACAATTACATTTATTTACACAGAAAAGAAACGTTAGAATAATTAGAATTCATCATATATTTCAAGTGATGTTACAGGTACAGTGTTATCATTCTACCGAGATAATTCAGGCCAAACTCAGATAAGGTTACAATGGACATAGGCTATCAATATTATAAGACAAATCCTAGAATAGAAAAGGTTAGGGAAAAAGTTAAGAGAGATACGAGAATACTTTACACGGACATCAGAGTTGCATCAAATTCTGATTGGCTACCTCTGAAACCTAATGTTCATTGGTTCACAGTTGCCTCAAATTCTGATTGGCTACCTCTGAAGCTTCCCAAATGTTCAGGGATTCAATTAACACCTGGGGACATTCCCTGGTTCCCACGAGACAGGAGAAAGGTGAGCTGGGCCCTTATTTCATCATGATACTAAAAACATCTACCTACATACACACATATATACATACATGTGTATATATATATATATATATATATATATATATATATATATATATATATATATATATATATATATATATATAAGGCATGGCAATTTAATTAGAGTCCTTGCAATGGTTCCTTTGGAGCTCCTTGATGAGCATTTCAAAATATCTCCACCACAATATGTACAGTCTAGTATATTAGTATATATATATACTCTGCATTCAGTGTAGCCTATATCTGCAGTGCATTCCATGGTGTACTTTTTCTAATACACTTCAGGCAGTGTACACAGTATCTAATACAGTGTGTTCAGTTTGTACTAAACTTCTGGTGGGGTACACAGTATACAATATAGCAGGGGTCCTCAAACTTTTTAGACAGGGGGCCAGTTCACGGTCCCTCAGACTGTTGGGGGGCCGCACTATAGTTTAAAATAAATATGAACTAATTCCTAAATCGCTATGCACACATCTTTTTTGTAGTGCAAAAGAATAAAAGAATGAATAATAAATAATAATATATATATATAGGGGATGGACAGGGGGACAGAGGGATGGACAGGGGGACAGTGGGATGGACAGAGGGGTGGACAGGGGGACGGGGGGGTGGACAGGGGGACAGTGGGATGGACAGAGGGGTGGACAGGGGGACAGACGGGTGGACAGGGGGACAGAGGAGTGGACAGGGGGACAGTGGGATGGACAGAGGGGTGGACAGGGGGACAGAGGGGTGGACAGGGGGACAGTGGGATGGACAGAGGGGTGGACAGGGGGACAGAGGGGTGGACAGAGGGACAGAGGAGTGGACAGGGGGACAGTGGGATGGACAGAGGGATGGACAGGGGGACAGAGGGATGGACAGAGGGGTGGACAGGGGGACAGTGGGGTGGACAGGGGGACAGTGGGATGGACAGAGGGGATGGACAGGGGGACAGAGGGATGGACAGGGGGACAGTGGGGTGGACAGGGGGACAGAGGGATGGACAGGGGGACAGAGGGATGGACAGGGGGACAGAGGGATGGACAGGGGGACAGAGTGATGGACAGGGGGACAGTGGGATGGAGAGGGGGACAGTGGGATGGACAGGGGGACAGAGGGATGGACAGGGGGACAGAGGGGAGGACAGGGGGACAGAGGGGTGGACAGGGGGACAGAGGGGTGGACAGGGGGACAGAGGGATGGACAGGGGGACAGAGGGGTGGACAGGGGGACAGAGGGGTGGACAGGGGGACAGAGGGGTGGACAGGGGGACAGAGGGATGGACAGGGGGACAGAGGGGGGACAGTGGGGTGGACAGGGGGACAGAGGGATGGACAGGGGGACAGAGGGATGGACAGGGGGACAGAGGGATGGACAGGGGGACAGTGGGGTGGACAGGGGGACAGTGGGGTGGACAGGGGGACAGTGGGGTGGACAATGGGACAGTGGGGTGGACAGGGGGACAGAGGGGTGGACAGGGGGACAGTGGGGGGGACAGTGGGGTGGACAGGGGGACAGAGGGGTGGACAGGGGGACAGTGGGGTGGACAGGGGGACAGTGGCACAGTAGGGTCCTCACTTGTTAGTAGGCTGAAGCCTCCGCTCTCGCTGTCACTCTTCGCGCCTCCTGTCTCCGTGCGGGACTGTGCTGGAAACTACACTTCCCAGCATGCAGCGCGGCACACGGAGCCCTCCATTACTGGGGTGGGGGAGGCGGCTTGAGCGGAGCGGATATGCTCCCTGCCGAAGCCGAGCCGACCTGGCCCCGGCCCGAGCCTGGATTGTCGGGAATCCGGCCCTGGGTGGATTGGGCCGGATAAATGTCCTCGGCGGGCCACATGTGGCCCGCGGGCTGTAGTTTGAGGACCCCTGCAATATAGTATAGCCATTGTACACTTACACTTCAGTATATATATATATACTCTGCATTCAGTGTAGCCTATATCTGCAGTGCATTCCATGGTGTACTTTTTCTAATACACTTCAGGCAGTGTACACAGTATCTAATACAGTGTGTTCAGTTTCTACTAAACTTCTGGTGGGGTACACAGTATACAATATAGTATAGCCATTGTACACTTTCTAATACACTTCGGGCGGTGTACAAAAAATACATCATGTCCAGAAGGCCACCGAGGAAAGGAAGACACTCACAGGCCACTAAAAGAGGGCAAGCAGCCTCTGTGTCTATAGTCAACAGTGGTGGTCGTGGACATGATGCATCCTCTGCAGGGCACGCTTGTCCTTTTTTGCTGCTGCTGGCCATGTTATTGAGCCACAACATGCAGAAGAGTTGGTGGAGTGGATAACGAAGCCGTCCTGATCACAGCAGGGCCCATTCCTGCACCCAACAAGAGTAACTGGGAGGGCTTACAGTGTTCTGGTACCACCAACACCTCAGGCTCAAATTTCTGCAAAGTATATAGGGCAGGCCGTATAGTATATATACTGCTGTTCAGAGTATATAGTGCCTGGGGGCCTGGGGGAACCCACGCCATTTTTTTAAACATTTTTGGTGAGGGGTTCCCCTTGATATCCATATCAGACCTGAAAGGCCTGGTATGGATTTTGGGGGGGACATCCACACCATTGTTTTGGTATTTTTATCTATATTCCCGATATCCGACAATACATTACAGACGCAAGCAGATTTAAATGACATTATTTCCTTTAGAAATGTCATTTTGCACTGTTATAAACATGGGAAAGATGCACTACTACTTTACAAGCAAACTAAGGATACCCCCAGGCATGATATTTAACCACTTGCTTACAGGGCACTTAAACCCCCCTCCTATCCAGACCAATTTTCAGCTTTCAGCGCTGACGCATTTTGAATGACAATTGCGCGGTCATACAACACTGTACCCAAATGAAATTTTTATCATTTTTTCACCACAAATAGAGCTTTCTTTTGGTGGTATTTGATCACCTCTGCGGTTTTTACTTTTTGTTAAAAAAATTTAAAAAAATGAATTTTTAAAAAAAAATTTAAATTTTTTTTATATTTTGTTATGAAAAATTTAAAACGGGTAATTTTTCTCCTTCATTGATGTACGCTGATGAGGTAGTGATGGGCACTGATAGGCGGCAGTGATGGGCACTGATGGGTGGCAGTGATGGGAACTGATGGGTGGCAGTGATGGGCAGCACTGGCAGGTGGCACTGATTGGCACTACAGGTGGGCATTGATAGGTGGTACTTGTGGGCATTGATAGGTGGCAATTGTTTGCATTGATAGGTGGCATTTGTGGGCACTGTTAGGTAGCACTGTGGGCACTGTTAGGTGACACTGTGGGCACTGTTAGGTGGCACTTTTATTGGGCACTGATGAGGCAGATGTGCCTCTTCCACTTCGGGACCGATGTCCCTGACATGTGAGCTGGTGATCGGCTTTTTTTTTCTACTCGCACTGTCAGCGTGAGTAAAAAAAAAAACGATTGGCGATGTTTTGTTTACGTCATGTGATCAGCGGTCATTGGCTGACAGCTGATCACATGGTAAGGGGCCGGGACCGGCCCCTTACACGGATCAGTGATCAGCCGAGTCTCATAGACTCGGTGATCACAGCGCACCCCGAGCGCGCCCTGCAGGGCGCGCGCAGGGAGCGTGCACAGGGGAGACCGTCATATGACGGCCTCCCGGGAATGCAGGTCCACGCTGTGGCCGTCATTCGGCCATAGCGCGGATGTCTAAAGGTTAAAGGAATATTTCATTTTTATTGTTTCACTTTTAGCATTATTAAAATCACTGCTCCCGAAAAAACGTCAGTTTTTAAAACTTTTTTTGCATTGATATATGTCCCCTGGGACAGGACCCGGGTCCCCAAACACTTTTTATGGCAATAACTTGCATATAAACCTTTAAAATTAGCACTTTTGATTTTTCACATTTGCGTCCCATAGACTTTAACAGTGTTTGTGCGTTCAAACTAATTTTTTGCCTGTTCGCATGTTCTACTGCAAACCAAACCGGGGGGTTCATCCCTACTGGGCAGTTCTCGGGCTCTACGTGACCATCTTTTCCCTCATAAATCATAAAACTATAAGTATAGCCAGTTGACCTGTCACAGAGCTTATACAACTTGACCCCAGATCTGGCACGCTTGCTGGAAAGATACTGTTTGAAAGACAAGCGGCCAAAAAACTTAATCAAGGACTCATCAACGCAGACAACTTGTTTGGGAGTAAACAAGGCTGTAAACTGTTGGTTGAAGTGGTTTACGAGGGGCCAAATTTTGTAGAGCCGATCAAATCCAGGGTCACCCCAAGGACGACAGAGTTCATTGTCGTTGAAGTGCATAAATCACAAGATCTGCTCGTATCTAGCCCTGGTCATGAATGCAGAGAACACAAGCATATGGGGAATTGGGTCAGTGGACCAATATGACCGCAACTCCCTCTTTTTAGTTATGCCCGGGCTTTTTTTCAGCAGGAACTAGGGGGAACTCAGTTCCACCACCTCTGGCTCAGGTCTTCTGCTCCCTGCTCACCACTATCACTTGGACTGAAGTCCAGCTTCTGCGTTTACAAGTGATAGCTTATCTCCAAGTAGTTCCCACAGGTCAGATCTCCTGCATAGATCCCACTGAGGACTAGACAGGGACAAGGGAGATACAGAACAGGTGCCCAGGGTTCAGTGCAGTCATGGGCAGGAGAGGGTGCGTGGTAGGCTGCACCCTCTGTGGTCTCCATTTTTTTCCTTGGTGACCAGTTGTTGATGCTCCTACTGCATAATCTCTCTTACAAGTGACTGTAGTATAGTATAGTATGCTGGGAGGTACTACAGCCGGACAGGTGTTGCAGCTTAATATTGCAACAGAGGTAAGACATTTGACAGATGATGGAGCTTTTAAGGAGGGGGGAGAAGATGAGGGCAGTGGAGGGAGGGGGGTTGTATGCAGAGGGAAGAGCTACTATTTGATGCCTTTTGGCAGGTATGTGTGTGTGGCTGGCATGGTTGAGTTCCTGCACCTATTCTCTGAGAAAAAAAGCCCTGGTTAAGCCCATGAGGTTATAGGTAATAGGTTTCCAATCACTGGCAAGGGTCAACTGGGGATTAGCGGCGATGAATTGACCAGCATACAAATTGCTTTGGTCCACAATAGATCTATAGAGATCTTCCGTGAAAAACAGAAAATAAAAATCAAGTGACGTAAAAACTGTTTCCACCTGATTTCCAGGTTGACCATTGAATGGGGGAAGTACGGGTGCTGTAGAAGTGGTGGGCTTCCAATTAGGATTGGCAAATGCAGCAGGAAGGGCACTATGGGCTTGATGGGCCTGTGTTTCTCTTCTTAGTGGCTGTGGAACACTGCTTGTGCTAGGCACCGCACCAGCTTGAACTGCACCTATGGGACTGGCCACGTCACCACGCGATACTGCAGTGTTGGTTTGACCATGACTAGGGTGTACTAGGCCACTGGTGCCTGGTCCAGAAGGTTAAGCGGCACTAGTACTGGCTCTCTGCTCCATACTAGAGCCCTGCGGTTCTTGCACCTCAACAACAGAAGAATGTCGGGTCGGGTTCCCTTGACCTTGGCAGGGACCACTACTCTGTTGTGCCACTGCTGTCTACTGGTTCATATTCTGAGCCTGAATCTGACAGATGGGTGACTTCCTCTTCACTCTCATCTGTCAAGCTCAGAAACGTGTAGGCCTCTTCACTAGTGTACCTTCGATTGGACATTGTGGTGTCTAAATTTACTGGTACAACTGGTGAGACTCACAGGCAAAAAGAGCACCTGATTATCAGCGATTGCTTCAAATGCTACCAAAAAAACCTGTTAGCATTCGCAGGGATCAGGCCTGACTCTGCGGACACTGCAGTTATGTGTTTTGTGTTTTGTAAGTGACAGTGTTTGATTGATACTGCACTTGGGTGGGCTAGGCTGGGCTGGGTGGAGGGGCTAAACGCAGGTGCTAGCAGGTATCTGGGCTAATCCATGCTAACACTGCGTTTTTGGGAACCCTAAACTTCTGGGAACGCTAATATAGTGTGATTGGATCAAAGACATTGATCCATTCAGACACTATACTACTAAGGGAGGTGTATGGTGCGTGCATGGGTGTTAGCACTACTGGCACTAATCTGACACTGCCTGGGGCTGACGCAGACCCTAACTGACGCTAAAACCTAACTGATGTTATTTTCTTAAGATTTTTGAAGGATGCTTCCCTGGCTTATTACCCCATTTATACCTCTCCTGTGTCACTCTATTGAACTCCTTCCTAGTCTCCTGTTCCATCAGCTCTTTTAATTGATCTCTTTTTACAATTACAGTCCCATATGTTTTCCGCTTCCATTTGTTTTTTATGTCTTTGTTCCAGATCATATATTTCTTTTATGATTCTCTCCATGGTATTTTCTCTATCCTTCTTTTTTCTTGCCCCAATGGAGATCAATTTTCCCATTATAACAGTCTTATGTGCTTCCCATATCTCTTCTATTATGATGTTTTCTGTTTCCTTATCATCTATTAGATCTTCATTTAGTCTCCATGAGCCTTTACCATAGGTTTCCCCTTGTAATTTCATCTTCATTGTAACAGGGGCATGATCTGACACTGTTGTTATTCCGATAGCTGTTTCCAATACTATCTCCAGGGCTCTATGCTCAACCAAGATGCAGTCCAACCTAGATTACGTATCATGCACTGCCGAGTGTAATCTTTTGTGCTAGCGTGTTGAATTCTCCAGATGTCAACTAGTTGATGTTCATGTATTTTTTTTTTACTTATTCTTAGTTGTTTATGTTCTCTGACCATTGCAGCTGACGTACTAATTTATGGTCCATGGAAAAATTAAAATCTCTGGCCAGAATTAACTTGCCTTGTTTGAATTCCATCAAATCATTTAGTACTCTTATCAAATATTTTTTGGGGTTCTTATTGCGGCAATATACATTCACAAGCATGTATTTCATACCTTGTAAGGTCCCTATCAGGAAAAGGAAGTGGCCCTCTGGGTCAACTTTTCTTTTTTTTTTTTTTCCAAAGGTTTATTAAAGCTTGTGATGTTACAATTAACTACATACAATACAATTTAGAAAGTATAACAATTATCTATATTTAAAGGAATTACATTTAGTATCTGTTGCTTGCGTGTGAAATTTTGTCATGTAGCTGAGTAAGTGACTTTTGGAGTTTATGAATATATTTATAAACTTTTTTTTTTTTCCAGGGAAGGAAACGATTGAGGTATAGAGGGGGAGGGGGGGGGGGAGGGGAGGAAAAAAAAAAAGGGGGGGAACAGAAAAGGGGAAGGGGGTGGGGTGGGGGTGTTAGGTAGGGAAGAAGGAGGGGAGGGAGAGAAAGGGGCAGAAAAAGGAGTACAATAGTGAATAATAATGATCTCACTTTAGTGAAAGACGGCATTTGAAAATTGTTACAGTTAAGTACATAAGATGTTATAATCATTAACCAACATTAAAGGAAGGCTTAAGTAGTGTTAGATCATAATGTGGCAAAGAGCAATCTTATAATGGAGCAGCAGCCTGTTTCTTAAGAGGTATTAATTAGTGAGGGAATTAAAAACTGAAGAGTGGACAAATAATAACCATGGTTGCCAGGTATGATTGAAATTCGTGCTATTTTCTTTCTTCATAGCGGCGATCTCCTCCATCTTGTATATATCGTTTTTTCTTTCTAACCCACCTTTAATATTTGGGATGTGTGTGGTCTTCCAATGGAGGGGTATACGTGTTTTAGCAGCTAGTAGTAGATGCCTAGAAAGGGACTTTTTGTATCTGCTTATGGAGAGTTCATTTACGTTTATTAGGCAAGTGGCAGCATTAAATTCAATTTTAGAATCTGTTATGAGTTTAGTCCATTTTATTACTGTTTCCCAGAAAACATATAGTGGTGGGCATTCCCACCATATGTGTAGAAAGTTACCAACATCTGCCCCCCAACGCCAACAGGTGTCTGAGGTTGTAGGGGACCACCTCCTGGCTTTATATGGTGTGATATACCACTGGGTGAGTATTTTGTAAGAGATCTCCTGATATTTTGTGCTTAAAGAGCATTTATGAGTCATTATACAGGCATTCTCCCATTGTTTAGAGGAAATCTTAGTTTTTAGATTTTTTTCCCACTTTTCTTTATGTTTTAGGTCATCTGTGTGCTGTTTTTGATTTAACAAGCAGTAAGCTAGAGAAGTGGTATTAGTTACTGGTGATCTTTTAAAGCATAGTTCTTCTAGAGGGAGTAATGGTAAGCTGTAAAATGCTCTGTGTTTGCTATTTAACAGGAAGCTTTTGAGTTGCATATAAAGCCATAAACCAGGAGGTGATCCTTCCCACTCTGTTTTGAGTATGTCTAGGGGTTTGATCTTAGAGTTTACCAGGCATTGGGAGGCTGTGCGGGTCGGCATATTCCTCAGGTGTAGACCTGGAATGAAGTCAGGGTTATTAGTAACAGGAGTCAGTGGACCAGGGATTGAGGCTAAGTTATGAGTACGAGCTACCTTATGCCAAACTTCAAGTGTGTTTGCGATTAGGGGATGTTTTATAGTCTTATCCGTTTTAGAATGTATGGACCATGGATAAAAGGTTAGGTTGAAGGGGCTTAGAGCTTGTTCTAGTTGGATCCAGTCTTTATTTAAGCTATGGCAGTGCCAGTCAATGATTCTTGTGGTGTGGGATGCTTGATGGTATTTTTTAAAATTTGGGAGTCCTATTCCCCCTCTATGCTTGGGTAGTGATAGTAAATTGAGATTTATTCTGGGTTTTCTATCAGCCCAAAGAAAGCGTCTTTGTGTTCTGAGAAGGTTGGTAAAGAAGGTTTCGGGGATTTTGATGGGGAGTGTATTGAAAAGATAAAGTAATCTCGGTAAAATTGTCATTTTTAGAATTGAAGCTCTGCCGAACCAAGAGAAAGATTTGGTTGACCATTTTTGAAGGTCTCTATTCAATGTGGTGAGAAGGGGTTTGTAATTATAAGAATATAGCGAGTCTATATTGCTGGTTAGATTTATCCCTAGATATTTCAAGGTATTTTGTTCCCATTTATAATTATGGTTGTCTTTCATTAATTTGAGTTGGTCTATTGGTAAATTAATGTTCAGTGCCTCAGACTTGGATTTGTTAATTTTGAAGTTGGAGATAAAGCCGAAGATTTTGAAGTGTTTCTCAAGGTTTGGAATAGAGATATGTGGTTGTGTCAAGAAAAATAAGAGATCATCCGCATAGGCGGCAATTTTATATTCTTTGTCTCCTACTCTGAAACCTTTGATGTCCGCAGATAATTTGATTGTTCTTATTAGGGGTTCTAAAGAAATGATAAATAGAAGGGGTGAAAGAGGGCAGCCTTGACGAGTCCCGTTTCGTATTTTAATTGGGTCTGAGAGAATATTGTTGACTTTGAATCTAGCTTGGGGATTTCGATAGAGTGCTGAGATCCAAGATAGCATACTTTCGTTTAGTCCAATATGGGAGCAAGTAGACATCATATAGTCCCATGAGACTCTATTGAAAGCCTTCTCGGCGTCTGTAGAGAGAAGGATTCCTTTTATCTTAGAGTTGTGAGCATGGTGAATTAAGTTAAGTGCTTTGGTTGTATTGTCACGTGCCTCTCTGCCTGGCATGAAACCTACTTGTTCTGGGCCTATGATCTTTGAGAGGAGGGGTTTCAGTCTATTTGCTAGTATTTTGGCTAAGATTTTTAAATCTATATTTAGTAAAGATATAGGTCTGTAGTTGGCACAGTCTGTATGGTCTTTGTCAGGTTTGGGGATTACTGCGATATGGGCCATGAGGAATGAATCGTGGTCATGATTGTGTTTTGCCAGGTAATTGAAAGCTGAGATAAGTGGTTTAGTTAAAGCTTGAGTGTATGTTTTGTAATATTGTGAGGTAAAGCCGTCTGGGCCTGGGCTTTTCCCTGTCTTAAGATCTTTAATAGCTTCAAGTAATTCATTTGTGGAGATAGGTTCCTCTAGTTTGTTTATGTCAACTTGGGGAAGTAAGGGTATTTTGCTGTTTTTCAAAAATTGATGTATCATTTCTTGTTTTGTCATGGTTAGATGTGGGGGTTTATGTGTTTCAGGGAGGTTGTATAATTTTGAGTAAAATTTATGAAATAGGTCCGCAATATCAGATGGTTTATGTCTAAGTATTCAGTCTTTGTCTCGTATGGCATGTACTTTTCCGGCTTGTGTCAAATCTTTGAGAGCTTTGGCTAATAGTTTCCCACTTTTGTCCCCATATTCAAAAAATATGCTTTTTTTGAAGAAAAGTGCTTTTTTGGTCTTCAGGTCTAGTAATGATTTTAGGGAGTTCCTACAACGGATCAATTCCTCCTCTGTTGAGATTAAGAGGGATTGTTTGTGAAGAGTTTCTAATTTTGCTATTTGTGAGGTCAGTTTGGAAATTTCCTTTTCTTTCTCTCTTTTTAATCTAGAACCCCATTTCATTAGATGGCCTCTTATAACGCTTTTGTGAGCTTCCCAGTTAGTCAAAGGGTTGGTATCTGTATCTAGGTTATTCCTAAAGTAATCGGTCAAAGTGTCCTGTATTTCGTCTTTCACTCTTTGGTCGGTTAGAAGTGATGCATTGAGTCTCCAATTAAAGGTCGTTTGTTGAGGTGAGTCAAGTCGCATAGATATAGCCGTGGGGGCATGGTCTGAGAGAGCGACTATGCCTATCTCTGCTGCTTCTAGTTTGTTTAGATCTCTCTGTGAAACGAAAATTAAGTCAATACGGGAGTATCGTTTGTGTGGGTTTGAGAAAAAGGTGTAGTCTCTTTCATTCGTGTGGGTGAGTCTCCAAGTGTCTACTAGTGATAAGGAGTTTAAGAGTAATTAGAGGCATCTGAGGATTCTGTATGTTAGGATGGTGTGGCCTGTTGATGTGTCTTTTTGGGGGGAGAGGGGAACATTGAAGTCTCCACCCAAGATTATACATCCCTCAGCGAACCATTTTAGTTCGTTTATGATTTTACGACAAAATGGGATGTGGGTAGAGTTTGGGAAATATATGTTAGCTAATGTGACGGGTGATCCTGCCCAATCTCCTTTAAGGAAAAGATAGCGTCCTTCTGGATCTACAAGTTTTTGTTGGATTTTGAAGGGGGAGTTTTTGTTAATGAGGATTGATACTCCTTTTGTTTTGGCTAAAGGGTTAGTGGCGTGGTACATTTCTGTGAATATGTTGTCTGTAAATTTGGGTATATGTTTGCTTTTAAAATGTGTTTCTTGTAAAAACACTATTGACGGCATAGTTTTTTTCAATTCTTTGAGCATTTTTGTTCTTTTTTCAGGTATGTTCAGGCCGTTGACATTGTGGGAAATTAAAGTTGGTGCTTTTCCCAGGAATTTATATGCCATAATGCGAGTTGTTAGAAAATTCAGGTGTATATATTGAGTCAAGTGGTTTTTGTCTAATAGTTATTTATTATATGAGATGTTCTGGTCTCTTTTGGCGTACTCCAGGGGAGAAGAGGGGGGACAAGGGAGGTAGGATAAGTTGGGGTGGATTGAAAAAGGGGTGGTTGAGTGTGTCTTCTAATCTCACCTAGAAAGTGAGGAGCTAGTTAGTGACCTAGATATAATAGGTACTACTATGTACTCTGGGGGGAAAGTGGGAGGCGTGTTAGTGTCGTTATACGTTGTTTGTTATGTTTGTGAGTTTGGTAACTGGGTCTGTCTCGCAGGATACTGCGAGACCCGGGTATGTTAAAAAGATAGTGTGAGAGGTGAGTTTTAGGCCGCTTATTATCATGTAGAAATATCGCCAACCGCAGTCCGGTCAGCCACTAAGGGCGACAACCTGCTTAAATGTTAAAGAAGAGGATATAAGACAGATACCTGTAAATGTGGAAAAAACATAACGTTCATCCCGTCTGTTACATACATTTAGTGATGTTCTGCATAGGATGGAAAGGGCGGTTAACATGTAAAACATTTGAAAATGAAAAGAATAAAAAGAGAGAAATCAAAACCTTTCAAACCAATTAACAGTTAACATCGTGATACCTTAACCCTGAGTTTAGCAGGGTATTCTCTGTTCTAGTCTAGTATAATCTAATAACTTGAAGTGAGTTAGATGATCTAATCTATTCTTATGTTTAAGTATGTCTCAGGATCAGAAACTCAAAAAGTACTGTATAAAGATTAGAACTTCTATATTAGTATTCTATGGTTCAAGTTCAAACAAGCTATATGGAGTTATGTCTGATTCTGCGACCTGATGTAAAATGAAGGATCTGTAAGCAGGTTCACTTGGAAGCTTCCTCTCTAACGCTTAAGAAAAGTTAAGTCCAGGCATGCGAGGTCTCATATTATCCGAAGTCCTTTCAATCTGGTGGTATTTGAAGATCCTACAGTGGAAGGGTAGGGTGTTGCATATTAGCAAACATGCAGCCGTATATCTGTGTAATCACTGCATGGCTAGAGATGTCACAGGTGGGCCGAATACTTAAACTTCTAGCTATGGTTTATAGTCTCATGGTAAATGTTGAGTGTATGTCACCCTTGTTTCTTGATACAGAGGTAAACCTGAATGAAGAAGCCTGTTCAGTTGGTAACAGTTTCGTGGTTTTAAGAATGTATTTCTTGTAGGCATTTATAGCTCCTGTGAAAGAAAAGTTATTAAGTGTGGATTAATATTGAGAGTCTGGTTGTCATCCAGGTAGATTCCCATATCGGATGTATTCTTCAGTAGAAGCGGATATGGGAGGGATTCAATGCTAGAATCTGCTTCCAGATCTGCATGTATAAGTTCTCACATGATGGGTATATACAATATTTGTCTCTTATCCCTTGATTCCCTCTTCATCTATGTAGAACCTGTGTTTTTAAATAAGTGCAGGTAGCAGGGAATATTTCCAGTAGGTATTGAGCTTTGTGTATTCCCAGGGAGGGATCTTTAGAAGTTAGAGTAGGATGTTAACTGTTGTGTAGGATTGCCCTCTAGTGGATGTTCAGAGAAGGGATCCTGCAGCAGTTTTAGTGCTTTCGGCTTTGGACAACATATTAGTGAGGATTTGAGGCAGAAGTATTGAAAAAAAAAACTTTCTTTTCTTTTGTTCCTTCCCTCTCTTCTCCAAGGGATAAAATAGAGACCAAAAATTGGTATTTGTGGTGAAAGGGGATGAGCGGAAGATCAAAAGACTGTCTTAGGTATAATCCAGGTAAATGTCGCAATGGTTGGATTATGAGTGTTCGGTAAGTCAGGTTTATTTTAATCTTTGACTTTTGGCGCTTTTGGAGGAAGAAGGAGAGTCGTAACTGTTTCTGTTGGCGTTTCTGCGGTTTTTCCCCTGCTGGGAGGGTGTATGGAACATATCTGATCCACCGAAGGCTGGAGGATTGGTAATTTCAGGGGGAAGCAAAAATTCTGAGTACCAGTCAGGCAATGCTACTGGCGTAATTTGAAGGTTTTCACAGAATCTGTTCAGCTCATTGGGGGTTCTGAGTGTGTATTGTTTGCCCATGTATGAAGCTTGGAGAGCAAAAGGAAATTTCCATATATGATTTATGTTCCTTTCTTTTAGAACCTCCAGGAGGGGTTTCAGTGCCCTTCTGTTTTTTAGTGTTATGGGTGATAGGTCTTGAAATAGTTGTATTATGTTATCATTAAACAAGATCTGGTCATTGGACCTTGCTTTTTGTAATACTTCTTCCTTTAAACTGAAATTTGGAAGGCAACAAATGATGTCCCTGGGAGGATTATCATCTGGAGCTCTAGGTCTGAGAGCTCTGTGGGCTCTATCAAAATCTATGGGAGAGTGTTCAGGCCTATTTAAAAGGCCGTTGAATATGGAGGTGAGTGCAGGCTTGATTTGGTCTGGGTTAACATTTTCTGGAATTCCACGTACTCTTATGTTGTGCCTTCTTCCTCGGTTGTCTAAATCTTCTAAGTGTCTGTTCATGTTGATTAGATGTTGGTTATGTGCATTGGTAATGTCGTCTAATCTGGACAGTGCTTTATCTCTCCTCCTCCCAGCGCGCTCAGACACAGCCATTTGTTCAGAAAGTTTCAATAGCTCCGTTTTAATGTCTGTTATAGCTGAGGTAAACGATCTTTTGATATCTGCAGCTATATCGGTCATAGTAGCGTAGGACAGAGGTTTGTCCTTATCAAAATTACCTGCAGAGTCTTCAGATGCTGGCAGGGACACCTCGTCATCTTCTATGTCATCCTCCATGTTGTGTCTGTGTGTCAGCGCCATCTTGGTAGATTTCCCACCTCCGCTGTATCTAAACTTGCTGAGGTTTCCTGGGGAGGTTTTCTTTTTAGGGGTAATCAAAGAGCGGAGAGTGTGTCCGTGTGTCGCCCTCTTTAGCCGAGCGGACATAATCGTTTTCAGAGCGGCGGTAATTGGGACCCGAGCCTCACAGCCCCCCGGAGCTCAGTCACGGTGCGGCCTTACACATTGCGCGCCAAGCCACGCCCCTTTTTTCTAATGTTAAAATAAGAAAATAAAAATAAAAAATAAAAATAAAAAAATAAATAAAATAATCGTCCACAAAATTTTTTTTTTTTTTAAAAACTAAATAATATTCTTCATATTAGCCACTATTTCTTCAATGAGTGTAGCAGTAGTGACCCCTGTAGTTGCAGTGTATATCGGGTTGATAGATGTGCCAGATCTTATTATGGAGGGGGATATACACTAGGCCCAGAGAGATGGGGTGTACTGGGAGCAGCAAGATGGCCGCCGACTACCGAGGGTATGCCGAAGCCGCGGACTTTCCCAGGGCTGGCGGCTGACCTAGCAAACACCGCTCTGTAAATGTCTCAAGATCCTCCGACCGGATCAGGGAGCGGAACCCCACCACTGCGCAGTCACCTTCAGGGGAACATGTAAATGGCCAGCGGGCCTGTTACTCACTGCGTCAGAGGGATGTGAGATGTGAAGGGCCGGAGCAGCAGGCCGCAAGATGGCGTCAGGCCGCGGAAGCCGGAGCTCAGATTTGGGTATCCCAGGGCTTCAATCCTCCTCTAGACGGCCGCCCGGTGCTCTCTGGTGTAGCAGCAGCTGTAGGTCAGTGGTTCCCGGGCTCACGGGAGAGGAGAGCAGAGGGATCCGAGTGATCCACCGATTCCAAGATGGCGATAGGTCTCTGCAGTGTGGGTCCAGCTACAGGCCTGAGAGGATCTGGTGGGGCTGGTCAGATTCTGCTAATAGTCGGCCAAAACGAAAGTTGGGGGAGTCTGGATGGTAATCCCAGAAAGCTGAGGTTTCTCCAGGCTGGATTGGGCAAGGATGGCTGTGGATTTACAGCTGAATGTGTGAAATATTCTTAACCAAGAATCCCCTGTCCAACCATCCTGTGGTCTCAAACTCGTCTTAATCTATTTTATACAAAAGAAAATATTTTATACCAAAACAGCAAAACGACAAAGCAAAAAAAAAAAAAAGGGGGGGGGGAGGTCAAGCTCCTCCATGGAAATGCACCTCAATTGTGCTCATGTGTCAAAAGAAGGATTGAGTTAAGAACCTTGAATTAAGTACTCTCTCTAACTACCCAGATTAATGTCAAGGAGGGTACTTCCCTCCCCTGAAACCATAAACACATTCCAAAGTGACCAAGTCTTAAGGTAACGCTCCTGCTGGTGTCGCGCAGAAAGAACCAGGTCTTCTAGTTTGTTAATCTCTTTTACTTTACGCAACCACATTCCTATTGTCGGGGGCGTCGATGTTTTCCAAGTCAGGGGTATACATGCTTTTGCAGCGTCTAAAAGATGACAAATAATTTCTTTTTTCTACTATAAAGCGCACATTTTTCCAAAAGCCTATTGCTACTCCTTTTGCCGTCCTTATTGGAGGATCTCCATAATACCATAATGGAATGTTCCTCGAATATAACTTGACATTTGTATTCTGTGCAAAATGTGTCTCTTGTAAAAATATTATTTATGCAGCATTTCTTTTCTAATTCTCGTAATACCATATGCCTTTTCTCTAGGGAATTTAATCCTTGGACATTATATGTCAAAAATTTTACACTACTCATTTTTCTCTATTTCTCTCCGATTCCTCCACATCTCCCCCCGGCCCCCCTGCCCCCAAAACAGAAGGGGGGCACCCTAAGCTGGGGGACAAGAGGAGCACCCTGTATCAGAGCCTAGAGGGCAGCAACAATCCTACCCAAGACTAACAGACCTTTTACCTCTCTCTCCCCTCCTCCCCTCCCCCCCTCAGATCCCTTCCCACCCTCCCACTCCCCAACCCCCCCTTGCTGTTGTATTTTGACCTCATGGTCTTAGAGCAGATAACTAATCGTTTAGGGGCTCCCTTGCCCCACTGCTCTTTCTGGTCTGAGGTGGAGTTCTGTTTGGCACTCGAGATCTACCACTCCTGTTGTTGAAGAGGTGATCCCAGGGCACGCTTCTTATCCAGGTCTCCATCTCCCCTCCATTTTGTTTTTCCGCCCTTCCTCCACTCACCTTCCCCCACCTCCCCTCTGCTCCCCCTTCCCCTCCCCCAGTCCAGACTTCTTTATTTTTTTATTTTTAGATTAAATATTAGGTCATTTGTTTATAGTTGCTCTGGTTGTCTGTTTCTTAGGAATAAACTGCCATTGTCCTTCTTCCTGGAGTGCTCTTTCTTGTCTTGAAGTTATCTCTCTGATGCTCTCTGGTATTGGGATTTCTAGTTTTTTACAGAAATCAGTTGTTTCTTCTATAAACCTGAGTTTAGCAGTATGTCCATTTCTCCTGGCAATCTTACTCTGTGCACTCTTTCAATTTTTATTGGATTTATTTCTTCTTTGCCAAGAATTGGGTTAAAGACCTTCCCTATTATTTCTGTAAAATGTTCTGTCTGGGTGGGTTCGGGGAGACATTGTATTCTTAAATGTTCCTTCTAGCTCTACTTTCTTGGTCTTCCAGTCTATATTTATATTTATTTCTTCTTTTAGCTCTTTTATTATTTTGTATGGGAGTCCATTTTTTCTACTTCCTCTACTCTCATGAGCATACAGCCCAGATCTTTATGGATTATTGCTGTTTCTGCTTTTAGGGAGTTTTGCAGAGCCACAAACACCATTTCCATGTCTTCTTTTGTTGGTAAATGAGCTGTCCTCTGTTGTTCTTCTTCTTTTCTAACTCCTAGATCCTATTCAAGGTCTTGTTCTATTCTGGATTCTAAAATGTACCAATTTCTAATGGTGTTTTATTCTGGCCCTTTGTCTTCTAAACCTCCGTTTGGCGTTCCTTGGTACTTTGATGTTTTTCTATAGTTTGCCTCTCATCATCCCCTCCTTGGGTTTTATATTTATTCATAGGGTCGGAATTGAGGCTTAGACTAGCACGGGGTGATTTGACCACTGCTCCCCTCCTCTTGCCGACTTACCCCTCTTCCCTCTTCTCTTCCCCATCTTCCTCCTTTACCCCTCTTCCTCTTGCCTCTCTCACTCTCCCTCAAAAAAAAATAAAAAAAGAGATATGGGGGAGGAGGGTAGGGGTTCTTCTCTATGATTGAAGTTTTATGGAGATTGCAGAGGCTATGGGACTTACTGTTACTATTTTATGTCCCGAGAAATCTTCTTATACTTATATGTATTTGTATGTTTACAGAATCTCAGAGTAATTCAAAAATTCAAAATAATAAAAGTGTCTTAAATAGATACAATTCTTCTAGACCATCACTTGTTTCTGGTTCCTACAATAGATATAATACTGACAGTCTATGCAGCTTTATTTCTCCATTCTCTCCTGTAGGATTTCCTTTTCCAATTTGCTTATTAGGCTTTAATACAGGTATAGTGAGGTATAGCCAAGAAAATAAGAATAGTAAAAAAAAAGAATTGTTTTGTTTTGAGGAGGGGGGAACCTTATCCCTGACCCCCAGATCCCCCAGGTTCACAGCTTCACTGTTACGCAGCATGGCTGGCATTTCACGAACAATCCACCCCTCGGCCTTACTTGGCTCTGCTCAGCTATCCTTTGGCCTTCACTCGCCCTCAGCGGTTACCTCCGATTTCTTCCGAGTGGCTGAGTGCTGACTCCCAAACCTCAAGATGTCACCGCCTCCTTACCTGTCTCCGAGTCCCACGAGGTATCCCCGGTCTCCACTCATTGGCCGACAGGGAGGAAGGAGGGGAGGCGGCTCCGGACCCAAGCACCAGACTCCTCGACCGCCACAGATGTCCCACGTCCTCGCCTTCCTCCATCTCCACACCATTGCACTAGGACCGAGAGGCGCCCCCACAGCAGTGGGGACAGATATCCGGGCACGGCAGGTGCTTCATCCACCACCGCACAAGCCCCGCCAGGAATCACTCACACCAGGTATAGCCTCGTAAGTCCAGAATACCAACAGATTGTAACAAGGCCTTAATTGGGGAGCCGAGGAGTAGGGGAAAATTGTCACTCCATTTGGAGGGGATTGGAGACCAGGAGCTCCTATGGTATACGCCTAACCGGAGCCATTATTAGACTCCTACCTCCTTCTACTCACTTCAAGGAAAAAAGAAGACCTTAAATAAAAAATTAAAGAGGAGAAATGGTATATAATACAACAGATATTGCATCGGCCTTTCAATGGTATTACAGTGCACTCTACGCAATAAGAAAACAAGACACACAAGAAGAAAAGGAAATAAGAAAAAGGAACATAAAAGATTATTTAATGAAGGCCAAATTGCCAAAAATTCAAGCGGAACATTTGACACAGTTGGAAAAACCAATCATGCAAGATGAAATCAAAATGGCATTGAAAGAAACCCCTATAGGCAAAAGCCCAGGAACAGATGGGTTTACAATTAAATACTAATAAAATTTTTAAAAACAACTGATTCCAATGTGAATACTTGAATAAGTTAGGATAAGAGGAAGAAACAAGGTGAGAGTCATTATTAGCTCACATTACAATAATACACAAAGGGAGAAGATAAAACTATTTGCTCCAACTACAGGCCCATAGCCCTACTGAATGCTAATACGAAGATCTATGCAAAAATCCTGACAACAAGATTAAAAAAATTGATACCAATATCGGTGGACCCAGACCAAACAGGGTTTGTACCTGGTAGAGAGGGTAGAGACAATAATATAAAAACAGTGTTAATGTTGCAAAATGGGAAAAACAGGTGATCCCCAGTAGTACTGGTCCTGTCAATTGACACGGAAAAAGCAGTTGGCAGGGTAGACTGGGGATTCATGATGGATACACTTCAACACCTAGGATTGGGATTGAAAGTTATTAGATTGATTAAAAACCTATATAATCGACCTACGTCAATGGTTAAAGTCAACAGAAAGCAGTCCCTGCCTTTTGAAATGTATAACAGAACAAGACAGGGGTGCCCACTCTCGCCACTGCTATATGTACTGTCGATGGAACCGTTTCTTGCGACCCTACGGAATTACTGGGACATAGGAGGGGTGAGAGTGGGTGATGAGGAATATAAAATCGCGGCATACGCAGATGACATCTTGATGTATGTAACCAACCCAAAAGTGACATTGCCAACATAATCAAAGAGATAAAAAAATATGGTGATCTCTCAAATTTTAAAATAAACCCCATCAAAACAGAAATATTAAATATAAGAGTAGAAAAAAATGAAGAACTTGAATTACAAAGGGAATTTCCATTCACATGGGTGAGAAGAGAATTGCCATATTTGGGAATTAAATTGACATCTACTGTCGAGAAGTTTTATCCCACTATTAAATTAGATCAAAGCGAATTAAACAAGGTTTCACTGCAATTGATATCATGGATGGGAAGGATAAACATGTTTAACCAGTTGCCGACCGCCGCACGAAGATGTACGTTGGCAGAATGGCATGGGCAATCAAAAGGACTTACAGGTACGTCCTTGCCTGCCCACGGGTGGGGGGTCCGATCGGACCCCCCCCGTGGCTGCGGCAGTCGGATTCAGGTCAGGGGTGATCAAAGGTGAGGGGGAGGCCACTCATTCGTGGCTCCCCCCTCGCGATTGCTCCTGGCTAGGGATGAGCCGAACACCCCCCCTGTTCGGTTCGCACCAGAACATGCGAACAGGAAAAAAGTTCGCTCGAACACGCGAACACCGTTAAAGTCTATGGGACACGAACATGAATAATCAAAAGTGCTAATTTTAAAGGCTTATATGCAAGTTATTGTCATAAAAAGTGTTTGGGGACCTGGGTCCTGCCCCAGGGGACATGGATCAATGCAAAAAAAAGTTTTAAAAACGGCCGTTTTTTCAGGAGCAGTGATTTTAATAATGCTTAAAGTCAAACAATAAAAGTGTAATATCCCTTTAAATTTCGTACCTGGGGGGTGTCTATAGTATGCCTGTAAAGGGGCGCATGTTTCCCGTGTTTAGAACAGTCTGACAGCAAAATGACATTTCGAAGGAAAAAACTCATTTAAAACTACCGCGGCCATTAATGAATTGCCGGTCCGACAATACACATAAAAGTTCATTGATAAAAACGGCATGGGAATTCCCCACAGGGAAACCCCGAACCAAAATTTAAAAAAAAAAAATGACGTGGGGGGGTCCCCCTAAATTCCATACCAGGCCCTTCAGGTCTGGTATGGATATTAAGGGGAACTCCGGCCAAAATTTAAAAAAAAAAAAATGACGTGGGGTTCCCCCTAAATTCCATACCAGACCCTTCAGGTCTGGTATGGATTTTAAGGGGAACCCCGCGCCAAAAAAAAAAAAAACGGCGTGGGGTTCCCCCAAAAATCCATACCAGACCCTTATCCGAGCACGCAACCTGGCAGGCCGCAGGAAAAGAGGGGGGGACGAGAGTGCGGCCCCCCCCCTCCTGAACCGTACCAGGCCACATGCCCTCAACATTGGGAGGGTGCTTTGGGGTAGCCCCCCAAAACACCTTGTCCCCATGTTGATGAGGACAAGGGCCTCATCCCCACAACCGTGGCCGGTGGTTGTGGGGGTCTGTGGGCGGGGGGCTTATCGGAATCTGGAAGCCCCCTTTAACAAGGGGACCCCCAGATCCCGCCCCCCCCCTGTGTGAAATGGTAAGGGGGTACTTACCCCTACCATTTCACTAAAAAAGTGTCAAAATAGTTAAAAATGACAAGAGACAGTTTTTGACAATTCCTTTATTTAAATGCTTCTTCTATCTTCCTTCATCTTCTTCATCTTCTGGTTCTTCTGGCTCTTCTGGTTCTTCCTCCGGCGTTCTCGTCCAGCATCTCCTCCGCGGCGTCTTCTATCTTCTTCTCCTCGGGCCGCTCCGCACCCATGGCATGAGGGGAGGCTCCCGCTCTTCTCTTCATCTTCTTCTTCATCCTCTTCTCTTCTTCATCTTCTTCATCTTCTTCATCTTCTTCATCTTCATCTTCTCTTCTTAATTTTCTTCTGCGGGCCGCTCCGCATCCATGCATGGAGGGAGGCTCCCGCTGTGTGACGGCGTCTCCTCGTCTGACGGTTCTTAAATAACGGGGGGTGGGGCCACCCGGTGACCCCGCCCCCCTCTGACGCACGGGACATGACGGGACTTCCCTGTGGCATTCCCCGTGACGTCACAGGGAAGTCCCGTCAAGTCACCGTGCGTCAGAGGGGGGCGGGGTCACCGGGAGGCCCCGCCCCCCGTTATTTAAGAACCGTCAGACGAGGAGACGCCGTCACACAGCGGGAGCCTCCCTCCATGCCAGCATGGCTGCGGAGCGGCCTGGAGAAGAAATGTAGAAGGAAGAAGAGATGAAGAAGAAGAAGATGAAGAAGATGAAGAAGAGAAGAGGATGAAGAAGAAGAAGATGAAGAGAAGAGCGGGAGCCTCCCCTCATGCCATGGGTGCGGAGCGGCCCAAGGAGAAGAAGATAGAAGACGCCGCGGAGGAGATGCTGGACGAGAACGCCGGAGGAAGAACCAGAAGAGCCAGAAGAACCAGAAGAAGAAGAAGATGAAGGAAGATAGAATAAGCATTTAAATAAAGGAATTGTCAAAAACTGTCTTTTGTCATTTTTAACTATTTTGACACTTTTTTAGTGAAATGGTAGGGGTAAGTACCCCCTTACCATTTCACACGAGGGGGGGCCGGGATCTGGGGTCCCCTTGTTAAAGGGGGCTTCCAGATTCCGATAAGCCCCCCGCCCGCAGACCCCCACAACCACCGGCCACGGTTGTGGGGATGAGGCCCTTGTCCTCATCAACATGGGGACAAGGTGTTTTGGGGGGCTACCCCAAAGCACCCTCCCAATGTTGAGGGCACGTGGCCTGGTACGGTTCAGGAGGGGGGGGGCCGCACTCTCGTCCCCCCCTCTTTTCCTGCGGCCTGCCAGGTTGCGTGCTCGGATAAGGGTCTGGTAAGGATTTTTGGGGGAACCCCACGCCGTTTTTTTTTTTTTTTTTTGGCGGGGGGCTCCCCTTAAAATCCATACCAGACCTGAAGGGTCTGGTATGGAATTTAGGGGGAACCCCACGTCATTTTTTTTTAAAATTTTGGCCGGGGTTCCCCTTAATATCCATACCAGACCTGAAGGGCCTGGTATGGAATTTAGGGGGACCCCCCCACGTCATATTTTTTTTTTTTAATTTTGGTTCGGGGTTTCCCTGTGGGGAATTCCCATGCCGTTTTTATCAATGAACTTTTATGTGTATTGTCGGACCGGCAATTCATTAATAGCCGCGATAGTTTTAAATGAGTTTTTTCCTTCGAAATGTCATTTTGCTGTCAGACTGTTCTAAACACGGGAAACATGCGCCCCTTTACAGGCATACTATAGACACCCCCCAGGTACGAAATTTAAAGGGATATTACACTTTTATTGTTTGACTTTAAGCATTATTAAAATCACTGCTCCTGAAAAAACGTCCGTTTTTAAAACTTTTTTTTGCATTGATACATGTCCCCTGGGGCAGGACCCGGGTCCCCAAACACTTTTTATGACAATAACTTGCATATAAGCCTTTAAAATTAGCACTTTTGATTTCTCCCATAGACTTTTAAAGGGTGTTCCGCGGCATTCGAATTTGCCGCGAACACCCCAAATTGTTCGGTGTTCGGCGAACTTGCGAACAGCCAATGTTCGAGTCGAACGTGAGTTCGACTCGAACTCGAAGCTCATCCCTACTCCTGGCGAATGAGATGCTTCCTCGGCTTCTTTATTGTAAACAGAAGTGGAGGAAGTGATGTCACCTCTCCTCGAGCCGGTCTTTTCGTTCCGGCGCCGAGGAGAGAAGACATCCAAGTTTGCACCAACACTACACTAACAGTGGAACACGCAGGCCCCCCCATCACCCCCCAGTCACCCCCTGATCACCCCCCTGTACCCCCTGTCACACTGACACCAAAAGCAGTTTTTTTTTCTGATTATTGCATTGGTGTCAGTTTGTGACAGTTATAAGTGTTAGGGCAGTTAGGGTTAGCCCCTTTTAGGCCTGGGGTACCCCCCTTTAGGTCTAGGGTACCCCCCTAACCCCCCCTTATAAAGTTTTAATCCCGTGATCACCCCCCGTCGCCAGTGTCACTAAGCGACCGTTTTTCTGATTGCTGTATTATGACACAGGTGACGCTAGTTAGGAAGGTAAGTATATAGGTTGGCCGTCAGTGTTTTATAGCGACAGGGACCCCTATATACTACCTAATAAAGGTTTTAACCCCCTGATTGCCCCCTTGGTTAACCCTTTCACCAGTGATCACCATATAATTGTTACGGGTGACGTTGCTTAGTTAGTTTGTTTATTATAGTTTATTATAGTTTTAGGGCACCCGCCGTTTATTACCTTATAAAGGTTTAACCCCCTGAGCGCCCGGCGGTGATATAAGTAAAGTTTTTAGGGTCAGATAAGGTCAGCGTCACCCCAGGCAGCGTCAGGTTAGCGCCAGTACCGCTAAAACCCACGCACGCAGCATACACCTCCCTTAATGCCTAAGTATCTAAACGGATCAATATCTGATCCGATCAGATCTATACTAGCATCCCCAGCAGTTTAGGGTCCTCAAAAACGCAGTGGTAGCGGGATCAGCCCAGATACCTGCTAGCACCTGCGTTTTGCCCCTCGGCCCAGCCCAGCCCAGCCCACCCAAGTGCAGTATCGATCGATCACTGACACTTACAAAAGACAAAAGACTAAGCACACATAACTGCAGCGTTCGCAGAGTCAGGCCTGATCCCTGCGATCGCTAACAGTTTTTGGTAGCGTTTTGATACAGTCGCTGACAGTCAGGAGCTTTTTTGCCTGTGAGTCTCACTAGTGTACCCCTAAATTTAGAGCCCTAAATGGCAAATCGAAGCTACACGTTTCTGAGCATGACAGATAGTGAAGAGGAAGTCACTCATCTGTCAGATTCAGGCTCAGAATACGATCCTGTAGACGACAGTGGCTCCATGACAGATAGCTCTGAAGACGGAGTTGTGGTCCCTGCCAAGGTCAGGCGTACCAGACCCCGAACTTCTTCTTCTGTCCTTGAAGTGCAAGAACCGCAGGTCCCTCGTATGGAGCAGAGAAGTACTAGCGCCACTATTCCTTCTGGTGAACTGGCAAGCACCAGCGGCCTAGTACACCCTGGTCGTACATCCAGCACTGCAGTATCACGTGGCGAGTCCCATAAGTGCAGTTCAAGCTGGTGAGGTGGCAAGCACTAGTAGTGTCCCGCTGCCACCAAGAAGACGAACACAGACCCGTCGTGCCCATAGTGCCCTTTCTGCTGCATTCGCCAATCCGAATTGGGAACCCACCACTTCTGCAGCACCCGTACTTCCCCCATTCACTGGCCAACCCGGAATTCAGGTGGAAACAGTTGATTTTACGCCACTGGATTTTTATTCGCTGTTTTTCACCGAAGATCTCTATAGATCTATTGTGGACCAAAGCAATTTATACGCTGGTCAACACATCGCCGCTAATCCCCAGTCCTCCCTTGCCAGAGATTGGAGACCAATTACGGTCTCCGAATTTAAGATCTTTCTGGGCCTTTCCCTCAACATGGGCATAAATAAAAAGAGTGAGTTGCGGTCATATTGGTCCACTGACCCAATTTACCATATGCCCTTGTTCTCTGCTTCCATGGCCAGGGCACGATACGAGCAGATTTTGCGGTTCATGCACTTCAATGACAATGAACTCTGTCGTCCTCGTGGAGACCCTGAATACGATCGGCTCTACAAAATTGGGCCCCTCATAAACCACTTCAACCAGCGTTTTGCAGACTTGTTTACTCCCCATCAAGTTGTCTGCGTTGATAAGTCCCTGATTAAATTTTCTGGCCGCTTGTCATTCAAACAGTACCTTCCCAGCAAGCATGCCAGATACGGGGTCAAGATGTATAAGCTCTGTGACAGGGCCACAGGCTTTACATGTACAGTAGGTTTATGGTTTACGAGGGCAAAGATAGTCACGTAGAGCCGACAAACTGCCCTGACTACATAGGAAGCGCTGGCAAGATAGTGTGGGACTTGGTGTCACCCTTATTTGGAAAGGGGTACCATTTATATGTGGACAATTATTACACGAGCGTGCCACTTTTTAGTCACCTTTTTGATCATCAAATTGGAGCATGTGGCACCGTGCGACCTAATCGCCGGGGCTTTCCCCAGCGGCTTGTAGATTCCCGTCTTAGGCCGGGGGAGAGAGCCTGCTTGCAGTGTAATAATTTGCTCGCTATGAAGTGGAGGGACAATAAGAATGTTTTCGTTCTTACCTCCCTTCATGCAGACACGACGGTCCAAATTACTACGGCGACTGGTGTTGTGGAGATACCCCTCTGTGTCCTCGAATATAACCAAAATATGGGAGGGGTGGACCTCAACGACCAGTTGTTGGCGCCGTACCTAGTTGCCCCTAAGGCCAGACGCTGATACAAAAAAGTGTCTGTATACTTATTTCAATTGGCTTTGCTGAACGCTCATGTGCTATACAGAGCTTCAGGACAGACTGGATCCTTCCTTAAATTCCAGGAAGAGATCGTCAGAGCCCTTCTGTATCCAGACGGTGCTCCACCTCACCTTGCCCAACCAGATGCAGTAAGCCGGCTGCATGGGAGGCATTTTCATTATGTCCTCCAGAGTACCCCTACCCAACGAGCCCCCCAAAGAAAATGTTGTGTCTGCAGAAAGCACGGATATAGGCGTGACACCCGGTATTATTGTCCCTCCTGTCCTGGCAATCCTGGTCTTTGCATTGGTGAATGTTTTGAGCGCTACCATACACTAGTTGAGTTTTAGCGTAGGGTACAGCATTGCACAGATTAGGACACACTTTCACAGGTCTCCCAAGATGCCATCGCATTTTGAGAGACCCAAACCTGGAACCGTTACAGTTTTAAAAGTAACAGTTTAAAAAAAATTAAAAAAAAAAAAAAAATATATATAAAATAAAAAATCCAAAAATAGTTGTCGTTTTATTGTTTTCTCTCTCTCTACTTTCTCTCTATTGTTTTGCTCTTTTTTACTGTATTCTATTCTGCAATGTTTTATTGTTGTTATGTTTTATCATGTTTGCTTTTCAGGTATGTAATTTTTTTATAGTTTACAGTGTTTAAACCATTTTTTTGTTTTCAGGTACGCCATTCAGCTGCAGCGCGGTTTTATTTATCTTGAAAGCAATAGCGTTTGCTCCCACGATACATAAAGCCGTGACTCCGGTATTATTGTCCCTCCTGTCCTGGCAATCCTGGTCTTTGCATTGGTGAATGTTTTGAGCGCTACCATACACTAGTTGAGTTTTAGCGTAGGGTACAGCATTGCACAGACTAGGACACACTTTCACAGGGTCTCCCAAGATGCCATCGCATTTTGAGAGACCCAAACCTGGAACCGTTACAGTTTTAAAAGTTAAAGTTATAAAAAAAATGTAAAAAAAAAATATATAAAATAAAAAAAACAAAAATAGTTGTCGTTTTATTGTTTTCTCTCTCTCTATTTTCTCTCTATTGTTCTGCTCTTTTTTACTGTATTCTATTCTGCAATGTTTTATTGTTGTTATGTTTTATCATGTTTGCTTTTCAGGTATGTAATTTTTTATAGTTTTTCTGTGTTTTAACCATTTTTTTGTTTTCAGGTACGCCATTCAGCTGCAGCGTGGATTTATTTATCTTGAAAGCAATAGCGTTTGCTCCCACGATACATAAAGCCGTGACTCCAGCGCTGTCGGAGGTGATTTCACCACCACAGTTACATACTTCAGCATATATGCCGAAGCAGTGGGTGGAGGAGCGATTTGCTCCTGCCTTTTGCGGGAGGATGCCCCCATGCTTCGGCATATATAAACGGTGCATGTATGCCCATCATTAGAAGTGGGTGGATGAAGGGAGGTATTCTAATGGTGGGCATACCCACCGATCAATATCTTTTTTTCGTTCAGCCCACAGGCTGCATGAAAAAAAAGTTTACAATATATGCCCAACAAGGACCAGCAACATACTGGTATGTTGCTGGACTTTGAGTGGTTATATCAGACTGATGCCTGCAGGTTTAGGTATTATCTTGGTATCATTCTTTTCAGCCAGCGGTCGGCTTTCATCTAAAAGCAATCCTTGTGGCTAATTAGCCTCTAGACTGCTTTTACAAGCGGTGGGAGGGAATGCCCACCCCCCTACTGTGTTCCATGTTTTTCTCTGGCTCTCCTGTCCCAACAGGGAACCTGAAAATGCAGCCTGTGATTCAGCCAGCTGACCATAGAGCTGATCAGAGACCAGAATGGCTCCAAGCATCTCTATGGCCTAAGAAACCGGAAGCTACGAGCATTTCATGACTTAGATTTCCCGGATGTAAACAGCGCCATTGGGAAATTGGGAAAGCATTTTATCACACCGATCTTGGTGTGGTCAGATGCTTTGAGGGCAAAGGAGAGATCTAGGGTCTAATAGACCCCAATTTTTTCAAAAAAGAGTACCTGTCACTACCTATTGCTATCATAGGGGATATTTACATTCCCTGAGATAACAATAAAAATGATTACAAAAAAAATATGAAAGGAACAGTTTAAAAATAAGATAAAAAAGCAAAAAAAAAAAAAGAAAAAAAAAAGCACCCCTGTCCCCCCCTGCTCTCGCACAAAGGCGAACACAAGCGTCGGTCTGGCGTCAAATGTAAACAGCAATTACACCATGCATGTGAGGTATCACCGTGAAGGTCAGATCGAGGGCAGTTATTTTAGCAGTAGACCTCCTCTGTAAATCTAAAGTGGTAACCTGTAAAGGCTTTTAAAGGCTTTTAAAAATGTATTTAGTTTGTCGCCACTGCATGTTTGTGCGCAATTTTAAAGCATGTCATGTTTGGCATCCATGTACTCGGCCTAAGATCATCTTTTTTATTTCATCAAACATTTGGGCAATATAGTGTGTTTTAGTGCATTAAAATTTTAAAAAGTGTGTTTTTTCCCAAAAAAATGCGTTTGAAAAATCGCTGCGCAAATACTGTGTGAAAAAAAATGAAACACCCACCATTTTAATCTGTAGGGCATTTGCTTTAAAAAAATATATAATGTTTGGGGGTTCAAAGTAATTTTCTTGCATATAAAAATTTTTTTTCATGTAAACAAAAAGTGTCAGAAAGGGCTTTGTCTTCAAGTGGTTAGAAGAGTGGGTGATGTGTGACATAAGCTTCTAAATGTTGTGCATAAAATGCCAGGACAGTTCAACCCTCCCCAAATGACCCCATTTTGGAAAGTAGACACCCCAAGCTATTTGCTGAGAGGCATGTCGAGTCCATGTAATATTTTATATTGTGACACAAGTTGCGGGAAAAAGAATTTTTTTTTTTTTTGCACAAAGCTGTCATTAAATGATATATTGCTCAAACATGCCATGGGAATATGTGAAATTACACCCCAAAATACATTCTGTTGCTTCTCCTGAGTACGGGGATACCACATGTGTGAGATTTTTTGGGAGCCTAGCCGCGTACGGGACCCCGAAAACCAAGCACCGCCTTCAGGCTTTCTAAGGGCGTAAATTTTTGATTTCACTCTTCACTGCCTATCACAGTTTCAGAGGCCATAGAATGCCCAGATGGCACAAACCCCCCCCAAATGACCCCATTTTGGAAAATAGACACCCCAAGCTATTTGCTGAGAGGTATAGTGAGTATTTTGCAGACCTCACTTTTTGTCACAAACTTTTGAAAATTGAAAAAAGAAAAAAAAAATACATTTTTCTTGTCTTTCTTCATTTTCAAAAACAAATGAGACCTGCAAAATACTCACCATGCCTCTCAGCAAATAGCTTGGGGTGTCTACTTTCCAAAATGGGGTCATTTTGGGTGGTTTTGTGCTATCTTGGCATTTTATGGCCTTCGAAACTGTGATAGGTAGTGAGGAGTGAAATCAAAAATGTATGCCCTTAGAAATCCTGAAGGCGGTGATTGGATTTCGGGGCCCTGTATGAAGCTAGGCTCCCAAAAAGCCCCACACATGTGGTATCCCCGTACTCAGGAGAAGCAGCAGAATGTATTTTGGGGTGTAATTCCACATATGCCCATGGCATGTTTGAGCAATATATCATTTAGTGACAACTTTGTGCAAAAAAAAAAAAATTGTCACTTTCCGCAACTTGTGTCAAAATATAAAATATTCCATGGACTCAACATGCCTCTCAGCAAATAGCTTGGGGTGTCTACTTTCCAAAATGGGGTCATTTGGGGGGGGGGTTGTGCCATCTTGGCATTTTATGGCCTTCAAAACTGTGATAGGTAGTGAGGAGTGAAATCAAAAATTTACGCCCTTAGAAATCCTGAAGGCGGTGCTTGGTTTTCGGGGCCCCGTATGCGGTTAGGCTCCCAAAAAGTCCTAAACATGTGGTATCCCCGTACTCAGGAGAAGCAGCAGAATTAATTTTGGGGTGTAATTCCACATATGCCCATGGCATGTTTGAGCAATATATCATTTAGTGACAACTTTGTGCAAAAAAAAAAAATTGTCACTTTCCCGCAACTTGTGTCAAAATATAAAATATTCCATGGACTCAACATGCCTCTCAGCAAATAGCTTGGGGTGTCTACTTTCCAAAATGGGGTCATTTGGGGGGGTTTGTGCCATCTGGGCATTTTATGGCCTTCAAAACTGTGATAGGTAGTGAGGAGTGAAATCAAAAATTTACGCCCTTAGAAATCCTGAAGGCAGTGATTGGTTTTCGGGGCCCCGTACGCGGCTAGGCTCCCAAAAAGTCCCACACATGTGGTATCCCCGTACTCAGGAGAAGCAGCTGAATGTATTTTGGTATTTTGGGGTGCAATTCCACATATGCCCATGGCCTGTGTGAGCGATATATCATTCAGTGACAACTTTTTCTAAATTTTTTTTTTGTCATTATTCAATCACTTGGGACAAAAAAAATAAATATTCAATGGGCTCAACATGCCTCTCAGCAATTTCCTTGGGGTGTCTACTTTCCAAAATGGGGTCATTTGGGGGGGTTTTGTACTGCCCTGCCATTTTAGCACTTCAAGAAATGACATAGGCAGTCATAAACTAAAAGCTGTGTAAATTCCAGAAAATGTACCCTAGTTTGTAGACGCTATAACTTTTCCGCAAACCAATAAATATACGCTTATTGACATTTTTTTTTTACCAAAGACATGTGGCCGAATACATTTTGGCCTAAATGTATGACTAAAATTGAGTTTATTGGATTTTTTTTTATAACAAAAATTAGAAAATATCATTTTTTTCAAAATATTCGGTCTTTTTCTTTTTATAGCGCAAAAAATAAAAACGCAGAGGTGATCAAATACCATCAAAAGAAAGCTCTATTTGTGGGAAGAAAAGGACGCAAATTTTGTTTGGGTACGGCATTGCATGACCGCGCAATTAGCAGTTAAAGCGACGCAGTGCCAAATTGTAAAAAGTGCTCTGGTCTGGAAGGGGGTAAATCCTTCCGGGGCTGAAGTGGTTAAAATAGTGATCCTCTTAAAAATAATATATAAATTCCAAATGCTACCAATAGCTATACCACAGAGTTTTTTTAGAACAGTAAAATCAATGATAATAAAATATATTCAAAATAAAAAAACAAGAGTAAAATTTGCACTAAACATTAGAAAAAAAAAACATGGTGCCCTTTCAGCACCAGATATAAGTAGATATTATAAGTCAGTAATCATTTCACGAATGGTTGAGTGGGTTATGGAAAAAAGAGAAAAAAAGTGGAATTGGATTGAAAACACATTAAGTATAACTATATCGCAGAAAAATATTTGGATACCACGTAAACACAGAACATTAGATTTGGAGACACATGACTATAAATGTGTTTAAAATATGGGAAGCACTATATTGACAAAAAAAGTGGGCATATAATTCACCACTGATTGCACTTACTGGAAAAAATTTTTTGGCCCACGGAAGGGGACACCTTTAGGTATTAGAATGGGGAATGCACAAAAAAGGGATATCACTACACAACATGGGAAGATAAGAACACTATTGGAACTAAAGGAAATAAATGGGTGGAAGAAAAGTGATTGGTAATATTTAAATTAAAACACTTGGTAAATACACTCAACCAATTAGAAATGGAAAGAATTTAAATACACTGGAAAAACTCTGTGGTGTACAAACTCCATTAAAACACGGTGTATCCAAAGTGTATGGAATATTAACAGATTTGGAAGGACAAGAGATACCTCCCTTTATAGAGAAATGGGAAAAAGAAATAGGTATGAAATTAGAGGATCAATAAGTGGAGAGAATGATAGGAGCAGTGTATAACTACGCAACAGATATAAACACAATAGAAATGAACGACAAGCTATTGGTTAGATGGTATTTGACACTGGACAAAATTCATAAATATCAACCGGACAAATCCCCACAGGGAATGTGGACAGAGGGCCATAGTGACACATCTTTGGTGGGAATACCCAAAAATTAAGGAATATAGGCAGAAAATCCTTGAATGTATAGAAGAGATAACTGGAGAAAATATAATCAATAGCCTGCAGACGTGTCTTTTTCATGAATCAAAAGTTTCAAATAAACAATATGGAAAATCACTAACTCAAAAATTACTGAATGCAGCAAAAGGACTAATCCCAAAAAAGTGGCTGAGCAAAGAAAAACCTGACGAAAGGGAATGGTTTGAGCGAATAGATTACTATAGTAGAATGGAATACTGTATTTATTGGCGTATAACTCACACTTTTTCACCCTGAAAATTAGATGTAAATAGCGTGTGCGTGTTATACATCGATACTTCCACTTTAGCTGCCTTGGAGGGGACAGGGAGGGAGCGGGATGAGCGTCATCACATTACATACAGTTAGAATCTCCTGTTTACTTGGCGGTCTCTGTAATAGGAAGTCCTGTCTCCTGGGCCACCATTGGACCACTGTTCTGTCTATCATAGGAGATTCTCACTGTATGTAATCTGACGGCGGTTGTCCCACCCCCCTCCCTGTCCCCTCTAGGCTGCAGATGTGCATCGATCAGGCTGCACTGATGGCAATGTTGAGGCTGCTGCATTGATGGCAATGGTGAGGCTGCTGCATTGATGGCAATGGTGAGGCAGCTGAATTGATGGCAATAGTGAGGCTGCTGCATTGATGGCACTTGTGAGGCTGCACTGATGTGGACTGATGAGGCTGCATTGATGGCACTTGTGAGGCTGCAGATAGGCATTGATCAGGCTGCATTGATGGCAATGGTGAGGCTGCAGATGGGCACTGACCCTTATTTTTCTTCAAAGTTCCTTATTAAAAATTTAAGTTTTTTTTCCAGAAACTTTCCTCTCGTGCCCCGTACACACGGTCGGATTTTCCGATGGAAAATGTCCGATCGGAGCGTGTTGTCGGAAATTCTGAGTGTGTGGGCTCCATCGGACATTTTCCATCGGATTTTCCGACACACAAAGTTGGAGAGCAGGAGATAGAATTTTCCGACAGCAAAATCCGATCGCGTCAATTGTGTGTGGCCTGTTCCGACGCACAAAGTGCCACGCATGCTCAGAAGAAATTCCAAGACGGAACAGCTCGTTCTGGTAAACTTAGCGTTCGCAATGGATACAGCACTTTCGTCACGCTGTAATGTTAAAGATGGTTTAATACTCTCTTCTTCTTTATAATGTGACAAGGATATATTAGTTTTGCTGCTCAAATTCACACAGACTTCTCACAAACTTATTTTGTTACTATTTATCTGGATTCCCTCAATATATTTTGATTTCTCACATCTGACAACATTTTTTTTATTATTTATTTAATTTTTTTTTTGGCTTTAATATAGATTCTTTTTTTGTGTTTGTATTTTTTTGAAGGGTTTTTTTGGGATTTTGATTTGTACTCCCGAAAATGTTTGTGTGTGTTTTTTGTGACAAGTTCCCACAACACCATTGATATGTTGTTCTATTTAATCTGTAGGAGATTGTTTGGTGTTGTTGTCCCTTGTTAATTTCACATTTTATGTTAGAAATGTACCTGAATCCTCACCAACAAACTGTCCTTTTTGGATGAAAACACACACAGGAGAGTCTAATTTCCCAAAATTTTTTTTATTAAGGGCTCACAACTAACCAAAGAGGGAGGCAACGCTGGAGAAACTGCAGAAATGGGTGAAGCCTTGGACCCCCAGGGCAGACATCAACTATTTTGAAGCAAAATTGGTGGCCTGAGGATTCCATATCTAAGGGAGGGCAGTCTGGTCCAGAAGTCCCAGAGATCCGGGAAGCAGCAGATGACATCTGTGTCCCCAGGCTGTGGTCATACGAGAGACTGCAGCTTCTGTCAGACCAAACTGAACCCAGGGCCATCACTCTCAGGTCTTCCTTCAACACTTCCTTACACGCGGTGGCTGTGTTGGTGGAGTTGTGGCAGCAGTAGGAGGAGGAGGAGGAGGAGGAGGATGGTCCAACTCAACCACGTCGGTCTTGGGTGTTAGTTCCCCACTCACCCCCTTACGTAGCACTTTATAAAGCAGGTCCTCACAGAGCCTGCGTTGACCCTCCTGCATGCCCTGCAATTTGGTGGCAGCCATGCAGGCAAAGGCCTCTTCAGGAGTGGGTAAGGCTCGTAGGGACGCCGAAGCCTCCTGAATCAGCCTGAATGCTGAATCCTGCACGGGACTCGGAGTCGTCTTCCTGGCTCTTTTATATGGAAGGTGGAGGGGAGGAACCTGAGACTCAGTCAGGCTGCGACTGGTCCCTGGCTTCTCCTGGCTGCCACTTAGCCCCGCCTCCTCCTGGCTGCCACTAATCACCGCCTCCTCCTGACTGCCACATTCCACAGCCTCCTCCTGGCTGAGGTCTTCCTTTGTATGAAAAGGGACATAGTTTTAGTATTTTCTTCATCAATCACACGCAATTTTCACCTCCTGACTGTTGCAAATTGAATGTTAACAAATATAACAGACTATCCTTCTGAGCCCAGCATTTTTCATTCTTGTCCCAAATTTGGGTGCCCACTACTGTCTATTGATATGTAAAACACTTTCAATCAGCACTTAGTGATCAATACTAACATCTAGTAAACATCATTTATTTATTGACCAGAAATCTGTAGAAGAATGCTATACCTGGCTCCAGCTGGGCTCCTCCACTTCTTCCTGGCTGGAAGGCCCAGGTTGGACGTCGGAAGCCTCAGCTGGTATGGAAGGAAGCGTGGAAGGAAGAGTAGAGAGTGATTCCCTGACTTCAGTGTGGTCTGACAGAAATCGCAGTCTCTCGTAGTACCACAGCCTGGGGACATAAATGTCATCTGCTGCAGCTCCGGATCTCTGGGAATCTGTGACCTTCTTGCACTCCCTAAGATATGTGCTCCTCAGGCCACCAATTTTGGCTTTTAAATAGGGGATGGTTGCTGTGGGGACGACCGGCTTCACCCACTCCAGCAGTTTCTCCAGCGCTGCCTGCCTCTTCTGTTTCTGATTATAGTGGGGGTGTCTGACCTGCCACAGACAGGGCAGCTCCCTGTATTTGTCTATGAACAGGGGGAGGAAATTGTGGTCGTTGAACCCATCCATTTTCTCTGCAAGACACAACACAAGACAAACCCTAATGTCAGGCCAAACTCCCCTAATCTTGTTACAATATAGGCTATCATTTCGAAGCAGTATAGGCCCAAGTTTAGATCCTACCTTCGTTATCACGATCGGCGCCTCTGATGCACCTTCCTCCGCTCACAGATCGTACGTAAGATGCACGCGTGTTATGCTTTATACACACTGCGCATGCGTGTAACTCCACCTGCCCCTGACGTTCTTTCTAGTCTATTCCCTGCCCCTTTTCGTTCGGTGCAGTGGGTGAAGAGCACATGGCGGATACACAGCAGGTGCGTGCTAATTGTAGCAACGAGGAGGAGAAGGCAGGGCCGGATCCGGAGACGTCCCGATCCAGAAGGAGATTTAAGGACTCAAATATGTCCTTTGGGGAGATGTTGGAGATGGTGGACATCCTGAAGAAGGCCGACTATGATGGAAAGTATAGGCCTTACCCCAACCCCAATGTCAGAAAGGCCAAGATCATGGCAAAAGTGGTCAGGAGTCTGCACCGGAATTTCTGGGTACGACGATCGAAAGATCAGCTCAGGAACCGGTGGTCGGACCTCAAATTACGAGAACATGAGCAGTACAGAAAGATCCGGAGAGTGCTGCAAACAAGTAAGTAGTTGTGCTGTGTTCCTATTCTTTATGTTTATTACGTTCGTACTACTCCATGTGCTTTTAGGAACTGTTGTACAGTTTAAAATGGCAACTTTCATGTTCATGGGCACATTATTCATTCGGATCAAACATTTTGCTTTCGGACTCTAAAATACCATTGTTTAGGCCATATGCATTTGGCCACCATTTTGACGCCCTATACTTGTCTTAAAAGAATTGGGTTGTGTAGATGGCTTTGTTACTAGAATGAAATGCAAACTAGATTCTGTGTAAGGAGAGGACACTGAGCAGCTGTTTACACATCTGGACACTGGAGCACTAGTGTGGGACACAAGAACACCCTTTTTATTAGGGGGACCACACAGGTGCTCCAGTGTATACTATAGGGGGGTCTCCATCTGTGAAGCTTGTACTAAACAGGTAAAGTATTGCAGCTTGACAAAGGACACTGAAAATGCTACATCTTGGAACTCTGCTAAAATTGACAATTGTACCCCACTTCCAAGCAATGTTTCCTATTTCTAGTTCTGCCATCAAATATCTGTGTGCTAATTATACCATTTTTGTTTTACATAGGGGATAAAAGACTCGGAGGAGACCAGAGCCCCCCCCTCCTCTGGAAGAAGGGGAAATCCCACCAACACAATCTGAGCAGGAGGAAGAAGACGTGGTGGAACTAGTCACCACAACAGGTGAGTGTCTGCGACCACAGACTCAGATAAGAGATGGATGGATGCATTTTTTTTAGACCTAATTTATTTTGGGGTTCCTCTCTTTTTAGGTGATCGTGAAATTGTGGATCCAGATCCTTTCACATCCGAAAGTGCCCAGATCCTGATCGGGAGACCATGGGGTGTAATTTACAATTGGAAATCATCAAGAAAAACATCAATGATGTTATTCCAAAAAATAAAAAGATCATTGATGTTTTGGGTCGAGTTTAAAGCCCCTCCAAATCACTTTCTCCTTTTGTGTGCTACAATGTGCTAAATGTTTTTGTGATTTTTCCCAAAGCCAAATTTGCAACCCCTTCCTCGATAATAAAGTAGCGGTGAGGAAGGGCTTGCTCCCCCAAAACACATCCCTTGATCCCCCGTGATGGCAGGTCGTACATGTTGACATTGTTAAATTGGTGTGCATCTTCCAAATTTGGCTTTTCCTGGGGTGACTTCACCCCATCTGAACGCTATATCAAACACAGTTCCTAAATACTTATGTCTGATATTGCCTTCAAATTCTACCAAATGTGATGTTTGTAAGTTCAAGATTTGTGTCTTTCTTGTTGGTTTTACACAGGCCTGTTTTATCTAAAATGGAAATTTTGAGTTTTGATAATGCCACCCCAAAAATTGTTATACAACAAACAGGTTGGTTTGTTTGAAAAACCTTTGGTAAATGCACATGTGATTGTGCAGGTATTAAAAAGATTGTTAATCAAGAATGTGTGGATTATTGTCTCAACACTACAACACTTTTGGGGTGATGTCATTGTTGTTTTGTGAGAAAATGGGGGTTATTTACTAAGGGCAAATCCTCTTGGCACTAAAAGTGCAGTTTCAGTGCAGTTGCAACTGCACCTGTAGTGAAATGTGTTTTAGCATTTTAGTAAATAATAGCCAACAGTGCTTTGTATAATAAGGTTACACAATCACAACATTTTCTGGACTCAACACATTTCTGTCAGGGTCAGCTAAAACAAACACAAGCAGTAAATGTCCACAAAGAATTTCTTTTTTTGTTTTATTATAAAAAGGCTTCACAGATTTGCTGGCATATTGATAGCCCCTCTACCCGCAAAGAACTCCAGGTAGCGTAACCATACATCACGGGCACTCAGGGAGGGCAAGCCAGGACGGCCGCTTTCAAGCGCCGTCAGTGTGGTTTGATGTATCATTCCGGCCTCAGGCCCAACTGAGCCAGCATAGTTGGCCGAATGTTTTCTTAAAAAGTTATGGAGAACACAGCATGCAAGTATAATATGGTTCAGTTTATACTCCGCCATATGGATGGGTGTCAGAAATAGGTGGAACCGGCTGGCCAGGATTCCAAATGTGTTCTCCACCACTCTTCGGGCTCTGGCCAGCCGGTAATTAAAAACCCTCTGTTCCGGGGTGAGGGTCCTCATTGGGAATGGCCGCATCAGGTGGTCCCCCAGCGCAAACGTTTCATCAGCAACGAACACAAATGGGAGTCCTTCAACATTGTCCTCTGGAGCTGGCAAGTCCAAGCTGCCATTCTGGAGACGCCTGTAAAACTCAGTCTGGGCGATGACTCCACCATCGGACATCCGGCCATTCTTTCCCACGTCCACATACAGGAAGTCGTAATTAGCCGACACCACCGCCAACATCACTATACTATTGAACCCATTATAGTTGAAATAGTAAGACCCCGAGTTGGGTGGTGGGACGATGTGGACGTGTTTCCCATCAATTGCCCCTCCGCAGTTAGGAAAGTCCCACCGCTCGTCAAAGTGGGAGGCCACAGTCTGCCATTCCTGTGGCATGGAAGGAAACTGTTGAGGAAAAAACAATTAACATTACTATTTTTTCTCAGAAACATGGCAAGCAGATTAGACACAAACATTATGGGGCAACCTCCAGATAGCATTTATTAAGTGGAATTTAACAACGCCAAAGTATAAGGTACACCTATCATATTCCCCCTCCCCCCCTCTCATGGGCCATTTCTAACATTATAGGGGGTGTGTGGAAATCTTGGACAGGTAACCCTCTTCACTTCATTGAGAGATGAATGCCTAAATAATGAGTATTACTTGGAACAGCCCCTCCTTAGTTACACTATTGGCAGCCCACTGGACAGGTAAGAAGTGTCATAATACAAAGATATAAATACACACTGTACACATTTGAGGACATTTGGACATTCTGCTATTACCTATCAAGATAATAATAGGATCCCAAAACTTTAAACAGTACCATTTGAAAGTATACAGGCAGGCCCTTGCACTACATGCTTTGGGGAATTCATCCATAAATCTGACCAGTAAAGAGATGGGTATAGTATGCATGGGTTTGGCAAAGTCAGCAGATAGATGATTGAGGATAGATAGAGAATTTGGATCAGCTGACTTAGCAGTTGGGGGAGGGACGGTTACTAAAAATTATTTGGGGACACCACAAAAAAAAAGCCTCTGGCACTCTGCCAGAATTTAAAGCAAAAATAACATTTCCAAACATTTTAGGGGGTGTTTGGGGTAAAGCACTACTATGGAGCTGAAAAAATACATTGTTAAGTGACTACATGAGGTGAATATAGGGCCAGGAGACACCATGCTGGGGAGGTTATTGAAGGGCAAATATGTATGAAGGACTAAAATAATAATTACATAAAAATCCAGCATGCATGAGGACAAAGGGGACATTCACAGCATATTACAATCATGGTAATTAGGGATTGAGGAAAGAAATACAATATATTAGCAAACATTCAATACAATAAAATGTGATATTAAAGGATAAAAATCTTACCTTCATATACTCCTTCTGTAGGACCTGGATGATGGCAGAACAGGTCTCTGGGATAATGATCCCCAGAGCCTGGGGGGAGATGCCTGTCAAGAACTTGAGGTCCTGCAGGCTTCTCCCTGTCGCCAAATACCACAGGGTAGCGACCAACCTCTGCTCCAGAGTGATGGCTTGCCTCATGCAGGTATCATGCCTGCTAATATAAGGGGTCAGCGAAGCCAACAGATGGTGAAACACGGGGTCCGTCATCCTGAGAAAGTTCCTGCAATCATTAGGATTATTCTCACGGATCTCACGGAGCAAAGGCATATGAGAGAACTGGTCATGCTGAAGCAACCAATTCTTGGTCCATGAACTTCTCCCCACCTTGTTCATGGACTGGACTTGTGTCAAGGTCAGGACCCCAACAACAAGCCCCCGCACAGCACAAACTCTACGAGGAGTACGTAAACGCAACATGGCTAGAAAACGGTCGGCTGCTCAGAACGAAGTAACAGAACGCACTGAAGAACAGCAAGGCCTGTGAAGAGTGACCTGAAAAACAGCAACGAGCGGACAAGATCGCACAGAGAACTCCAATACGAACTAACTGCACGCACTGAAGAGCAGATACAAACCCACAAGCACAAACTGAACAGCAGAAAACGATCTGAAAACCACGAGTCTGAAAAAGCGCGAATCGTCTCTCACCAAACTTTTACTAACACGAGATTAGCAAAAGGAGCCCAAAGGGTGCCGCGCTTGGTTCTGAACCAGCCTTTTCTAGTCTCGTCGTACGTGGTGTACGTGACCGCGTGGTTGGCGATCGGAAATTCCGACAACTTTGTGCGACCATGTGTAGACAAAATAAGTTTGAGCCAACATCCGTCGGAAAAAATCCTAGGATTTTGTTGTCGAAATGTCCGAACAAAGTCCGACCGTGTGTACGCCCTATCAAAATGAATGTGCGTGTTATACGCCTGTGCGGGTTATACGCCGATAAAAACAGTACCTATCCAGCAGAGAAAACAGGCAACCAGAAAGATATGACAGAATTTGGGGAAAATGGAAAAATTTTAAAACTTCGGAGAAATATCTAGAAAAGATGACAGAGGGAAATAAGAAAAAAGGATTGAGTGCAGACCAATTGGGAGGGCAGAGGTGGGAGGGAAGATGGGGATGGGGGGGAGAAGTAGGGGGGGTGGATGAGTATGGGTAGGGAAAGAATATAATTTTTGCAAGATAGATATAAAAGTAATAGTAGCAACTAAAATTGAAAATTAAAGTTTGGACTTTTATTACTACTGTGTTTATTTAATTAAACTTTGAATTTTTTTGATAATAGTAGAAATAAAAAAATACCACACTGATGTGAAATTGAGAAGGAGACAATAAATGAACATAAATCCAACTGATGTCACCCGCAATCAGGGGGTAAACCTTTATAAGGTAATATATGACGCTATAAAAAATAACTAACCAGCGTCACCCGTGACACTAATATGGTGATCACTGGTGACAGGGGTGAAAGGGTTAACTGGGGGGGTGATCAAGGGGTTAAAACCTTTATGCGGTAATATATGGGGGTACCCTGACGCTATAAAAGACTGACGGTGAAACTAACCAACTATCTGGCTAACCCGTGACACTAATACGGCAATCAGATTATAGATCTATACACTGTGTTAGTGACATTGGTGACAGGGGGTGAAAGGTATAACCCGGGGGCAATCAAGGGGTTAAACCTTTATTAGGGGGAGTTATGGGGTACCCTAGACCTACCAGGGCCTACTACTAACTGCCCTAACACTTATTAGTCACAAATGACACCAATGCAGTGATCGGTGAAAACTGCACTTGGTGACTCTGTGACAGGGAGTGAAGGGGTTAACTGAGGGGGCGATTGGGGGTGACAAGTGTGCCTGCATGTACTGGTGTTAGTGTAGTGTTGTGCAGCTCATGGTTAGATGTCCTATCTCCTCACTCTGGAACGGAGTCTATTCTGGCACTCCTCTCCTACATGTAAAAATCATATTTTTTTGCTAGAAAATTACTTAGAACCCCCAAACATTATATATGTTTTTTAGCAGACACCCTAGGGAATAAAATGGCGGTCGTTGCAATAAAATGTCACACAGTATTTGCACAACAATTTTTCAAACACTTTTTTTTGGAAAAAAACAGTTTCATGAATTAAGAAATAACAAAACAGTAAAGTTAGCCTAATTTTTTTATAATGTGAAAGATGGCTTTACGCTGAGTAAATAGATACCCAACATGTCATGCTTTAAAACACTTGTGGAATGGCGCCAAACCTTGTAATAGGAATGGTGCGTGACAGGTCCTCTTTATGGAGAGATGTGGGGTCTATAAGACACCACATCTCTGCTCCAGGCTAGAAAGCATCAGATCAAAAAAATGAATGATCCGATGCTTTCCAGCGGAGATTTCGGCTTTGTTTACATCCGTGGATCATATGTAATGTCATTACGTCGCGCCCGGGCCTCAGACGGTCTTAGAGATGACTGGTGACCATCTGGTTTACCGAAAATCTCTATGCTCTTTATCCGGCAGTGGTGGATTCTTTCTCCAGGTCCCCGATCGCATGGGAGAGCCCGGAGAATCACCAGAGGGCGGCAGGAGTGGGGATGTCCCCTTCCGCCACCTGTAAGAATGATCAAGCAGCTGAACTGCTGCTATGATCATTCTTACGGTGCACAGAATCACCGGCTGAAAAAAAAGATATCTGAATGATGCCTGCAGCTGCAGGCATCATTCAGATATCCCCACTGAAAGTCAATCATGTCATATAACGTCCTTGGGCTGGAAGTGGTTAAGAAAAAAAAGGTAAAGTCCACCCTGCCCCAAAGCACCCCCCATGATGAGGGTATGTGGCCTGGTAAGGCATTTGCTCGCCCCCCCTTTCCTGGCCTGCCAGGCTGTGTGCTTAAATAAGGGTCTGGTATTTACAAGTTTACAAGTTAAAATCCATATTTTTTGCTAGAAAATTACTTAGAACCCCCAAATATTATATATATTTTTTTTAGCAGAGAATCTAGAGAATAAAATGGAGATTGTTGCAATATTTTATATCACACGGTATTTGTGCAGCGGTGTTTTAAACGCAAATTTTTGGAAAAGGGACACTTCCATGAATTTTAAAAAATCCAAACAGTAAAGTTACCCCATTTTTTTGTATAATGTGAAAGATGATGTTACGCCGAGTAAATAGATAACAAACATGTCACGCTTTATAATTGCACGCACTCGTGGAATGGCGACAAACTATGGTAGCTATGAATTTCCATAGGCGATGCTTTAAATTTTTTTTACGGTTACCAGGTTAGAGTTACAGAGGAGGTCTAGGGCTAGAATTATTGATCTCGCTCTGACAATCGCGGCGATACCCCACATGTGTGATTTGAACACCGTTTACATATGCGTGCGCGACTTCCATACGCGTTTTCTTCGCTGCGTGAGTTAGCGGGGACGGGGGCGCTTTAAAAAAAAAATTTTTTTATTTATTTTATTTATTTTTATACTTATAAATTGTGTTTAAAAAAAATGTTTTTTTTTTTTTACTTTTATTGCTGTCACAAGGAATGTAAACATCCCTTGTGACAGTAATAGGTGGTGGACAGGTACTCTTTATGGAGAGCCCCCATCCCTCCTTTACACTTCAAAGTATTCAGATCACCGAAAACGGCGATTCTAAATACTGTGTATTTTTTTAAATTCGGCACCATTGGCAGCCGAGTAAATGGGGAAGTGACGTCATGACGTCGCTTCCGCATTTACATTGAGAAGGCTGGAACGAAGCCGCCGACAGCTTCGTTCCAGCCCGCCCACAGCCGCCGGAGGCACCCGATTGGACACCGGGCCTCCCGATCGCACGGGAGGCCTGGTAAGAGCGGCGGGAGGCGGCGGGAGGGGGGGATGTCCCCTCCCACTTCTCCGGTATAACAGCTGAGCGGCTTTTAGCCGCATCGGTTGTTATATACGGATAGCCCATCGTCTGCTCGAAACAACGGTACCGGGATGATGCCTGCAGCTGACCCAAAGGGCCTGTTATGGATTGGAGGACCCCCATGCTGAATTCTTTAGTTTTCAAAGCCAGGGTTATTTGTTTACACTTAGCTGTCAGCGTGGAATCTCGCTGATAAGTCAAGGCTTATAAAGGACAAGGAGGCCACCTGCTCCTTTAGTACCATCTATTCTTCACAATGAATTTGTATTGATTGAATATTTTGGATTTGAATACTTCCATTGGAAAAATTTGAATCCATTCGGAAATGAATAATAGAAATGAAACTAAACTAAACAAAAATAATTTTGTTACCAATGCATTGAAATTCAATTAGTAACTTAACGAATTGATCCAAAATTAAACACATTTTTTCGTTCGCACATATCTAGATTCATGATTTTGTTTTTACCTTCAGTTTTGTTTTTGTCTCCTGTGGACATCTATGGACAAACCCAGCATCAAAATTCAGTGTGGGCAAGGGATTGTTTGGTTGTAATTGATATTAAAGCCCTGTACACACGGGGCAGAATGTCGGCCAGTATTTTTTGTACCTGCAAATGTCTCCCGACATTCTGCCCATGTGTATGGGCTTTAATACACATGAGCAGAATGTTGTGAGACATTTGCAGGTACAAAAAATACCGGCCGACATTCTGACTGTGTGTAAATTGGTCTGTTGGACATGCATGCTGGAAAACTACCAGCCACCGACTCCTGGTCAGCGCTCTGAGCCAATGGCAGAGAGCACTGATTGGAGTGTTCTGGTGGGGGGGCTGCCCCCCATCAGTACCCGATAGCTCAGCGGGGGAGATCGCTGAACTAACTTTGCATGTTTAGTACAGCGGCTCCCTACCTGAGCGGTCAGTTTATTTTGTGCAACCCTAGTTTTTTTTGTGCACCAGGCTTTAGAGTAAAAAACTGTATTCAATTTTCACAATTACAAACGCATACTATAATTGACTGGGAGAATCTTTTTAAAGCAATATTGTGGCATGAATGACAAATATAGCTTTACAACTCATTTTACATGATATCTGATAAAGATGTGCATCTTTACAGGGATTCCCACATTCTATAAATTACACTTTTTATAACTGTAATTATAAAAATACCTGCTATTCTCCTTAATTTTACATGTTATTTGTCTACTATTTGGCCCTCCTTTAGCCTATGGTTACTATTATATCCCTGAGTGCAGTGCCCATTTGAGAGGTCTTCCCATAGCAAATGAATGTTCCTGTCTGCTTGGTGTTGTAGCATAAATATTGCATTCAGAAGGTATCAACTCAACAATCACACTGCACAGGTGCCAACCCTCTACCTTCTCTTTCCCTGACAAAAGGCAATCACTGTGCAGGTAAAAACACTATTTACAGCAAGCAGCACAACTGCGCAAGCACCAACTCAACATCCACACTGCACTGGCACCAACTCAATATGGCAATGCTGCTCTGCAATATCAGGTGTGTTGCTGCACAGTTGCTGCGCAGTTACAAACTTTGCCACTCATGTTATATTGTGGTAATGCCTGTGCAGAGTCCGCCTCTTGTCAGGGAAGGACAATATAAGGAAAAAGGTTTCACCCTGAGTGATTCAAAAGCCTGCCTGATACTTGCCATATACTATGCTTGCACCTGAACAATTTCAGCCTTTTGCCTGGGAAAGAAAAGGGGTAGAGGGGAAATGGACCCTAGACTAATAACTCTAGGGAACCAAGCGCAGTTAGTAAGCTGAGGATGAGGAACTCAATTAATGACAATAAACTAGTCACTACTCACTAAAGATGGCCACACATTGATCAAAATTCAGCCAGTTCAACAGGGCCAGACAAATTTCAATCCAGGTATGGGCAGGGAGGTTGTACAGAAGTCAAACTAGTGATTGGAGGGAGGTCTCTTTGTACCCCCTATTTTAGGGAACTTACTTGTAAGGTTAGACTCTGAGGAGTCGAGTAGTTAGAGAGTGTAAGGTTGAGTGGTTTATGTTTGGAAGGGGTTGATTGTGGGTTGTATGGTGGCTGTATGGTGGCTGTGAACAGGTTATTACCTGGTAGACAGCATTCGCTTGGTTAACGAGGTGAGTTTGTGAAACGGATGAGTGTTTGGGAGTGCTTGAGGTGAGTGGGGATTCTTGGGAGTTAAGTAGATAGGGATAAAAGTTGTCTAAGAGTAGGTGTGGTTGCTGTTTGTGTAGTTGGGTGTTGCTATAGTGTAACAAGGCTTTTTTTTTTCTCTTCCTCCTCCTCTCTCCCCTTTGTTCCTTTCTCCTGTTTTGTTCTATGAGTACCATAAAAATATGTTCCTTTAATGTTGGGGGGATAAATGTAGCAACTAAAAGATCCCAAATTCTGTATTCCCTTCAAAAACAAAATGTGGGTATTGCTTTCTTGCAGGAGACGTACTTTCGTTCAGATCATGTACCTAACATACAAAATAGATATTATTCTACCTGGTATGATGATACGTATACTTATTCTAAATCAAGAGGTGTCTCGATAACAATTCATAAATCAATACCCCATCAAACTTGGTCAAACTAGAAACTAGAAACTTGGTCAAATCATGACGGTAGGTCATTGCTATTGAAGGTAATCATATATGGAAAAAAATACACATTGATTAACATTTATTTACCAAATGTGGATCAGATTAAAGTAGGTACTCAATTGTTAACAGACTTAATGGAAAGAGCAGAAGGGGTGATAATAATATGGGGTGATTTTTATTTTGTTTTTGATCGGGAGATGTATACCTCCGCATCCTCAATCCCCCATACGAGTACTGACAAAAAGAAATTTAAGGATATGCTAGAGAAACATCACCTGGTTGATATTTGGAGGGTCTCTCACCCAACGGAGAAAGATTATATATTTCACTCAAAAGTGCATGGTACATACCATAGATTAGATTACTTCCTGATAAATCAACTAGGAATGGCCACCGTCTCCTCTACAGAAATAGGTAGCTTTGTGTGGTCAGACCACGTCCCCATATTTTTGGTAATTGATACACCAGGAGCCAAAATAACAAGAGGCACATGGAAATTAAATGACAACCTACTATATGATGAGGTCTGTACGTTGGAGATCAGATCGGCTATTTCAAACTTTGTACTAGATCATGTAAAAGATGATACCTCCCCGCCCGTGCAGTGGGAAGCGTTAAAATGTGTACTGAGAGGTCTGTTTATAAAACATGGAGCTAGACTAAAAAAAGCAAAAGGAAATAGATCGGCTCAATTATTGCAAGAAATAGAGCAATTGTAAAAAACAGCATAAACAAGATCTAACATGGGAGACATCAATAGATCTAACAGAAAAACTACTCGAATTGCGAACCTTGCTAAATGAGCAAACATTAAGGCTTAGGGATAAAAGTCGTACTTTATTCTATCAATATGGTAATAAACCCGGTAAATTATTGGCTAGAGCACTACGCCAGCTAGTGAATACAACATCTATTGTAAAGATTAAGTCAGAAACAGGAGATATGAAATATGAGCCAAAAGGAATTCTGAAGGCATTCCATAATTTTTACTCCCGATTATATAATTTACCTAATCAATTGGCTGAGAGGGATCCTGAAAAATTTCAACAAAACATTCGACAATATATAAATGATACTGCTGGGGGCGTGGCCTGGACGGAGACCTAGATGGCTGCTTGAGACCTGAGCTCCTGTAGACTGGGGACCGTGGCTTGATACTTGGGGAGAATTCAGCACTAAAAACGCCATGAATAGAGCAACCAGGAGCTCCTCCACCTCCCGCACACCCGCCGAGACCGGGACACAGCTGAGCCGCAATATACCGGAGATATTCCGGACTCAGCGCCAGTCGACGCACGCGGCCTCACAGGCGCCCTTGCAGGCCCAAGCACCGGACTCCCCTGAAAGAGCATCCGCTTCTCAGATGACAGGGACGGGGACACCCCCCTTCCTGCAGACCCAGCCGCCCAGCCTGCTGGACCTGGAGAAGTTTGCAGCTGACATCAAGAACACAGTGATGGGAGTCATTGCTGACCTCCGCTCAGACTTCCAAACAGTGACTCGGCGCATCAGCGATGTAGAAGAAACCACTCAACATCATGCTGCAGCCATTCGCCAAGTTCAGGGAACTTACGATGCACAGCTTACACACCTTCTAGATCTTCACAGACATATCGAAGATTTAGACAACCGCGGACGCAGACACAATATCAGGGTGCGTGGCGTGCCTGAAAATAATGACCCTGGCCTTCTACAACAAACTGTAAGTAACATCTTTAATGAACTAATAGACCGACCGGCTGATTCTCCAATAGAGATGGAAAGAATACATAGAGCATTGCGCCCTCAGCCCCGAGATAATGAGCCGCCCAGAGATGTAATTTGTTGTATAGTGAATTTCCCCCTGAAGGAGGAAATCCTTAGGAAGGCGAGGGAAAAAGGCCGGATCATTCATAATGGCACCGAGATTAAAGTGTTTCAGGACTTATCGCAGATAACCTTACAGAATAGAAGGGCATTGCGCCCCCTGCTGGAAGCTCTGCGGTCTCGGAACATACAATATCGCTGGAAATTCCCCTTCGGGTTATCTGCAGCCGCAAGGGGGCGCTCGGCCCTGCTCCGCACCCCGGAAGACTTACAGGCTTTCTGTGACCAGCTCGATCTCCCCCGCATAGATCTTCCAGAATGGTATTCTTTCTACTATCCGACGGAACCGTGGCTTCCTGTCTCTCTTAACCCGTCGCCGAAAGCACAGCGACAAAGATCGAGAAGACATCGAGACGGGCCTTCCTCTCCTAACAACGGATCTTCACGACGAGATATATACCAACAAAACCCTGGATCTCCGTCTTCACCTCCAGCTAGAAGAGACCGCATGGAAGCCTAACAAGCAACACTTTTTCAGCAAAATTTGATTCGCCTACGCCATATGACTGCCCCTTGCCATCTGTTCTCACGCCTGTGTTTTTTTTTCGGTTGTTTTTTTTTTTTTATGGGTTTTTTACCCCCCTTGTTTTTTTTTTTTTTTTTTTTTCTTTTTCTTCTTCTCTTCCCCTCTCCCTGTGTTTATCTTTATTTTTGTTACAGTATAGATGACACGCCTGACCTGCCATCAAAAATCCTCACCAGATGATGTGAATGACTCACAGGCACGCAATTCCTCCTGTCCACCAACCTCCTGGCCTCAACTATGGCCGTTTGGCCATGGGACAAGCGGCTTATGCAGGCAAGATCAGGTATACCCCCACACAGGACAACCTTACTGGGAAGGTAAGATAAGGGGAACTGTGTGTACATGACCGTCTAGTCCCTACGCCCTGCTGGGCCTTGTCCTTTGCCATTCCCCCTTCCTCCTCCCTGTGCAACAGATCCTAAGGGGACCGTACCTAGACCACCACAGTGACTCTCATTGGCTCACTTAGATCCTTACACTTCACCCTGGAGCGTGGGCAGGAGGCTTGTTGGCTTGACTTCTTGCTGCTGCATTACCGGACATACCGTACCTCCGAATGCAAGAACGTGGACCTCCCCTCTCCAATACGCTAGGTCCTTACCTTGTGATCTCCAATATGCCTCCAGTTGGCTTAACCATCACCCATCCACATCCAAGTGACTCTGAATTCCACCTTATGTTAAGTTAAGGTCCTTGGACTTAATTTAAGCAGCCTGTCCTGGGATAACCAGCATTGGGTAGAATGGGAGGAAATGCATACAGCTATGAAGTTACGTGATGATGCCTCCCTATATGCAATGTTTGTAACCCCCCCATGCACAAAGTCTTATCCACGGAATTACATGCATACTCTCCGGGGCACTTAATCAGTCTGAATTAGGGGGGAGGAGGGCTGGGACTGAATCCCTGACCCTTTCTGGTTGAATCATCCACAGTACCATAGCCCCATACTTAGTCTATTCCACCTGGATTTCTAAACACCACAGGGAATCCCCTGTGGTGTGTGGCAAAAACTGTCCCCCTAAAGAATTTGATCCTGATTTGCATAAAAATCCCCCCCCCTTTTTTTCTTTTTTTTTTTTTTTTTTTTTTACTAGTATTGGCTTCGTGAGGGGAGAATATGCATGGGATCCCATACACCCCTAATATATCCCCAGGCTGTAACCCACATTCTATATTTTATGTTCTAAATGTTTGCAAACGGCTGCCAGAGGGTACACCATACACCCACATTAGCGATTGACGCGTGAAGTACTCCGAGTCTCTGCGACTGCCCTTCTTTCCTTTGTGTGCCTACTTAGACCGGTTCCGTCTCAGGACCAACTAGGGGTCTTTTAGACCCTTTTAAGCACTCCAGACTCTCGGGGACTACATACGCAACCCCCTTGCTGCTAGATCACTTTCGATAGTAGCAATAATAAATAACAATAAATATTTAACATTTAACATTTAATGAATATTTTTTTCTTTTCCCTTTTTTTTTTTTTTTTTTTTTTGGGAGCAAACCTGCAGAACTACATCGAGCATATATATATATTGAGCATTTATCTTAATGTTGCCAACCCCCCTACTCCCCCCCCCCTTTTTTTTTTTTTTTTTTTTTCGGCATGGTGACTTATGGGGGCAAGCTCCACCCAATCAGATAAGGAGTCCTCGAGTTTCAATAGATTTTAGGTCAAGTAGACATTGTTTTTCTTTCTCCAGAGGCTCTTGAAGGCGTTAAACGTTGCTCAGATATAGGAGAGGTCAGCCCTTGGCCTCGACAGCCGTACATACTGTTTCAGGTTATATGTTACATACTATAGGTTAACTATATGCTAACTTTTTACTTGTTAAGTTAATGTTTCTGGTTGATATGCTCAAATTGCAAAACTGTTATGGCTCCCCAAGGCCATTATCATACACTTCATACACGATCCCTTTCCCATGGTCCCCAGTTTGCGGAACCACCTGTGGGTTTTTCCGTTCGTACCTACGCTCCCACACAGCGGTTTCCATTGGATTCCCGCTGACCTACCAGCTTCCCCATCTATAGGTGGAATAGCAAATCTATTTCTACCTCTGGTAAATCACTAAATCCCGTATCTCCCATACCCTACCCCTTCTGCTTGTTGTCCCCTACCGTTCCTCCCTAGTCTCTCCTCCTCTCTCCTCTGCTTTTTTCCTTTTTCTGTTTTACTGTTTTTTGTTTTTTGTGTATTTTCCCTTTTTTTTTTTTTTTTCTCTTCTCTCTCTGTATCTTCCACTTTCCTGTGCCTCAACTGCTTGGTGTTTCCTCTCCGTGCTTACCCCTATTGTGGAAGAGGGCCCGCTCCCCCCTACTCTGGGTAATCCCCCGCCCCCCCCGGCTGACCGAGTTCCACCCACACTGATTCCCTGAGGGCTTACTATTAACTTGCTCTTCCTAATCACTTTTATGGAAAAGACCATGGCGCCCACTTCATCCCTAACGATGAAGTGTGTATCATTGAATGTTAAGGGCCTTAATCTCCCAGAAAAAAGATCTCAGATTCTGAACTCACTGACCAAACACAAAGCGCAATTCATTTTCCTTCAAGAAACACATTTCCGCTCTGATGCGGTGCCTAAACTATCTAACCATATCTATCGAACAGCACTGCACTCCACCAACCCAGTAGCAAAAACAAAGGGGGTTTCGATCTTAATCTCCAGACATGCCAACTTCCACCAGACTGACTCACTTATCGACCCAGAAGGCAGGTACATTTTTATCAAAGGTACATATGCCTCGAACCCAATTACATTAGCTAACATCTACTGCCCCAATGAACATCATGTTTCCTTCTTCAGAAAAATTTGCGACCTACTTTCGACTTTTCAGTCAGGTTTGGTTCTGCTGGGAGGTGATTTTAACGCCCCGCTGAACCCTATCCTGGACTCTTCGTCGGGAGCCTCTACCCTACCATATCGAGCCCTTCGGCAAATCAAAATGCAACTCCAAAACCTTACACTCCATGACGCTTGGCGTACCATGTACCCTTCTGTGAGGGACTACACTTTTTACTCGGCGCCCCACAGCAAATATTCGAGAATTGATTATTTCTTTCTCTCTCAAAAGGACCTAGCCCTACTCCAACAAACAACCATAGAACCAATGTTCCTATCCGATCATCATCCTATCACAATCACCCTTTCCTACCCTGAATCTAGCGCAAGAACAAAAACATGGAGACTGAACCCCTCTTTACTCAATGACCCAATGACGGTAGAACACTTGAAAACCTGTATAGACCTTTATTTCAAGGAAAACACTACCCCAGATGTCTCTACTGTGTCCCTCTGGGAAGCACATAAGTGTGTATTACGTGGCGAGCTTATTACACTCGCAGGGAAAGCCAAACGGTTACACCAAGAAAACATAACTTCTTTGATCATGAAGATCAAAAAGTTAGAAATGGCCCACAAACAGTCGCACGCTCAATCCACCTTACAAGAATTACTACATGCCCGATCACTTCTTTTGGAAGAATTAGGTAAACAAAATAGGAAACGCTACGTTCTTGGCCAAAGAGTTTTCTATGAGCATGGAAACAAATGCGGGCGTCTTTTGGCCCGCACGATTCAAGCCTCTAGAACCTCATCAACGGTTCATCACGTGCGAAATGCTCAGGGACTACTCTTACCCAGGAACGACAATATAGCGAAAGAATTTGAGAATTTTTATGCCAGACTTTATAACTTACACCAGAATCACCCCGGAACACCCGCGTCAGCCGCACGAGTCGACCGCATTAGAGAGTTTCTCTCGCAACATTCTCCAAAACAAATTTCCGCCCAACAATCTCAGGACATGGAATTACCTCTTACGAAAGGGGAACTAGAGCTGGCAATTAAACAGATGAAAACTGGCAAGAGCCCAGGCCCAGACGGCTTCTCTCTCCAGTACTACAAGACATTCCTAGACTCCCTTGCCCCGAAATTTCTCTCCACCTTTAATGCTTTTTCAGACCCCAAGATTGTACCAGAAGGAATGCTTATGGCTCACGTAGCGGTAATCCCTAAAGAAGGTAAGGATCCCACCCAAGTCTCAAACTACAGGCCCATATCGCTACTAAATGTAGATATCAAAATATACGCAAAAATCTTGGCCAACAGATTGCTCCCTTTGATCCCTGAACTCATTTCTCCAGATCAGGTAGGATTTGTCCCTGGAAGGGAAGCCAGGGACAACACTATCCGTACCCTGAATCTCCACCATTGGCTCACATCTTCTAAGTCACAAGGGTTCTTCCTCTCTCTCGATGCCGAGAAGGCGTTTGACAGGGTGGCCTGGGATTATATGCGGGAGGTGCTGGTTGCTGTTGGCCTGGCGCCCCGCATGCTCTCACATGTACTAGCCCTGTATTCTAATCCTTCTGCCAAAGTAAAGGTTAATGGCCACCTGTCAAACGCCTTCCCCATCAGCAATGGGACACGCCAGGGTTGCCCCTTATCCCCCCTAATTTATATTTTGACGCTGGAGCCCCTCCTCAATAAAATAAGATCCAACCCTGACATTGGAGGTCTGACTGTCGGTAGAAGGGAATTTAAGGTCGCAGCCTTCGCAGACGATATTCTTCTGTCCCTGAGCTCGCCCCGCATCTCACTACCCAACCTACTAAAAGATCTTGAACTTTTTGGCACTTTATCAAATCTCAAGATCAATCACTCAAAATCTAATGCTTTGAATGTGACTCTTCCCGCCCAGGAGGTAATCCACTGTCGAGATGCCTTTCCTTTTCGATGGGAAGAGGGGGCGATCACTTACTTGGGAATCAAAATTACCGCGCGGCTGTCAGACCTCTATATGTCTAATTTCCACATAGCCCTCAGCAAAATTCAAAATCATTTTAAGGAGTGGATGGGCTTGAACGTCTCCTGGTTTGGCCGTTCGGCATTAATTAAAATGATCATTTTGCCAAGATTACTTTATCTTATGCAAACCATCCCTATCCACCTTCCCCCGGCCTTCTTCGCAGCTTATCGCAAAGCATGTTCCACCTTTATATGGAAAAACTCTCCACCCCGCAAAAAAAATATTCCCGCCTAACGACGCAGAAAAAGAACGGGGGTATTGGCCTACCAGACTTATATAGATATTACCTGGCGTGTCACCTCACTAGGATAGTAGACTGGAACATCCACAGTAACATCCACAATATCAAAAAGATCTGGGTAGTCCTGGAAAATTCACTGATACCAGGGCCTCTACACTTACTTCCCTGGCTGTCTTACAAACCCTGGTCACAGAAGATAATATCACACCCCCTGATTTACCCCTCCCTGCTGGCCTTTAGAGGAGCAATGAAATTGGGGTTAGCTGCCTCGGTACCTGGTCCCCTAACTTCCTTGAGAGAAAATCCAGACTTTCCCCCTGGTGACTCCTGCTCCTATTTGATACGCGAATGGCCACATGATGACGTCTTAACTCTCCACTTTTTCTCAGAGGGATCCCCTCTCCCATATGAAAGACTAGTTAACACGTCCAAGATTGCTTCTTTTCCCTTTTGGTCGTATCGACAAATCCGCCACTTTCTCTCGTCCCAACCACACCAATCTTGTTGGACCAAACAACTCACTCCCTTTGAATCCCTTTGCTACTACAAAACACAACAAAGGCACTTAATCTCCTCAATATACGCCCTCCTTTCATCTTCACCTGCATTAACCTCTCACCCGGCATCTTCACAGCTGGCCTGGGACAAAGACTTTCAAACACCCCTCCCTACAGAAGGGTGGGACACTGTCTATGAATACGCACACAAATGCTCACTAAATGTTGCAGTCCAAGAAAATGGCTACAAAATTGCTACGAGGTGGTATAGGACCCCATCCCGACTGCACAAATTCTCCCCCTCTATCCCTAACACATGCTGGAGATGCGGCAAGCAGGAAGGGACAATGCTCCACATATGGTGGGACTGCGAACGCATTCAGCCCTTCTGGAGGGAGGTCAGTGAAATCATTTCACACATCACTACAGATACCCTGGACTACACCCCCGCACAATTTCTTTTACATCACACCTCTTTACCCAAAAAAAACATACTATAAGTCTCTGGCTATGCATTTGGTGAATGCCGCCAGATTATGTATCCCGGTGCATTGGCGTTCCAAGCACACCCCGTCCATTGGGGAATGGTACAGGAGAATTTCTAAAATAAAAGAGATGGAAGAATTGATTCATATTTCACAGGAAAGAACACATAAATTTTCTTTCACCTGGGCGTGCTGGAATCACTATGTGACTACTGAACGCTATCGCCAACATGTACTATAAAAAGAGATATGTGAACTTTAAACCTAACGGTGGACTCCCGTCGGTGGGGGGGGATGTGGGGGGAAGTGGGCCTTCCAGGGGGAGTGCTCTGGGGCGCCTTCTCAATCTATCCCCTTCATTTTTGATCCCTTCTTCCTCATTATTTTATTTGTGTACTTGTTTGTTGTTCCTCTTCCCTTGTTGTCCCTCCCTCCCTTCCTGCCTTATCCTCCTGATTCTACCCCTTTCCGCCCTCCCTTCTCCTTCTTCCCCTATACCCCATTTTCTTTCTTCCCAACTTCAGCTTCCTACATGGAAGCAGGTCTTCCTAACCGTGTCTTTACATAATCCTACACAGATGCTTGCAAGGGTACTTCACTCAGAGACATGAACTGGGGCCAACCGTATCACCTATCTCCTGGCCTGGGTTGGTCTTAACTGCTCAGGGGGGAGAGGGGGGGAGGGGAAATATGAATAACGATCCTCCACCCCATAGCTATTATATTCTGCATATCTGGTTGCGTTACCAGTACTGTATTATCTTAACATATATTGGATGTACCCAGCATTTCTTAGGCTTCCATACCCTGTTTGTTAATTACATTTCTGTGTCATTTGATTTGAATTGTGAACTGTAACTTGCTTTTTTAACACTAAATAAAATCTTTATGGATAAAAAAATGATACTGCTATACCGACTTTAACATCAGTAGAAATTGAGCAATTAGAAGAGGAATTCTCAGATACCGAAATACAGATGGTAATTGATGCATTAGTACCGGGGAAAAGTCCTGGCCCGGATGGTTTTACCCCAAGGTTTTACAAGTTATTTAAAGACCTACTAGTCCCAATCATGAAGTGGACCTTTAATTCGGTGTCTGCCTCTCAACCATTCGTTACACAGGGTATGCAGGCATATATTTCACTTATACCAAAACCTGAGAAAGATCACACAATATGTGAAAACTATCGGCCGATATCGCTGACAAATATTGATCTTAGACTTTACTCAAAGCTCATAGCTAATAGTCCTACTCCAAAAATGCCGACATATATCCACCTAGAACAAGCAGGGTTTATAGAGGGAAGAGAGGTACGGGATAACACCCTAAAAACCCTGACATTGATGGAGTATGTCCGGAGACACGCCACCCCATCCTGTTTTCTGGCGGTAGATGATGAGAAGGCCTTTGACAGGGTGGGATAGCGGTTCCTGGAAGAGACATTGAGACAGTGGAGGGTGGGTCCTATTCTTCGGGAGAAAATAATGGCTTTAAATAATAACCCAACTGCCAGAATACGAGCGAATGGAGAACTATCCGACATAATTAATATAATGAATGGAACCCGACAGGGTTGTCCCTTGTCGCCATTGTTATACGTATTGGTTATGGAGCATCTTACGATAGCAATTCGGAATAATATGGATATACAGGGAATAAAAGTGGGAGATGAACATTATAAAATGTCAGTATATGCAGATGATTTGCTAGTGTATATTACGAATCCAGTGGTAACCATACCAAATTTAATTAAAGATTTTAATTGTTTTGCCATACTGAGCAACTTCAAAGTGAACTACAATAAATCTGAAGCACTAAATATAAATAAGCATAAGAACATTGTGGATTCTCTTAAAAAAACTTTTCTTTTATATGGCAGGATAAAGCAATTAAATATCTTGGGGTATTTATTCCTGGGGAAATAGAAAAGCTCCAGGAATATAACTATCTGCCAATGGCGCAAAAAATAATTAAGACACTTCAACGGTATGATAGGGGCGTTTTCTCTTGGATGGGCAGGATAAACATTATAAAGATGGGCATATTGCCTAAGATACTCTGTATATTTTAGACCATTCAGATATTTCCCGCAAGAAATATTTTGAACCTCCTACGGAAGGCTATAGGGAGTTTTATATGGGCGGGTAAACCAGCGAGGATTATTAGAGCAGTACTAACTAGACCTAAAGAACAGGGAGTTTTGGCGTTTCCAGATCTCTCAGTATATCTTAAATCGGTATTTGTGACTAGAATAATGGACTGGTTCCATAATGCAGAATGTAAACAATGGGTGAAATTAGAGGAGGAGATCGTGGCCATGAAATTTAAATCACTTGCATGGATAAAGAGAGAAAATAGGCCCCCTGCTGAACAATTGCCATTTCAACATTGAAAGTTTGGGATGGATTGGTGGGGAGGGGGATAGGGTCTAACTATGTTGGCTCAATGACCCCCCTCTTCAGAAACCCAGAATTCCCACTGGCATTGGAGGCTACAACCTTCTTAAAATGGCAAAGTAAGGATGATATAAGGGTGGTGCAGATAATGGAGGGGAATGGACCTACCTCGATAGAGGTTTTGGGTATGGAATATAAAAGGAATGAAAGAGGGGAAAGTGAGTAGACTACCTACTGAGTTAGAAAAGTTATTTCTACAAGAAAATAAGCCGAAACATATACTATCTAAGGTATATAAATGCATAGTGTCTGAAAATAAAGGTCAGGAGATTAGTTATGTTAAAAAATGGGAGGAAGATCTAGGGATTGATATCCCTAAGAATAAATGGAAAAAAGCATTTATTTTAATCCATAAATTATCTCTTTCCAATAGACATCAGGAAAGAAATTATAAATTAATAGCTAGATGGTATAAATGCCCCGTAGACATGCATAAAATAAATCCAGAGAATGAGGACATCTGTTGGAGATGTCGGGCGGCAAAGGGTACTTTGTCACCTATATGGTACTTTTGTCCGGGGGTTCAGATATTTTGGAATGAAATCTATAAAATATATCGGACAGTGACAGGAACGAATTTACAACCAGATATATTGGCTTCGGTATTATCAATGATTCCAGGATCAGTAAAGAATATACAAAAGGGTGTCTTAAAACATTTTCTGATAGCAGCACAAAGTATTATTGCTAGAAAGTGGAAGAGTAGGACAGCTCCCACCATAGATGAGTGGATGAGCGAGATGAGCGAGATGCGCTCTATGGAGGAAAGGCTGGTGATTAAAAAAGGTTTATAAAAAAATTTATAACAGCATGGGAAGTGTGGGAACAGTTTAAAACATCGTCATCCCTGTTAGGGGAAACATAGGATGTATAAATTGAATGGTGACGGGGGGGGTGCCCTTTTTTTTCTTTTTCTTTTCATTGTTGTTGGAATATGTGGAGTTTGTATGGGGTATATATGGAGGTGGATGTTATGAAGGGATTGGAGAATGTAGATTATTGGGCCATCAATTTGACATAATGATAAAGTTGGTCAATAGATGGCCAGGATTGAACTTATGAATATATGTGTAAGTGAATCGTATTTTAATATACTGTTAGATAAGAACAGTTGTGTAAATGTTGGATTATAATAAATGTAAAAATGCTTTTGATAAATAAAGATATTTAAAAAAAAATTGTGACAGTACAATGCACGCATCCTTTATCAGCTGCCAATGGTGAGAGAAAAAAAGACAAGCCTGCTTGAGCCTGTCGTTGTGCCATGCTCACATGCATATTTGTTGCCAGCCCTCTGCTGCATATGTAGCATGCTGCAGTATTTCCAAAGTTGAGTTCCACCTGGTAGGCATGTCACTAATCAGGCAGTTTACGGGCAGGTGGAATTCCTGCTGAATTTCAGCCAACTGAGCACTAGCTGTGTATGACCACCTGAAATGGCTACAGACTCTTCTAGCCTGCTTTAGCAGATCTTCCAACCCTGAGTACCTGTTTATGAAACGCTGCACCACCAAATTGAGGACATTTGCCAGGCATGGCACATGTGTCAACTGGACCTGGATCTGCCCTTGAAGAGCTGATAGAATCTTTTCTTCAGTGTGGCTCCTATCCCCTAGACAGACCAGCTGAAGCACTGCATGGCAGCTTTTAGCCTGACTCATTGAATGGCCCCTTGAAATATTAGGGGGTACTGGTGGATCATAGGACAATTCAGCAGAGGGCATGGAGGAGGAGGAGGGAGTGGGGCTGACAAATCTTGCATCATCACCACCAGCTGTATGGAGGTGTGGCAGAAAAACAAGCTGCAGCATTAACTAAATATAGTGTCCCTTACCATGCTTGCTGGACCATGTGTCAGCAGTAATGTGGACCTTATGGCTAACTGCCTTGCTCAACGATGCCACAACATTGCCTTTTGCGTGATGGCACAGAGCTGGAATGGCCTTACGTTCAAAGAAATTGAAGCAAAGTGACTGGGAACCTGCCATTGTGGTACAGCACATTCTGCAAAATCACAGAAGGGGGCAGAATCCACCAGATGGAAAGGCAGGAATTGTAAAGTCAGCAGCTTTGACAAGTGTGAATTTAGACACTGGGCATGTGGGTTGCAGTGACTGTATTTTTTTTTATCGCTGCAACAGCTTTGGGCAGAGAAATTTGCCTGCTATTGTCTACAGCTGGTGGTGTGCTGCTGGGAGATGTGCTGCAAGGACCTGTGACACCCTTCACTATACCATCATCAGTGGAAACTGCTGAGAGGTCATGAGATATAGCGGGGGTAGACCTGAAAGGTGAGGAATGAGGAAGAGCAGAATTGCCTCCCTTTTGTCTGGCTTTCAGGTGCTCTTGCCAGTGGGCTGAGAAATGGGAGGTTAAATGCCTTGTCAAGCATGTGATACCCAAATTGCTGGTGTTTTTGCCATGCGTCATCTGCTTGAGGCAAAGTTTGCAAATCGCAAGAGTGAGATCGGCTACATATGTGCTAAAGAAGGCCCAGACAACTGAGCTGTGGAAAGTGGGCTGGGAGATAACAGGTCCACAATGTGATGAAATAGGGTGGCTGCTCTTAAAAAAAAAACGCACACATATAAATACCCTTCCTCCACTAAAATAAGAAAGAGTTATGCCACGTACACACGATCGGAATTTCCGTCTGAAAAAACATAGATGGTTTTACCGATGGAATTCCGCTCAAGATTGCCTTGCACACACACGGTCACACCAAATTCCGACCGTCAAGAATGAGGCGACGTACAACACATATGACAGAACTAGAAAATGGAAGTTCAATACCCAGTACGCCACCCTTTGGGTTCCTTCTGCTAATCTTGTGTTAGTAGAAGTTTGGTGAGAGACGATTTTTCAGCTTTCATGCTTTTCAGTCCGTTACTGCTCTTCAGTTTGTGCTTGTGGGTTTGTATCTGGTTTTCAGTGCGTGTAGTCAGTTCGTATCTGTTTTTCAGTGCGTTCTTGTCCGCTCGTTTCTGATTTTCAGCTCGCTCTTCACAGACCTTTCTGTTCTTCAGTGCATTCTGTTAGTTCGTTCTGACCAGCCGACCGTTTTGAAGCCATGTTGCGGGTACGTGCTCGTCGTAGAGTTTGTGCTGTGCGGGCTCTTGGTTTTGGGGTTCTTGCTTTGACCCAAGCCCAGTCCATGAACAGGGTGGGGAGGAGTTCATGGACCAAGAATTGGTTGCTCCAGCTTGACCGATTCTCTCATATGCCTTTGCTGTGTGAGATCCAGGAGAATGACCCTGATGATTTCAGGAATTTTCTCCAGACGAGGGACCCCCTTTTTCACTATCTGTTGGCTTTGCTGTCCCCTTATATTACAAAGCAGGACACCTGCATGTGGCAAGCCATCACTCCAGAGCAGAGGCTAGTCGCCACATTGTGGTACTTGGCAATGGGGAGAAGTCTACAGGACCTCAAGTTCTCTACAGGCATCTCCCCCCAGGCTATGGGGATCATTATTCCTGAGACCTGTTCTGCCATCATTCAGGTCCTGCAGAAGGACTATGTTAGGGTAAGTTTTCTCCTTTAACATCACATTCTATTTTTTTAATGTATGCTAATGTATTGTATTTCTTTCACCATTCCCTAATTATTATGATTCTAATATGCTGTGAATGTCCCCTTTGTCCTCATGCATGCTGTAAGCTTTTAATGCTTCTTTTTTGTTCTTCATGCATATTTGCCTTCACTAACCTCCCCAGCATGCTATCCTGGGCCCATATACACCTAGCCTAGTCACTTAACAATGTATTTTGTCAGGTCCATTGTAGTGCTTTACCCTAAACACCCCTTAAAATCTGTCCAAATGTTATTGTTGTCCTTAAATTCAGGCAGAGTGCCATGGGCTTTTTTTGGGGTCCCAAACTCATTTATAATCCCCCTAAAATGTTTCCAATGGGCCATCAGAGGGGGTGAGGAATCTAATAAGTGGACCTTATATGTTTGTCTTTAAATACTCCTTAAAATAAATGTTATACTGATTTTGGGCAAGAATGTTTGTGTCTAATCTGCTTGCAATGTTATGTGCAAAAGTATTCATAATTATTTTTTCTTTTTTGACTCCACAGTTTCCTTCAACGCCACAGGAATGGCAGACTGTGGCTTCCCAATTTGCTCATCGTTGGGACTTTCCCAAATGCGGAGGGGAAATCGATGGGAAGCACATCCACATCATCCCACCACCCCACTCGTGGTCATACTATTTTAACTATAAGGGGTTTCATAGTATTGTGTTGATGGCAGTGGTATCAGCGACATACAAGTTTTTCTATGTGGATGTGGGGAAGAGTGGCCAGATGTCAGATGGTGGAGTCTTTGCCCAGACTGAGTTCTACCCATGTCTCCAGAGTGATGGCTTGGGATTGCCACCTGCGGAAGAGAAGGTGGAAGGACTCCCATTTGTTTTTATCGCTGATTAAGCATTTGGTCTGGGTGATCACCTGATGAGGAAATTCCTGCTGAGGACCCTCACCCCGGAGAAGAGGGTTTTTAATTACCGGCTGGCCAGAGCAAGAATTGTCGTGGAGAATGCCTTTGGGATAATGGCCAGCCGGTTCCACCTATTTCTTACGGCAATAAATATGGCGGAGTACAAACTTAACCACATAGTTCTAGCATTCTGCATACTTCACAAGTTTTTGAAGAGAAATGCTCCGAATTATGTTGCCTCAGTTGGGCCTGAGGCCAGACTTCCAGAAAATCCACTGACGGCCTTGGAAACTGTCCGTCCTGGCTTGCCCCCCCAAAGCACCAGTGAAGTGCGTCAAAAATATGTGGATTATTTTATGGATACGGGGGCCATTGCTATGCCAGCAAATTTGTAATTATTTTAGATATTAAAAAAAATTTGATCTGATCAAATCTTGATTTTGATTTACTGCTTGTGTTTCTTTGAGCTGTCTCCTAGGTTCTCCTAGTGCCAAGTGGTTTTTCCATTATTAAATAACACCCATTGTCACTGTAAACACCAACTTAATACAAAAAATGGTATTGAGCATTGAAAGAAAAAGCCACACATTGTTGAGTATAAAACCTTTTACTACGTGCACATTCACATGTGCGTTGATATTTTTTTTTTTTAAATAACATATATTTTTTTTAAGTTTTACCTTGAAAATATTTTTTTAATACATAAACAAGCATGTTTCAAAACATAACATACACAACTCAGGAACTTACAAAGTTCAACATTGAAAAACTGAAGGCAATATCAGACATTATAGTGTCAAAAATGTGTTGATGTTGCCTTCATCAGATGGGGTGATGTCCCCCTGTAAAAGCCAAATTTTCAAGATGCACACAAATTGGGAGTCAAACTGGGGATTTCCCTCCTGATCCCATGCCTAATGTCAACATGTGCTATCTTCCATCATGGAGGATCAATGGATGTGTTTTGGGGGTGCAACCACTTCCTCTCACCTACTTGAGTTACAAGGAAGGGGTTGCACCCACAAAACGCATACATTGATATCTCCTGATGGCAGATATCACATGTTGACACACTGTGTGCATCTTCAAAATTTGACTTTTAAAATGTGTAAAAAAATTGTAAAAAATTGGGCCCAAAAAATTGAAAATGGTGTCATTTTGGTGTTCTTTAGATTCTTCCTTGTACATCAATCATGTTCTTCAGTTTGTGTTCTATGTCATTTGCTTTTTGCTTGATGACATCTGAATCCTGACTACAAAACATTATGTCCTGGATTAACCTTTGTGCACTGTCAGTCGTGAAATGAGTAGATTGTTCTTCCACAACATGCACATCACCTAAAAGAAGAAATACACACCATGTATTATAAATATGCAGGCATACATCTATTACCTGAATCTGTGGTGTCAGACACTCACCTGTTGTGGTGACAATCTCAAACACCTCTCATTCCTCCACATCCTCAGGTTGTGGTGTCCTCTGTTCCCCTTCTTCAGGAGTGGGGGTTTCCTGGTGTCCTCAGACGTCCGGAGTCTTTTCTCCCCTATGAGAATGAAAACAAAAGGTATACTTAGCACACAGATATTTGAGGCCAGAAATAGGAATATGAAACTGTTTGTTTTGGCAGAGTTTCAAGCTGAAGACATGATTTTTTTCCCTTACCAAAGCCTGGAATACTTAAATTTTTTGGACAAGTTTCACACATGGAGACACCCCAAGTATCCACTGGAGTACCTGTGTGGACACCCTAAAAAGTTTGTTCTTGTGTCCCACTCTAGTGCTTTTGAGTCCAAATGTGTAAACAGCTGCTGAGTGTCCTCTCCTTACATTACACTGAATCAAGTTTGCAATTCTTTCTAGTTTCAAACACATGTAGACAACAATGTCCTAAACTTCTTTTAACCACTTGCCGACCGCCTCACGCTGATATACGTCAGCAGAATGGCACGGGCAGGCAGAATCACGTACCCATATGTGATCTGCCTTCCGCGGGTGGGGGGTCCGATCGGACACCCCCCGGTGCCAGAGGCGGCCGGCATTTCTTTGCGGGCGATGAGAGGTGAGGGGGAGGCCATCCATTGTTGGCCACCCCCTCCCGATCGCTCCCGGCGAATGAAAATCCTTCCTGTGCCTCTGTAATGTAAACAGAGGCACAGGAAGTGATGTCATCCCTCCTCGAGCCGGTCTTTTCGATCCGGCGCAGAGGAGAGAAGACATCCAAGTAAGTGCACCAACACTACACTAACAGTAGAACACACTAGGCACACTTTTCACCCCCATCACCCCCCGATCACCCCCCTGTACCCCCTGTTACACTGACACCAATAGCAGTTTTTTTTTTTTGCATTGGTGTCAGTTTGTTACAGTTATAAGTTTTAGGGCAGTTAGGTTAGCCCCCTTTAGGTCTGGGGTACCCCCCTTTAGGTCTAGGGTACCCCCCTAACCCCCCCTAATAGAGGTTAACCCCGTGATCACCCCCCGTCGCCAGTGTCGCTAAGCAATCATTTTTCTGATCGCTGTATTAGTGACACAGGTGACGCTAGTTAGGGAGGTAAGTATATAGGTTCGCTGTCAGTGTTTTATAGCAACAGGGACCCCCATATACTACCTACTAAAGGTTTTAACCCCCTGATTGCCCCCTAGTTAACCCTTTCACCAGTGATCACCGTATAAGTGTTACGGGTGACGCTGGTTAGATTGTTTGTTTTTTGTAGTTTATAATAGTTTATTATAGTTTTAGGGCACCCACCGTTTATTACCTTATAAAGGTATAACCCCCTAATTGCCCAGCGGTGATATAAGTTACGTTTTTAGGATCAGATAAGGTCTGCGTCGCCCCAGGCAGCGTCAGGTTAGTGCCAGTACCGCTAAAACCCACGCACGCAGCATACACCTCCCTTAGTGCTATAGTATCTGAACGGATCGATATCTGATCCGATCAGATCTATACTCCCCAGCAGTTTAGGGTTCCCATAAACACAGTGTTAGCGGGATCAGCCCAGATACCTGCTAGCACCTGCGTTTTGCCCCTCGGCCCAGCCCAGCCCACCCAAGTGCAGTATCGATTGATAACTGTCACTTACAAAACACTAAGCACACATAACTGCAGCATTCGCAGAGTCAGGCCTGATCCCTGTGATCGCTAACAGTTTTTTGGTAGCGTTTTGAATCAGTTGCTAACAGTCAGGAGCTTTTTTGCCTGTGAGTCTCACTAGTGTACCCCTAAATTTAGATCCCAAAATGGCAAATCGAAGGTATACTAGTGAAGAGGCCTACACGTTTCTGAGCATGACAGATAGTGAAGAGGAAGTCACTTATCTGTCAAGTTCAGGCTTAGAATACGATCCTGTAGAGGACAGTGGCTCCATGACAGATAGCTCTGACGACGGAGTTGTGGTCCCTGCTAGGGTCAGGCGTACCAGACCCCTAACTTCTTCTGTCCTTGAAGTGCAAGAACCGCAGGGCTCTCGTATGGAGCAGAGAAGTACTAGTGCCTCTATTCCTTCAGGTGAACTGGCAAGCACCAGCGGCCTAGTACACCCTGGTCGTACATCCAGCACTGCAGTAACATGTGGTGACGTGGCGAGTCCCATAAGTGCAGTTCAAGCTGGCGAGGTGGCAAGCACAAGTAGTGTCAAGCTGCCACCAAGAAGAAGACGAACACAGGCCCGTCGTGCCCATAGTGCCCTTCCTGCTGCATACGCCAATCCGAATTGGGAACCCAACCATGTCTGCAGCACCCGTACTTCCCCCATTCACTGGCCAACCCGGAATTCAGGTGGAAACAGTTGATTTTATGCCACTGGATTTTTATTCGCTGTTTTTCACCGAAGATCTCTATAGATCTATTGTGGACCAAAGCAATTTGTACAACACATCGCCACTAATCCCCAGTCCTCCCTTGCCAAAGATTGGAAACCAATTACGGTTTCCGAATTTAAGACCTTTCTGGGCCTTTCCCTCAACATGGGCATAACTAAAAAGAGTGAGTTGCAGTCATATTGGTCCACTGACCCAATTCAGCATATGCCCTTGTTCTCTGCTTCCATGACCAGGGCACGATACGAGCAGATTTTGCGGTTCATGCACTTCAACGACAATGAACTCTGTCGTCTTCGTGGAGACCCTGGATACGATCGGCTCTACAAAATTCGGCCCCTCGTAAACCACTTCAACCAGCATGTTGCAGACTTGTTTACTCCCCATCAAGTTGTCTGCGTTGATGAGTCCCTGATTACATTTTCTGGCCGCTTGTCATTCAAACAGTACCTTCCCAGCAAGCGTGCCAGATACGGGGTCAAGATGTATAAGCTCTGTGACAGGGCCACAGGCTTTACATGTAGATTTATGGTTTACGAGGGCAAAGGTAGTCACGTAGAGCCGATAAACTGCCCTGACTACATAGGAAGCGCTGGCAAGATAGCGTGGGACTTGGTGTCACCCTTATTCGGAAAGGGGTACCACTTGTACGTGGACAATTATTACACGAGCGTGCCACTTTTTAGTCACTTGCTTGATCATCAGATTGGAGCATGTGGCACCGTGCGATCTAATCGCCGGGGCTTTCCCCAGCGGCTTGTAGATTCCCGTCTTAGGCTGGGGGAGAGAGCCTGCTTGCAGTGTAATAATTTGCTCGCTATGAGGTGGAGGGACAATAAGAATGTTTTCGTTCTTACCTCCCTTCATGCAGACACGACAACGACCCAAATTACTACGGCGACTGGTGTTGTGGAGAAACCCCTCTGTGTCCACGAATATAACCAAAATATGGGAGGGGTGGACCTCAACGACCAGTTGTTGGCGCTGTACCTAGTTTCCCGTAAGGCCAGACGCTGGTACAAAAAAGTGTCTGTTTATTTACATCAATTGGCTTTGCTGAATGCTCACGTGCTATACAGAGCTTCAGGACGGACTGGATCCTTCCTTAAATTCCAGGAAGAGATCGTCAGAGACCTTCTATTTCCAGACGGTGCTCCACCTCACCTTCCCCAACCAAATGCAGTAAGCCGGCTGCATGAGAGGCATTTTCCTTATGTCCTCCAGAGTACCCCTACCCAACGAGCCCCCCAAATAAGATATCGTGTCTGCAGCAAGCGCGGATTTAGGCGTGACACCCGGTATTGTTGTCCCTCCTGTCCTGACAATCCTGGTCTATGCATTGGTGCATTGGTGAATGTTTTGAACGCTACCATACACTAGTTGAGTATTAGCGTAGGGTACAGCACTGCACAGACTAGGATACACTTTCACAGGGTCTCCCAAGATGCCATCGCATTTTGAGAGACCCAAACCTGGTACCAGTTAAAAAAGTTAAAGTTACTAAAAAAAGTGTAAAAAAAATAAAAAAATAAAATAAATAAAAATACAAAAAAAAATATAAAATAAAAAACCAAAAATAGTTGTTGTATTATTGTTATCTCTCTATTCTCTCTCTATTGTTCTGCTCTTTTTTATTGTATTCTATACTGCAATGTTTTATTGTTATGTTTTTATCATGTTTGCTTCATAGGTATGCAATTTTTTTATACTTTGTTTTTTTATTGTTAACCACTTTTTTGTTTTCAGGTATGCCATTCAGCTGCAGAGCGGATTTATTTATCTTGACAGCAACAGCGTTTGCTAAAATGATACATAAAGCCGTGACTCCAGTGCTGTCGGAGGTGATTTCACCACCACAGTTACATACTTCAGCATATATGCCGAAGTGTGGGAGCAGCAGTGGGTGGAGGAGCATTTTGCTCCTGCCTTTTGCGGGAGGATGCCCCCATGCTTCGGCATATATAGATTTTAGGTAGGCACAGGTTGCGTTAAATTTTTTATTTTTTACCATGTTTTTTTTTGTATTTGCTTTGCAGGTATGGTAAGTATTACTGTTATACTGTAATGTTACTTTGTTTTTTTGGTAACCATCATTTGCTTAGCAGGTACGCCATTCAGTTGCAGCGCGGATTTATTTATCTTGACAGCAACAGCGTTTGCTCCCACGATATATAAAGCCTTGACTCCAGTGCTGTCGGAGGTGATTTCACCACCACAGTTACATACTTCAGCATATATGCCGAAGCGTGGGGGCAGCAGTGGGTGGAGGAGCAATTTGCTCCTGCCTTTTGCGGGAGGATGCCCCCATGCTTCGGCATATATATATTTTAGGTAGGCACAGGTTGCGTTAAATGTTTTATTTTTTACTATGTTTTTTTTGTATTTGCTTTGCAGGTATGGTAAGTATTACTGTTATACTGTAATGTTACTTTGTTTTTTTGTTAACCATCATTTGCTTGGCAGGTACACAATTCAGTTGCAGCACGGATTTATTTATCTTGACAGCAACAGCGTTTGCTCCCACGATATATAAAGCCTTGACTCCAGCGCTGTCGGAGGTGATTTCACCACCACAGTTACATACTTCAGCATATATGCCGAAGCGTGGGGGCAGCAGTGGGCGGAGGAGCGATTTGCTCCTAACTTTTGCGGGAGGATGCCCCCATGCTTCGGCATATATATACGGTGCATGTATGCCCATCATTAGAAGTGGGTGGATGAAGGGAGGTATTCTAATGGTGGGCATACCCACCGATCAATATCTTTTTTTCGTTCAGCCCACAGGCTGCATGAAAAAAAAGTTTACAATATATGCCCAACAAGGACCAGCAACGTACTGGTATGTTGCTGGACTTTGAGTGGTTATACCAGAATGATACCTGCAGGTTTAGATATCATCTTGGTATCATTCTTTTCAGCCAGCAGTCGGCTTTCATGTAAAAGCAATCCTAGCAGCTAATTAGCCTCTAGACTGCTTTTACAAGCAGTGGGAGGGAATCCCCCCCCCACCGTTTTCCATGTTTTTCTCTGGCTCTCCTGTCCCAACAGGGAACCTGAGAATGCAGCCGGTGATTCGGCCAGCTGACCATAGAGCTGATCAGAGACCAGAATGGCTCCAAACATCTCTATGGCCTAAAAAACTGGGAAGCTACGAGCATTTCATGACTTAGATTTCGCCGGATGTAAACAGCGCCATTGGGAAATTGGGAAAGCATTTTTTCACACTGATCTTGGTGTGGTCAGATGCTTTGAGGGCAGAGAAGAGATCTAGGGTCTAATAGACCCCAATTTTTTCAAAAAAGAGTACCTGTCACTACCTATTGCTATCATAGGGGATATTTACATTCCCTGAGATAACAATAAAAATGATTAAAAAAAATAAAAATGAAAGGAACAGTTTAAAAATAAGATAAAAAAATCAAAAAATTAATAAAGAAAAAAAAAAACCACCCCTGTCCCCCCCTGCTCTCGCACAAAGGCGAATGCAAGCGTCGGTCTGGCGTCAAATGTAAATATTAATTGCACCATGCATGTGAGGTATCACCGTGAAGGTCAGATCAAGGGCAGTAATTTTAGCAGTAGACCTTCTCTGTAAATCTAAAGTGGTAACCTGTAAAGGCTTTTAAAGGCTTTTAAAAATGTATTTAGTTTGTCGCCACTGCATGTTTGTGCGCAATTTTAAAGCATGTCATGTTTGGTATCCATGTACTCAGCCTAAGATCATCTTTTTTATTTCATCAAACATTTGGGCAATATAGTGTGTTTTAGTGCATTAAAATTTAAAAAAAAGTGTGTTTTTTCCCCAAAAATTGCGTTTGAAAAATCGCTGCGCAAATACTGTGTGAAAAAAAAATGAAACACCCACCATTTTAATCTGTAGGGCATTTGCTTAAAAAAATATATAATGTTTGGGGGTTCAAAGTAATTTTATTGCAAAAAAAAAATGTTTTCATGTAAACAAAAAGTGTCAGAAAGGGCTTTGTCTTCAAGTGGTTAGAAGAGTGGGTGATGTGTGACATAAGCTTCTAAATGTTGTGCATAAAATGCCAGGACAGTTCAAGCCCCCCCAAATGACCAGATTTGGAAAGTAGACACCCCAAGCTATTTGCTGAGAGGCATGTCGAGTCCATGGAATATTTTATATTGTGACACAAGTTGCGGGAAAAAGACAATTTTTTTTTTTTGCACAAAATTGTCACTAAATGATATATCACTCAAACATGCCATGGGAATATATGTAAAATTACACCCCAAAATAAATTCTGTTGCTTCTCCTGAGTACGGGGATACCACATGTGTGAGACTTTTTGGGAGCCTAGCCGCGTACGGGACCCCGAAAACCAAGCACCGCCTTCAGGCTTTCTAAGGGCGTAAATTTTTGATTTCACTCTTCACTGCCTATCACAGTTTCAGAGGCCATGGAATGCTCAGATGGCACAACCCCCCCCCCCCTCAAATGACCCCATTTTGGGAAATAGACACCCAAAGCTATTTGTTGAGAGGTATAGTGAGTATTTTGCAGACCTCACTTTTTGTCACAAACTTTTGAAAATTAAAAAAAGAAAAAAAAAACATTTTTCTTGTCTTTCTTCATTTTCAAAAACAATTGAGAGCTGCAAAAAAACTCACCATGCCTCTCAGCAAATAGCTTGGGGTGTCTACTTTCCAAAATGGGGTCATTTTGGGGGGTTTTGTGCTATCTTGGCATTTTATGGCCTTCGAAACTGATAGATAGTGAGGAGTGAAATCAAAAATTTACGCCCTTAGAAATCCTGAAGGCGGTGATTGGATTTCGGGGCCCCGTATGAAGCTAGGCTCCCAAAACCACATGTGGTATCCCCGTACTCAGGAGAAGCAGCAGAATGTATTTTGAGGTGTAATTCCACATATGACCATGGCATGTTTGAGCAATATATCATTTAGTGACAACTTTGTGCAAAAAAAAAAATTGTCACTTTTCCGCAACTTGTGTCAAAATATAAAATATTCCATGGACTCAACATGCCTCTCAGCAAATAGCTTGGGGGTGTCTACTTTCAAAAATGGGGTCATTTGGGGGGTTTTGTGCCATCTTGGCATTTTATGGCCTTCAAAACTGTGATAGGTAGTGAGGAGTGAAATCAAAAATTCACGTCCTTAGAAATCCTGAAGGCGGTGCTTGGTTTTCGGGGCCCCGTACGCGGCTAGGCTCCCAAAAAGTCCTAAACATGTGGTATCCCCGTACTCAGGAGAAGCAGCAGAATGTATTTTGGGGTGTAATTCCACATATGCCCATGGCATGTTTGAGCAATATATCATTTAGTGACAACTATGTGCAAAAAAAAAAAAAAAATTGGCACTTTCCCGCAACTTGTGTCAAAATATAAAATATTCCATGGACTCAACATGCCTCTCAGCACATAGCTTGGAGTGTATACTTTCCAAAATTGGGTCATTTGGGGGGGGTTTGTGCCATCTTGGCATTTTATGGCCTTCAAAACTGTGATAGGTAGTGAGGAGTGAAATCAAAAATGTATGCCCTTAGAAATCCTGAAGCCGGTGCTTGGATTTCGGGGCCCCGTACGCGGCTAGGCTCCCAAAAAGTCCCACACATGTGGTATCCCCATACTCAGGAGAAGCAGCTAAATGTATTTTGGGGTGCAATTCCACATATGCCCATGGCCTGTGTGAGCAATATATCATTTAGTGACAACTTTGTGCAAAAAAAAAAAATTGTCACTTTCCCACAACTTGTGTAAAAAAATAAAATATTCCATGGACTCAACATGCCTCTCGGCAAATAGCTTGGGGTGTCTACTTTCCAAAATGGGGCCATTTGGGGGGGGGGTTTGTGCCATCTTGGCATTTTATGGCCTTCAAAACTGTAATAGGTAGTGAGGAGTGAAATGAAAAATTTACGCCCTTAGAAATCCTGAAGGCGGTGATTGGTTTTCGGGGGGCACGTACGCCGCTAGGCTCCCAAAAGGTCTCACACATGTGGTATCCCCGTACTCAGGAGAAGCAGCTGAATGTATTTTGGGGTGCAATTCCACATATGCCCATGGCCTGTGTGAGCAATATATCATTTAGTGACAACTTTTTGTAAATTTTTTTTTTTTGTCATTATTCAATCACTTGGGACAAAAAAATAAATATTCAAGGGGCTCAACATGCCTCTCAGCAGTTTCCTTGGGGTGTCTACTTTCCAAAATGGGTTCAATTGGGGGGGGGGGGTGTTGTACTGCCCTGCCATTTTAGTACCTCAAGAAATGACATAGGCAGTCATAAACTAAAAGCTGTGTAAATTCCAGAAAATGTACCCTAGTTTGTAGACGCTATAACTTTTGCAAAAACCAATAAATATACTCTTATTGACATTTTTTTTACCAAAGACATGTGGCCGAATACATTTTGGCCTAAATGTATGACTAAAATTGAGTTTATTGGATTTTTTTTATAACAAAAAATAGAAAATATCATTTTTTTTCAAAATTTTCGGTCTTTTTCCGCTTATATCGCAAAAAATAAAAACGGCAGAGGTGATCAAATACCATCAAAAGAAAGCTCTATTTGTGGGAAGAAAAGGACGCAAATTTCGTTTGGGTACAGAATTGCATGACCGCGCAATTAGCAGTTAAAGCAACACAGTGCCAAATTGTAAAAAGTGCTCTGGTCAGGAAGGGGGTAAATCCTTCCAGGGCTGAAGTGGTTAATACAAATTAGCATGACCAAATGTAGCTAACCCTGTATCTGCCCAAAAAATTGTATTTAGTTGGCAACTGAACAATGTTTTCTACAACCTATTACTGTGCCCGTGAACATGAAAGTAGCCATTTTAAACTGTACAACAGTAAAGAAAAGCACATGGAGCAGCATGCAAGTAATACTAATAATAGGAACATACGACAACTACTTACTTTTTAGAAGCACTTTTTTGATCCTTCTGTACTGATCTTGCTCCCTCAATTTTAGGTCTGACCAGCGTTTCCTCAATTGCTCCTTGGGTTGTTGTACCCCAAAACTCCTGTGCAGACTCTTCACAACTTTAGTCATGATCTTGGCCTTTCTCACATTTATGTTTAGGTACGGTCCATACTTCCAGTCATAGTCGGCCCTCTTCAAGATGTCCACCATCTAAACCATTACTAAAAAGGCCATATTTGAGGCCTTAAATCTCCTCCTGGATCGGGACGTTTCAGGCTCCAGGCTTTCCTCCTCCTCGTTACTGCTATAAGCACGCACCTGCTTTGTCTCCTCCATGTTCCTCTCCCACTGCAATGAAAGAGAAGAGGGGGGGAATATTCGAGAAAGAACGTCAGGGGCGGGCGATGCGGGCGGAGTTTCACACATGCGCAGTGTATATAAAGATAACACGTGTGTGTTGTACGTACGATCTGTGAATGGAGGAAGTGCTGAACGTTCTAAGGAAGGTAACATTTTAATTTGGGACATCAGTTGCCTATACTGATTCGAGATTGAGGCCTATATTGGGATAAGATTAGGAGAGTTTAGCCTAATATTATTGTTTTTGTCTTGTGTTTTGTCTTGCAGCAAATATGAAACAATTCAAAGACCCTGAATTCATGGGCCAGTTCATAGACAGATACAGGGATATGAGCTGAAAATTGTGTGTGATTGATGAACCAAAAACTACAACTATGTCCCTTTTTCATACACAGGAAGACCTCAGCCAGGACGAGGCTCTGGAATGTGGCAGCCAGGAGGAGACGGGGCTAAGTGTTAGCCAGGAAGAGATGGGGTAAGTGTCAGCCAGGAGGTGGCCAGGCCCAGTAGCCTCACCCAATTTCAGGTGCCTTCCCTCCATCTTACAACAAAAAAGGCAAGGAAGGGGAGTAACATGGAGGAAGCAGCACTGGGCCTCATTAAGGACACTAATGCGGCCCTGAAAACACCCCTGGACACTGAAGAGGCCTATGGCTACTATGTAGCTGCAAAATTGCAGCAAAGAGAGGAGAGCCAATGCTTCAGGTGTGAGAATCTTATTTTTCAGCCCCATCCGAAGGGGTTGAGGGGCCAAATTAGTGAGAACATGCACTTATGTGCGCTCGCCCATCCTCCTCCTCCTCCTGCCACAAGTCCACCTCCAGAGCCACAACCTACAAGGAAGGCTGCAGGGAAGGCTGCAGGGAAGCGTGGAGGGAAGGCTGCAAGGAAGACATGAAAGTGATGGCCTGGGTTTAGTCTGGTCTGATAGAAGACGCAGGCTGTTGTAGTACCACAGCCTGGGGACATATATGTCATCTGCTGCTGTCCCTGATCTCTGAGAGTCCTGGACCAGATTGTGCTCCATATTATATGGACTTCTCAGGCTACAAATTTTTAGTTACAAAGAGTTGATGTGTGCCCTGGGGTACAAAGGCTTCACAGTTTCTTCAGCGTTGCCTTCCTCTTTATTTTGTTATGAGCCAGAATAAATGTAGATTTTTTTATATGAAAATACTTGCCTATGTTTTTTTCTTCAAATAGGACAGCTTGTTTGTGAGTAGGTAGGTACATTTCAAAAATACAATGTCAAATTAACAAGGGACAACAGCCAACCTCCTTGAGCTTTAAAAATACAAGATAATAATGTTGTTGTGGAAACTTGACACAAAAAAACATATGGAGATCACTAGAAAATAATTAAAAAAAAAAAAAAAGGAAATCTTGATTAAAAAAAAAAATGACTATAAAAATAATTCTAAACATTATTATTAATGATTATTCAGGAGATCACGAGAAATAATAAAGAAATAAGTTTGTGAGAACTCTGTGTGAATATCAGCAGCAAAACAAATTCATTCTTCTAGCATTATAAAGAACAAAAGAATGCGCTGCATTAAAAGATCAAAAAATTGACAGCGTGACGAATGTGCTATCTCCATTACGAACGCTCATTTTACCAGAACGAGTGCTTCCGTCTCGTACTTGATTCTGAGCATGCATGATTTTTTGCGTGTCCGAATTGCATACAGACGATCGCATTTTCAGATAGGAACTTTCCCCGACCGAAAAATAGAGAGCATGCTTTCAATCTTTTGCTGGTTGGAATTCCGCCAGCAAAAGACCGATGGAGCATACACACAGTCGCATTTTCCGACAAAAAGTTTTGCTGGCGCAGTTTTTCTGGCGGCATTTCCGATCGTGTGTACGCGGCATTAGAAGGGTATTTATATCTGTGTGTATTTAGATATTATTTTCGTTCAAAATTTGACATTTGTAATGATATTTTGTATTTATGTAAAGAATAACTAAAGGAAAAACTTTTTTTCAGTTTTGGATAGGTTGGAGAGGTATTCATTATTTTTTTTTAGTTTTCCTTCCAGGTCACCAGAACCAGTGTTCCCATTGGAAGATTTCCCCTCTATTACAGTTTTGGGAACAACCCAAAATTTGGGTTTTATCTTTTACTTTTACTTTCAATGATAATGGTAAACAGGAGTAAAAGGGGAGCACAGAAAGCAATAAAAACTGACAGGTGTTCTAATTCATCTCCACTCTATCCAAAACTAAAAATAGAAATGTTGCTTATAGTTCTACTTTAAGTAAATCAACCCCAATGAATTCTGTGTTTTTTCCATATCTAGGTTTCTATGCATTATTTTTGAGAGAACTGATCCAAAACGGTAGAGACTCCTCCAAATTGGCTATTAGATTTTTTTACATTCCTTAAATATGACTGGACCACTACTTATTTAACTCATGCATTAATTTATTTATTTAGTAAATTGGCTTTAGCGCAGTTTCATGAGATAATTACTGAGCATTTTTGCTTTTTGAGGTTAATTCAATATAATGGGGATAGTGAATTGAAATGTTTAGCATCGCATGCAATATTTGGGAAAAATGTATCAGATCACCTAAATACCACATGAGATATGCTTTAGTGAATTGATCCTACTGTATTTAGATGGGACTTTTCAGGCATTCTGCTTATACACACAAATGTAAATCTATAAAATGTCATTGATTAGAAACATGTTAAAATAGCATTGATCATTGTCATGGCCTGATATTTTTATCTGAGTACAGTATGTTAGGTACAGTTCTCTTCACTCCCAACATGTTTTGAATAGACTGTAATTCTTCCTCAGGGAAACAAGAATCTTTAACCACTTGCCGTCCGCTGACTGTCATATGACGGCCAGGCAGCACGGCTCTCATTCTGGGAGGGCGTCATAGATATCCCGGGTATGATGAAGTTTGAAACACAAAATCATAAATTATAATATAATAAATAATTATAAATAATTTAAAAAATAATAATATAATAATGATAAAATAAATTTCCGCACGATTCACTATCTCTCAATTCTGCAAGTGTTCTAATTTACTATCACTGTTTTCTAGCTGGTTTAAAGCCACTTTTGATGTAAAGGGACACTTTTTAGTTGCTATGGACAATCTCAAGTTTCCAGGCAGAAAGAACAGTATATATAATATAAAACTGCATGCAGGGCATTGGACAAAGCACTGGGGACAAAAGGGATGTGAAATAATTTCATACAGTACTGTAATCTATATGATTACAGTACTGTATGTGTTATGATTTTTACATTTTTTTAATTTGCCACCAGGCTCCGCCCCCATGCATCACGACGCTGGCAGGGAACGGAGCCTTCCACAGAGAGGCTTCGGAGGAGGACAGAACCTGCACACAGCACGGGGGACATCGCAGGATCCTGGGGACAAGGTAAGTATACCACACCTGGATCCTGCAATGCATTCCTGAGTGTGGCTCGGGGTTACCACTAATGGTGCTGAAATTTAACCCCGAGCCACACTTGGGAGGCTACAGTAAAAAATATTGCGTTTCTTTCAAACTTGTCACTATTCTTTTGTTTATAGCACAAAAAATAAAAACCGCAGAGGTGATCAAATACCACCAAAAGAAAGTTCTATTTGTGGGGAAAAAATGATAACAATTTCATCTGGGTACAGTGTTGCATGACCGCGTAATTGTCATTCAAAGTGTGACAGTGCTGAAAGCTGAAAAATAGCTTGGGCAGGAAGGGGGTGAAAATGCACTGTATTGAGATGGTTAAGCTCCATGAGTAGTTGGGACAATCAACAACCCACCAGCGTCCGGCTGTCTCTTGGACCTCCACTTTCTTCATCAGCCTGGAACATCCATCATCATCCACCACTCAAGCCTGATTTGACCCAGTCGGGCGTATGCCCCCTTGGGTCCACGTCATCTGGTAAGCCTTCTTACAGTTGGTGGTGGTATGTCCCCTCTGTGTCCATCTTAGATGTCACAAATTTGCTACGTTCTTCACACAAAGTCACTGATATTTTGAGTCTCACTTATACAGAGGACTTTTTTATATATTTTTCCTTGACATCCCTGTCAACTGTTGGACATCATGTTGAACTTCTAGCGCTACACATTATTTTTATTTTTTGTTACATGCGTATATCCAATTGATTGTGTTAGCTGCTTATTGTTATTTTCTTTCATTGGCCACGCAGAATTTCTTGTTACCCTAGTTGGGACAATTAACAAGGAAGAAATTACTCAGAGCATCATCCAGCCCGAAATCCAAAATGGAAAGATCACCAGACAAGTCAGCCTTCCTACAGGTACTACAGAGTGTTCTTTCATTTTTGGATTTGCAATTTCTTTTACTGTATTATACATGAAACAAGTGAGACAAGGTTTTCTTTATGGCAAAGAGTAACAAACTTTGATAAGAAAAGTTACATATTTTTTCTCTCTTTATATACAGTAGCTCTTCAATTTTCAAAAGTCAAAAAGTCGATGTGAAAGAAAAAAAAGTCTACACATTACTTAAATAAAAAAATTGAGTTTCGAAGGCTTAAACTGCATTTCCAAAAAAGCAAAGAAAATTTGAGTCCTATGGATGATTTGGAGTTGCTCTTAATGTGTACTTCAACCCCAAAACACAAAAGCACACACACAAATATTAAGGCTTACAGTGTTTGTGCTTTTAGTTTATTTCACAGAACAAGTGACATTGTTCTGCACTGCATTTCTGAAATTATATCAAGAATTTTATGTACTTGCTGAAAAAATAAAACAAATGAAGTCTCTACATGTGGGTGTTTATTGCTGTCTGTTTCCCTGTTAGGGAGATTCACCCTCTTTATTTACCTGTTTACCATTTTCACTGAGAGTAAAAGCGAAAGAAGATCCCAAATTTTGAGTGGTCACTAGTAATAGAGAGAATATCTTTCAATAGAGACACTAATTCTGGTGATCCTGGTGACTACCAGGGATTTTCCTCACTTTGGAGAGATTTCCTCTCACTTCTTGTTTTGGCTATGGGACAAGAAGTGAAAGGAAATCTCCTCAGTGGGATGCAGATGACAAAACAACCTGACAGGGGTTGTAACCCTCCCTCACTCTATCCAAAGTGAGAAAAAGTTTTCCCTTCACTTCCCTTGGTTTGGTAAGCCGCAACATGTTACCATTTTAGTTCTTTTTTTTATTTCTTTTAATACCTGCCCAACAACTGACCAATAGGTATCAGATGTTGTATCGTGATTCCCTAGCAAAGATGTTTCCTACTCTATTTATGAAACCATTTTGCTTATTTTTGTTCTTTTTAGCAATCCTGTAGATCTATGTTCAAGAACTGCAACAGATCCCATACGTATATGGAATTTTGTCTTCATGTATTTTACTTAGTAGCACACTGAACAAAGCATGCATACGTGTGTGTATGTGTGTATGTGCATTTGTAAGGAGAACATCTTTAAATGGAAAAAAAAACTTCACAGACGAAGTTCTGCGGAAAATCCATTCATTTTCTATAGAAATTTGCCAGATTAGATTTGTAAATCAAAAACCAATATATAACATGCAAGAATTGATCTCTTTTATATTCCTCAGTTACATTTTTGTGAAGCACATTTAGAAGATTTAGAACGTATTTGCGCCTGCTGGTTGAGCCATTATATGCTTGAGTTCATACATCTATTTGTGAGGCTATAAAACAGGCATCGACTACCCATGTAAATTGTGTTCTCCACAATAAATTATATGCATACTTGCAAAAATACATAACTGCTGTTGGTTGGGTTATGTAGCTTGAATACTAATGATGTGTAAAGTTGCATTGTCCCTCTTCTTGGGCCTAATTTAGCTGCTACATCAGAAATTATGTAGAAAAAAAACACTTTATCCTCTCACCGAGAAATAAAATGGCACTTAGAGACACCTACATATCTTTTTTTATGAAACACCTCCATTTTCATATTAATTTTGGTTGCTCTGGGTTCATGGAAAAGTCGCTCTACTGCCATGTCAGTAAAAGACTATTGTGTATAAAGAAAAGAAAATACTTTTTTTAATGTTATTTTTTACAATATCTCATGTTAGATTGCTATAATTAATAGCTTATCATTCTCTGCTATTACAGTATACATGGTTAGCATAATAAATATATTGCATTCTTTATGTTGAATGTATTTTTATGTTTTATAATATTTTAAAAGCTAAATAGAGAATCGGATGACATTACTTAATCAATTCACAAGTGATTAATTTGCTTGTGGAATATTAAGGTAAATTACTGCAGCATTAATGAGATCTCCTGTTTACTGCTAATTGCTGTTATGGATGTGATGGAGTTTAAATTCTATTTTCTGCCTGCACCCAGCAAACAAATCTTCATTTATTTTAAAGTAGAATACATTTTCAAAAGGCTCTGCAAAGATTCACTGTAACAATGTTTTGGCAACCCACCCAATGGTAATCATTTGGTTAAATTTAATAAATGGCAGCTGACATGCAAATGTTGATGTTTGCTACAGAGAAGCCCTTATTAGATAATGGAAAGAGCAATGTGTAAAGTACAATAAAACATAAAAACTAATCAGCAGGAATCCATTATGATTCTGTCTAACATAAATTTCTTCATTGGTTTATTAAATAGTTTCAGTGGTGTCTGTTTCACTTACTGAAGAAAGTCTAGCACTGAAGAGTGCTGAAGAGGTAGGCTACCATTATGCTGATAAAACATATCTAAATCCAAAAACAAAAATGTTATATATTGCAAGTTACTAGTACTTTGATCTGGTGGCTGTTTTTTTCAACTTTTCTCTTTTTTTAACCTACTTTATCAGCACAACCAAAACACTGCAAGGCTACAGAAACCTTCCCCTTTCTCTTTCCACAACATGCAGGGGCATGGTTCTGTAGTCCAAGATAGCTAGGAGCTTTGTGACTGTTGAGAATGCAGCACATACAGTATATGCCACTTATTTGTTGCTCTGTTAGTATGAAACTTCATATTAAACAATATTAGACAATAAAAATAAAAAATAAAATAAAGCCAATCAACCAAATTTCGCATAACAAGAAATCTCAATCCCCATGGTTTCCCACATTCCACCACTGTTATACTCTGCCTCTTACCACTAGTTAGGACCTCCAAATTATAGGCAGGTCTTAAATCGCTCAATGCACATCAGAGCTATATGTTGGAAAGCAGAGAACCTCAGGGTACTTTAGCTAAACTTCCGTTCAATCACCTCTTCAGCTCACATCACAAGCAAAGTTTCAGCAAAGAAAACATAAATCTTATAGTATAACACCTTTTGTGCAATCCCATATTGTACAGAAAGCGCCTCTGCCGCTAGTCCGAGCGGCATCATGGCATCAGCACATGCTCCTCCCAGATGTGTTTAGTCATCTATGCCACAACAAATAAGTGGTTTATATATGTAGTACACTGGTATTGAGTGTTTATAAATGCTGCTGTACATGAATACATTTAACACTAAATGCACTTGTTTTTTAACTTAAGAATGCAGCAGTGGCAGAAAGCTTAGAGAGTACATGCAGATAATCAGCTGACAAGATTTCTGGCAAGACCCACAGGTATTGTTTTACACTTAATAAACAGATATAACAAAACACTTGCAGTGGTATATTTAGCAGACCAAAACAGGACCAAATAAGATATGTTCATTATTAGGGTTTACATACCCATTAAAGTGAAGTATTACATGTATAACCTATGCATACATACTTTAGTGTAGGGACATTTAATGAAGTCCCATTGTACATTTTTTGAGCCATTAAATTGTTAGAAGAAATTTCTATTCATTTGTTTTCTACACAAAAACTTGTTTCTAGATTTTAACCGCTTGCTGCCCACCGTCCGTCATACGACGGCCAGGTGGCGCGGATCTCGTTCTGGGAGAGCGTCATTTAAACAGGGAATGCGCCTGATCGTGTGCGTGCATCCCTTTACCCTCGTTGGTGGCGTGTCAAGGAGACACCGCTCGCCACCGAGGGGGGTAAACAGCCATTGGGCATGGTTGTTTACCACGTGATCGGCCATAATGAAGTCATGGCCGATGACAGATGGTACCGCCCACATTGTGCACGGCGCGTGCGCGCGATCGGGAGCACTCCGGGCGTGCACGTCGGTGGCGGCGTGTTCCCGGGAACACTGCTCGTCACCGATGATGGTAAACAGCCATTGGCCGGCGGCTGTTTACCACATAATCGGCTGTGATCCTTTCACAGCCGATCACTAAATGTAAACACAGAGAGGTAACTAGCTGTTACCGGCTCTTCTCTCCTCACACACCATTTCCAGTGTGAGGAGAGAAGAGCCAGGAGCAGTGAGTTACCGATCTATGTCTGTATTGTACTTCACCAAGCACAACACTTGTCCCATCCCCCCCATTGTCATCTGTCACCCAACAGTCACCACAGTCACCCCATAAAGTGCATCTGTCACATAAGAGACTGCCATCAGTGACCGTCAGCGGTGCACCTGTCACCTATCAGCCATCAGCCATCACCCATCAGTGACCGTCAGCCATCACTTGTCACCCATCAGTCACTGTCAGCCGTCACCTGTCAGCCATCACCCTTCACCCATCAGTGACCATCAGCCATCACCCGTCACCCATTAGTGACGTCAGCCATTACCCGTCACCCATCAGTGACCATTAGCCATTACCCGTCACCCATCAGTGACCGTCAGCCATCACCCGTCACCCATCAGTGCCGTCAGCCATTACCCGTCACCCATCAGTGACGTCAGCCATTACCCGTCACCCATCAGTGACCGTCAGCCGTTACCAGTCACCCATCAGTGACTGTCAGCCATCACCCATCAGTGACCATCAGCCGTTACCAGTCACCCATCAGTGACTGTCAGCCATCACCCATCAGTGACCATCAGCCGTCACCTGTCAGCCATCACCCGTCACCCATCAGTGACCATCAGCCATCACCCATCACACATCAGTGATGTCAGCCATTACCCATCACCCATCAGTGACGTCAGCCATTACCCGTCACCCATCAGTGACCATTAGCGGTGCACCCATCACCCATCAGTAACCGTGGCCTGTCACCCGTCTGTGACCATCACCCATCAGTGACCATCACCCGTCACCATCTGTGGCCTGTCACCCATCAGTGACCATTGCCTGTCACACCATCATCACCTATCAGTGAATGTCACCTACCACCCATCTCACAGCCCAACACCCAAAATTTCTCAGAGATTGATTGCCTTCATCTGTTTTTGCCCGAAACTTTGCTGCAATTCATTGTGGACCAGACAAATTTGTATGCCAAGCAGTATATTGCCAACAACCCCCAATCATCCTATGCCTGTCCATTTGAGTGGAGAGATCTGAATTTGGAGGAGTTCAAAATGTTTATGGGCCTCACCCTAAACATGGGTCTTACAAAAAAAATGAGGGACATGTCTATTGGTCCACCAACCCCATCCACAACATGCCCATTTATTCTGCCATAATGGCCAGGTCTCAATACAAGGTGATAATGCACCATCCACCATCCATGATGACACTACAATTGAGGTTCAAAGAAGACGAGGTCCCACTGAGAAGCCAGTATGTGTTCTATCAAATGATTCAGCCCTATTTGTCGATAAGGAGGTCCCGATTCTGGTACAAGAAGGTAGCAATTTATCTCATCCATTTGGCCATTTATAATTTCTACGTAGTCTACACCAAATCCACAGAAAGCCCCGCCCCCTTCCTACAATTCATAGAAGAAGTTGTTGTTACGTCCCTCATCTATCACCAAAGACCCCCCCAGAAGACCTTCGCTCTGAGGCTGTTTGCCGACTTCATGAGCGCCACTTCCCCTTCAACATTCAACCATCTGAAGCAGGCCGAAGACGGCAAAAAAAGGTTGCGTGTGCACCAAAAGAGGATTTCGAAAAGATACCAGCTACCATTGTCCCCAGTGTCCCTCCCAACCTGGCCTTTGCATTGGTGAATGCTTCCAACTTTATCATACATCCCTAAAATATTAGCCCATATTTTTAACCATTTCCCCATTTTCACCATCTGTTCTGACCATTTTCCATGCTTTCCCAAATAACTATGCCACTGCCTTCCATGTGAACTGACCCTGGCCTGCTTTGTGACTATGCCTCTGCCTACCGTTTGGACTGCCTCCACGTGAACTGACCCTGGCCTGTTTTATCAACTACGCTACTGCCTACCGCTTGGACTGCTTGCAAGTGAACTGACCCTGGCCTGTTTTATGGACTATGCTTTTCCCTACCGCTTGGACTGATCTTTTGCCCTGCTAATGTAGTACACAGGGGTCTCACATATGTGAGGGGCTCCAGAATTGTTTTTCCGGATGGAGAAAACAATTTTTTTTTGTTTTCTCCGGGTTTCATAATTTTAAGATTAGGGTCTGGAGTCTGGAGGTTTCATAGAGATTTGGGTGGGTCGAAGCCTCTACCCCTGTGCCCCTGTGCACAGGTCTTACCTGATTGCGGCCCTCAGCCTGCTGCTGACTTACTGCCATCATGCCTCTGCCTGCCATATGAACGGACCACACCGCTACCTGGACTATGCAAATAATTAGCTGTAGCAAGAGGCATTATGTTTATGAAGGGCTGGAGAGCGGTACAATGAGTGTCTGCAGGTAACAGTGTACCAGGACCAATATTATGGCTGTGCTGGCTGTCTCTGCCTGGACAATTTCTATGGACTGTGCTGTGCTGACAATATCCTTGTGTTGACTATAGACAATATTCCTATATATACTTGCTGTCCCACAGACCTGCACAGAAGCTGACCTGCTGCTTTCAATTCCACAGATTATCTACTAAGTGATTCATGCACTTTCTGTTGGTCGTAATCAATTTCTGTGACCCAAGTTTTTCCAGCGCCTCCAGTGACTCTGACCCCAGTGCTTCCAAAGACTCTCTTCTTTGTTCTTGTGATCCCAGCACCCAGTACTCCAGAGATTCTAACTCTTATGTCCCTGTTATCCCAGCACTCAATTGCTCCCTGAAACTCTTACACCTGTGTTCATGTTATTCCAGCATCCTGTGCTCCTAAAGACTCTCACTTCTGTGTTCCTGTGATCCCATTACCCCAGGGCTCTTAACGTTTCTGACTCCTGTGTTCATGTGATCCCGGAATCTCATGACCCCAAAAGAATTTCACTTCTGTGTTCCTGTGATCCCACCATCCCAGATGTTCTTGCTCCTGTTTTCATTTAACCCCACTCTCCTGTGCTCTCAAAAACCTATTATTGTGTTCCTATGATCCCATTGCTCAAAGAGACTCTTGCTTCTGTTTTCCTGTGATCCCAGCAACCCAGGGTTCATAGAGACTCTCACTCCTGTGTTCTCAGCATCCCTGTGCTTAAGAGATTTTTGCACTGCAGCAATTGTGTCTCCTGGGCACTCTTAAGCCCCCTGAATTCCTGTGCTATAGCATCCTTTGCATCCTGTGTCACCTAAAAAAACTAGTGCAGGAAGGAGGGTTTTTGGTTCCTAGAGAACTCGGCTGACTTTTTAGCCGGTTACCGGCTCTATGGCAGGGACAGACTGCACCTTAATGGGGAGGGTACAGCTCTGTTGTAGGATATGATCAACAAGCTGGAGGGGCTTTTACCTAGGTGGCAGGGGGGGTTCAGAGGATGTGAAAGCCGGCAGTGAGTGAAGGTCAGAGGGTGCTATAACCATAATACCTAAACCCTAGGGGGTAGATAAGGAGGAGTTGGATCGCCTATCACATTTAGAAATGGCAGTGAGGCAGGGCAATGTCATCATAATGGGGGACTTCAACTATCCAGATATTGGCTGGGCAGAAGGGACAGCTCACTTATTAAAGGCCTTTAATTTCTTAAATGTCTTACAGGACAGCTTCATGTCCCAACTGGTGGATTCCCAAACTAGAAAGAATGCATTGCTAGACCTATTAATTACAAATGACTAAGATTTGGTCACAGATGTGGAAATATGGGACAACTTGGGAACCAGTAATCACAGCAAAAATCAAATCAGGAAAAAGGAGGCACGAGGGTAGTACAAGAACACTTGTAGTATTGAGCGCAGTTTAGAAAAATTGGCTCTTTTACAATTTAGATATTAATTGGAACCAAATGCTAGAAACATTGAACACTGAGGAAAAAATATTAACATATTAAATAAAGGTATTTTCCAGTGCATTCCAATGGGCAATAACTATAGAAGAGAAAACCTGGGTGGCTAAACCATAATGTAGAACTTCATATTAAGGAGAAAAATAAGGTCTCTAAAAAATATAAGGCAGAGGGGTCATTATTGACATTCCAACACTACTTGAAATGAAATAAGAAGTGTAAGAACGTAACCAGGGTGGCTAAAATAGACCACAAAAAGTGAGGTAACGGAGGAGAGTTAAAAAAAAAATCCCCAAAAATTCTTTAAAAGAGAAGTATGGATTTTGCTTTTTATTAAAAAAAAATCATATTAACCTAAGTGGATGCAGTATCGGTCCTCGTCAGCTCTAACATTGACAACCGAAAGATCAAACACTGCCAATTGCTCAGAGCTCCCTGAGCAGAGAGTTGGTTTGCTGTCAGTCACCGGCTCTCTGCTCTGCCCTCCCATGCTCACAGGAGCACTGGGCTGTGGAGTGGCCAGCTCAGACTCTCAGAAGCTCACTGAGAGGCTGAGCTGGGTTCTAGTCCAGGCATGTGGGTAGATTCCCAGCCATATGGTAACGTTCCTTCTCAAGCCTGGACTGGCTCTGTGATGTCAGCAGAAAGTGGGCTTCAGGTTTTAATGACTTTATTTTATTTGATCCTATTTTATTACTATTATTTTGCTTGACACAGTTTATCACAACTAAAGTGCACTGGGTGATATTTGATAAATGCTTAATTTTTTTATGTTGATAGTCCCTAAAAGTTTGGGTTTCTCAAAGCGGGGCATTTACTGTTACACCATTTAAAAGGAAAAAAGTGCAATAACAGTGTGCATCTAAACCACTTACAATTGTATCACTCACATGCAACACTCCCCATCCCATAGTTTTCCCATAGTTTTCAACATTTCACTTTTATTGTTGTGCATCCTATAAGCCACTGTAGGCAGAGATTGTAATTTAATTAAGTGTGGACCATTCATTTAAAATGGGTGTGGCATGACATATCAGAATTTTTAACAAAGTGAGGCATGAAGACAATCCAATAAAGAACAATAATAATTTTATTATACAAAATCCTCCTTAAAAATGTCATGCACTCATTAATAAAATATACAATATACATTAACCTGACTCCTTCCTGGATCATAAAGAAAATTCTCTAAATCAAGTTGCAGAACCTAATCAGTAATCACTACAATATTTGAAAATGAAAAACTTAATGAGCTAATGTTCTCAACATCCTCTGTATGAATTTTTGCTCATATTCATTGCAGAGGAGCTAAGTTCATTTTGAGAGCATTGAGCATCGGTGCATGTTCTGGTCAAATGAACTCCTCGATAGAGTAAGGAATGCGGGTTCCAGGCAAAAAGAAATAAGTCATACAAGGTGGAAAGGCCTTGCAAGGAAAGTGAAATATCAAGGACGTTGGATTTATTGCCATTATCATGTACCTGGTGACGGTTAGAATGTTGTGGAGGCCTTTCTTTCACCTCTGTCTCCTCAAGGTGGAGACAGAGAGTTTGAGGGCATGGAGTGGCATGAGTGCTGGAGTAGCTGGCTGGTTAAGTCCGCTCTTAGGTGGATGGAGCTGGGGGTAGCAGTCCTAAGTACAGGATACTGAGGCAGCTTAACACCAGAGCAGGAGATGGTAGCAGAGTCAGTATGCAGGCACGCTAATTTGTATGTGCACATGCACCTGTACAAGTGCGCACACAAATACGAGCATGATATGCTGGAATAGAACATATATTGTCTCTTTGTCTAGAAGTATTAACATGTGAGCAAAGCACATGCACACGAATATGAGCATAATCCCACACTGGTTTCCTGTGCTGAGAATCTGGTTTACCTTACAGCCATTAAGTTCTAGGATGGAAATTGGTGTTAAAAGATCCAAAGTATGGAGCTGGATATATAGAAGGACATAATCTGCAAATAGGTTATATTGGTTGCTGCTGATGTCTATTCCTCTAAATTTGAGGTGTTCTCTAATTAAAAATGGCTACCACCCCAATGTATAACTAGTTTTTAGGACAGAGTGCTCAGGTAAGGGCTTTACACAGAGAAAGCAAAATCAGTCAGCAAAAAAAAAAAAAACATTCACCGTTTAACAATTGTGTTAAAAACAGAGGTTTTAGTTGCACATTTACAAGTATATGTGGAAGCCACACTGCTTCATTAAGGCCTCCTTATAGTGTGATCCTAACTCTAGTCCATTATTGGAGCTATATAGTGATGGGTAAATTAAGAGTTTGTACATCTGGGGACCAGCCATTCCTTCGTAAGTATGCAGGAACACACTAGTAGCCCAACGCAACACAGCAACTGAAGGCTTCCCAAAGAGACCCCATAACACAGCACAACCTAAACAGAAATAGCAACCTCCCCATTTTATTAACTTACTTTTAGGGTAATGTGCACATGGAGAAGCCTTGGACAGAGGAAACAAAAAATTGTTTTGTCTAGCACACTTACCAGGTAGCCAGAAAATGACCAGAAGTGCTAGGGGTTTGATTGTAAGCTCAAATAGGAGAGCAGAAAGGATGAAGCCTTGCCAAGTGTCTCTATCTATAGTGAAGGGGTCAGATTTGTGTCCCAAATATTTTAGATGCATGTAGGGAACAAAGAAAAGACACCCACATTTTTGGGCTAAAATCCCATTTTTTCAAGAGAGTAGAAGAGATATTGTCATGAAACAGAATCAAATGGTTAGATATTGAGGTCTAAAAGGTATACATTGACCTGTCTATTTTTAATGGTATATGTATATGGAATGTATATACAGTGGGGACGGAAAGTATTCTGACCCCCTTAAATTTTTCACTCTTTGTTATATTGCAGCCATTTGCTAAAATCATTTAAGTTAATTTTTTTCCTCATTAATGTACACACAACACCCCATATTGACAGAAAAATTGTTGACATTTTTGAAGATTTATTAAAAAAGAAAAACTGAAATATCACATGGTCCTAAGTATTCAGACCCTTTGCTGTGACACTCATATATTTAACTCAGATGCTGTCCATTTCTTCTGATCATCCTTGAGATGGTTCTACACCTTTGAGTCCAGCTGTGTTTGATTATACTGATTGGACTTGATTAGGAAAGCCACACAGCTCACAGTGCATGTCAGAGCAAATAAGAATCATGAGGTCAAAGGAACTGCCTGAAGAGCTCAGAGACAGAATTGTGACAAGGCACAGATCTGGCCAAGGTTACAAAATATTTCTGCTGCACTTAAGGTTCCTAAGAGCACAGTGGCCTCCATAATCCTTAAATTGAAGATGTTTGGGATGACCAGAACCCTTCCTAGAGCTGGCCGTCCGGCCAAACTGAGCTATCGGGGGAGAAGAGCCTTGGTGAGAGAGTTAAAGAAGAACTCAAAGATCACTGTGGCTGAGCTCCAGAGATGCAGTCAGGAGATGGGAGAAAGTGGTATAAAGTCAACCATCACTGCAGCCCTCCACCAGTCGGGGCTTTATGGCAGAGTGGCCCGACGGAAGCCTCTCCTCAGTGCAAGACACATGAAAGCCTGCATGGAGTTGCTAAACAACACCTGAAGGACTCCACGATGGTGAGAAATAAGATTCTCTGGTCTGATGAGACCAAGATAGAACTTTCCACTTAATTCTAAGCGGTATGTGTGGAGCAAAGCAGGCACTGCTCATCACCTGTCCAATACAGTCCCAACAGTGAAGCATGGTGGTGGCAGCATCAGGCTGTGGGGGTGTTTTTCATCTGCAGGGACAGGACGACTGGTTGCAATCGAGGGAAAGATGAATGCGGCCAAGTACAGGGATATCCTGGACGAAAACCTTCTCCAGAGTGCTCAGGACCTCAGACTGGGCTGAAGGTTTACCTTCCAACAAGACAATGATCCTAAGCACACAGCTAAAATAACGAAGGAGTGGCTTCACAACAACTCTGTGACTGTTCTTGAATGGCCCAGCCAGAGCCCTGACTTAAACCCAATTGAGCATCTCTGGAGAGACCTAAAATTGGCGGTCCACCAACGTTTACCATCCAACCTGACAGAACTGGAGAGGATCTGCAAGGAGGAATGGCAGAGGATCCCCAAATCCAGGTGTGAAAAACTTGTTGCTTCTTTCCCCAAAAGACTCAAGGCTGTATTAGATCAAAAGGGTGCTTCTACTAAATACTGAGCAAAGGGTCTGAATACTTAGGACCATGTGATATTTCAGTTTTTCTTTTTTAATAAATCTGCAAAAATGTCAACAATTCTGTGTTTTTCTGTCAATATGGGGTGCTGTGTGTACATTAATGAGGAAAAAAATTAACTTACCGTATATACTCGAGTATAAGTCAAATTTTTCAGCACATTTTTTTGTGCTGAAAGTGCCCCCCTCGACTTATACTTGAGTCAAGCACTTTTCTGCAGCAAAAAATGTCATTTTCGGAACCGAATTTGGGGCCCCGTATCTCAGGGCCACTTGGTGCTAGGAACCCCAAATTTGGTGTGCAAACCCAGTGGAACTGGTACCACAATATATCCAAAGCTGAAGTTCCTAGCACTAAGAGGCCCTGAGATACGGGGCCCCAAAATCAGTTCAGAAAATGTCATTCTTTGCTACAGAAAAGTGCTTGACATTTTCTGAACTGATTTTTGGGGCCCTGTATCTCGAAGCTACTTGGTGCTAGAAACCCCAGCTTTGGAAATATTATGGTGCTAGTTCCACTGGGTTTGCACACCAAATTTGGGGTTCTTGGAGCTAAGTGACCCTGAGATACGGAGCCCCAAATTTGGTCAACTGTGTCCATCTGCAGCAATGTCATTTCGGGACCCTTTGGGTTCAGAGACCCCAAATTTTGACTGCAGCTAGGGGGCATCTAGGAACCCTTAACTACCAAGTTTGAAGTTCAGGGGACCTATGGCTGCAAATGGGCACACTGAGGCATGCAAATGGGCACAGTGATGCTGCAAATTGGCATTGTTGACCCTCTTTTCCACTTACAGTAGCTGTGCATTTCTCACCCTCGTCTTATACTCGGGTCAATAAGTTTTTCCCATTTTTTTGTGGTAAATTAGGGCCTCGACTTATACTCGGAACGACTTATACTCGAGTATATACGGTAAATGATTTTAGCAAATGGCTGCAATATAACAAAGAGTGAAAAATTTAAGGGGGTCTGAATACTTTCCGTCCCCACTGTACATTCCTGTGAATGAAAGGATTAATTTACCAATTATATTTTATTTTCATTTTTACTTTTAATTAATATTTTTTTAAACATTTTTATATTAATTGTTATAAACTGTAAATAGTAGAGCAGGGAGGAGGGGATTATAGCGATGCCTAAGACAGTTAGAACACAATCAATATTATAAAAATATCAAATCTTTAATAGTATACAATTGTAAAAAACTTGATTCATACACATATATTTCATGTAGACAAAATACACAAGGAGTGCTTTAAAATTTTTATATTGACCGACACCAATGATGTTGAGAGGTAGTAGCAGGTCAATTCATGTTTACTAGTTTCGCCAAAACATTGGCTTCATCAGGGAATTTAAAAATGTAGTGATAGAGAGTAAAAACACTGGAAAAAGAGAAAAAAGTCAGTCACAAAGCAAAGGTATCGTAATACGGGTCAACAAGCAATTGAAAAACAGGGAGATCACAATATTGTCTGACTTAACCCTCACGCTTCCCAAACAACCACATCACAGACATACCGAGTCAAGCTCCCAGGACACAGAGTGGACACCGTCAGGCAACTGGGGACGATACTCGAACTCAGCCCTGTAATTGGCTACAGGGGCCCAAAAAGGGTGCCTGTAAAAACTGAAAATTAACAAATTGATGAAAGCTTAATTAAGTAAAGTAAAAATGAATAACTCCTTTCATTACTATTCACATTCAATACATACCAGAGGTAGCAAATAAGTGCGCTGGGTGGATCAATACGTGGTACTTGAGTATAATTGGAATCAGAAAATGTAAGTTGAAACCAAGAAAACTGAAACAACAATATGATGCATAAATATAGATATTTGTGGTGCTTTAACCCCTTCCCGCCGAGCGTACGCAGATGTGCGTACTCGGCTTTCTGGGGTTATACCGGGATGATGCCCGCAGCTGCAGGCATCATCCTGGTACCGTTGTTTCGAGCCGGCGATCAGCTATCCAGATATAACAACCAATGTGGCTAAAAGCCGCTCGGCTGTTATACCGGAGCAGCGGGAGGGGACGTCCCCCCTTCCCGCCGCCTCTCGCCGCTCTTACCGGGCCTCCCGTGCCATTGGGAGGCCCGGTGACCAATACGGTGCCTCCGGCGGCTGGGGGCGGGCTGGAACGAAGCTGTGGGTGGCTTCGTTCCAGCCTACTTATTGTAAACGCGGAAGCGACATCATGACGTCACTTCCTGTTTACTCGGCTGCCAAAGGCGCCGGTTTTAAAAAGATACACAGTATTCAGAATCGCCGTTTTGCGTGATCTGAATACTGTGAAGTGCAAAGGAGGGATCGGGGGTTTTTTAGATCCCTCCATAAAGAGTACCTGTCACCACCTATTACTGTCACAAGGGATGTTTACATTCCTTGTGACAGCAATAAAAGTGATCAAAATTTTTTTTTTTAAAAACACATTTTATAAAAATAAAGAAAGAAAACGCAGAAAACGCAGCAAAGAAAACGCATACGGAAATTGCGCCTGCATATGTAAACGGTGTTCAAATCACACATGTGAGGTATCGCCGCGATCGTCAGAGCAAGAGCAATAATTCTAGCATTAGACCTCCTCTGTAACTCTAACCTGGTAACCGTTAAAAAATTTAAAGCGTCGCCTATGGAAATTCTTAGGTACCGTAGTTTGTCGCCATTCCATGAGTGCGTGCAATTATAAAGCGTGACATGTTTGGTATCTATTTACTCGGCGTAACATCATCTTTCACATTATACAAAAAAAACGTATTTTAACTTGTAAACACCAAATTTCAAAAATAGGCTTAGTCATCAAAGGGTTAAAAAGGGGGAGCACCCTATATATGGCAAACAGAAAACCTTGGGAGTATAGAAAGACAAGCGCTTACCCTGGAGTAGCAAATGCAAGTGAGGGCAGTAGAATGCACAACAAACTTGCAATACGGGATGCTGGAATTAGAACCCCTATAGGCTTCCAAAGAGGTCCGAAGGACTCAGATATCTAGATGTGAATTCAATAGATGCATACAGTCAGCAAATAAGCTACCAAACAGTATATAAATGAGTTGAGAAAGGGAAGAGATAAGCGCTCCTTCCGACTAGAGAGTCTATTAAAAAAATCAGTTTAACCTTGTTCAAAACCAGCCAAACCACAGCGCACAGCAGTCAACAATTGAATGAAAAAGGTTTGGCAGCTTTATAGACCCCCCACCCCATCAGCATGGCTAATTAGCCAATCGGGAGTGGACAAAAAGCGGCCCGGGCATATGCGCAGTGTCCGAGATCAGATGCCTACAATGCCCAGAATGCTGTGCGCGACCCGTGTCACATGGTGGGAAAACCAGTGACGATGATCGTATAGGGTGCGATTATGGCATATTGCAAGTTTGTTGGGCATTCTACTGCCCTCACTGGCGTTTGCTACTCCAGGGTAAGCGCTTGTCTTTCTATACTCCCAAAGTTTTCTGTTTGCCATATATAGGGTGCTCCCCCTTTTAAAGCACCACAAATGGAAGGCTGACCGCAGGTCAGCCTGATTTTGTAGGAGGAGTCGGGATGTATTTAAACCCCCTCTACTGCGTTCATGGCCCCAGTTCGGCCGGTCCGCCGGAATGGCCGAGCTGGGTACTGGCACTGGGTGTTAGGAGCACGGATGGAGGAATCCCCTGCTGTGGGTACTGCATGTTGGCACCCAATCAGTTGGGGTTTAGACAGCTTTCTTGCACCTAGCACCTTGGTTTCGACTGCGGGTTTGTCTGGTGAGTGAGTGCTCACATTGCCCGTTTGAATATGCGATTTTTAAGTTTCTCATGCGATTTACGGTTCTCATGTGATTTTATGTTTCTCATGCGATTTTACGTTCTCTTGCGATTTTACGTTTCTCATGTGATTCTGTTTTTCATGCAGTGTCACGTTTCTCATGGGATGTTACGTTTCTCATGCAATTTTACGTTTCTCTTCCGATGTCACATTTCTCATGCAATGTCACGTTTCTCATGCAGTGTCACGTTTCTCATGCGATTTTACGTTTCTCATGTGATTTTACATTTCTCATGCGATTTTACGTTCTCGTGTGATTCTATATTTCTCATGCAGTGTCACGTTTCTCATGCGATGTTACGTTTCTCATGCGATGTTACGTTTCTCATGCAATGTTACGTTTCTCATGCGATTTTACGTTTCTCATTCGATTTTACGTTTCTCATGCGATGTCACGTTTCTCATACAATGTCACGTTTCTCATGCAGTGTCACGTTTCTCTTGCGATGTTACGTTTCTCATGCAATGTCACGTTTCTCATGCAATGTTCCGTTTCTCATGCAATTTTACGATTTCTCTTGCAATATCACGTTTCTCTCGCGGTTTTTAAATTTCTCATGCGATTTCACTTTTCTCATGCGATTTCACGTTTCTCATGCGATGTCACGTTTCTCATGCGATAAAATGTTCTTATGCGATGTCACTTTTTTTAATGTGATTTTACGTTTCACATGCAGACACGTTCTTATGTTACGTTTTTCATGCGATGTTACGTTTTTCATGCGATGTTAGGTTTCTTATGCAATGTCACATCTCTCATGCGAGTTTACATTTCTCATGCGATTTTATATTTCTCATGTGATTTTAATGTTTCTCATGCAATGTCACGTTTCCCATGCAATGTCACGTTTCTCATGCGATTCTACATTTCTCATGCAATGTCATGTTTCTCTTGCGATTTTCACGTTTCTCTTGCGATTTTCACGTTTCTCTTGCAATGTCACATTTTTTCATACGATTTTACGTTTCTCATGCAATATCACATTTCTCTTGCGAGTTACGTTTCTTATGCGATTTTTACATTTTTTTCATGTGATTCTACGTTTCTCATGCAATTTTATGTTTCTCATGCAGTGTCACGTTTCTCAGGTAATTTTACGTTTCTCACGCAATGTCACGTTTCTCATGCAATTTTTTTGTTTCTCAAACAATATCACGTTTCTTATACGATTTTACGTTTGTCATGCAATGTCACATTTCTCATGTGATTTTACGTTTCTCATACAATGCTATGTTTCTCATGCGATTTTACGTTTCTCATGCGATTCTACGTTTTTAATACAATGTCACGTTTCTCATGCGATTTTACATTTCTCATGCAATGTTATGTTTCTCATTCGATTTTACTTTTCTCATGCAATGTCACATTTTTTTTTCATGCGATGTCACTTTTTTTTCATGCGATGTCACATTTTGTCATGCAATGTCACGTTTCTCATGCGATAAAATGTTCTTATGCGATGTCACATTTTTTATGCGATTTTACGTTTCACATGCAGTTACGTTCTTATGCAATGTCACGTTTGTTATGCGATTTTTCGTTTCTAATGCAATTTTATTTCTCGCACAACTTTCATTTCTCAGGCCACGCACAGTTCCCCGTGTCTTTCACGTATCTCACGTTGCTCATACAGTTTACATGCTCATGCAACTACGCTTCTCATACAACCTCGGTTCTCATGCTGCTCACGGTTCTTGTTCACTTACGTTCTTTCACGCAGCTTACATTCCTGTCGCAGGTTTCTTTTCTCAGCCTGCTCACGGTTCTCACGCCGTTTATGTTCCTCACCCAGTTGTGTGTTTTTTTGCATTCAGTTCATGGTTGTTGTTTTCATCATTTTGCTGGGTATTATTCATATGTTTTCTTCATTTTAGTTAAAATTTCACGGTTAGTCTTGGTATTATCCACTGCAGTTACCTGTCTTGTTTCAGGTTCGCACTGATTGAGTTGGTTGTTTTTAATTGGCTTGTGCAGTGGCAAGTCTCCTCATCGGTGTTACATACATTACATCTCGGTTTCTGTTCAATAAGTTATCACTTGCCTGACACATTTTCAGGCTCATTGTGACCATGTCACAAGTTCATACGTCATGACATCTCACTACTCGCATCACTTGCCTGACACGTCTTCAGGTTGCATAGGCCTGAGTTTACGTTTTAGTTTGCCTGATGTCCCTCAGGTAACTCGGCTTGGCTAGTTTCTTGAGACTGGTACGTTGTCAGTCCACCACAATATACATTTCTTTATTTTCATTTCATTCATGAGTCAGGTTCATTTACACCTTAGGTCTCTCGACTACACTCCACTGCAGGGTTACCGATCACGTTATGGGTGCCAGGATTGAGTTAATCGTTTCTAATTGGCTTGTACAGGGGCAAGTCTCCTCATCCGTTCACTCATGACCACGTCACAAGTTCATACGTCATGACATCTCACTACTCGCATCACTTGCCTGACATGTCTTCAGGTTGGATAGGCCTGAGTTTACGTTTTTAATTTGCCTGATGTGCCTCAGGTAACTCAGCTTGGCTAGTTATTTGAGATTGGTATGTACATTCCTTTCATTGTCATTTCATACACAAGTCAGGTTCATATCTACACATTAGATCTCACGGCAATGCTCCTCTGCAGGGCTACTCATTACGTTCTTGGGTTCGAAAGATTTGAGAAAATCGTTTTTAATTGGCTGGTTTAGTGGCAAGTCTCCTCATCCGTTTATCACATGTCCTGTCACCAGTTCATACATCATGACACTTCTCATGTCTCTTGCCTGACACGTCTTCAGGTTGCATAGGCCTGAGTTTACATTTTTAATCTGTCTTACATGCCTCAGGTATCTCGGCCTTACTAGTTTCTGGAGACTGTCACATTTTCAGTCCTGCATAACGGTTACTTTGTCATTTTATTCTCGGTCACCTTTATATGAGTAGCGGTAAGGGAAGCAAGAGTTTTTCCTTTTTCTTAAGGTAGGTTGGGATTTATTTAGTTAACTCTTGTTGATGTCAATGTTTGTTATCGTTTGTATAGGTCATCTCACTGGCAGATGTTGAAGACTTTGCCTCATCCATCCGGCTTCGGTTAGGGGTTCTGTCGGCCTGGGATACCTTCCAGGTTTTCTGTCTTAGTGTCCTAGGTTCTATTTGTTACATACACTCAATATCTACTTGCGTTCATTGCCTTTTGCCACTCTCAGCTCAAGATTTCCACAAGCTGGCGCTCTGTCACAGTCCTAGACCGACTCATGGTGGCATCAGCTGAAGTACCCAGGGACAGGCCATTTTGCTCGTCCCTGGTGCTCCCTTCTTCACTAGCGCAGTGCATGAAACATCGCCATACCCTGCTACCATACCTAGGTTTGGCCATTTTTTAGGATAGGTGCAGTTTCTGCTGCTTCTCTCCTAGGGGTCCGTGTTTTACATTGTGGAGTAGTTGGGTAGGTGAAGTTCTGCATGCATCTCTGGATACGTCCTCGATCCACTTGCGAAGATGTTGTGAGCTTTCATGCGCTTGGCTGTTCAATGTCATATACGGTTACTTCTCATCAATCATCAATACTAGCTCATACTACTGTCTTATTTTTGCCCCCTTTTAGGCATATTGACCATGTGACTTTCGGCACACCCCAGGTCACTTTTCCCGTTTCCCCTCAGACCTTTCCAATACGTATACATGAGACTCTGAGTACAAGTGGAAGGCTGACCGCAGGTCAGCCTGATTTTGTAGGAGGAGTCGGTATGTATTTAAACCCGCCCTCCTTTCTCCTTGCCTGTTGACGATGTCTCTCATGCCCCACCCACCCTTCCCATTTTTTCTTGCTATCTCTTCTCATTTACTTCTACTTGGGTATGCCCCCTTTTAGGCATACTGATCATGTGACTTTCGGCACACCCCAGGTCACTTTTCCTGTTTCCCCTCAGACCTTTCCAATACGTATACATGAGACTCTAAATACAAATATCTATATTTATGCATCATATTGTTTCAGTTTCCTTGGTTTCAACTTACATTTTCTGATTCCAATTATACTCAAGTACCACGTTTTGATCCACCCAGCGCACTTATTTGCCTTTCTCAATTTTCTACCTCTGGTATGTATTTGAGACTTATTAGCCTATGTGAATAGTAATGAAAGGAGTTATTCATTTTTACTTTAATTAATTAAGCTTTCATCAATTTGTTAATTTTCAGTTTTTACAGGCACCCTTTTTGGGCCCCCTTGTAGCCAATTACAGGGCAGAGTTCGACTATCGTTCCCAGTTGCCTGACGGTGTCCACTCTGTGTCCTGGGAGCTTGACTCGGTATGTCTGTGATGTGGTTGTTTGGGAAGCGTGAGGGTTTAGTCAGACAATATTGTGATCTCCCTGTTTTTCAATCGCTCATTGACCTGTATTACGATACCTTTGCTTTTTGACTGACTTTTTTCTCTTTTTCCAGTGTTTTTACTCTCCACCACTACATTTTTATTCCCCTGATGAAGCCAATGTTTTGGCGAAACTAGTAGGGATGAATTGACCTGCTATTACCTCTCAACATCATTGGTGTCGGTCAATATAAAAATTTAAAGCATTCCTTGTGTATTTTGTCTACATGAAATATATGTGTATGAATAAAGTTTTTTACCATTGTATACTATTAAAGATTTGATATTTTTATAATATTGATTGTGTTCTAACTGTCTTAGGCACCGCTATAATCCCCTTCTCCCTGCTCTACTATTTACTATTTGTTTAGGGATGAGGACATTCCACCCACCATTTTCTTTCTACTATTCAGGTGTTTCAATACGCCACTTGGGGTGGTATGTCCCTCTAGCTACTAAGAGTTTCTTTTTATGCCCTTGTCGTTTGTACTATTATTTTGTTGAACATAAAAAATGTTCTTTTTTCTTTCTATGCATTTCCCTTTTTTTTCCCTTCAAATTTGAAAAATCTTTTTGAATTCCTTTATTGAATAACATGGCGGTCTTTTGTGGTGAGGCCTTTAAGGGGCTGATGCAAAGATTCAGTCATCTAAAACGGTGGCCAATATCTCTGATGATGATCTTGACCGTGCATTTATGAGATTGCAGCGCCTTTTTGAAAAGAAGGTATGCACCTATTGGCATAAGGCGTATTTTGAAAAATATTCCCAGAACAGTATAGTACCTTGGGGTTTGAGGATTAAAATTTTCCCCAACCTCAGGAAAATTAATGATTCCCTTAAACAATCTTGGGAGCACAATCTCCAAATGTGCTCCTTTGAAATGATTTCCATATTGTGTAAACAGTATAATTGGTATGATGAATATGGGCTAGGTACACCTTCTCCCAGATTCACCTAACGTGATAAAAATGTGCGGGTGCATCTGGAGGAATACACCTTAGGGATCATAAACATAAAGGAGGGCAAATTTCTTCATGACAAATCAGCTCACGAGAATGGTTTTGCCTATAATTGGAGTCAAACTAGTTATAACAAGCCCTTCTCTAAACATCATACTACCGAAGCTCGGAAATCAGAAAATGAAGTACCTAATGTTAACTCTGTAACTTTTTCTCCTAGTTCTTCTACTACCTACCGTGAACTCTCTCAGGAAAGACTACCCAAAAAAAGAAAAGGAGACTGCACCACTACCTCTACAGCTTCTCTTGATTGCACTTTTGGACCCACCTCTACACGTCAACCCTTAGCGGTTCGTACATACCCTTCCAAGGCAATATCATCTACCCCTTTTCCTTCCATTGGTAGACCCTCATCTACACCTTTATCTTCTAACGTACCATCACATCTCCCACTACGCACTACCACCCCCATTCCTTCCACCTCGGTATCTTCTGCCACCGGCCGTCAGGCCAGCGAACCCACCCTATCCTCACTTTTCCCCACCAGCACTCTTTCTATTGATCCTAAAGTGGCACCCATTTTTTAAGGAAGACACCAGATTCCATAATGAATCCATCCCAGCCCCTTTAAATCAGGGTTTCTCAGGACTGGAAATTGTCAATCTTTCATCGGTGAGTCTCATAGACGAACAGATTTATGTTTTGAAATTAGGCCTTACTTTCTGCACTTCAACTGACCTTGATCGTTTCCAATTGATTAAGGACATACATCTATTTGCTAGATGCCTCCTATTTAAGGTTATTTATGACAAAACACCTCCCTTGAGATCTTCAGATTCTCCTTCTTCTGAACCTTCAGATGCTGAACTTCAGGCCTTACATGATCTTATGCAGCTTTGGGAGGAGGGACACACTGGTGGCGATAAACCACCTTCCATGCCTTGTGGTGTCGTCGTTCCTGGTGTTTCCTTTCCTCCCCCTATGTCCTTTAAACCAAAATCCTATACTTTCCCTTCACTTCAAACTAATCCCAACATATGGGCTTTTGTTCAACAAACTACTTTCGAGATTGAAAATATGGATCTGCAAAACATCCATACACACAATCTATCCCCTAGACATCGGAAAGCCCTTCGAGAATTACAATGTCACCCTGATCTGGTTATTAAACCTGCAGACAAGGGCGGCAATGTCGTTATCATGGATGACCTCGCATATGAGCGCATGTGCCTGGACATCCTTGGCAACGAGCATTGGTACCGCCCTATTTCCAAAACATTGATACAGAACTTCAATAGTGAATATTATGGTTTAATCTTTAAGGCCTACCAACTAGGTATAATTGATTCAAGTACATGGAATTATTTGAATGTAAAGGATCCATAATTCCAACTTTCTATTCCTTACCAAAAGCGCACAAGTCACTGCCACAGCCACCTGGACGACCTATCTTTTTCGGCTGTCAGAGTTTAGCGGAAAACGCTAGTGCCTTTTTGGACAAGTATTTAACACCACACGTAACTGCCCTTTTTTCTTATGTTCAGGTACCATTGACCTGCTTTGCAATATAGATGGAAAACAGGTGCCTCCCAACGCACGGTTGGTAGCCCTGGACGTTGAAAGTCTATACAACTCAATCCCACATGCCAAGGGAATTGAAGTTATTCACGCTCATCTTCAAGAGAGCAGATCCTTGGCAATTATAGCCAGTTTGTCCTTCGGCTGCTTGAGTTCATCTTGACTAGAAATGTGTTTATGTTTGGTTCCTCCCACTTCCTCCAGGTGCAGGGGGTGGCTATGGGGACCAAATGTGCCCCCTCATATGCCAACCTGTACCTGGGGGGATGGGAGAGGGATCTTTTTTCTCAAGAATCCTTATCAGAATGACTTCAACATGTCAGCGCCTGGTACAGGTATATTGATGATGTTTTCATTCTATGGTCTGGTAGTCGAGATGAACTCTCGCGGCTGGTGGACTCACTGGCTATCAATACTTACAATCTAAGTTTTACAATGGAATGTAGTCAGTCCAAAATAAGTTTTTTGGATCTGCAAATACATGTGGGTGAGGATGGAATTCTACACTCATCCCTGTATCGCAAATCTTCTGCAGGTAACACTATGTTACATGCCACTAGTGCACACCCTCAGTCCTTACTGGACAGTATCCCTTATAGTAAACATTTAAGACTCAGGAGGAATTGTACATTGGATTCTAATTTTCATTTGGTAGCCAACGATCTATATGGAAGACTTCTCCAGTGGGGATACAGCCGTTCCCTGCTGAAGAGGGTCTTTAAAGGAGTCACCAAACGCAATAGACATGATCTCATTCATTCAACTAAACCTGCCAAATCGAATCATTCGGTCAGGATTATCACCCAATTTTCCAAACAGCATAGCCAAATGAGAAGCATTTTTCAAAAATACTGGCCACTTTTGACGGCAGACAATATCATATTAAAAAAATTTTGAAATATTATCCAGAAATTACATACAGACGTGCTCCCTCTGTGAGGGACCGTTTAGTTCACAGCCAGCACATGGTTCGAAGTCCGGTGGATTATTCCACTGTTGGCACCTTTCCATGTGGTGAGTGTGACACTTGTCCCTTTATTTTGAATTTGAGAGATGTTGCACTTTCGAATGGCCAGCGTCTGTTCCTTAAACATATTAAAGACCACATCACACCTTTATACAAACACCTAACCACAACTGCCTTGAATAGACACATTGCTAGAGAACACAATTATGACCCTGGTGTTGTTTGCTTTGCTGCACTTGAGCATGTACCTTCACACGCTCGAGGTGGTAATATCGACATTACCTTGCTCCAATTGGAGACAAGATGGATACACATGTTGGACGCTATAAGATTTCCTGGGTTAAATGAATATATTAGCTTTAAATCCTTTCTTTAAATTAGACACAAACGGAAATTCATTTGGTCATTTTTACGTCCTATTTATGTATTTATTTTGGGCCTCTACATTATCTGACTGTCAATTGTCACTAGGTTCTCATTTCTTTAATTCCATCTCCTCCCCACTTTCAGCCCTACTTAATTGCCTACTGCTTCTCTGTCCCTTTATGCTCTTAGGGAGTATTTAAGTTTGAGCCACTTTATGGGATTTATGTTCTTTGGTTTTGTTTTGTTACATGTAAATTGCATATGTCCTTGTCAAATGATATAGACATTAATGAAATGTGTTTCTTATTTGTATACTTAGATTAACCTTGATTTAAAGCATTAGTAATATATTATAATATTTTCAACGTTTCTATATATTTACTTCCTGTTTTTCTCCTGTGAGCTTTGTACCCAGTGAATCACTATCAGGTGTGTGTAGTACCATCTGACCACCTGATTGCTTGTCTTTCTGATTCCTCTCGCTTTTCACTTTCCCTGCTCCCACTTCCGGACTGCCCCTTCTGCCTGATTTTTGCAGGGTTGCGCTTCCTTGCAATCTGGGAGCTTTGTCCCTCTACAGCCTTTGGCAGCATGGACACCCAAGGGCTGATTAATATCTCTAGTCAGCCCGCCCCTTCGGCCCATGCCTACGCAGCCTATCCGCTTGTATGTACATCGGCCTCTTTTTCCTTCCTCCTTGGATGGGCTTCCTCCCCTCACTCATTGTCAGGCCCATTGCCATGATCGCACCCTATACGATCATCGTCACTGGTTTTCCCACCATGTGACACGGGTCGCGCACGGCATTCTGGGCATTGTAGGCATCCGATCTCGGACACTGTGCATGCGCCCGGGCCGCTTTTTGTCCACTCCAGATTGGTTAATTAGCCATGCTGATCGGGTGGGGGATCTATAAAGCTGCCAAACCGTTTTCATGCAATTGTTGACTGCTGTGCGCTGTGGTTTGGCTGGTTTTGAACAAGGTAAAACTGATTTTTTTTATAGACTCTCTAGTTGGAAGGAGCACTTATCTCTTCCCTTTCTCAATTCATTTATATACTGTTTGGTAGCTTATTTGCTGACTGTATGCATCTATTGAATTCACATCTAGATATCCGAGTCCTTCGGACCTCTTTGGAAGCCTATAGGGGTTCTAATTCCAGCATCCCATATTACAAGTTTGTGGTGCATTCTACTGCCCTCACTGGCGTTTGCTACTCCAGGGTAAGCGCCTGTATTTCTATACTCCCAAAGTTTTCTGTTTGCCATATATAGGGTGCTCCCCTTTTTAAAGCACCACAAATATCTATATTTATGCATCATATTGTTTCAGTTTCCTTGGTTTCAACTTGCATTTTCTGATTCCAAATATACTCAAGTACCACGTATTGATCCACCCAGCACACTTATTCGCCTTTCTCAGTTTTCTACCTCTGGTATGTATTTGAGGCTTATTAACCTATGTGAATAGTAATGAAAGGAGTTATTCATTTTTATTTTAATTAATTAATTAAGCTTTCATCAATTTGTTAATTTTCAGTTTTTACAGGCACCCTTTTTGGGCCCCCTGTAGCCAATTACAGGGCTGAGTTCGACTATCGTCCCCAGTTGCCTGACGGTGTCCACTCTGTGTCCTGGGAGCTTGACTCGGTATGTCTGTGATGTGGTTGTTTGGGAAGCGTGAGGGTTTAGTCAGACAATATTGTGATCTCCCTGTTTTTCAATTGCTCATTGACCTGTATTATGATACCTTTGCTTTGTGACTGACTTTTTTTCTCTTTTTCCAGTGTTTTTACTCTCTTCCACTACATTTTTATTTCCCTGATGAAGGCAATGTTTTGGCGAAATTAGTAGGGATGAATTGACCTGCTACTACCTCTCAACATCATTGGTGTCGGTCAATATAAAAATTGTAAAGCACTCCTTATGTATTTTGTCTATATGAAATATATGTGTATGAATTAAGTTTTTTACAATTGTATACTATTAAAGATTTGATATTTTTATAATATTGATTGTGTTCTAGCTGTCTTAGGCACCGCTATAATCCCCTTCTCCCTGCTGTACTATTTACCATTTGTTTAGGGATGAGGTGCCGTATCTATTAGGACATTCCAAACACCATTTTCTTTCAATTGTTATAAAATGTTATAGTATTATTATATTTTAATAAAATGGATATATAGAAAGGAATTTTTTAGTTCCATCTGGAAAGTGCTGAAGCATTTTTGAAAGACTAAATGCAAAACGGAAAGTAATTTTTTATTTTTTCATTTTTTATTTTTTATTCATGTGGCTAAACAGTTTTTTTTATAAATTGTTAGCAGTACAAAGGGTTCATTAGTCACCAACATTAATATTTCATGCAACCAGACTCATTAAAACATTTATGAGGAATGTAGTCTAGTAGTATGAATACACAGAACTTGTCTTTCCTTCTGTGGGGATTCTGGGAGTCTGGGGGAGTCAGATACTTACTTCGGAGTGCTTTGGGATGGGAGCAGACTTATTTTGGGGGGTCAAATGTGTACTGGGGGAGCAAACTTCTGCTGAGGGAGTCGGATACATACTAGGAGGCTCAGACTTGTGCTGGGGGGGCAGATACATACTGGGGGGCACTTTGGGAGGGAATCAGACTTTTGTGTTGGGGAGTCAGATATGTAATGAGGGGGCACTTTGGGAGGGTAGCGGACTTGTGCTGTGGGATTCAGATACGTACTGGAGGAGGACTTTGGGAGGGGTGGCTGGATGGGGGATTTCAAATCCAATCCCCCAGCACATTTTATCTTTCCTCCCAAGTGCCCCTCTTGAACAAATCTTCTTACACCCTTGTTACCTGCCCCACCTCTACCCCCTTACCAGTCACTGTGTACCCCGCCCCTGCAAGTATCTGTTAAACCCACAGCAGACCTTCGATCAGTGCAGCAGAATGGTGTTCCTCCTTGCCTGCTCCTGTCTGTGTACAGGAAAACAGAGATGGGGAAGAGGAGGAGGCAGTTTCAGTCCAGTTAGTGGGTTACTGTTGCAGACACTGGATTGCAAAAACTGAGCTGGGAAGGTATTGGCATGTGGCCTAGTGGCCCCGGCCCATCGAGAAAATGCTCAGTGTACCCTATGGCCAATCTGGGCCTGAATGGAGTGCTCTAACAATAGTGCCAAACTTCTCACTTCCAGTTTTCAGGACTATGATGGGGTTAGTGAAGGATAAGAACAAGTAATGCTGGCATCACAGGGTCACCTTTAAAATCGGGCCAGCCTTGTCAAAGAAGCCCATCTATACTTACCTATGCAGTTGTTCCTCTAGCCAGCTTGTATGTCCTGCAGTAATGGATAAACCAGCAGCAGGAAGCACTCCATGTGGCTGGAGGAGCAGGTATTCACACACCCAGACATGTGAAGTACCTGGAAGCAGTATGACAGTTTTTTAAGACACAGGTTACCTAAGTAATTATAGATAGGCTTCTTACAGAGCTGTCCTTCTTTTAAAAGTGACCCTCATGTATAAAGTTTTTGTATGCTTTATTTATTTTGGGCATGTTTAAAACAAGTATGTAAATAGTAACTCCACTTTTGTTGAAAAAAGAGCAACCCCCTCTGCGTGATCAAAGTACATTCCAAGGGTTTTAGCAACCTTTGTTGCAGATTCATATCTGTTTCTGCTCTGACATAAATAAACATACAGCTTTTTCTGTGCAGACAGAATGTAAAAGGAGGGAACAACTATTTGGGCCAGCCTTAATGGGCTTGCGGCAGACCCCCCCCCCCCTTTTTTTCCACAATTAGCATAGGCAAGTGGTAAATTTTTATTTCATGTTACTGTCTCTTTAAATTTATGAGGTAATGTTATTAGCCAATAGGAATGCATGGAATATTCTAGAATGCTTGGGAGCCGTATAAAAAGGGAATAGTCCCATAGGATTTACACAGTTGGTCAAGCCTTGGCAAAAGAGCTATAATACATCTCTTTAGGCTTGACCATGAAGACTCTACTCGGGAAGATATTTGAGAGGGCGCAGAGCAGTGGGGGAGACGAATGGCTGAGAAGATGCCTAGCGCTATCAGAGGAAGAAGATGCCGGAGTCCAGGCAATGGTCGAAGGATGTCAGTGGAGAGTGTGGCTGGTGCCAGAAATGATGCGAGTTCAGAGGCAGGACTGGAGGCAGGACAAGACGTGGGTCATGAGGTGGATCAAGAGGCGAGAATAAGTCGACGCGTTAGGAAGAAGCGCAGAAGCTTCTCCCCTCCTGCAGCCAGCAGCGGAGGTAGAAGAGTGAGACCCCCACCTACCTGAGGAGCGGGCCTTCAGGCTGCCTCAGCCCGTGGCTTTCGCTAGGCAGCCGGAAGATGCCGCTTCCATGCAGGAAGTTAGAATGGAGAACACCGAGGGGGGATAATAGAGGCCCTGCAACTATTGACAGCAGTGCTGTTCTGGCTACTAATTCACAGGCTGTTCGAGGCAATTACTCATCTGCAGCTGCAGGTAATTTTCCAAATGTAAATGTGTTATCTGATTTAATTGGTTCTTTATCATTCTTAGTATAGGTGATTGCTAATAACTCTCAGGTATCTTCTTCTGCTACTGTTCATGTATCTCCTCAGCTAGTTGGTAATTCTTCTGTGGTAGTGGATAATACTTTATCACTGCTGGATATTAATTCTGCTACTATTACTACAGGGTTGCAGCAAGTTGTTAATGTTATGGCGGTAAGTACTACTGGTAAAAACGCAGTGCCTGAAAATTGTTTTAAAGAAGTTATGCCATGTGAAGTTTGATCGTTAGGATTCCATTTACCGCTATCATTAAAAGAAAAAATATGGAAAGAAGATTTTGTTGATCTCCTTTCTCTACTTCCATCTGCAAAGGACTTTTCTTTTAGACATGATAAAAAGTTTGAGGATAAACAGGAAGACCGTGCATTTATTCCCAGGTCATGTTTGAATTGGTTACAGGCATTTTTTCCAGCATATTAGCTGAAAAGAAACCTGAGCTATGTGTAGGATTATTTCAGCACCTGGAACACGTGTTAGAGGCTTATAGAAATTTTGGAGGTATGGGATGTTTCTTCCGACATAAATTGCCTATTCATCCTACGCTTAAATAGGGGATGAAAGACGTCGGGTTATGGTTAAATTTGATTGTGCCATAAAAACCTCCTACTCCTATAAAAAATACAGCTAATAATGTAGCAGCAGCATATAAGAAAGGTTTTTGATTTTCTTAGAATGAATTGCAGTGCAAATGGAATACTTCATGCAGATACAAATATGAATTCTCCTTTTACACAGGGGCGCACCCGGTTGTTAAATGTTACAAAAGGAACATGGCCATGCAATCTCAAAGAGACCATTTTCACAAAAGCATGCACACTGGTGAAACTGGTAAATATGCTCTAGTGGTTGTACAGATACCCAAACAAGGAGAAAGCTACATTTATAATTAATGGTTTTCCTTTTGGTTTCCCATTACCTTCATTTCAAGGTGAAGGTTGTTCATTAGTTCCAAATCTAAAATCAGTTCATAAGGCCCCTCAGATAGTTTGGGCCGGAAATCCTCAGCTAATTCTTTATTCAATTTTTCCCATTTAATTCGTCCTCCTTTTAAAAAATTTTAGGATATCCCCTTTAGGTCTAGTTCCCAAAAAAGAACCAAATACTTTCAGAATAATTCATCATTTGTCTTTTCCCACAGGAAAGTTGTTACATAATGAAATAGATGATGCAGTATTGTATTCTTCTTTTGACTGAGAAAATACGATCAGTAGGTAGGGGAGCTTTATTAGCTAAAGCTGATATTAAATCAGCTTTTAGACTTTACTTACTTTGAAGAATTTTCCTCTTTTTTGCATTGGGTTATTTCGGTTCAGTCAGGTTGGAAAGGAATTGTCCATTATCTAGACGATTTCCTTTTTATTGGTCCTAGGGAGTCCAATTTTGTTTAGATTTATTAAATACATTTAAAAATATGACAGATCATTTTAGGGTCCCCTTAGCAGTAGAAAAAACTATATATCCATGCACGGTTATTGAATTTTTAGGTATAATTATTGTTCAAAAAATATTAAAGCTAAAAAACATGATTTATGTTTTTTTGCGTAAGAAAATAGTACTGTTGAAAGATATGCAATCCTCGCTGGGTTTGTTAACCTTCACTTCAAGGGTTATGCCAGTGGGCCGTATATTTTCTAGGCGTTTGTATCTTGCTACTGCAGGATTAAAATCACCTTTCTCTCACGTCAGACTAACTGCTTCTCTTAAAGAGGACTTAGTAGTCTGGTGAAATTTTTTCGATGAATATAATGGTCATTCCCTTTTTTTATTTCAAAAAGTTTTTATTTTGGGAAAAAAAGGCAGAAATACATAACTGAACTGTACTTTGTCAAGAACAAGCTTCACAGAGTAATGCAGTGTCAATACAGAAGGTATTAATACATTTGACTTTATAGCTGAACACCTCTGTTCTGGCATTTCTTGTTTCAGAACATAAAATAGCTTTAATAAGGATCCATATGGAAAGCCGCCGTCAGCCCCTCATGGGAAGAGCCCTGACCTGGCACCCCTCATGGGAGCACACTGTGCCTGGTCGAGGAACTCCCCCCTGGTCTCAGGGAGACAAACTCTCCCCGCTGACCCCCGAGCCCCCAAGGGGGGCAATTCCGAGAAGTGAGCGGGAAGCAGGGGAATAGGGGGGCGGAAATCAATAGACTCCCTTCTTCACCATTTACATGGACACTATATCATACTACCATATAAGAAAACAAAGTAACCGTGAAGCTGTATAAAACAAAAACCGAGGTCTGAAAGAGACCTGAGAAAAATAGGAAAGTAAGAGGAAGAAAGAAGGAGGGGGGTAAGGAGGGGGAGGGGGGAGTGAACATCATCTTGCGTTAATGTTTTACTCTATACGATACCGCTAGGGGGACCTAAAGGAATTCCCGTCAGGCTGGCCCATGGATTCCAGGTGGCCTCAAATTTCCTGGGACATAATCCAGGATATTTTCTTTTTGGCGGCTGGGAGCGAAACTCCCGGTTGTTTCCAAGCTCTGGCAACAGTGAGCTTAGCCCCTAGTAACACAAAGTGAGCCAGTCTGCGAGAGGATTTCAAGATCCCCCGGATCGGGGCATTCAGAAGGGCAATCTGGGGAGTCCTGGGGATCTGAGACTTGAGCAGTTCCTCCAGCAGGTTAAATATTCTTTTCCAGAAGGAACGAATTCTGGGACATTCCCACCATATGTGAGACATGGTGCCCTTAAGTTGACAGCCTCTGAAGCAGAGAGGGTCAGCCTTTGGGTACATTGTGGCCAGCCTAGATGGAGTATAGTACCATCTCAAGATCACTTTCAGGCTGGCCTCTATTAAAGTGGTATTGAGGACACCCTGGAAGGATCTAAAGCACAAACTGTGCCAGTCTTCCAACCTCCAATTGAAGCGGAGCTCGGATTCCCAGGCCTCCATATAGGTCGTTTTTGAGTCTAGCGATATAAGTGACGAGTAGATCACCGAGATCCCCCCTCTCTGGTCTCCGGCCTGGCCACACCACATCTCATATTCCGAAAATTTTGGTGGACATTCTTTGTCTTTACAAATTGCTTTAAAGAAATGTGAGATTTGGCTGAAACGGAAGTTTTCAGACAGGGGCATGTCTAGAGTTTTGAGGCAGTGTTTTAGCGTAAATGGTCCTGCAGCCGTGAAAAATTGTCCTATCCTGTAAAGGCCTTTGTCTACCCACCACTTGAAGGCCAATACATTGTTTTCTAGAGGGAAGTCTGGGTTGTTATAAATATGCGTGAGGGGTTTATAGGCCGAAACTAATGCTGTCGAGGTACGTAAGGTGTCCCATAGAGCAAAGGAGTGTGAAAGAGTCTGGGCCATTATAGATGGTCTGTTTTTTGGGGGTAGCCATAGGAGAAAGTCTAACGTGAAGTTAGGAACTGCTTGTTTTTTTATAGCGACCCAGTCGAGTTTCTCTGAGGTAAAGTATACTGCTGACATTTGGGCCAGTCTGGCAGCTTGGTAGTATTTGTAGAGGTAAGGCATACCCAGTCCGCCCCTCTTCCTATGTAGATAAAGGGTTCTTTGAGGAATTCTGTACCCTGCCTTGCCCCAGATGAACTTTATCAGTTTGCTTTGGAAAGATCTAATATGGTCCTTCCGGATGGGAATGAGCAAGGCGCGGAACAGATATAGCAGTCTGGGTAATAATGTCATTTTGACGGAGTTCACCCTCCCTACCCAGGAAATACTATGATGGGACCAGGTGTTTAAATCTGTTTCCAGTTTGCGATACATAGGAGGGTAGTTATGCCCATATAGAAGTTCGGTTTTAGCTGTTAAGTTAATACCTAAGTATTTGATGGAGGAGTCACTCCATTTGAAAGGGAAGTTTTGTTGTAGTAGATTAACAGTGTCTGGTGGGAGTGATATATTGAGGGCTCGTGATTTTGAAAAATTAACTTCCAACCCAGATAGTTTGGCGAAGGCCTCTAAGGTTTTACATAGATTGGGGAGGGAGGTGACAGGAGAAGTGAGGTAGAGCAGAACGTCATCCGCGTATAGCCCGCATTTGTGAGTTTGGGTACCGCATGATACTCCCTGAATGTTAGGGTTATTTCAGATTGCAATGGCAAGCGTTTCGATGGCCATTGCAAAGATAATGGGTGAGAGGGGGCATCCTTGTCTGGTTCCTTTTTTAATCATGATGGGTTTGGAGAAGTATCCTTGTAGGCGGATAGAGGCACTTGGGTTGGAGTATAACGCCCGTATCAGTCCGAGAAATCTTTGTCCAAAGCCCCATTTTTCCAACATGTCAAAGATATATGGCCAGGAGATGAAGTCAAAGGCCTTTTGTAGGTCTAACAATAGGATCATGCCCATTTGTTTGGGGCCTCCCACCCAGTTGGTTTGGAGAATGGAGATCAAGTCTATGGCCCGTCTGATTTGATCTGGGCCTTGTCTGCCCGGGATGAAACCCACTTGATCCTTGTCTATATACATTCTGATGAAGGAAGCCATGCGATTAGCAAGGATCTTGGTCAGAATTTTGACATCACAATTAATGAGAGATATAGGGCAATAATTTCCTACATCTTCCGGGTTCTTATCCGGTTTGGGGATCACTGCAATGTATGCAGTATTAAGTTGAGGATCAAGTGGGTTCCCCTGTGTTTTGGAATTGAAAAAGTGTGTTAGATGAATGGCTAAGATACTGGAGAAAGTTTTGTAATAAGAGTTGGGCAAGCCATCAGGGCCAGGGGCCGAACCATTTTTAAGTGTTTTTATTACTCCCAGAACCTCATCCTCCGTGAAAGGGGCTTCGAGGCTATCTTTATGTTCCGCTGAAAGCACTGGAAGAGAGAGATCGCCCAGAAAGGATTCCAGTGTAGTGTCCTGGGAGGGAGATGTTGCCAAATATAGGCTGCTATAAAAACCCTGGAAGGCCTCTAATAATTTGGAGGGGTCAGCCGTGGAGCCCTGGCCTGGGACCCTTATTTTAGGCATAGTGTATGCTTTAATTCGGGGAGTTAATTTGGCAGCCAGCATGGAACCCACCCTATCCCCTTGGGTGTAGAATTTGTGCTTATTCCAGCAGATTTGTTTTTCAGCTTTGGCTGTCAGGGCGAGGCTAAGCTCCAACCTAGCCTTATCTATTTGGGAGATTGAGAGAGGGGAGGGGTTGGCTTTATGGAGAGTCCGAAGTTTAGAGTATTCAGCTTCTAAGGTCGCTATGTCCGCCTCTCTTTCCCTCTTCAGCTGGGAAGCTAGTTTAATTAGCTCCCCTCTAATTACAGGTTTGTGAGCAGCCCATACTGTTTCGGGTGAGATGCCTTCGGTTTTGTTAAGGAGGAAATATTCCTTAAGAAACTTATTTATCATTGTGACATGGATTGGGTCTGAGAGGATGGATTTGTTAAGTCTCCATTGTCCTCTACCCACTCTGCGGTGGAGTGCATGTATTTCCATGACCACAAGAGAGTGATCAGATAGAACCATATCTTTCATGTGCGACTTTGTGACCAGGGGGATGGATTGTGTGTTAATGAGATGATCAATCCTGGCATAGGAGTTGTGTGGATGGAAGAAGTGGGTATAATCTCTTTTAGTGGGGTTAGATTCCCTCCAAACATCTGCTAACCCATGAGCATGGATGAGTCTAGCTATTTTAAGGCTTTGTTTGGTAGGGCGGGTAAGCTGATCCTTAGGGGGCTTAGATTTACCCAGCCCTTGATCGAAGGCGGTGTTTGAGTCCCCCCCAAAGATAACCATACCTTCTAGCGCTGGGGTCAGGGTGCCCAGTAGGTTCTGAAAAAAAGCCACTTGGCCCTTATTGGGTGCGTAGTAGATCTGTTCATCTATTTTTCCCTTAACTAAGAGGAACCTTCCCTGTGGGTCTTTAATTTCTGCGAGCAGACTGAAATTGCAAGGTTTAGCAAACGCTATGGCCCCTTGGATTTATTTTCAGCGCTGGCCAAATAAAGTTTCGGGTATTGGGTGTGGAGGAATTTGGGACAGAAATTGGCCGGGAAGTGCGTTTCCTGTAATAGGACAATATCAAGTTTTGAAGCTTTGAATAGGTTAAAGATTTTGCGTCTTTTAACAGGTGAGTTTAGGCCCTGTACATAATGAGTGGCTATTCTTAAAGTGCCGGGTGTGGGATCAGTCATGAGACCAGAGAGAGAAAATGCTGCAGAGTCCCCAGTCACCTACCATTGCCGGGGCCTTCGGGAGCCGATCCGACAGGGAATGCAGTGTTTGGTTTACCTTAGGAACTTCAGATCCAGGGGATAATTCTCTGGACTGATCTGCCAAGAAAAATACCTGTGAGTGATGTTCCGTAAGAGGGGGGAGAAAGGGAGGGAGAGGGAGAAGAGAGGAAATGAAAAAAGAAAGAGAACGGGGGAGTGCTCCTCCTCCAGGGCAACCTGCCCCAGGAGGAAGGAGGACTCCCTCCAAACACTCACTGTAACTCTTGAGAGACAACATTGTCAAATGTCCGACCGAAGTTGGACTTCCTATCCCTCTGAAACCCGCAGGAGACCGAGGGATAGGAGGAGGCACATGCAATCTGCCCCAAATCAGGGCGCCCTGTGACCTTTGGTAAATGCTAACTAGTATGCTGTAATCAGTTGGAATAACGAAAAAAAAAACCAGGTCATTTACCGTTAAAAAAAAAAAAAAAAAAAGAGGTTTCCGACCCCTAAACATACCCCCGCCTGAGTGCGCTACTCTCCAATTCTCTATTGGGCAGAGAGTGGAGGCTTAGCAATGGGGGACCTAAGCTTGAGCTTGAGCTTAATGTCAATTATAGTAATACATATTTTAAGCTAGGAGATTGCCAATTTTGCACTTGTCCTCAAAAAATAGAGAGGTGGCAGAGAGTAATGATGCTCCCAAGGAGAGGGCGAGAGACTGTTTCTTGTGTCAGGAGAACAGTCAATTTCAAGAGAGACCGATATCCGGAGACACCAAGGGTATAGTTGACAAGTGGTCATGGGTGACCATGGTGGGACGATCTTCTGGATTTGCTCTTGGACCAGAGCGGGTTAGGGGAACCGGCTGGAGGGGGACGCTTGTTGGAGCCTGCGGAAGGGGGGTCCTCCCGTGTCTATTTCCTGTGAGATGATTTTCAAGTTGAGTAGAAGCTTCTCTCCCGATGTAAAATTGGAGAAGGAGTAGTTCCGTCCATTGAGAGAAAACTTGAGTGCAAACGGGAAGGCCCATCTGTATTTGATATCCTTCTGCGCCAATGCTGATAGTAAGGGTTTCAGAGCTCTTCTGCGCTGTATGGTGGAGGGGGAAATGTCTGCAAAGATTTGCACTGTGTGGCCTTGACATAAAATTTGAGAGAGGGTTCGGGCCTGTTTCATAACAGCTTCTTTTACGCCATAATAATGTGGTTTAGCTATAATGTCCCTGGGGGAACCGTCCTACCTGGGGGGTCCCAGAGCCCTGTGAACCCTGTCTAATTCCAGGCGAGCTGGTGGAATGTCTGGGATCAGATCTTTCATGAGGTCCTGCGTAGCCGCCTCAACATCCAAGACTGATTCAGGAAGACCTCTAATCCTGAAGTTCAGCCTCCGAGATCTGTTCTCCAAGTCATGTATGCGGGAGTTGGCAGTTTCTAATTGATCTTGGAGGGATTGAAGCAGGTCCGAGTTCTGGTGGGATGCTGCAACAGTCTGTTCGAGCTTATCTTCAAAGGCGTCCATTCTGGAGCCTATGTTCTGTAGGTCCGCTTTAATGTCTCTAGTAATTTTATCTGCCGTGGCTTCTAGTCCCCTTTCCAGGAGAGTGGAGAATTTGGCAAAGAGATCCTCCATCATAAAGTGTGGGTTCTGGGGCGATGAGCCGAGGGGGGTGGGCGCAACAAAGATGGATTCCATCAGGCCTGCTGGGGAGAAGGCCTGATCTCCAAAAGCACGGCTGAGGAGGGATTGTGTGGAGGACGGAGAGGGAGTTAAAGTCTGCAGACCTGTGTTATGAGGGCCTGGGGTGATGTTGAGAATGGCAGGGGACAGAACTTGCCTGTGGTCCGGGGTCCCTTCATTCAGGGAAGCATGGAGTTGAGCTGCTGCTGCGGCGGCCATCTTGGTACACCCGGGTGGAGCCGGTGAATTCGGGTACCAAGCTTCTCCAGACACCGATTCTGTGCATATGTGGGGGTGCAGCGGGGCTTGGGGGGTGCCTGAGGCATCTCTGTAGCAGCCGAGTGGGGTCGGAATCGTGTGCTGGGCGCGTCTGATCTGGTGAGGTGCGGAGCTCCTGGCTCAGGCGGCCATCTCGGAGCTCTCGCGCATGCGCCTTCGGTCATTCCCTTTCTTAGGATACGTCTGTATTTGCAGCAGACTTCCATCTTTTTACGGATGCGGCTGGTTCTAAAGGTTTCACAGCACAGCTAAGGGGTTCATAGGTGTTGCGCTTGGCCAGAAGTGTGGATGGCCAAAAAATTGACAAAAAATATAGTATTACTGGAGCTCTTTCCAGTAGTAGTTGCTTTTGAACTTTGGGGTTGTTTTTTTGTAATGAAAAAGCGCATTCTTATTCAAACTGATAATAAGTGTGTTATTTTCGCAATTAACTGTCTGTCTTCTAAATTACCTTACCTGTTTTTAAGTTATTGCTTCACTGAGTTTTCCTATGCTTTAAATGGAATATTTGAGTGAAGGCAAAATTTACTCCTAGTATTGATAACAACATTTTGTCAACTGCTGCCCAATGCCGATCTGGAGAGTTATCTCTGCCCAGTTTATCTATGGGACCTGATTTGAAATTGGTCTCACAAGCAATTAAGAGTTCAGTGGCGGGGGCGTGGCTACCGCGCTAGTGAACGGCCGCATGATCTGTTAGCTCCGCACTAACGACAGGATCTAAAGCAATTCGAGGTGAACCAACTCGCTCCTTTTGGTGCCAGTACCTGCCTAAGGACCCGCACCACAGCTAGAGATGACGAGGAAGAGACAAAACTCCTCACAGCCGAAGAAACTGAAAGATTTCTTTCCTCCTAAGATCCACAGCGAGATCCAAGATGGCGCCGCCGGCTGCTCTCCGGTCACATTGATCGGATCACACTCTGCCACACCGAGCCCGAGCTCCGGAAAAGGCCCACACAGCTACTCTCCAGATGCCTCCACTCCTCTCTCAGGCAGCCCTGCCAAATCAAAACCCCGCATGTCGGATGAGTCGCACAAACAAAAGGTCAGTACGGGCCATAACTCATTAGATGACACGAGGGAGACGGCTGACTCCATTAACTCCTTCCCTACTATAAACCAACCTCTCTCAGACACAACCCTCAGAGACATGCTCGTTTCACTACGCAGTTCCTTACATGCAGACATGATGGAATGCATGCGGAACTTTAAAGTAGAAGTGAGGGAACTAGGAGGCAGAGTAGACCACGTGGAGAAAAAAATGGGAGATTATGCAGCATCATACAACACCTTAGTAGATGCCCATAATGAACAGTCAGATGAGGTAACATTGCTTAAAGAAAAAGTCGCAGACCTCGAGGACAGATCACGCAGGAACAACCTGAAACTGCGTGGTGTCCCAGAAAGTGTTCAACCCCTACAACTCCGTCAATACGTCCAGGAATTTATGTCAACCTACCTACCATCTACTCCCTCCTCGGAGTTAGTCATTGACAGAATTCACAGGCTTCCTAAACCTGCACACCTACCAGACAACATCCCTAGAGACGTTCTGATGCGGGTGCACTTTTTTCACGTCAAGGAGCAGTTCATGCTAGCCTTTAGGAAAAACTCACAACCGCCTGAGAAGTACTCCAATATACAAATGTTTGCAGACCTCTCACAGTTTACAATGCAAAATCATTGCTAACTGTGACTAAGGCATTGCGTAACCATAACATTGTATATAGATGGGGTTACCCAACAAAACTTATAATCACCCATGATAGCAAGACCTCGGTGATCACCAACCTTGAAGATGGCCTTTCTATGCTGCGTACATGGGACATCCTCCCAGAGCAACCCCCTACAGGACTTTCCTCCTCACCGAGACTAGACGACCAAAATGAGTGGAAAGTGGTAGCACAAAAAAAGAAACAGAAAAGCCGTAACACCCAATCACCTCGAATGTCATAAACTACCCACAACCACGATTGTTCCTGATTCCAAATGGAGCTAACATACTCCACGTAGTTCCCCTCCTAAGGAAAAAAAATGCGCAGTACATCTGCCATCAGATTCCGGACGGAATCTAACGTTTTTACACATAAGTTCTATTTTTGCTTATTGATATTTTCTGCTTTACTCTTTCTTTTCTTCAAACCTTACCCCTCCGTATTGATGATGGACTGCAAACTCATGCCACTGGAAGAAACCTTCTTATTCAGCAAGAGGACAAACTACAAACTACAATCAAGACCTGCGGGAACCTACTCAGGATTACACAAGGTACCAATACATTATCATTAAATTACACACCTCAAATGGCGATTAGAGTGACCTCTTTTAACGTCCATGGTCTAAACCACCCTGCCAAAAGAGCTTCAGTATGGAGGGAGGCCCTCAGACTTAAATCTGATATCCTGTGCTTACAAGAGACACATTGGATGGCTTCAGCAGCCCCCAAATTCTCACATCCTAAATATCCTCACATTTTTCAAGCGTCAGCCTCTAAAAAACAAAAGGGCGTACTTATTGCCATAAGAGACTCTGTTGCTCTCTCAATCCGAGAGACCCACACAGACCCGGAGGGACGATATCTGGTCCTGATTGGGGAATTCAACAACCACCTATACACACTAGTTAACCTCTACGCAACAAATACACACCAAATAGGCTTCTTGAAAAAGATGTTTCAAAAGATCAACTCAATCTAAAAGGGAGCAGTTATAATGTGTGGGGACTACAATATCACAGTGGATTATCGAATGGACACCACCTCCAAATCAAAACGCCCTCTCCCCTCAAATAAAAAGTTAATACATAAAGAAGAGATGTATGACACTTGGAGATGCCAGCACTCCAATGAACGGGATTACTCTTTCCACTCCTCCAGACACAATTCATACTCACGTATAGACCTGATCTTGGTGGACAGAGCTCTCCTTCAGAAAGTGTCCTCCTCTGCCGTGCATGACATAACGTGGTCAGACCACGCTCCTGTGTCTATCACGATAGAGGAGAAATACACAACGACACCGGCTTACATTTGGAGGGCCAACCCACAGATTTTCTAGCAACCCTCCCAGGTTGCTTTGGTGACCAAACATCTAAAAGAATATTTTGATATCAATGCTAAAGCTGTTAAAAGTCCATTCACTATGTGGTGCGCCCATAAGGCATTTATTAGAGGCATCTTGTTACAGATCAGCTCACGGATGAGGAGGCAGAGGACACAAAAATTAGACTCCCTTCTAAAAGATATAAAAATCCTGGAGGTTCAAAACAAAAATCTACCTGACTTTAGCACAGCAAACAAATTAACCCAACTGCGATCGGATCTCAGGCTCTTGTTGCTAGAACAATATGACAAACATATTAGATTCCTTAAATTAAACCATTACTCCTCTGGTAACAGAGCTGGTAAATTTTTAGCCTAGAGACTAAAAGATCGTAGAACACATATGAAGATCCCTTATCTGATTCGAAGCTCAGACAACAGCAAAATATTCAACCCAAACGACATAGCAAACAATTTTGCTGAATATTACTCTTCTCTTTATAATTTAAAAGAGGATGTGAATACACCACAGCCCTCAGATGATGCCATTCAATCATTTTTGGCAGATCTCAAACTACCCTCCCTCTCATCATCACATTTAGAACAACTTAACTCACCCATAACGGAGACTGAGATCCGAAAAGCAGTAAATTCATTGCCCACTGGTAAATCTCCAGGACCAGATGGACTACCAAATAGTTACTACAAAATGTTCTGTGGGACCCTGTCCCCCTCACTCAAAGACGTTTATATGGAAGCAATGTCCTCTGCCTCGTTCCCTGCTGAGATGCTTAAAGCATATGTTGTTACTATTCCAAAACCTGGGAAGGACCCTGTAACACCTGCTAATTTTAGACCAATCTCACTACTTAACACAGATGTTAAGCTGTATGCCAAGATCCTCGCCCAGAGACTAATAACAATCCTACCACTCCTGATCAATCCAGATCAAACAGGTTTCACTAGGGGAAGACAGGCATCAGATGCTACAAGGAGGATTGTTGGTGTGCTCCACCATGCTGGGTCCTGTCGGTTGCCTTCTCTGCTACTCTCTTTGGATGCGGAGAAGGCACTCGACAGGGTCCACTGGGGATACATGTCGCAGACACTTAGGAAGTTTGGATTCACAGGCCCCATCCTCTCGGCCATCTTGGCCTTATATTCCTCACCATGTGCGCAGGTCTATACTTCCGGTACCCTTTCCCTTTCCTTCCCAATTACCAACGGAACCAGGCAGGGATGCCCACTGTCCCCTTCTATATTCAACCTCCTCATAGAGCCTTTAGCGGAAAAAATTAGAGCACACCCAGATACACCCGGATTTTCACTATTAGGTAAATCACATAATATTAATTTATTCGCAGATGATATCATTCTCCTCTTGACAGCACCACATAAGTCCCTAAGATGTGCCCATGATATTCTCACAAGCTTTGCTCAGGTGTCATATTATAAAGTAAATTTCTCAAAATCCCTAATCTTGGGCTTAAATATTCCTCCATCTCTCCAGTTAGACTTACAAAAACGATTCCCTTATACATGGAGCTCATTTAGCATCCCGTATCTAGGATTACAAATAACGGCCGACCCCTTAAAACTAGCAGACTCAAACTACAATCCGTTGATAGACAAAATTAAAAAAGAAACAAAAAGACTTACCAAAATAGAATTATCGTGGTCAGGATGCTTAGCCTCTTTTAAAATGCTCCTCCTTCCCCAGATATTGTATGTGTTTCGTACATTACCGATCCCACTTAAAAACACCCACCTCCAAATACTGAATTCTCTTCCTAAAAATTACATATGGGGATCCAAAAGACCAAGATGCTCTAGAGCTATTCTAATTAAACATAGATCAATGGGAGGAATGGGCCTGATAGATATTAAAGACTATCATCGAGCATCTCTTCTAACTCAACTCAGATATTGGTTATCACCATCCCCAGATATCCTCTGGTATAACATAGAACAAGCACTTAGTCCAACCCAAGATCTCCGAATGCTCTTACTGCTTGACACATGGATACCGTACCCCCTAAGATCATTACCACTAACTGTTCAAGCCTCTCTATTAGCATGGAGAGAACTCCATAAAACACCCCCAACTACAACTAAAAGCATAAAAATCCCTATTCCAATTACAATCTTAAATCACGCTATACCACACTCTAGATTCTCAAAATGGGCATTGAGAGGTATATCTCTGATTGCCGACTTATATAGCAACAACACACTCAAATCATTCAACGCACTGGTGAAGGAATACTCATTACCCCTGGCGGACCACTTTAAATATAGGCAACTTGTCCACTTTTTAAAATCTCTAAAATCAACTCACATACTCATACACGACTCAATATGGCAATTCTACACTAAAACTCCCGCTACATCTAAGGGTATCTCCTTATTTTACAACTTTTTTCAAAACAAAACTACTTTTACGAAACTACCACCTTTTCTAAAGTGGGAACTAGAATTAGGGTAATCCTACTCCGACAATCAATGGGAAATTGCATTCAATACCACGTACAAGGCAACTAGATGTATAAACCATTGGGAACTCTCCCTAAAAATAGCTCAAAGATGGTACCTCACGCCCTATAGATTGTCTAAATTCTCCTTCTCCAACTCACCGTTATGTTGGAGAACATGTGGAGAAGTGGGTAATATTCTGCATGTGTTTTGGTCATATAAGCATATCATCAGCTTCTGGAAAAGTATATTTAGATGTATATCCCGTATCACAGGAATACTAAGACCACCAAACCCTGGATTGACACTGTTGAACTTGGGTATCGAAAGCTTCCCCCCTTGCTTCCGAACAGTAATTACACATATACTCCTGGCTGCTAGATCACTGATTACCAAAAATTGGAAATCAAATATAGTACCCAATGTATCAGAAGTTCTTGCAATTACACAAACTAACTATATCTTTGAATCATTGATAGCAGCTAGAACTGAACAAAAATCTTCCTTCAATAAACATTGGAGGATATGGTCAGATTGGTTTAAAGACAATTAAAAAAAAATAAATAAAAATTGGTGCGCCAGGAATATACCACTGTTCTGCAAGAGGGTGGTTGCTCTTTGCTCTTTCCTCATTATACTATACCTCAGCTAAATTCGAACATTTAATGTAAAATAAACATACCTACATAACTCCATCACCTCTTCTCTTCTTTCCTTTCCACTAACTCCCTCCAATCCCATACCCCCTTCTCCCTTCCCCCCCTTCTTTTCTTTCTATATTTCTACTCTATTGTTACATGGAAACACACTATGTTACACGGAGTGATATCTCACTATAAATGACTAACATGGTAATAAGATTGTTTAATAATTCACCTCCTACAATATATACTTGAATCCTGTCTCTAATTCATGTGTATTCTCATGTTTGTACTGTACAAAAAAAACTTGTACTATGTTTTGTACTTGAAAATCTTTAATAAAAAATAATAAAAAAAAAAAAAAGAATTCAGTGGCGACACAAACATGGAAGGAATATTCTAAAGCTTGGTACAAATGGAAAAAATAGAGAAAAACAATTTATTAATGACTCCATCAGAAAAGTTTTTTGGAAGCTTTAATGAAACAGAATTTTACCCCAAGTCACATTGTGAAGATATTAGCTGGCATTTCTTTCCTTTTTTGTCTACAGAAGCTTCCGGCTTGTAACAGTTATATCCTTTTAAAGCCTGTTTGATTGAAAAATAAGAAAGAAAAATATATGCCAGATAATAGGAGACCTATATCTTTAGAATAGCTTGAAAAGATTTGTCTAAATATTTTTTCTATTTGCTTTTCTACTTTTGAGGCGTTACTTTTCAGAGCAGCTTTTATAGTATCTTTTTTTAGGGCGTTAAAGATCTCCAAGCTTTTCCCTTCTAATAAATTAAGTTTACCTGGGATTAAAAATGTGCATGTTGTAGTCGATAGCAATGTTGTTAAGGTTTTCGTTAGTAGATCTAAGATGGATCAATGGATTGTTCTAATGCCTAGTTCTAAAGAAATTATTTTTCCTGTCCTTACGTTGTGACAATATGCAAACAGGTAATTTTCTTTTACATATGGATGGTAACCCACTCACTAAATTTCAGTTTTTCAAGCTGTTTTAAAGAAATGTTTGAATTTTGTGGGTTTAAAAATTTTTAAGTTTACCTCACGCTCTTTTTGGATCAGAGCAGCATCTGTAGCAGCACAGAGTGGGATGGTTTGGCCTTTGCCTACTATTTTAATTGTTCATTTAGGAGGAAATGACTTATGCAAAATAAGAACTTTAGCTTTAATTTTTTTGAATAAACATGATCTTCAGCGTTTTTAGTTGATTTCCCCCAATACAGCCTACTTTTTCTGAAATAGTACCGCGATTATGTTGGTTATCTTCTGACCATGGAAAGGTCATGGAAAAGATTAGAAAGAGAGTAAATAGATAATTGATAAGTTCTTACCGATCCTGCATAGATTCGCATATTGGCACATAGAACCCGGGACTACCCCCTTCTAAATCTATAGACAGGATGGGGTCCATCTGTCAGATAAAGGAATTGACCTTTTTAATCTTGGTTTGCAAAATTGTATAGAAATACCCGTGGTTGTGGGTTAGGCTGGTTTCTGTTTTACAAACAAATACCGGCTTGTAGGGACATTTAATTGCTTTTAATTCAATATGGCTCGAATTCCAATTCCAATAACTTTGCTTATATAGAGATATTAAATATTTACTTGAGTTTTTTTGGTTGAATAAAATGAATAAATATTTATGATCTATTGCAAACCAATAAAGTTATTTGCGCACAATTTTATTTCCACACAAATTATTTGCCAATAATTTGTGTGGTGTTTTTATTTATGGCTGTATTTTGGGAAATATTGCTGGTTTGGGGTGTGGGCTGCATGCAATCCCTTGTAAAAGGAGGGAACCCGCCTTTGGGCCCGCCGTCATTGACTTTCGGCAACCTCGCCCCCTTTTTTTCCACAATTAGCATAAGCAAGTGGTAATTTTACATTTCGTGTTACTGTCTCTTTAAATTTATGAGGTAAAGTTATTAGCCAATAAGAATGCATGGAATATTCTAGAATGCTTGGGAGCCCTATATATATGGAAGAATCCCATAGGATTTACACAGTTGGTCAAGCCCTGGCAAAAGAGTTACCCTCCCTTCCCACCCCTTGTTGCCGGCACTTATATGGTTGGTCACCCTGGATTTCTAGGGGGGGACATTTAATTTATTTTAATTCAATATGGATCAAGTTCCAATAACCAAGCTTATATAGAGATATTAAATATTTACTTGAGCTTTTTTGGTTATATAAAATTAATAAATATTTATGATCTATTGCAAACCAATAAAGTGTTACGGCTATTATTTACCAATAATTTGTGTGGTGTCTTTATTTATGGCTGTATTATGGGGAATATTGCTGGTTTGGTGTGTGGGCTGCATGCAATCCCACATGAATGAGAGTGAATATTTCAATAATCATCAGCTAATGCACTTGCAGTGTTCTAATGAGGAAAGTTGTAGTATCTGCATACGTTTAATTAACCCTTTGAGAGTATCTCACGAAAAAATGACATTTTTTGCTGCAGAGAATGCCTAAAATTTGACTTGTATCTTATTGCAGTCTTCTGGGAAAATTAGCTAAGCACACAAGCAGGAAATGACATTTCTAGTGAAGTTCTGTACACTAACTCTGTACAGAAGGCCTCCAGGTTGCCGTATTGCATTGAATTTTATAGAAAATTACTGCACTGCAGATTGAAAAGAAAGCTTAATTTTTAGGTTTTCGTAACCTTAATAACATTTAGTTGCAATATGACTTGTGTATATGGTTTTAATAGAAAAAAAAAACATATTAACAAAGCTCAATTGCTCAAAATCAAATTTACACATTCAAGTGATTGGCTAATTCTTCTAACGCCAGCTTTTACAGTTTACAATCAAAGACAGCATGTTTAACAGGAAACAGATACTGGAGTGTTCTTTTTTTAGAAAACACATAGTGGTCTGGGAACTCTGTGTTATGAGTGGTTCCTGTATTAAATTTTTATTTTTTAAAGAAAGATTGTAAAGCTAGTATACTTAACTTTGTTTTAAAATGCAAAAAAGTTAAATAAAATTAACCCAAAACCATTTCAGTTTCCATTAAGTGAAATTTGATTTAGCCATTTGTTTAGTTTCCCACTGGTGATTCTGCCAGTAAAAACACTTCCTGTTGCAGGCTAACAAAGTCTAAGTCTAAAGCATCTAGAAACTTGCCTTCTGCTGAATCAAAGGCAGGCAGGATTTTATTGGCCAATATATGCTGTTGTTTCTGCAAATAACAGGGGGAGCAAACAGCTATCCCCTTTTTCACCTTTGTTGAAATACCGTTGTTGTGCAAAAAGACATTCCATTTTTCTTTTGGGGCTGTCTTTTTAATAGGATCTTTGGTTGCACTCTGACATTGTACAGGGAATCAGCTGCAAAATTTCTTTCTAAATTCAACCTTCCCAATTTCTAGAGTCTTATTTGATGCTAACACTGGAATCATTACCTTGAAGAAATCACCAACTGAATATTTTAACAGTGCTTTCCCAGAATAAGGAATTATAGATATTTACCAATATACATACCCTGTTAAGAATCATGAAATGTAAAAATATATGCTTCCCTAATTTATCTACCTCTGCCTGCATGCAGCAGAAATGGACATCTTTATGAATAAAAATGCTGACTCCCCTTGCTTAACTGCAAGAATGATAAACAGTATGGTACCAGCTGTGCTGTAGAGATTAAACTGTGTCAGATTTAGCTTGGACATCCTGCAGACAGACATCGGAAGACTGGTACTGAATTATAAAAAAATAACATGTAGATCTTGGACATTGTAAAAATGAAGTTTTTTTTACTCATAGTCATGTAACTAAATATTCACAACAAGTATTGTCAATTTACAAGAAATGGGGAGAAGCTTATATTGTGATTATTGAGACACCTCAAACCTATTAGAGTTACATGAAAACTCTGTGTATGCAGTTGGTGGTTGGTAACGCTTTCATTGAGAATACTTTTTTAAATTCTAATGCAAAAAAACACAATACATAACCCATTTTTTTGTAACACATAAAAGTTGATGTCACACCAAGTAAATAGATATCAAGCATGTCACTCTTTAAAATTGCACACACCCCCACAATGGCGACAAATTATATAAATTTTACTATCGATAGGTAACACTTTAAAAGCCTTTACAGGTTATTGTCACATTTTTGAATACTTTCGATTTTCAAAAAATTGACATCCAGGTAAACCCTAAGTGATGTCATGCAATCGCTTTCCAGTTTTATATTTGTCCCCAACTAGCCGGCGGACGTGCTGACTAGTAGCTTGGGTCTCCCGATGGGATGGAAGAGCCCTAGAGGGCCGCGGAAGGCGGCAAGAGGGAGGGGATGTCCCAACCCACTGCTGGTAATAACAGTCGAGTGGCTAGTTAGCCACTCTGATTGCTATTACAAGAGAGCAGACCGTCGTCTCTAAAAAACGGTACTGGTGCCTGTAGAAGCAGCTCAATGCTATCCTATGTGTTCATGCACATTAGGACGTTAAGAGGCATATTTTAAGCTCAACGTTTAGAGGCAGAAAAAAAAACCTTCTGGTTCCCATTTCTGATTGGAGCTTGGAGGCAGAAAAAAACGTAAAACTCTCCTAAACTCTACACTTTGTAAAAAAAAATGCTCTATATGAGCGTTTTTTACTCCCGAGAGAAAAGACTTTTTTTTAAAGCGGATTTCCACTCATTTAAAAGTCAGCAGCTACAAAAAGTGTAGCTGCTGACTTTTAATAATCAGACACTCACCTGTCCCACGGTCCAGCGATGCGGGCACACGAAGCCTCGCTCCTCTCCCCCTTCTCTCCGTGGTGCCAGCATTCTAAGGCCCCATATACACTGCTGCTGCTAAACAGACATTCAGAGGCAAATGGACACATTCAATGTTATCTTATGTGTACATGTACACAGGTTCGTTTACTGTCGTTTTTCAGGCAGTTGCGTCTACAGGCCTTTTTTTTTAAGGCAAAAAAATTAGTTCAGACGCCAAGGTTTCCAACGTTTCAGACCCCAAATGCGTCTAAACGCGGTAACCCGCATTTAGCCGTGCTTCGTTTATAGACGTTTTTTGTTTTTGGCCATTTAAAGAAAAATTTTTTTTTTTTTTTTAGAAACTCTTCTAAATGCAAACGTAGCCAAACACGGCAAAACACTGCTAAAGGTGGCATGTAAACATGGCAAAATGGACATTTTAAACGTGGGTTACTATCTGTCAGGTTAAATCATTCAGAAGAGGTTGTAAAAATGTCCCATGTACATGAAGCCTAACTGTAGGCTGTGGCTTCCCAGCTGGGTGCGCACTGCACATGTGCAAACTGCGCTGTGTGCTGTGAATGGCCAGGCAATCTTCTGGGACCTGACATGTCCCAGAAGTTTGCAGGGAGGGAGGGGGGAGAGGTGAACTTCCATCAGGCGCTGAGGCGCCAGGGGAGGAAGTGGGAGCTGGGTGCCTGTAAAAACTGGGTACCCTCCCCCCCACAAAAAAATGACATGCAAAATGTGGCATGTCAGGGGGTCACCAGCACTTAAAGCGGAAGTTCCATTTTTGGTTTGAACTCTGCTTTAAGCCCAGTGTGCATGGAGCCTTATACTCAGTGACATGGTGCTACTTGTATATCAAGACATCACTTGTATATCAAGTCAAAATTTATAAAAAAATGTGCTTGTCTTGCAAAACGTTCTCAAACCAAGTTATTCTCAAACCAAGGTTTTAATAAATATATATATATATATATATATATATATATATATATATATATATATATATATATATATATACCGTATTTATTGGCGTATAACACGTGCCAGCGTATAACACGCACCCCAAGTTTAGGAGGAAATTTTAAGGAAAAAAACTTTTAGGAGTAATGTTTAAGGAAGAAAAACCTACATTAAAATGCCCATCAATGCAGCGTTATCGGTGTCTATCTGCAGCCTTTTCAGTGTCAGTGCAGCCTTGCTCCAGTGTCTATTGCAGCCTTGTCAGTGCAGCTTTGCCCCAGTGCAGAATTGTCAGTGCAGCCTTGTCAGTGCAGCTTTGCCCCAGTGTAGAATTGTCAGTGCAGCCTTGCCCCAGTGTCCATTGCAGCCTTGTCAGTGCAGCTTTGCCCCAGTGCAGCCTTGTCAGTGCAGCCATGTCAGTGCAGCCTTGTCAGTGCAGCTTTTCTCCAGTGCAGCCTTGCCCAAGTGCAGCTTTGCCCCAGTGCAGCTTTGCCCCAGTGCAGCCTTGCCCCGTGCAGCCTTGCCCCAGTGCAGCCTTGCCCCAGTGCAGCTATGTTTGATCGCCACGATCCCTGCCGACATACACAGCGTATGTGTAAATTCAAATATGGCGCCGAGACTGCAGGGACTCGGCGGAGCCGAGATACACATACCCGAGAGTCCTCGGCTTTTCTCTGCGCCACTTACAGTCCCACCCTTGGGGGAGCTTGGGGAGGGTGTAGTTCCAGCTATAGCCTCAGGAGGGAGCTTTCTACTCTTGTCTAGATTAAGTGTGCATGCAGCGAATACTATCTTAGTTTTTAACTATATAATTTTATTTATCTAAGTGAATTTTATAATAAATGTTGCTAATGTATTAGGGAATTAGAATCATGCTGTATTACGTAGGTTATAATGGGCATTTGAATGTATCTGAGATCGCTTTAATGAAGTGATGATGCATTGACTCCCAGGATTACCATGGCTACCAGTACACACACTATAAGTATCTTGCAGGCTGTTCACATGGGCACCCTTGAAAAAGTCACGTGTCTGTGACGCAACGCATCGGGAGGAGGACCCTGTGACGTTTCCAGCAGTGTCTGTGTGTGAGCACTGGCGGTGGATGAGGAGCCTCCAGTGCATAGCTGAATGCAGCTGATCATTATTCTATCTATGTGATCTTGCGAATGGGGATATGTGAGTGAGAATAGTATCCTAGCATTTAGCATCATTCTGTTTTAATCTCTACGCAATGGATCTGCTTTCTGTGTTTACTTTACATGTCATGGAAATGTGCTGAAAAACGAAAAATCCTACCAAACACCATCGGCGGCTGAATGGTGAAATTGATGTTGAACCTGTTGCTATCTATTTCACAGTATACTCTGCATTAAATCTTCTACCATTTATATTACGTCTTTGTTCACTCTTTATTTGAACTTCATAGTAATATTTTTTTGGCGCACCTATTTTAATTTTAATTTTATTCTATTTTATTTATTTTTACTTTATTTTATTTTACTTCATTTTGGCATTTTAAACTAAGGATTATTGTGGTATATAACTTATGGGTGTTTTATTTGTGTTTACTCACACATTGAGTGGGTGTTAATCACCAGGAGGATTGTATTACTCACAAAATTGTATTTATTCATGTTTAGTCACATATTGAGTAAGGACATTAAGGTGCACTATTAAGAGGTTATTATCAGCGCAATTATCCACTTATACTCAATTAAACCAAGAATCTTACCAAGAATAATTTCTGGTACAACAAGGAATTTTATTTGCAGACAAGAGGTGTTGCTATGGGGGCCTGCTTCGCTCCCAGTGTGGCCAATATTTTTATGGCCCACTGGGAGGAAGAGGCTGTATTCCATAATCGCCCACCTGAACTTGTATGTTACCGTAGATTTATTGATGATCTCATTTTGATTTGGGAAGGCGATAGATTGAAACTTGATGTTTTTATTGAATCTTTGAACAATAACCAAAAAAATATATCTTTGACCTGGACGATCGACCTTGAAAGTGTCGTGTTTCTTGATTTGACCATCAGTAGTGACAATGATCATTTTAAACGTACCAACCACTTCAAACCTACCGACTGTAACTCTTACATTCCCTTGGGGAGTTGTCATCACCGTTCTTGGTTGTGCAATATCCCCAGGGGACAGTTTATTAGGTTACGTCGCAACTGTACTAACGAGGAAGATTTCATTACTCAATCCCATGTCCTTACTTCCAGGTTTGAGCAAAAAGGTTACGATCGAGTTACCTTAGAAGAGGAAGTAACAAAGGTCAAATCAATGGATAGAAGCACATTGTTTTCCAATTGTTTTAGGGTCACATTGTTTTAGGATCCTAAAGGAGACAATCATAATTTCAAAATTGTTTTGGATTATAACTGTGACAGACCTATGTACAGTATTGTAAATTTGAAAAAATTATACAAAAGAATTGGTCCATCCTAAAGCAGGATAAAGTTCTAGGTCCTGTTTTACCTGATCAACCTCAATTTATTTACAAGAAAGCCCCCTCATTAAGAGATCGTTTGGCCCCCGGTGTTCTAAATCCTCCGGTCCCGACCACTGACAGATTATTTTCCTTTTTGGGTGGCTTTTATGCATGTGGAAGGTGTGTCCAAGCAAGCACTCTAAAGGAAATATTAAAAAAAGTAAGAAATTTCTTGCATCAGCCACTAAAAAGGAGTATGACATCAAGCAGCTGATCTCTTGTGAGACTGTGGGAGTTGTCTATATGCTGGAGTGTGGCTGTGGGCTCCAGTATGTCAGCAGAACCTCCAGACCCTTGCATGTTAGGCTGGCGGAACATGTTAATAATATCAAGAAAGGCCTTAAATCTCATAATGTGTCTAGACATTTTAAATTATTTCACCAACAGAATCCTAAGAGTTTAAAATTCTGGGGAATTGAGAGGGTCAGTAAGCACTGGAGAGGGGGAAATTTTATTAGACAATTAAGCAAAAGGGAATCTTATTGGATATATGAAACCCGAGTTCTTTGCCCTGATGCATTAAACTTTGATTTTGACATTAATTGTTTTATTTCTGATCGCTGATTGATTATGGATTGTTGTGGATGCAGTTGATGGCCGCGGATGATATCTTTATTTTATTCACATTTTAAATTTGATATTTCCATATTAATTTATAGGGATGAGCCGAACACCCCCCGGTTCGGTTCGCACCAGAACCCGCGAACGGACCGCAAGTTCGCACGAACGTTAGAACCCCATTGACGTCTATGGGACTCGAACGTTCGAAATCAAAAGTGCTCATTTTAAAGGCTAATTTGCATGGTATTGTCCTAAAAAGGGTTTGGGGACCCGGGTCCTACCCCAGGGGACATGTATCAATGCAAAAAAAACTTTTAAAAACGGCCGTTTTTTCGGGAGCAGTGATTTTAATGATGCTTAAAGTAAAAAAAAAAAAGTGAAATATTCCTTTAAATATCGTACCTGGGGGGTGTCTATAGTATGCCTGTAAAGTGACGCGTGTTTCCCATGTTTAGAACAGTCCCTGCACCAAATGTCATTTTTAAAGGAAAAAATCTCATTTAAAACTGCTTGCGGGTTTAATGTCATGTCGGGTCATGGCAATATGGATGAAAATCAGTGAGACAAACGGCATGGGTACCCCCCAGTCCATTACCAGGCCCTTTGGGTCTTGTATGGATATTAAGGGGAACCCCGCACCCAAATTAAAATAAGGAAAGGTCCCTATATACTCTGAACAGCAGTATTCAGGCGGTGCAAACAAGACAGGGACTGTAGGTTTGTTGTTAAGTAGAATCTGTTTGTAATTTTGAACATTTTTAATGTGTTTAGCTCCAGCCAAAAAATCTTTTCTAAGCTTTTTGGAAAACATAGGGAAGGGTTATCACCCCTGTGACATTTGTTTTGCGTCTTTCCTCCTCTTCAGAAGATTTCACCTCACTTTTTTGTCCCAATGAAAAATGTTTTTGGAAAATTTGGGTTTTTTTGTGGAACAAGGATTGGAAAGCATCAGTGGAAAGGAGAAATTGTTTTCCCATATTAACTCTTACAGGAGAGAATTTCCCTTCCTTAGGGGTAGATTTCATCTCACTTCCTGTTGTCTCCTTCCGTTTGCAAGTAGGAGTCGTTTGTAAGTTAGATGTTTGAAAGTAGGGTCCTGCCCTATATACTCAGCAGAAATTTGGGCCTTAGGTGTTGCTGTGGCCAAAACACTGTAAGCCCTCACAGGGCCCTGCTGTGAAATATTAGATCAAGAATTGTAATTACATGCCCCTGTTGAACAGGAGCTGAAAAATTAGGCCTTAGGCACTGGTGCTGGTGCCACAACACTGCAACCCCTCACAGACACTCTAGTTGGAACGCAGGAACGAGCCCTGCTGCAAAGTATTGCATCAAAAATTGTAATTACACGCCCCTGTTAGACAGGGGCAGAAAAATTGGGTCTTAGGCACTGGTGCTGGTGCCACAACACTGCAACCCCTCACAGACACTCTAGTTGAAACGCAGGAACAAGCCCTGCTGCAAAGTATTGCATCAAAAATTGTAATTACACGCCCCTGTTAGACAGGGGCTGAAAAATTGGGTCTTAGGCACTGGTGCTGGTGCCACAACACTGCAACCCCTCACAGACACTCTAGTTGGAATGCAGGAACGAGCCCTGCTGCAAAGTATTACATCAAAAATTGTAATTACACGCCCCTGTTAAACAGGGGCTGAAAAATTGTGCCTTAGGCACTGGTGGTGGCGCCCAGAACCAAAAATGTTCTTACAAGCTATCAGCGTGATGATTGAGGAGGAAGAGGATAATTACTCAGGGATAGTCACTCAGCATCAGCATAGGCAGTCTTTGAAGGGATCTGAGATTTCAAAAAAAATTATTCGGTTACATCTGCATCAGGTGCTTGGTAGCTGGTGGTGATCCAAGACTGATTCATTTTTATGAAGGTCAGCCGATCGACCGAGTCGGTGGACAGACGCACCCTGTGATCGGTTACCACGCCTCCAGCAGCACTGAATGTGCGTTCCGAAAGAACGCTGGATGCAGGACAGGCCAGTAGCTCAATTGCATACTGTGCAAGCTCTGGCCAGTGATCCATCCTCAAGACCCAGTAACCCAGAGGATTTTCGGTGGGAAAGGTGTCCAAGTCTGATCTTGCCCCTAGGTATTCCTGCACCATGTAAAACAGACGCTGGCGATGGTTGCTGGAACCGATCATACCTTGGGGCTGCGGACCAAAAAATTGTCTGAACGCATCGGTCAGACGGCCACCTTCTCCACCGCTCCTTCTTTGACTGACCGAAGCCTCAGCAACACGTTGTCCAGAAACAGGAGTTTGTAACCTCCCAGTCTCTGGGAACGCGTTGCACAGACCTTTCTGCAAGGCCTCCCGAAGATGTTTCATCCTCTGCTCCCTCTGCGATGGCAAGATAAGGTCCGCAACCTTACCCTTGTAACGTGGATCAAGGAGGGTTGCCAGCCAGTATTGGTCCTTCTCCTTGATACCACGAATACGAGGATCCTTACGCAGGCTTTGCAGGATCAGGGAGGCCATGCAGCGTAGGTTTGCTGAGGCATTCGGTCCGGAGTCCTCTGGGTCACTAAGGACAACAACGTCCGCAGCCACCTCCTCCCAGCCACGTACAAGTCCATGTGTTCCTTGGGACTGATCCCTTAAAGACTGCTGATGCTGAGTGCCAGGCTCCACCTCCATACTGACACAATCTTCCTCCTCCTCCTCCTCCTCCTCCTCGTCCTCTTCCTGTGTGATCGGCGGGCACGCAGGAACACTGTCTGGATAAAGGGGGCCTTGAGAGCTAAGGAAGTCCTCCTCTTCCTGCCTCTGTTCTGCCTCAAGTGCCCTGTCCATTATTCCACGCAGCGTGTGCTCCAACAGGTGGACAAGGGGGACAGTGTCACTGATGCATGCACTGTCAGTGCTCACCATCCTCGTGGCCTCCTCGAATGGTGACAGGACAGTGCATGCATCCCTGATCATGGCCCACTGGCGTGGGGAAAAAAAACCAAGGTCCCCTGACCCTGTCCTGGTGCCATAGTCGCACAGGTACTCATTGATGGCCCTCTGCTGCGTGTGCAGCCGCTGCAGCATGGCCAACGTCGAGTTCCACCTGGTGGGCATGTCACAGATTAGGCGGTTCTTGGGCAGGTTAAACTCCTTTTGGAGGTCCGTCAGCCGAGCACTGGCATTATATGACCGGCGTAAATGCACACAGACTTTCCTGGCCTGCCTCAGGACATCCTGTAAGCCCGGGTACCTGCCCAAGAACCGCTGCACCACCAAGTTAAGGACGTGAGCCAAACAGGGCACATGGGTCAGTTGTCCCTGTCGGAGGGCAGAGAGGAGGTTGGTGCCATTGTCGCAAACCACCATTCCTGCCTTAAGTTGGCGTGGCGTCAACCACCTCTGAACCTGCCCCTGCAGAGCTGACAGAACCTCTGCCCCAGTGTGGCTCCTGTCCCCCAAGCACACCAGCTCAAGCACCGCATGGCATCTTTTGGCCTGCGTACTTGCGTAGCCCCTTGAACGCCTACGGAGCACCGCTGGTTCCGAGGAAGAGGCCATGGAGGAAGAAGAAGAGGAGGGGGTGGAGGAGAGAGGTGTGTCACAATCAGCATTTTGGAGGCGTGGTGGCGGAACAACCTCCAACACTACTGCACCTTGTCCTGCATCCTTCCCAGCTGCCAGCAGAGTCACCCAATGCGCCGTGAAACTTAAGTAACGTCCCTGTCCATGCCTGCTGGACCATGAGTCAGCGGTAATATGCACCTTACCGCTGACCGCCCTGTCCAGCGAGGCATGGACATTGCCTTCCACATGCCGGTAGAGAGCCGGAATCGCCTTCCGTGAGAAAAAGTGGCGTTTGGGTACCTGCCACTGAGGAACCGCACATTCCACAAACTCACGGAAGGGGGCAGAGTCTACCAACTGAAAAGGCAGCAGTTGAAGTGCTAGCAATTTTGCCAAGCTAGCATTCAACCGCTGGGCATGTGGATGGCTGGGAGCAAACTTCTTTCGGCGGTGCAGCAGCTGGGGCAGGGAAATTTGCCTGGTACAATCTGACGTCGGTGTACCAAAAGCAGATTGCCCATAAGTACTTGGCTGTGACACACCTAATTCTACACCTTCATTCCTCTCACTGCAGGTCGCAGAGAGGACTGAAGGTCTAGTGGGGTTGGAAATCTCAGCTGATGAGGAGCAAGGAGAGATCGTCTTTGTTCTTTGGTGTGGGTCTTTTAGATACGCTTGCCAACGAACTGCATGGCAGGTCAACATATGTCTGGTCAAGCATGTGGTACCCAAGCGGGAGATGTTTTGGCCACGCGAGATACGCTTGAGACATATGTTGCAAATAGCAGCGGTGCGATCTGATTCACTCGTCTCAAAAAAGGCCCACACCAAAGAACTTTTTGAATAACGCGCAGAGACTGCAGCGCCCTGCACATGTGGAGCTTTGGGGTGTGATGCAGTCAATGTGCTGCCCTTAGGCTGGCCCCTGGAGGGCATCCTGCCTAGTTGGTGATGTGCCACCTCCTCCTCCTCCTCCTCCTCCTCCTCCTCCTCTCTCCTATCAGGCACCCACGTTGAGTCAGTGACCTCATCATCCCCTCCCTCCTCATCACTGGAGCAAACCTGGCAGTATGCTGCAGCAGGGGGAGCATGACTGCCAGATTGCTGTCCTTCTTGGGCACCCCCTCTGTCCGTGCTCATGTTACTGCCTTCATTGAGCTCAGTATCATCATCAGAGCCTTCCAAACGCTGGGCATCCTCCTGGAGCATGTACCCAACACTGTGGTCAAACAGTTCGAGGGAATCCTCATGAGGACATGGTGGAGCTAGGGAAGGAGTCACTGATGACATTGAGCTGAGGGAAGAGGCCGCTGCTTTGCCAGACAAAGCACCCTGGGCATGGGTGAGAGAGGATGAGGAGGATGAGGACGGCTTGGTCATCCACTCGACCAAGTCTTCCGCATGTTGCGGCTCAACACGGCCAGCTGCCGAAAAAAAGGCCAAGCGTGTCCCATGGCCACGTGCTGATGAGGATGCACCGTCTCCACGACCAGCACTAGACACAGAGCCTGCTTGCCCTCTCTTATTGGCTTGTGACTGTCTGCCTCTCCTTCTTGGCCTTCCAGACATACTAATGGCCTGTAGCTGCACTAAGCTGGGATAGAACACCTGTAATTTTCTTCAGGTAGCTTTATATACTGTAACCAGACAAGCCTGCCTGTCAGTAGGAAGATAACAGGAACGGATCTAGCTGAACACTGTGAGCAGGACGTACTGCACTAAATGTATATAGCAGGAACGGATCTAGCTGAACACTGTGAGCAGGACGCACTGCACTGAATGTAAATAGCAGGAACGGATCTAGCTGAACACTGTGAGCAGGACGCACTGCACTGAATGTAAATAGCAGGAACAGATCTAGCTGAACACTGTGAGCAGGACGCACTGCACTGAATGTAAATAGCAAGAACGGATCTAGCTGAACACTGTGAGCAGGACGCACTGCACTGAATGTAAATAGTCTAGCTGCCTGACCGTGGTACTAATAGGATCAAAAAAAACACCTGTAATTTTCTTAAGGTAGCTTTATATACTGTAACCAGACAAGCCTGCCTGTCAGTAGGAAGATAACAGGAACGGATCTAGCTGAACACTGTGAGCAGGACACACTGTACTAAATGTAAATAGTCTAGCTGCCTGACCGTGGTACTAATAGGATCAAAAAGAACACCTGTAATTTTCTTCAGGTAGCTTTATATACTGTAACCAGACAAGCCTGCCTGTCAGTAGGAAGATAACAGGAACGGATCTAGCTGAACACTGTGAGCAGGACGTACTGCACTAAATGTATATAGCAGGAACGGATCTAGCTGAACACTGTGAGCAGGACGCACTGCACTGAATGTAAATAGCAGGAACGGATCTAGCTGAACACTGTGAGCAGGACGCACTGCACTGAATGTAAATAGCAGGAACGGATCTAGCTGAACACTGTGAGCAGGACGCACTGCACTGAATGTAAACAGCAGGAACGGATGTAGCTAAACACTGTGAGCAGGACGCACTGCACTGAATGTAAATAGCAGGAACGGATCTAGCTGAACACTGTGAGCAGGACGCACTGCACTGAATGTAAATAGCAGGAACGGATGTAGCTGAACACTGTGAGCAGGACGCACTGCACTAAATGTAAATACCAGGAACGGATCTAGCTGAACACTGTGAGCAGGACGCACTGCACTGAATGTAAATAGCAGGAACGGATCTAGCTAAACACTGTGAGCAGGACGCACTGCACTGAATGTAAATAGTCTAGCTGCCTGACCGTGGTACTAATAGGATCAAAAAGAACACCTGTAATTTTCTTAAGGTAGCTTTATATACTGTAACCAGACAAGCCTGCCTGTCAGTAGGAAGATAACAGGAACGGATCTAGCTGAACACTGTGAGCAGGACACACTGTACTAAATGTAAATAGTCTAGCTGCCTGACCGTGGTACTAATAGGATCAAAAAGAACACCTGTAATTTTCTTAAGGTAGCTTTATATACTGTAACCAGACAAGCCTGCCTGTCAGTAGGAAGATAACAGGAACGGATCTAGCTGAACACTGTGAGCAGGACACACTGTACTAAATGTAAATAGTCTAGCTGCCTGACCGTGGTACTAATAGGATCAAAAAGAACACCTGTAATTTTCTTAAGGTAGCTTTATATACTGTAACCAGACAAGCCTGCCTGTCAGTAGGAAGATAACAGGAACGGATCTAGCTGAACACTGTGAGCAGGACACACTGTACTAAATGTAAATAGTCTAGCTGCCTGACCGTGGTACTAATAGGATCAAAAAGAACACCTGTAATTTTCTTAAGGTAGCTTTATATACTGTAACCAGACAAGCCTGCCTGTCAGTAGGAAGATAACAGGAACGGATCTAGCTGAACACTGTGAGCAGGACACACTGTACTAAATGTAAATAGTCTAGCTGCCTGACCGTGGTACTAATAGGATCAAAAAGAACACCTGTAATTTTCTTCAGGTAGCTTTATATACTGTAACCAGACAAGCCTGCCTGTCAGTAGGAAGATAACAGGAACGGATCTAGCTGAACACTGTGAGCAGGACGTACTGCACTAAATGTATATAGCAGGAACGGATCTAGCTGAACACTGTGAGCAGGACGCACTGCACTGAATGTAAATAGCAGGAACGGATCTAGCTGAACACTGTGAGCAGGACGCACTGCACTGAATGTAAATAGCAGGAACGGATCTAGCTGAACACTGTGAGCAGGACGCACTGCACTGAATGTAAATAGCAGGAACGGATCTAGCTGAACACTGTGAGCAGGACGCACTGCACTGAATGTAAATAGCAGGAACGGATCTAGCTGAACACTGTGAGCAGGACGCACTGCACTGAATGTAAATAGCAGGAACGGATCTAGCTGAACACTGTGAGCAGGACGCACTGCACTGAATGTAAATAGCAGGAACGGATCTAGCTGAACACTGTGAGCAGGACGCACTGCACTGAATGTAAACAGCAGGAACGGATGTAGCTAAACACTGTGAGCAGGACGCACTGCACTGAATGTAAATAGCAGGAACGGATCTAGCTGAACACTGTGAGCAGGACGCACTGCACTGAATGTAAATAGCAGGAACGGATGTAGCTGAACACTGTGAGCAGGACGCACTGCACTAAATGTAAATACCAGGAACGGATCTAGCTGAACACTGTGAGCAGGACGCACTGCACTGAATGTAAATAGCAGGAACGGATCTAGCTGAACACTGTGAGCAGGACGCACTGCACTGAATGTAAATAGCAGGAACGGATCTAGCTGAACACTGTGAGCAGGACGCACTGCACTGAATGTAAATAGCAGGAACGGATCTAGCTGAACACTGTGAGCAGGACGCACTGCACTGAATGTAAATAGCAGGAACGGATCTAGCTGAACACTGTGAGCAGGACGCACTGCACTGAATGTAAATAGCAGGAACGGATCTAGCTGAACACTGTGAGCAGGACGCACTGCACTGAATGTAAATAGCAGGAACGGATCTAGCTGAACACTGTGAGCAGGATGCACTGCACTGAATGTAAATAGCAGGAACGGATCTAGCTGAACACTGTGAGCAGGACACACTGCACTAAATGTAAATAGTCTAGATAGAAGATAACAGGAACGGATCTAGCTAAACTGAATACAGTGTATATATATATATATGCAACACCTGGGATGCATATATATACACAATACACTGTAAGTGCAGCTAACTGACTGACTGTTCTGCCTAATCTATCTAACTCAAATCAAATGACACTGTCTCTCTCTCTCTCTATCTCTCAGCACACCGGAACACACACTACACAGGGCCGCCGTGCAGGCGGCCTTATATAGTGTGGGGTGTGTACTAAATCCCCTGAGCCATAATTGGCCAAAGCCACCCTGGCTTTGGCCAATTACAGCTCTCTCTACTGACGGCGCTGTGATTGGCCAAGCATGCGGGTCATAGTGCATGCTTGGCCAATCATCAGCCAGCAATGCACTGCGATGCCGCAGTGAATTATGGGCCGTGACGCGCCACACGAATTTGGCGCGAACGGCCCATATCGTTCGCAATTCGACGGACGGTCGAACAGCCGATGTTCGAGTCGAACATGGGTTCGACTCGAACACGAAGCTCATCCCTATTAATTTATATGGAGACATATTTTATACATTCTGTCTAGTAATGCATATGTGTCCTTTCTGGTAATGCATTAATTAGTAATTTATATGCCGCTTTGGTGATTTTTATATCTATAATAACTATTTGTATGTTATAAGTCCAGGATGCATTTTCGTTGGTTCATTTTTGTTCAGTATGGGGACACTTCCGGGATCGCATCCCTGTATAGTGTCCACCGCCCATGGTTTGTATAGGATTGCCATGGTAACTTACCTAGTATAAGGCGCGGGTGCCCACGTCGTTTCCTCATCCACTGAAGAAGTCACTGCCCATTGGGACGCAACCCGTCCGGAACGAGGAAGCGTTGTGACGTCACCCGCGGCCATCACGCATCCTTCGCTGTACACACAATTTTTATGCTGCTTTACCTGGCACTGGTGAAGTGCCTTACTTGTGAGTGTTTTACTTGTTTTTTTACTTAATAAACTGCATTATACAGAGATCACTATTCTGTATTCCTTTCTGTTTCATATCCATTCCAAACGTCCAGAAAGTATCTTGTCTTGCCCTCTTGAGCCCTGCTGCCTTAAGCGGGAGTGACGGATGTCGATTGGCTGTGCTCCATTTTTAGTTGACCCGTATGGGAATGCTTATGCGACCCGCTATAATCTAAGGGTCCCTGTTTAAAGGTGAGAGGCCATCCTTTATACTGGTAGAGGGTTCACCGAAAGTCACTGATGTCAGTATGAAACCACACCACACCTGAGGGATTGGATTCACTGAATGTTTTATGGACTGTTTGTGTTGCTTTTCTAGTGCTGCACCATCTGTATATTTATTTTAATTTAGGGATTTGGTTGTTGACCCTGGTGTTCAGCTGCTGTGTTCTTATATTTATCCATCTGCGCTGATTTACTTTAGTTTTTTAGTCAGCAGTGACATGTCCGCTGACATCTGATCCGCTCTGATCCGCTAAATCCAGATGGATGGAAACCCTATTTTCCATCCGTCTGGCAGATTGGATGGAAACAGACAGGCAGTCCATTTTCATCCGATCCCTATAGAGGAGAGTGGAGCTTTGACAGGTCTATCCCTGCACAGTGAGCAGAGACGGACCTGTCATCTGCCGACTCAGCGGAGATCAACGGAGTGATCCCGCTGAGCAAATGGAATCCGTACACGGACAGCCCGTGTGAAAGGGGCTTAACACTGATACTAATTTAAAAATGCTTCCTTTTTAATCTAACCTAAGATACACTGACCCTGCACCTTTGACCCCGGCATTTGACTGACTATAACCTTTGGCGCTCATCTTCACTCTAACCTTAACCCTGACCTAGATCAAATGCTGTTTTCTAGCTATTTTATCTTTTTTTATTATTTTTTTTTACACAGTCTTATTTGTTTACGTTTTCTCCTCTAGAAAGGAGAAAAGGCTACAATGTATCTTTTCTCAATTTAGGAAGAAATATCATAAACGGGGTGGGCTATACAGTAACTGGTCATTGTGATAGCCAATCAGGGGCTATCACAGTGATCAGGTAATTGGGAATTGAGCCTCCCAATTTCCAAATGTTAGTATGGGACCTGGGGCTCTAAGTGACAGACCAGTCTCTTAGTCTCAGCAGAAGTACAACTACACATTCATGCAGCCTCATAGATAACTTGAGGCTACATATATGTGTACAATCAGTGGGAAGAGGCTAAACACATTTTAAACATGGGTAGCCTGAGGAGTACAAAAAAAAATCCTTTCAAATGTAAATTTCACTTTGCAAAGGGAATTTTCACTTATCTTATGCCGCGTACACACGGTCGGACTTTTCGTCTACAAAAGGCAGACGGACTAAAGCTGGCTGACAATCTGATCGTGTGTGGGCTTCCCCGGACTTTCAGCGGACTTTTCCAGCTTCAAATCTGACGGACTTTAGATTTGAAACATGCTTCAAATCTTTACGTTGTAACTACGCCAGACCCAGAAATCCGCTTGTCTGTGTGCTAGTCCGACGGACAAAAACCCATGCTAGGGCAGCTATTGGCTACTGGCTATCAACTTCCTTATTTTAGTCCGGTGTACGTCATCACGTACGAATCCATCGGACTTTTGTGTGATCGTGTGTAGGCAAGTCCGTTCGTAAGAAAGTCTGCCGCAAGTCCGCCGCAAGACCGCCAAAAGTCTGCCGAAAGTCTGTCGGACAGATTGTCGGACTTTTGTAGACGAAAAGTCCGACCGTGTGTACACCCCATTAGTGAATGAGGGGAAACTAAGTAATAATTTATACTGCAAAGAATGCCCAATCAAGTGCAAGGAAAGTATGCAAAATAACTTTTTTGCTTAAACATGAACATGTTGAATGATTAAAGACAACACAAGATTTCATTTAATGTTTTGTCCCATAGATGCAACAGGAAGCAAGAGAAAAGCTCTATAAAGTTAGGAAAATTCCCCTCTTAAACTGTTGTTACCTAAATAGGTGTTCCCATTGAAAAGATTATCCCACAACCTTCACAACCTTGACAACTGAAAAAATTTGAATTATGTATAACTTTCTTCCAGATGATAATTGTCACCTGGACACATAGAGAAGGTCAATCTTCTTACCAGGCAATACATGCACTTTAAAAATATTAGGAACTAGAGATGTGCATACCGCTTAGTTTCGGATTCAACGATTAAGTTAATAATTTTGTTTTCTCATATTTGTTATGTTAGAATGATTTATTTTCTGAATTAGTTTTGTATATTTGGATTTTCTTTGTATATTCATTGTTCCAAAATTTTATATGTATTTCCGGAAGTTATTTTTGGAAGATTTAGATTCATTTGTTATGTTTTTCTGAGAATCTGATGGACTCACCTCCATCCAACCAAAACACAAAAAATAGGAATCACCTTATTTCACTTTTATACCTTACTATAAATATTTATCGCAATACGTTTCCATTTCATATGTATTATGTAGTGCATTTTTTATAATTCATGCTATGCTCACTAGAATAAAAATGAATGGATCTAAATCAAATCGAATCATTTGTTATGTTACGTTATTTAGAATGCTTCAAACATCCAAACGATAGCATCCTGTGATTCAAATGAAACAAATAAATACAAATGAATTTGTTGTTTTTGGATTTGTTAAAATTCATCGCTATTGTGATTCAGAGATTCGGATGCATCAGAATTTGTGAATAACTAATCTTTTGTCTGAATTTTGATTCATAACAAAATTAATCGCATATCTCTACCAAGAACTTTCACTCATTCTTTTAGCCTGCTATGCAGCAAAAAAGATAATGGTTGTTCTAGAAATACATAGGGGCAACCACCTATGATTCTATACACTGAAATTAATCACATTTTCAAAAGTATGACAGGTTTGAAGACACTATCGGGTTAAATATTGCAATTATATAACCCATTTATCACACAATATGTGCACAGAGTAAGGGCTGCAGCCTGTAATAATCTTGTAGGTATAATTTATATAAATGAGTCTGAAAAAATTAATTGTTTCCATTTTTTTATAACATTTTCTTCATTCACCCACAAATAGTATCAAAACAAAGAGTGTGAGAAATTTGGAACTTCATGAACATATTTGCTGCCCTACTGTTGGATGCTGTAATAGATATTCATCATTACAATATATTGTGCTGTGTTTCCGCCACTGCCCATCTCCTTTGGGGAGCCACCAGCCTTCCATGTTATCTGCTTGCCTTCATGTTAGCATTCATCCTTTCTTTTGGATAGACATGCTGATTTTAGGCGTACATCACCAGTATCATTTGTTTTTAACTATTGCATGCTCCAATGCATAAAGTACTCTGGTAATAGCTTCATATTCCATTAAAGGTTAAATTCAATTTTTTTTATAAATTCCAGCTTCCCTGTGTATGAATATACCATAACTGTATCTGTTGCAAAAAAAGAAAACACTTTCCCTATACAGTGGTACCTTAGATTACGAGCATAATTCGTTTCAGAAGAATGCTTGTAATCCAAAGCACTTGTATATCAAAGCGAGTTTCCCCATAGAAGTCAATGGAAACTCAGATAATTCGTACCACGGTGACTTCTATTGTATGCAGTACTGCATATGGCCAAAAGTGGGGGCGCCGAAAACACTCAGAAACATTCGGAAACCGCTCAGAGCTGCTTGGATGCACTTAGAAACACTCGGAGATTGTTTCCGAGTGCATCCGAGTGACTCCAAGTGCCACACCTCTGGCCAAATGCAGTACTGCACACCGCAGAGGCTTGAATCCTGCTTGTTTTGTGAGACAACGCTCACAAACCGAATCAGGATTTTTAAAAATAATAGCTTGTATTGCGAAACGCTCGTTAACTGTGTTACTCGCAATCCGAGGTATACTGTATTCCTAGAGCAGGCATCACCTCAACTTCCAGTTTCTTCCATAGAAAAGACCTCAATGACTTCCTGGTATCTGTCCTATAGGACATGAAAACTGTTAGAAGAATGTGGAAATACTTTAGCAGGGGACCTCATTTGAACACACCCTACACCTGCCATCCCCCTGAAGGAGATTTCTCCCACCCACCTCTGCAGTTACATGCTCCTCCCATACAATAATTGTCTGATAAGTTTGATAAATACTGTATATATACATTCCATTCATGGCATACTCTAATTATATTCAAATTGTATTCAAACATGGATGACAGTCCATAAAGTCCACAAATATAAATATATAATATCTATAATGAAATATAAGCAATCGCAGATGGTGTGGGTTAGACACGCCCAATGTCCTGTGATAATGACTACACACAGTTTTCAATAGAATTAAAAAATCACATATATTATGTGGACTAGACAGCCATGTAGACCACCAACAACTATGGCCCATGTGTGCACAGCAGCTGTTTAGGGATCATCAAATAGCATGGTTATCTTCCATGAAGAACTGTTACTTGTAATTCCATTTAATCAAACTGAAGAAAGGTCACTTTAAGCCAGTACTTTTTCATTGTGCCTGAGCCCATTTATAAGACCAAATAACATGTCCATATAGCCCAGTGTACTGGCCAGAACTCCACCACCAGGGAAGACTGGCTCTACATCAGACTAAAAATAATATTGCACATTAAAATAAATAGTGGACATTCCCCACAAGTGCATGATGAGGGAATCAAGCAATATGTACATGTTAGGTTCAAATGCTGATCATCCAAGCCTCTAAGATATGTAAATAGCATTAAGCCATGGTAAGGTGAAAAATATATACTTATCAGTCCATGTCTCCTTCAAGCCAGGGGCCATCAGAGTAGCAGGGTGAAAGAAATTGCCTGACCTGTTTTGCTGGCAGGGAACCAGCTGCGTCAGGGGGTCACTTACATTGTGTCAGGACTCCATTAAATGAGGCACCCAAAGACACTGTCCCTCCTCAGGCATAAACAGAAGTACCAGAAGTGAGATCATCCCACACAGCGTGATAGAATAATCGGGCATAGTGGAAGTGACATCATTATCGCAAAGCAAACTAAAAGACACTGCCATCTAGAGACCTGAAGGGGACAAGCCACCCTCATAATAGGGACAGGGCCATCTCCCAGCACCTGGAAGCCACCACACAAAGAAGTATATAAATAAAGCAACAAATGCAATATATATCTCAACCAAACTTTCTAGATATATTATCTCACAAAAGTGAGTACACCCCTCACGTTTTTCTAAATATTTTATTATATATTTTAATGTGACAACACTGAAGAAATTACACTTTGCCACAATGTAAGGTAGTGAGTGTACAACTTGTATAACAAATTTGCTGTCCCCTCAAAACAACTCAACACACAGCCATTAATGTCTAAACCGCTGGCAACATAAGTGAGTACACCCCTAAGTGAAAATGTCCAGACTGGGCCCATTTAGCCATTTTCCCTCCCCGGTGTTATGTGACTCATTAGTGTTACAAGGTCTCAGGTGTGAATGGGGAGCAGGTATGTTAAATTTGTTATCACTCTCACTCTCTCATACTGGTCACTGGCAAAAAACTCTCTGAGGATCTCTAAAAATGAATTGTTGCTATACATAAAGATGGCCTAGGCTATAACCAATACCCTGAAACTGAGCTGCAGCATGGTGGCCAAGCCCATACAGCAGTTTAACAGGACAGGTTCAATTCAGAACAGGCCTCGCCATGGTCGACCAAAAAAGTTGTGTGCACATGCTCAGTGTCATATCCATGGGTTGTCTTTGGGAAATAGACGTATGAGTGCTGCCAGCATTGCTGCAGAGGTTGAAGGGGTGAGGGGGTCAGCCTGTCAATGCTCAGACCATATGCCGCACACTGCATCAAATTGGTCTGCATGGCTGTTGTCCCAGAAGGAAGCCTCTTCTAAAGATGATGCACAAGAAAGCCCGCAGTTTGCTGAAGACAAGCACACTAAGGACATGGATTACTGGAACCATGTCCTGTGGTCTGATGGTGTCTGCGCTAGAAAAAATCGCTGCACTCAAAGTGCAGTACCCCTAGGTGCTAAAGTATAAAGTGCACAGTGCTATGTGAAACACAGCAAGTGAGTGATCAAACAAAACAACATATCCATTAAAATATCAAAATAAAATACAAGAGGATATAACAAACAGTGAATAAATGAAGTCCAAAAACGTGTATATCCAATGATATAAAAGTGCCCAAATAAATTAGTCCAAAAATTTGGTGAATTTCACATATCCTATCTTCCAAACTGTGCCACCAAAAAACATGCTGTGGTGTCTTCCAGCCGCCCCCACAGGTGTATATGCTCACCTTCCTGTGTGTGACACAGCGATTAGACTATGTCAAACAAAGCCTTGGAGCCACTCCTGTGCTCATTAGGAACCAGCTGTGCAGACTTCCAATGTTCTCAAGTGGAGATGGTTTATGCAAGAGAAAAAAACTCCATAGCGCAATATGTAGGTATAAAGGATTTTAAAATAATCAGCTCCCCTCACATATATGTGCATGCGTAAAACTACCCCTAGGTGCTAAAGTATAAAGTGCACAGTGCTATGTGAAACACAGCAAGTGAGTGATCAAACAAAACAACATATCAATTAAAATATCAAAATAAAATACAAGAGGATATAACAAACAGTGAATAAATGAAGTCCAAAAACGTGTATATCCAATGATATAAAAGTGCCCAAATAAATTAGTCCAAAAATTTGGTGAATTTCACATATCCTATCTTCCAAACTGTGCCACCAAAAAACATGCTGTGGTGTCTTCCAGCCGCCCCCACAGGTGTATATGCTCACCTTCCTGTGTGTGACACAGCGATTAGACTATGTCAAACAAAGCCTTGGAGCCACTCCTGTGCTCATTAGGAACCAGCTGTGCAGACTTCCAATGTTCTCAAGTGGAGATGGTTTAAGCAAGAGAAAAAAACTCCATAGCGCAATATGTAGGTATAAAGGATTTTAATCAAATAATCAGCTCCCCTCACTGGGGTACTCACATATTGTGGGTGCGTGAGTGCACCATCCTTAACAAGCATAAAACGGTCAATCTCTCGGTGTGGTGTGCGGTGCGGCGTGTGTAACGAAAATCTCCTGCTCTCTCTCTGCTGACAGCTCCGTCCAGGCCCCTCCCCTACGCGTGTTCGGCACCGGGACCACGTGCCTTCTTCAGGGGGAATCTGATTGGACGAGAGCTCCAGAGTGAATATATATAACTCCGGCGGCCATTTTGCCTAAGACCGCAGACACATCTGTGTCTATAGCGGCCATTTTCCCTTAGGCCATGGATCAGGCTGACACCAGCCGTGTCAATCATGGCAGCCATTTTGCCTAGGATCACAGATGTAAATCCTAATGGGCAGTAAAGGTAACTACAGCGGCCATTTTCCCTGAGACTACAAATCTGCTAAATAGCAGAATGTGTACTATTAATAGCAGGATCTCACAATAAATGATCTAATCAGATGTTGTGCATAAAAATAATCTACAATGATATATAACCATGTATTCTATCTTAATATAATAATATTATACAGGACGGAGCGGTCTCGCAAAGAGAGCACCGCCACACACCACACACGTTTAGATCGCCGCAAACGATAAAATATCACATAATAAACAAACGTACAGCATTCCATATATGATTAATCGACCCCAAGATTGGATCAACCAACTTAAAATTAAATATTACTAAAATATTAAAAACAAACATGACATACTTTATTATAAAAAATTGTTATTAAAAATATTTGAATCACATAAAAAATCATAAAAAAATTCTTTTTAAGATATTAATCTAAAAAATCTATTTAAAAAAATATTCCAAAATGGATAAAATTTATACACCCAACATAGAATCACAGCCTAAATCCACCCGGAAGACCGATAGTGAGCGGTATTGGATCCCTTACCTCCAGATTAGGAGAGTATATAGACATCCATCTACAGCCCTTAGTGAAGAAAACCAACGCCTATCTTAGGGATACCAAGCATACTTTGCAGTTGCTTGGGGGATGTGCTACACATGAGAATATAATTATGGCCACAGGAGATGTGGCCTCATTATATACTAACATCGACCATGAGGGTGCCCTGAATGCTGTCAAATGGGCCTTGGATAAGGAAGATTCAATCGATGAGGACCTTACATTCTTTCTTTTGAAATGTTTAGATTTTTGTTTACAGAATAATTTTTTCTGGTACGATAACAAGATCTACTTACAGAAGAAAGGTGTCGCGATGGGCGCCAAATTCGCCCCGAGTGTAGCTAATCTCTATATGGCCAAATGGGAGGAAGAGGAAAACCTAAAGGACGACAATGGAGATATCGTACTATACAAGAGATTTATAGACGATCTCTTAATTATTTGGAGAGGGGATATGGAAGGTCTGATGGGTTTACTGAACTCCATGAATGTCAATGATCGAAACATCTCCCTCACCTGGAATGTTAGTACAGAAAATATACATTTTTTGGATCTAGAGATCTCCAACACCAATGAGGGTATTATCACCAAATCCTTCTTCAAAGCTACGGACCGGAATTCGTATATTCCGGTTACGAGTTGTCATCATAAACCCTGGTTAAAAAACATCCCGAGTGGACAATATATGAGGATGCGAAGGAATTGCACCAGGATGGTTGATTATGAGACCCAGTCAGAGAGGTTGAGTACCATGTTCTTGGAGAAGGGATATCAGAAGGAGTTTTTGGAGAAAGAAAGAAGTAGAATTGGCAACATGAGTAGGGCGGATCTTCTAAAAGATGCTATCAAAGTAACCGGTAATGATGTTCATGAGGGTATTAGTGTAATACTTGATTATTCAGCACAAAGTTATGAAGTAAGGAGGATCATATGTAAATATTGGAGTGTGTTGAAACAGGACACCCAGCTCAAAGATGTTCTCCCGGATAAACCGAAATTTGTTTTTAAGAGAGCTCCTAGCTTGCGGGATAGGCTGATACATAATGTGGTAGATCCCCCCCCTCCAAAACCTAAAATGTTTTTGGACCTAGAAGGGTTCCATAGCTGCGGCAGGTGTTACAGTTGCAGGAGGATCCCGGACAACACTAGGAGGTTAAAGGAATTCTCGAACCCTAGAAACAACTTTTCATATAAGATTAGGGATTTTATATCTTGTGATACAGTAGGGGTGGTCTATGCCTTAAAGTGCCCATGTAACCTGTTGTATGTGGGGCGCACCACCAGGGCCCTTAAAGATCGCATAGAAGAACATGTGAGGCACATATGCAATGGGTCCGATAAACATGGTTTATATGTGCATTTTAAGAGGGTACACAACCAAAGTACCGTAGGCATGAAGTTTTGGGGGATTGAGGCGCCCAAACGCCACTGGAGGGGTTCGAATTTTGTCAGAGAGATAAGCAAAAGGGAATCCTGGTGGATACACCAGCTTGGGTCTTTGGTCCCTGGAGGATTGAATAGAGATTTCGATTTGAGATGTTTTCTTAGTAACTATTGATACTGTTTGCTTTGGCGATATACCTTTTACCATTTCTGTTCTTTCTCGTTTTGAGTTGAAAGGGATGCCTTATCTATTGGGCTCAGCTAGGGCATCCACTATAGATTGTATACTGTGATGTTCCCCTTGATAGTTCAATTACCTCCCCACAGTGATTCTATGTTGGGTGTATAAATTTTATCCATTTTGGAATATTTTTTTAAATAGATTTTTTAGATTAATATCTTAAAAAGAATTTTTTTATGATTTTTTATGTGATTCAAATATTTTTAATAACAATTTTTTATAATAAAGTATGTCATGTTTGTTTTTAATAATTTAGTAATATTTAATTTTAAGTTGGTTGATCCAATCTTGGGGTCGATTAATCATATATGGAATGCTGTACGTTTGTTTATTATGTGATATTTTATCGTTTGCGGCGATCTAAACGTGTGTGGTGTGTGGCGGTGCTCTCTTTGCGAGACCGCTCCGTCCTGTATAATATTATTATATTAAGATAGAATACATGGTTATATATCATTGTAGATTATTTTTATGCACAACATCTGATTAGATCATTTATTGTGAGATCCTGCTATTAATAGTACACATTCTGCTATTTAGCAGATTTGTAGTCTCAGGGAAAATGGCCGCTGTAGTTACCTTTACTGCCCATTAGGATTTACATCTGTGATCCTAGGCAAAATGGCTGCCATGATTGACACGGCTGGTGTCAGCCTGATCCATGGCCTAAGGGAAAATGGCCGCTATAGACACAGATGTGTCTGCGGTCTTAGGCAAAATGGCCGCCGGAGTTATATATATTCACTCTGGAGCTCTCGTCCAATCAGATTCCCCCTGAAGAAGGCACGTGGTCCCGGTGCCGAACACGCGTAGGGGAGGGGCCTGGACGGAGCTATCAGCAGAGAGAGAGCAGGAGATTTTCGTTACACACGCCGCACCGCACACCACACCGAGAGATTGACCGTTTTATGCTTGTTAAGGATGGTGCACTCACGCACCCACAATATGTGAGTACCCCAGTGAGGGGAGCTGATTATTTGATTAAAATCCTTTATACCTACATATTGCGCTATGGAGTTTTTTTCTCTTGCATAAACCATCTCCACTTAAAAACATTGGAAGTCTGCACAGCTGGTTCCTAATGAGCACAGGAGTGGCTCCAAGGCTTTGTTTGACATAGTCTATTCGCTGTGTCACACACAGGAAGGTGAGCATATACACCTGTGGGGGCGGCTGGAAGACACCACAGCATGTTTTTTGGTGGCACAGTTTGGAAGATAGGATATGTGAAATTCACCAAATTTTTGGACTAATTTATTTGGGCACTTTTATATCATTGGATATACACGTTTTTGGACTTCATTTATTCACTGTTTGTTATATCCTCTTGTATTTTATTTTGATATTTTAATGGATATGTTGTTTTGTTTGATCACTCACTTGCTGTGTTTCACATAGCACTGTGCACTTTATACTTTAGCACCTAGGGGTACTGCACTTTGAGTGCAGCGATTTTTTCTAGCGCAGACACATTGTTTTTTTATTTTAATACTTTGCACGAATATGGAACGTGACTGAGTGTTTGCAGCTGGTCTCCACTGTTCACTTATTATTTTGTAGGCATTTATCCGTAAGTGGCTCGCAGGGTTTCATATATATTTTGTGGTCTGATGGGACCAAGATAAACTTTTTTGGTTCAGATGGTGTCAAGCATGTGTGGCGGCAACCAGGTGAGGAGTACAAAGATAAGTGTGTCTTGCCTACAGTCAAGCATGGTGGTAGGAGTGTCATGGTCTGGGGCTGTATGAGTGCTGCCGGAACTGGGGAGCTAAAAATTAATTGAGGGAACTATGAATGCCAACATGTACTGTGACATACTGAAGCAGAGCATGATCCCCTCTCTTCGGAGACTGGGCCACAGGGGAGTATTCCAACATAATAACGACCCCAAACACACCTCCAAGATGACCACTGCCTTCCTAAAGAAGCTGAGGGTAAAGGTGATGGACTGGCAAAGCAGGTCTCCAGACCTAAACCCTAGTGAGCATCTGTGGGGCATCCTCAAATGAAAGGTGGAGGAGTGTAAGGTCTCTAACATCCACCACCTCTGTGTTGTCATCATGGAGGAGTGGAAGAAGACTCCAGTGGCAACCTGTGAAGCTCTGGTGAACTCCATGCCCAAGAGGGTTAAGGCAGTGCTGGAAAATAATGGTGGCCACACAAAATATTGACACTTTGGGCCCAATTTTGACATTTTTCACTTAAGGGCATACTCACTTTTGTTGCCAGCGGTTTATACATTAATGGCTGTGTGTTGAGTTATTTTGAGGGGACAGCAAATTTACAAACGACTATCTTGTGGGCACGCAGCAGTGGCGGAATTACTGCCATAGCGACCCACGCGGGCGCTATGGGGCCCGCAGCCGAATGGGGCCCGGGGAGGATGAGGAATGCATACTGTACTTGCCAACTTTTTTTTCTCCTTGCCGCCGCTAGAGGTCCGCAGCACTGGTCATTTCAGTCTCCGTTGCCATTTTACAGAAGACCAGTTAAGGAAAAACCAAGAGGCGGAGCCCGGGTGGCAATGAAAGCGGCTGCAATAGAAATGGAGCCCAGGTTCCGCCTCCTGGTTCTGTAAAAGGCACAGGGACGAGCACAGTGAGTCCTGAGTGGCACCGAGGCACGATGGAGAGTCCTGGGTCCCAGCGCTGCACTATTCCTGTCTGACTGAGACTCAGCTGTCTCTCTCACTGGCTGCCTCCTAGCACATTGTGCCACCCAGAGAGTCAGTGACAGTCTGAGAAAGTAACTCTCTGGGCGGCTTTACGCCCAGGTGCATGAATGGGGGGGCGTTACTCCTGGGGGGGTGAATTGTCCTCTGGGGGACCGTACTCCTGGGGAGGTGAATTCTCCTGGGGGGGTCTGTACTCCTGGGGGGGTGCGTTATCCTGGGGAGGTCTGTACTCCTGGCGGGGGTGAATTGTCCTGGGGGTCTGTACTCCTGGGGGGTCTGTACTCCTGGGGGGTCTGTACTCCTGGGTGTTGATTTGTCCTGGGGGAGTCTGTACTCCTGGGGGGTGAATTGTCCTGGGGTCTGTACTCCTGGAGGGGGTCTGTACAGATGGAGGGGTTGAGTTGTCCTGGGGGGGTCTGTACAGATGGGGCTGGTTTGTACAGGGGGTCTGTACTGATGGAGGAGGGTCTATACTGATGGAGGAGGGTCTGTACTGAGGGAGGACGACGGGGAGGGGGGTAACGCCATGTTTTTCCACACCGGGTGACACCAGCCCTAGTGACGCCACTGGTAACTGAGGACAGCTGATGTAAGGAGGGACTCTACTGGGATTGCCTGATTTAAGGAGGGACACTACTGGGGCACCTGATGTAAGGGGGACTCTACTGGGAATGCCTGAAGTAAGGAGGGACTCTACTGGGGGCACCTTATGTAAGGAGGGACTCTACAGGGGGCATCTGATGTAAAGGGGGTACTCTACTGGGAATGCCTGATGTAAGGAGGGACTCTACTGGGAATGCCTGATGTAAGGAGGGACTCTACTGGGGGCACCTGATGTAAGGAGGGACTCTACTGGGGGCACCTCATGTAAGGAGGGACTCTACAGGGGGCATCTGATGTAAGGAGGGACTCTATTGGGAATGCCTGATGTAAGGAGAGGCTCTACTGGGGGCACCTGATGTAAGGAGGGACTCTACTGGGGGCACCTGATGTAAGGAGGGACTCTACTGGGAATGCCTGATGTAAGGAGAGACTCTACTGGGAATTCCTGATGTAAGGAGAGACTCTACTGGGAATTCCTGATGTAAGGAGGGACCCTACTGGGAATGCCTGATGTAAGGAGGGACTCTACTGGGGCACCTAATGTAAGGAGGGACTCTACTGGGGACACCTGATGTAAGGAGGGACTCTACTGGGGACACCTGATGTCAGGACGGATTCTGCTGGGAATGCCTGATAGAAGGATGGACTCTGCTGGGGACACCTAATGGCATCTGGTGGCAGGCGACGTGGCAAGTGACACACTCGGGGCTCCCACTGATTTCTGCATTATGGTTATGGTATGGTATCTTTCCTTCTTCCTCTTCCTTCCTTCCTTCCTTCCTTCCTTCCTTCCTTCCTTCCTTCCTTCCTTCCTTCCTTCCTTCCTTCCTTCCTTCCTTCCTTCCTTCCTCCATCCCCCATTTATCTCAGACTCGAACAAGTGGCCATGCCCACGATTTAATGTAAGCCCCGCCATTTTTTGTGGGAGGGGGGGCCCATACAACATTTTGCTATGGTGCCCTGTGATTTCTAGTTACGCCCCTGGCACCCAGAGTCTGTTTTTGAAAGGTTATCTTTAAGCAACATGCATTTCAAACTTATAACATTTTACAGAACAGAAATGTTTACTAAACAACATATATGAATTGTGAATATTATGTTTATCAGTGAACAGTCAACAAGTCATTTTTTAACTTGCAGACACTCTACTAAAGATGTCTTTCTTCTTTGGCACCACAGGATGTACAGTATGGCAAAATGCCATTTCTATTATTTCACACCCTTCAAAGTGACTTTTTGAAAGGGAAAATGTTAGCAATACTTAATGGTGGCTTTGTGGGGTTCAGCTTCAAGCAGAGAGCTGCAGAGATGTATTCCATGTACCAAGTAGGTTTCAGGGCTCCCTGTCCATGTTAATTGGCAAGTGTTTACAGCAAAACAAGAAGATTCCCTTGCAGGAGTAAGAATCACAGTCCAAAACAAAAGCCCAGCAGAAATATTTATTAAGCCTCCTGGCTAAGTAGACCCCACTGGGTCTGCTTCAGACCTGCATACATTGTTTCCTTACAAACTGCTTGCATCCTTATCAGCAAAAAACCATTAACCCAGGGAAAGCTAAATTATACCCCAGGTGGGGTACAAGGTGTGGTCAACAATTAGCCTTCTGCATGCTGCTACAAACCTTACTCTGCCATCCATTTATGTTATGAGCTGTAAATTCCTATGCAGCATATATACTCTATCCACAACTTATAGGATTATTTTATTATGAGTAATGTATTAAATTTATTTTAAGTATGGCAGGCTACAAAAGACAATAAAAACAAAAAAAAATTGTGAATAAGAAGTATTTAGAGGGGTTCCAAGGCTAATCTAAATTTTCAGGTTTCATTTTGTGCTCTTAATTTTTAGAAAACAAATTGTGCTTTTTCACTATTGTATTATGACATAATACTGCAAACCTTAAATTAATCTGTTAAGGTGTGACCTGATATGCATTAGTGAAGAGAAGACATGCTTCTCTGAAGATCCCTGCTCTTTCCGACTACACTGGTCAAATCCAATGGGACTTACACCTTCCACCACTGCTAATACTATGACATTCAAGCTATGGAACTACCTCAGCAGTAAGTGACCCCAAAACCATGCAAGGGAGCATTGAAATTTTTATTTTCCAACCACTGACAAAGAGACACAGCTATATCCAAAAGCAAGCATTTGAGACATGCAGAGACGCTCAGCTGACAGCATCTGTTGCAACCTAAAAACCTGCAGTTTGTAGATGTGGTGAGTACTCAGTGAACCCCTGATTTGCCCAGGTCCCCTGTGTTAGCCAGTACAACTTCTGAGGCTGAAGATGATAACAGGGACTGGGATCTACAGGTCTTAAAGGCCATAACTACTAAATAAGACCCAAAGAGAGGGTGGTGAGTGAGTGTAAGTAGGACATAGAGGGCCTTAAAAGTTAAACCACCCAAATAGTAAAAGCAGGAGAAGGTCTTATCCTCCCTAGTCCTTTTGAGTGACAAAAGTGCTCGACAGGACAAAAAAAACTGAGTCCCTCTTAAACCAGCTGGATGACTAATAAAATTGGACATGCTGCTCCATTAATAATTTCACAAGCTGAAGTAAATTACCCTGCTTTATATAATTTTATATGAGATCCTGGGCAATAACTCTGACAGCTATAGACATAGAAATGATGCATAGGGTCTTCCACCCACCTAACCAGGACCCTAAAATGTCACAGAACATCATCTAAAACCTACATAGGAAGCCATATTCTTTCCAAACATCTCTTGTTGAATCCTTATGGAATCCTTATGGAACTTCAAAACATCCTCCTCAAGAAACCCATTACTTATCAATGGGGCTTCAATTAATTGCCCAGAAGGGTAATAAAATCTTTCTCCTGAGGAGGCGCATGCGCAGAGACTCCCAACATGATTGCATAAGCATGGAGCTCCGCACTGCCCCAATCATACTGCTCTCCCCGCAATGGATTGGGACTGGCAGGACGCCCGCCGATGGAAGCATCCAGTGGGGTAGACCACCCGGCACCAGTACATGCCAGGAGGGACCATCAGACGCGGCCTCGGACCCCAGTTTTCATCCGCAGATGAACAGGAAGAAACCAAGATGACGGTCGCAGGCCAGCCAAGCGACCGGGCCGCAGAGGGACATATGAAACAGAGGCAAGTGCTGACCCAAGCAATAAAGAGAAGAAAAGCAGCACCAACCTAAGTGCAGTATTTAAGGGCTCCACAGGGGGTGATCCTTGTGTGCTGTTGTGTTCTCGGTTGTTCCCGTCTAGCGGCACCGGTGGATTCCAGTGTTGCAGGCTGGGGTAGGAGAGGCACAGCGTGGATCGTCCGTAGATTGGTCCCGGGTCGCGGAAAGATGACGCTATGGGCGTGCACGCGTTTGGAGCATGCGTGCTCCTTCATCAGGCAGATGCTAGACGGTAACAACCGAGAACATCACAGCACACAAGGATCACCCCCTGTGGAGCCTGGCTGCCTACCACACGACCTACTCGGACCGTTTTTATTGATGTGCCTGTATTTGTAATACTCAGAGTGAGTGCATCTCTACTATCATTAAAATGTGTGTGTTTTAAATACTGCACTTAGGTTGGCGCTGCTTTTCTTCTCTTTATTTCTCTTCAAAGGTGATTTCTGCCCTTTAGCATGCTGCCTCCTGTTTCTTGCCAATATTTTTCCGCCTGAGGTTACATACCCAGGTCCCAGACGTTGGTTCCCCGCTCCCCCCCCCCTGATTTCCCCCCACCCCGGACACCTCCACCAGAATTTTTACCAATTGTATTTCATTTACCTAATTTTATACCGGGACTACTGCTCATCCACCCACTGCTGCTCCTGGACTTTTTCAATCCATCCGATTGTATTTATTCCATTTATACTTTATATTGATTTGATTTATTATCCTCCCTATACACAGCCATTATTATTGTTTAGCAATACCAAATATTGTTTACTCCATTTATTCTACATACAGCTGTCATCTCCTAGAGCAACAAAATATTGTGTATTCTTTGCTGACCCCAGCAACTCTATCCTCCACTCCCCTGATGCCCAGTCCCAACCCCCACTGCCAAACCCCATCTCCAGCTTCCACAGTCTCGCTCATAGAGCACTCCATGGGATCCTGTGGACTGTCCCCTCCGGAAGTAAATCCTGCACATCCAGACCCCAGATCTGCTCTAGGGGACTCTGGCCCTGATATCCCCCTCAATGCCAATGATTTATTTGCTAAACTCTCGGAGCTCGAGAATGGAAGCTATTGAGCATAAACTGGATATCATGGTCTCCAGAGCTAATCAGAACACAGATCACATTCACGTGCTCCAAGAACAGCTTGACATAGCCCATTCTAGGATCGATGACCTGGAAAATCGATCGAGGAAGGACAACTTTAGAATCAGAGGCCTCCCTGAATACATCACGGATATCCCTTTAACGGGGCAGGAACTTATAAAAAACCTCATCCCGTCCATCCCAGCACACAAACTGGAACTGGACAGGGCCCACAGATCTCTAGGCCCACCCAGGAAAGATGGATGCCCAAGGGATATAGTAGTGAAACCCCACTTCTATTCAATCAAAGAGGAAATTATGAAAAGATCTCACCAACAATCCCAACTGATGTTCCAGGGACATGCGATTCAAATCTTTGCCGACATATCCCCCTTTACAATACAAAAACAGAGGTCCCTGAAACCCCTCCTATCTGTCCTCACTCAGAAGGACATTAAATACATATGAGCTTTCCCCTTTGCATTGAAATTTACCTATAAGGGCAGACCTTATGCCTTCTCCAGCTTCCCAGAAGGAGAGCGAGTGCTACTGAACCTCAAACTAATTTGTCAGGATGCTGCAATGGACACTTCAAATCTGCAACTGGGGTCCTCCAAACGCCTCACACCTATGAGCCCCACTTCACCATTGTGGAACAAAGCCAGGACCAAGCAAGCTAAAGACAAATTGCCCCCCTGATTATGGTGGACTCAAGCTATCTCACTACTCCTGGTCCCTCCAGGCATTTTATCTCAAGGCTTTGGTTTAAAAGGTTGAACTCAACCCACTGGTTTTCTCCACCATTATAGGCGTTTAGAGGAGTCCTTTATTCTATATTCCTTGTCACCACGGGACTGCTTCATGCCTCCCCTTCTCCAAGCCTATGATCCCCCCCACCTCCCACCTCCCTTACATGCAACACCCAGAGTTGTATGTAATTAAAGAGTCGGCTGTGGCCAGGGCAGCTGCTAGGTGCCTCCATCCACCATCCGGTTATGGTTCTTCCGTACCAGAATGGTGGGCTTCTAGCCCTAGCTGAGGGCTATAAATTGTTGTTTGACTTGAATTACAGGAGGGAGTCTTTATCCTCTCCCCTCCGTATAGTTTTCCACAATGCACAGGGATAAATTTCCCACTAAAACAACGGAAAGCCTTCCAGGCATACCGCTCCCAAAATATTGAAATAGTTTTATTGCAGGAGACCCACTTTCCAAGGTGGTACACTCCTTCATTCCTCCACACTCACTATGGCCAGTTTTTCCTAGCAAACGCTAAAGATAAAACAAGGGGGGTCACTATCTTAATCTCCAAAAATTGCAAATTCATGCCACAACTAGAACATAAAGACCCGGAGGAAAAATTTCTCCTATAAAGGGGGTTATAGATGACCACCTATGTTCACTTGTGTCTTATTACACACCTAAGAGAGGACAGACCCTAATTTTTCCAGCTGATGCTCCAAACCCTGGGGCCACTAGTGGAAGGCATCACGATTTTTGGCGGTGACTCCAACATGGCCTTTGACCTGGGTCTAGAAAAAACCAAACCCCTTAAGGCGCAACTCATTTGCCCCACTAAGTGTAGTGTCAAGATAGCCAAACTAATCTTCCAACAGGGCCTAACAGACATATGGAGGGAGATGAACCCATCTAAATGAGACTATACGCACTTCTCAAGCCCACATCAATCGTACGCCAGAATAGACCACATTCTACTTTTCACATTCCACATCCCCTTTGCTATTAAATCCTCCATTATAGACACGGTCTGGTCAGATCACTCCATGGTCCTACTCTCATTGCATAGAAACTCGCCTATACCTAACACACCTCACTGGAAACTGAACCATTCAATTTTAAGTGACCCCATCAGAGTAATAGAACTAGAACAAGCTCTAAAAGAATACTTCCGCCTCAATGATATGAAAGAAGTCTCGGCTGAGACACTTTGGACAGCTCATATGGTGACGATACAAATTTATTCAAATAGCATCCCAATTAAAAAGGGAAAGACTAGTGGAAATAGAGAGACTCAAGAAGGAATTTTCTAATCTACGCTCGCATCACAAAAAAGATCCCTCAAAGGTCCCTATATCTATGCTAGATGCGTCTCGCTTAGCCCTAAAATTAGCACTAACGGCTAAAGCGGAAAGGATTATCAGATGGACTGGGGCTAAATTCTATCAACAACGGGATAAAATAGGATCCATGCTAGTTTCAAAACTTTCCCCAAAAACCTGATCGTTCACACTCCCGAAAATCAAGATGAACGATGGTTCATTAACCTTAAACCCACAGCGTATAATGCAATCTTTCCAGGCATATTACTCTGCTCTTTACAGGGCAGACACGAATATTAACCTGACACAGATAAATTCATTTTTGGATGGTCTTCCGCTCCCATCCCTGGGGGAAGGCCACAGGACCGAACTAGAGGCACCCATTACTACAGAGGAAGTTTTGGAGGTAATCAAAAACCTAAAAGGGGGCACAGCACCAGGGCCAGACAGATTCCCTGACCCTTACTATAAAGCATTCCTTGACATTCTAGCCCCATACCTAGCAAAATTCTTTAACTCTAAAAGGAATGTCGTCCCATTAATAACCAGCTAAATTTGACGTTCATTTCAGTCATACCCAAACTTGATAAAGACGAGGGGATCATAGGGAACTACAGACCTATTTCATTAATCAACAACGGCCTGAAGAATTTAACCAAAATTATTTATCAGTCAGTACATACACAAGGACCAGGTAGGCTTTATTCCAATAAGACAGGGCCCTGACCAGGTGAAAAGAGTCGTAGATATAGTCTTAATCCTACAGTCCAGATGGGAAGGGGGGTCTTATCACTTGACCTTCAGAAGGCCTTTGATTTGGTCTCCTGGCTGTATCTCTTTGCAGTAGTCCGACGCTGGGGATTTGGCCCAAACTTTATTGGGCTCCTGGAGGCCCTATACTCTGTCCCGGAAGCAAGATTCAGGTTACAGGGCTATTACTCAGATATAATTAGGATATCTAGAGGCACATGTAAGGGTTGTCCACTATCACCCTTGATATTAGTCATTAGCGATCACTATTCGAGCCCACCCAGATATTGGGGGTTCTTTGTGGCCAGACATCCCATAAGTATTTCTCTCCCCAACTTATGTGAACTACTGAACAAATTCACCAAAATATCAGGTCTTCAGGTTAATCTGGCTAAGTCCCAAGCATTAAATGTTTCCCTACAACACACGATAGTATCGCAACTGAAGAGCTCCTTTAAATTCGAATGGAGTAACTCGACCATCCGATACCTAGAAATCAATCTCACCCCCAAGGTCAAACAACTATACCAGGCAAACTATCCCCCCATGTACCAAAAACTAGATGCCGATATTAGGACCTGGGCCACGTATAAAATGGCTTGGATAGGTAGAATTAATACAGTAAAGATGACCCTCCTTCCCAGGTTGGTATACCTATTCCGCTCCCTCCCAATCCCTATTAGAAGAGATCGTCCTTTCAGGGGAAAATCATTAGTTTCATTTGGGACAAGAAGGGATACCACTTTTCAGAACGTATTCTTTTTAACCTCAAATCCCAGGGCGAGCTAGGACTTCCAAACTCAGTATGGTATTATCAAGCGGACAGGCTGGTACAACTGTCTACTATCTACAGTACTCTAGAGTGGAGAAGCCTGACTGGGTGAGCATAGAGAGGCAGTCAGCACCAACATTTACATTTGACTTCCCCAACTGACCCCTAAGAGTAGACCCCCCATTCTGTCCCCCACTCTTTCCCACTCCCTTCCCCTGTGGGATTCTCTGTGAAAACTTCCCTCTATGATCTCAGAAATCCAACCACTAGCCCACATTTACCACAATCCCCAATTTAAAGCGGGCATGGATATCAAAATCTTCAAATGTTGGTTGGACAAGGGCTTGTATCGCATTGGACATGAGAGATGGTGTGGCCAAATCATGGAGCGGAAGGGATAAGTCGGCATGGGAAAAAGATCTACAAGAAACATGGGATTTGGAGGATTGGCATAAATCATTCTCCAGATCATTTAAAGGTATTTTCAATACCTCTCTCATAGAAGCCAACCTCAAAATCTTCTCAAGATGGTACCTGGTCCCCAATAGACTAGCTTAAATCTATCCCTCCTCATCCCCATGATATTTCAGGGGCTGTCATAGTCTTGGCTAGGGATGAGCTTCGAGTTTGAGTAAAACTCATGTTCAACAGGGGAACCCTGAACCAAAATTTAAAAAAAAATGGCGTGGGGGTCCCCCTAAATTCCATACCAGACCCTTATCCGAGCACGCAACCTGGCAGGCCGCAGGAAAAGCGGGGGGATGAGAGAGCGCCCCCCTCCTGAACCATACCAGGCCACATGCCCTCAACATTGGGACGGTGCTTTGGGGTCCCACCCAAAGCACCTTGTCCCCATGTTGATGAGGACAAGGGCCTCATCCCCATGACCCCCACCCGGTAGTTGTGGGGGTCTGCGGGCGGGGGGCTTATCGGAATCTGGAAGCCCCCTTTAACAAGGGGACCCCCAGATCCCAGCCCCCCCGTGTGAAATGGTAAGGGGGTACAAAAGTACCCCTACCATTTCACAAAAAAAGTGTCAAAATGTTAAAAATGACAAGAGACAGTTTTTGACAATTCCTTTATTTAAATGCTTCTTCTTTCCATCTTCTTTCTTCTATCTTCTTTCTTCTATCTTCTTTCTTCTATCTTCCTTCAGTTTCCATGGGCCTCTTGGCTGCTTCTCTAAACAATGCTCTCCTTGCCTGTCAGTTTAGGTGGACGGCCATGTCTTGGTAGGTTTGCAGTTGTGCCATACACTTTTCATTTTCGGATGATGGATTGAACAGTGCTCCTTGAGATGTTCAACTTCTCCACAACTTTATCCCTGACCTGTCTGGTGTGTTCCTTGGCCTTTGTGGTGCTGTTTGTTCACTAATGTTCTCTAACAAATCTCCTAGGACTTCACAGAACAGCTGAGTTTATACTGAGATTAAATTACACACAGGTGGACTCTATTGACTAATTAGGTGACTTCTGAATGAAATTGGTTTCACTAGATTTTAGTTAGGGGTATCAGAGTAAAGAGGGCTGAATACAATTTCACCCCACACTTTTCAGATATTTATTTGTATACATTTTGAAAACCATTTATCTTTTTACTTCCACTTCACAATTATGTGCCACTTTATGTTAAGCCTCGTACACACACGGTACAAAAACCAGAAGGTGATTGTTGTTTGACAGGCTGTTGTCTGAAATTCTTACCATTAGTACGCTCCTTTCGACAATTGTTTTCCAATTTTTGGACAACAAATGTTGGATGACAGGCTAGTAAATTTTTGAGGAACGACGGCTACACATCTGATTTTTGGATGGTCAGTACAGAAATCCATCACACAAAAGTTGAAAGTACAACCACGCATGCTCGGAATCAAGGAATGACTGGGAAGAGTTCGGTCTTCTACCGCTTGTAATCTAGAATTAACATTCGTGACGTGGCAATTGATGAAATGTCAAAATTCTCTTCTTCTTTAATGGGATATGTAGTTATGTAGGTATGCCAAATGTATTTTAAAAGGCATTTGTCTTGTACGATCTGAAAATCGCGAATCAATGCTCACCAAACTTCTACTAACATGAAATTAGCAGAAGGGGCCCAAAGAGTGGCGCTTGAGAAATTAACTTCCTCCTTAAACTCTCAGTAGTATGTTCGCGTTTGTTAAACAACAATTTGCGGATAGTTAGTATGCAAGACAACATCCTGGCACATGCCTTTTGACAAAAATCAGAAGCTTGGTCAGCCAACAATTATACAGTGTGTACGAGGCTTTAGTCTATCACATAAAATCCCAATAAAATGTGGAAAATGTGAAGGGATATGAATACTTTTTCAAGGAACTGTATTCAGTTTAAAACATGTTCTAGTAAACAAAAGCACTTTTTTTGTATGCATTATCTTGTGAACCTTTTAAAGTATAATCTTACTTATCCTAGGTTCTGTGCATGTATACCCATATAATAGGCACTGTACGCAAGTATTGTCAATGACCACATTAAGGGCTTAAAATCAGTTGAATAAAATTTCAATGCTCCATGTATCACCCACTTATTTCAATTACTTTGTATGATAAGTTGCTCCAACAGTGGGATAGAGTATCTTTATTATGCTCTATGCATAGGATATTTTGAACCATGTAAGGAGCGACATGAGTTAACCACCCTGATTTTTCTCTTACAGTCCCCCCAATCTGTTCTTCACAATATAGTGACCAATCACTCTGCAGTCCCAAGTATGGATGGTCCCGATGTTCAAGTCAAATGTAGGTTCAAATCGAACATTGGGTGTTCGTTTGTTTGCAGAACAAATGAACATATGGGGCGTTCGTGGCTAATTTGAGCGCCGCGGAGCGCTCCATAATGCACTGCAAGATCTCAGTGCATTGACGGCTGCTGATTGGCCAAAGTATGCACCTGACCTGCATGCTTTGGCCAATCACAGCATGATCTGCTGTGAGAGCTATGATTGGCCAAAGGCAGGGTGCCTTTTGCCAATTATGGCTCAAGGGAAAAGTCCATGCCCCACACTATATAAGGCTGCTTACATGGTGGCCGTTTATAGTGTGCATCAATGAAGATGAAGGCAGTTTAGTACATATATAAATACAGTATCTCACATAAGTGAGTACACCCCTCACATTTTTGTAAATATTTTCTACTATCTTTTCATGTGACAACAGTGAAGAAATGACACTTTGCTACAATGTAAAGTAGTGAGTGTACAGCTTGTATAACAGTGTAAATTTGTTGTCCCCTCAAAATAACTCAACACATAGCCATTAATGTCTAAACCACTGGCAACAAAAGTAAGTACACCCCTAAGTGAAAATGTCCAAATTGGTCCCAATTAGCCATTTTCTCTCCCCAGTGTCATGTGACTTGTTAGAGTTACAAGGTCTCAGGTGTGAATGGGGAGCAGGTGTGTTAAATTTGGTGTTATCACTCTCATTCTCTAATACTGGTCACTGCAGTTCAACATGGCACCTCATGGCAAAGAACTCTCTGAGGATCTGTAAAAAAAGAATTGTTGCTCTACATAAAGATGGCTTAGTCTATAAGAAGATTTCCATGACCCTGAAACTGAGCTGCAGCATAGTGGCCAAGACCATACAGTGGTTTAACAGGACAGGTTCCACTCAGAACAGGCCTCGTCATGGTCAACCAAAGACGTTGAGGGCACATGCTCAGCGTCATATCCAGAGGTTATCTTTGGGAAATAGACATATGATTGCTGCCAGCATTGCTGCAGAGGTTGAAGGGGTGGTCGGTCAGCCTGTCAGTGCTCAGACCATACCCTGCACGCTGCATCAAATTGGTCTGCATGGCTGTCATCCCAGAAGGAAGCCTCTTCTAAAGATAATGCACAAGAAAGCCTGCAAACAGTTTCTGAAGACAAGCAGACTAAGGACATGGATTACTGGAACAATGTCCTGGGGTCTGATGAGATCAAGATAAACTTATTTTGGTTCAGATGGTGACAAGCGTGTGTGGCGGAAACCAGGTGAGTAGTACAAAGACAAGTGTGTCTTGCCTACAGTCAAGCATGGTGGTGGGAGTGTAATGGTCTGGGGTTGCATGAGTGCTGCTGGCACTGGGGAGCTACAGTTCATTGAGGGAACCATGAATGCCAACATGTACTGTGACATACTGAAGCAGAGCATGATCCCCTCCCTACGGAGACTGGGCCGCATGGGCAGTATTCCAACATAACAACCCCAAACACACCTCCAAGACGACCACTGCCTTGCTAAAGAAGCTGAGGGTAAAGGTGATGGACTGCCCAAGCATGTCTCCAGACCTACACCCTATTTAACATCTGTGGGGCATCCTCAAACGCAAGCTGGTGGAGTGCAAGGTCTGTAACATCCACCAGCTCTGTGATGTCTTCAAGGAGGAGTGGGAGAGGACTCCAGTGGCAACCTGTGAAGCTCTGGTGAACTCCATGCCCAAGAGGGTTAAGGCAGTGCTGGAAAATAATGGTGGTCACACAAAATATTGACACTTTGGGCCCAATTTGGACATTTACACTTAGGGGTGTACTCACTTTTGTTGCCAGCGGTTTAGACATTAATGGCTGTGTGTTATTTTGAGGGGACAGCAAATTTACACTGTTATACAAGCTGTACAGTCACTACTTTACATTGTAGCAAAGTGTCATTTCTTCAGTGTTGTCACATGAAAAGATAGAAGAAAAGACTTACAAAATTGTGAGGGGTGTACTCACTTATGTGAGATACTGTATATATATATATATATATATATATATATATATATATATATATATATATATATATACACACACACACACAGTGCAGTAAGTGCAGCGTATATAATACAGTGCATTGAAGTGGTTAAGGGCAACCCTATGACAGAATTAAGAAAAAAACGGCATGGGTCCCCCCAAAATTAATTCCTTTGGGGCTGGCATAGATTTTAAGGGGAACTCCACGCCAAATGTAAAAAAAAATTGGCATGGGGTCCCCTCCAAAATCCATACCAGAACCTTATCCGAGCAAGCATCCTGGCAGGCCAGACAAGGGGGGCCGAGCAAGCGCCCCCTCCTGAACCATACCAGTACCTGTGGTTGTGGGGGTCTGTACCCCTACCCATTCACCAAAAAAAGTGTCAAAAAGTAAAAAGCACAATAGACAGTTTTTGACAATTCCTTTATTAAAAAAAAAAAAAAGTGTCCATCCATCTTCAATTACGCTACCGGACGGACCTGAAAAATAAAAAAATAAAAGCACCGCTTTGATGGGAGGCCTTGATGGGAGGTCATGCGACGTCAGAGAGGGCAGGGTCATGCAGTTACATCGGCCCTGCCATTGCCTATATAACAGCTGTCACAGCCAAAATACAGCAGTCCCCGGGAGTTTTTTTTTCTACTTTTCGGGTCCACCGGGCGGCGTGATTGATGGTGGATGTACATTGCCGGACACTTTTTATTTATTTTTTAATAAAGAAATTATCAAAAACGGTCTATTGTGATTTTTACTTTTTGACTTTTTTTTGGTGAATGAGTAGGGGTACCATGTACCCCATACCCATTCACATGGGGGCAGGATCTGAGGGCTCCCTTGTTAAAGGGGGCTTCCAGATTCTGATAAGCCCCCTACCCGCAGACAACCACAACTACTGGGCCAGGGTTGTGGGGATGAGACCCTTATCCCCATCAACATGGGGAGATGGTGCTTTGCACGGTGGAGTGAGCATAGCCTGAATTAAGGAATCCCTCTGCTGACCTATAAAAGGCAGTTTGTGTTCATGCTAAAATTGCTGGATTGTCTTTCAGCTTCCTTGTGTTCCTGCATCTGTATCCGGTTACCAAGCGTTTCCTCTTGTGACCTGGATTGGCCCTGACCTGTTCTAATCTCTTTCGTGCACTTTGACCTCGGCTTGCTCTAAGGACTCTGCCTACCCTGCCTGCTCTCCGTGTATGACCCTGGCTTGTATTAAGGACTTTCCCATTGCTTCATCTGCTTGATTACCTGTGCATGACCCCGGCTTGCCTCAAGGACTAGTTATCTCTTCTTCAGTCTGATTACCTGTGCATGACCCCGGCTAGTATTACAGACTTGCCTCTACCTTACCTGTCTGATTACCTGTGCTTAACTCTGGCTTTCTCCATGGACTCTTCTGCAGCAGTTACCAGTTTGATCATCAGGGTTAGAGCCTCAGCCGGGCTTCTTGCTAAACTTGTCATAAGCACTAAACGCTGCACAGAGTTACAACCCTCTCAGGACTTATCTCCTTATTTCTGCTTCTCCTTCAAGTGATTTCCCAGTGATCATCCCTCAAGTCCTGCAAACCCTGCTGGTGACTCGTGCTTCTTTGTGCCCTATACCCTTTGTACCACCTCCAAGGTACTTTTATGGTTGTTATATAGACAGTATTATTATCATCTGGGATGGGCCCACCACATCTGTCACTGATTTTGAACAGTTGTGCAATAACAACCAATTCAGTTTATCCTTCATACATGTATGTGATAAATCTACATTAGTCTTCCTAGGCCTGGTAATAGGCTCTGATCGATGCAACATCATGACCAGGAATCACTTCAAGCCCACAGGTGACAAGAACATCCCAAAGAGCCAAGTTTGCAGGTTAAATCAAAACTTTACCCAGAAGGAAGACTATAGGCTACAGAGTGAAATCCTTACCTACAAATGGTACCCCCAAAATCTATTGCGTTAAGCTCATTCTCACTTCCTAAACACACCAAATAAAGATAGGACAAAAGGAAAGGCAGATCATGAAATCAGATTCATCACTCAATTTTTTAACCAACACTGACGCATGAAGAAAATCTTCCACTAACACTGGTCTATTTTCGTTCATGATCCCTCCCTCAAAACATCTATTCCCCACAAGCCCAAGTTCTCCTACAGTAGGATCCCCAAGCGTCAAGGACTAAACAGCACACAGCAAGCTCACTGCCCCTCCTAAATCCACCAAATTATCTGGTCACTTTTTTGTCTCACTGGGCTATATAAATGCTAAAAAATTGAAGTGCTGTACATGTAAGCATGTCCAACATGAACAAAAGACATTCAAAGCCAATGGGAATAATTACTTCATCACCACCTTTGAGAATTTCTCATCCTAGTTTGTAGTCTATTGCCTAACATGCCCATGTGTTCTTCTACATGGGATGAACAATCCTAACACTATGTTCCATATTTGAGAAACATAGGAGGTTCATAGAAGAAGGGAACCCCAAACACAGCGTACCCTGACATTTTGTTGAATTCCATAAGAAATCCACAGAAGGTCTGCGTGTTTGGGTCAGTGAGTTCATCCCCAATAAACTCTTTCGAGCTTAACGTCTCAAAAAACTATGTGAAAAAGAAACATTCTGGATTTTCAATCTAAACCTTTTGTATCTGTGGGTCTAAAGGAAGAAATTGAGATTGACAGTCAATTAGTCCCATAAATGGTCTTACCTGTATATCTCAGTACACTGTATCACCATTCTCTCTCCATTTACCATATCCCTACCCATCACTCCATCCCACACTTGAACCCACACTTCTTTATCATCTATTTTTTTTTTGTTCTTATAATCTTATTGTTTGTGTTGGTACCTTTGATTAGTACTTCCATCCTCTATATACATTCACCCTCATGTGACACGTTCTATAGTATTTCAATCATTCTCATGCATTACCATCAGTTCCTCTTCTTCCCTTACTAGCTGTGTAATCTATCCTGTTCCCCTCCCCCAGTCAGGCTCCCTAATTTACTGCCATAATCACATTCCACTCCATAAATCAATTTTTTACTTTTTAATTCCACCTGTCCATAAACTATTCTTCATTTCCAGTATAGCCCATTGCTATTTTGCTTAGTATTTCTCTTTATTGTTCCGCCGAGCCTTGTAGTGCTTTACTATAAATAGATCAGCACATCTGCATAGGGGCTTGCCGCTATGCACTTCACTGGCCTCACTAGCTACTTCCTGCTTCCTGAATCCACCAGCATCACGATTTTAACAAAAAAATTGCTGCCCAACTGGGAATTTTAGGATAAGATACACTTGATGCAGATACTATTGAGCTGGGGATCTGGATATGCACTTCTTCAACATATCTGCGAGTTGCCTATTGTATGTGTGTTTCTCATGACTTTAATTGCTACACTTAGTCTTAGCGACCTCTGGTGTTCTTTTAGCCTTATATTTATACCCAGCTGACAGCCATGAACACTTTATCACCCTATCACCCTAAAAATACATATCAGGTCCTTATCTTGAATGAGGGTCTGGTATTAATGTCAAGTGGGACCCCACACAAAAAAATGGCATGGGTTCCTCCTCAATTTCTATACTAGACTCTTAGGGTTTGGTATGGGTTTCAAGAGGTAACCCATAAGCAAAATGAAAAATGGCATGAGGCCCCCCAAATACCTACACCAGACCCTTATACGAGCCTGGCCCAGTTGTAATGGGTTCCTGGGAGCAGAGGGCTTAGCTGGATTTTAAAGCCCCCTTTAACAATAAGGGGGCACCTAAATATTGGCCCCTTACTCTAAGTACATAGTTCTCCTATTCATTCACCAAAAAATGTAAACAGCTTATAAACTCATACAGAAGGTGTGAAGGGGATATTGTGCAGGTCACTTACAAGGGGAGGGCGGATACGAGAGGGTTAAAGGTTAGATGTGCAGAGGTGAAGTGGTTAATATACAGGGCACATGTACAAAGACAGGATGGATCTGCCATGCACAGAGAGGAGGGTGAAAAAAGGGTTAAAATCGATCTTACAGTCATAGTAATACCTGATCTGCTGTGACATGTGATCTTCTGTAATGAATGAATCATTCATTACTTCCTCCCTAATTCCTTCCTCCATTGTGACAGAAAAGGAAGGACTTTCAGATGTAACCAGTAATGCATTGTTTCATTGTTTACACCTGTGATCACAATGATTGCCTATTACAGTGAATAAAAGGCACAGAGCTAGTCTGGTTGGCTCTGTGCCTTTAGCCACTGCTCTCAGCTGTCTAATAACAGCAAGAACAGTGACTTGTGCTCATCCTGAGCGCATACACGAAGGTAAACACATCAGGACATTTAAAGGTGGCAATTCAGAACAGTGAGTGAGCTGCGCCATCCAGCTATTGTATTAACCACTTGCCAACCGCCTCACGACGATATACGTCGGCAGAATGGCACGGGCAGGCAAAGTAACGTATGGGTAGGTTACTTACCTCCGGCGGGCGGGGGGGTCCGATCGGACCCCCCAGTGCCTGAGGCGGTCGGCATTGTTCCCTGAGCGATCTGAGGTGAGGGGGAGGCCATCCATTCATGGCCACCCCCTCGCGATCGCTCCCAGCCAATGACAATCTTCCTCTGCCTCTGAAATGTAAACAGCGGCAGAGGAAGTGATGTCATCTCTCCTCATGTCAGTCTTTTTCGTTCCGGCGCAGAGGAGAGAAGACATCCAAGTAAGTGCACCAACACTACACGTACAGTAGAACACTCTAGGCACACTTTTCATCCCTCATCACCCCCTGATCACCCCCCGATCACCGCCCTGAACCCCCTGTCACAGTGACACCAATAGCAGTTTGTTTTCTGATTATTGCATTGGTGTCAGTTTGTGACAGTTATAAGTGGTAGGCATAGGCGTGCGCAGCCTATTGCATTAGGGTGTGAACCCCAAAACTCAAACACACATGCGTGTGTATAATAATATATATATACATAAAACCACCCATTTATGTGCCTGCCTGACCCAAGTGCCTTTGTTCAACTTTTTATTAAAAAATAATAAATGCATAGAGGTTTACGCTTTTAACTCCTGCTAGCGGCTGAAGAAAGGGTTAAAACCGGCCATGTTGCGGCGCTGCCGAAGCGCTTTGCAGGCGCTTTGCCAGAGCTGCCAATTCATTCCAATGGGCATTGGGCGGTTTAGAAGCAGTGTATACAGCGCTACCACACCATCTCAAAGATGCTGCTTGCGGGACCTTTCCTAATGTCCTGCAAGCACACTGCCCCTGTGTGAAAGCACTCAGGCTTTCACACTGAGGAGGCAGTTTTCAGGCACTTTACAGGCGCTATTTTTGGCACTAAAATGCCTGAAAAATACCCTAGTGTGAAAGGGGTCTTAAAGCAGAGTTCCACCCTAAAGTGGAACTTCCACTCATCTGATTCCTCCCCCCCTCCGGTGCCACAATTGGCACCTTTCAGGGGGGTGCAGATACCTGTATAATACAGGTATCTGCACCCACTTCCGGGAATAGCTAGCTGGAGATGCCCGCCCACCCCCCGTTGTGGTCTGGGAAACACACAGTTCCCACAACACAATGGGGACCAGTGAAGACACGCAGGGCGACAGTAAAGCCGCAAAGCTTCACTTCCTGATTCCCTGACCGAGGGTGGCGGTCAAAACCAAGCGATTGCTCGTCATCTGCTGCCGACATCGCGGGCACCCTGGACAGGTAAGTGTCCATTTATTAAAAGTCAGCAGCTGCAGTATTTGTAGCTGCTGGCTTTTAATATTTTTTTTAAGGTGGAGCTCCGCTTTAAGTTACTGGCTGTGGTCACACTCCAGCCTCCCTATCATACCATACAGGGTTAATGTCCCTGTATGGTATGTGATGATGTCATGGCTTTGGGGTAAAGGAAGAGACATTAAAGTCAGGTAAGTGAAAGAGTTTACCCCCCTCCCCTCCCCCCACACACTGCAAGGATAGACTTTTTTACTGTCCTGGAGTTGGGCTGTATTATTATGATAAGAGTTTTTGATAGGTTAGGAATTCCTGGGACTTCAGAGGTGCTACATAGATGTATTCCATACACACACACATATTATATGTTATTTAAAAAAAATCAGTTTAACAGGATATAATGTGTATGTGGAATACATTTATGTAAAACCTCAGAAGTCCCAGGAATTCCTAACCTGTTCAAGAATGTTACTTTCTCTTTCAGTAAACCTGTTCTGCAAAGTGCAGGGCAGGTTTACAGCATAGAATTGTATAGTGGAAGGCAGAGAAGGTCAGTACTCACAGGTCTCACAGGTAAAAGGCTGCTATCTGTCCTCTGAGCTCTTCCAAAGTGATCAAGGGTGCACTCTGTGATGATCTCTTCCTGCTCCTCCCACCTGTACTGGAGCTGTGAAAGCCCCGACTCAACCAGACAGGAACCTGAGGAGGAGAAAGACAGTTTTCATCCAAATTCGGCATCAGAGAGGAGTTCGGCAAGCTGTCTTCTGGCACACAGGGCATAGGATGGTGAGTAACTCCTATAAGGACTGCAGCCACAGCTGTGAAGTAAGCAGTCAGGAAATATCCAATGCTCTCTAAAGTTCACATGCTTCATCTCTGACAGCTGGCCACGGAGTGATATTCAGCTGACAGGGATGCTCTAGCCAGAACTACAGAGTCAGCATCGGAAAATGCGGCTGACTGACTGATTACTCCACAGCCAGTGGCTGCAGTTCCCACAGGAGTTGTACACATCCATGACAAATAGTCTAACTCGCAGCAGTGTCATTTAGAAAAAAAGAATTCCCACACATTTTGGCAGCAAAAAATCCCTGGGGTGTGTTGGATGTGCCTGGGCATTAGGGTGTGCCCAGGCACACCTGGCACACCCTGTGCGCACGCCTATGGTGGTAGGGCAGTTAGTATTAGCCCCCTTTAGGTCTAGGATACCCCCCTAACCCCCCTAATAAAGGTTAACCCCTTGATCACCCCCCGTCCCCAGTGTCACTAAGCAATCATTTTTCTGATCGCTGTATTAGCGTCACAGGTGACGCTACTTCGGGGGTAAGTACTTAGGTTCGCCATCAGCATTTTATAGCATCAGGGACACCCATATACTACCTAATAAAGGTAGGATTGCCCCCTAGTTAACCCTTTCACCAGTGATCACCGTATAACTGTTACGGTGACACTGGTTAGTTAGTTTGTTTTTTATAGTGTCAGGGCACCCGCCGTTTATTACCTAATAAAGGTTTAACCCCCTGATTGCCCGGCGGGTGATATAAGTTAAGTTTTAGGGTCAGATAGGGTCTGCGTCACCCCAGGCAGCGTCAGGTTAGTGCCAGTACAGCTAACACCCACGCACACAGCATACACCTCCCTTAGTGGTATAGTATCTGAACGATTCGATATCTGATCTGATCAGATCTATACTAGCGTCCCCAGCAGTTTAGGTTTCCCAAAAATGCAGTATTAGCGGTATCAGCTCAGATACCTGCTAGCACCTGCGTTTTTCCCCTCGCCCCAGCCCTGCCCAGCCCAGCCCACCCAAGTGCAGTATCGATTGATCACTGTCACTTACAAAACACTAAACACATAACTGTAGCATTTGCAGGGTCAGGCCTGATTCCTGCGATCGCTAACAGTATTTTTGGTAGTGTTTTGATACAGTCGCCAACAGTCAGGAGCTTTTTTACCTGTGAGTCTCACTAGTGTACCACTAAATTTAGAGCCCAAAATAGCAAATCGAAGGTACACCAGTGAAGAGGCCTACACGTTTCTGAGCATGACAGATAGTGAAGAGGAAGTCACTCATCTGTCAGATTCAGGCTCAGAATACGGTCCTGTAGAGGACAGTGGCTCCATGACAGATAGCTCTGACGACGGAGTTGTGGTCCCTGCCAAGGTCAGGCGTACCAGACCCCGATCTTCTTCTGCTGTTGTTGAGGTGCAAGAATCGCAGGTCCCTCGTATTAAGCAGAGCAGCACTAGCGCCGCTATTCCTTCTGGTGAACTGGCAAGCACCAGCGGCCTAGTACACCCTGGTCATAGTCAATCCAGCACTGCAGTATCACATGGTGACGTGGCGAGTCCCATAAGTGCAGTTCAAGCTGGTGAGGTGGCAAGCACAAGTAGTGTCCCACTGCCACCAAGAAGAAGACGAACACAGGCCCGTCCTGCCCATAGTGCCCTTCCTGCTGCATTCGCCAATCCTAATTGGGAACTCACCACTTCTGCAGCACCCGTACTTCCCCCATTCACTGGCCAACCCAGCATTCAGGTGGAAACAGTTGATTTTATGCCACTTGATTTTTATTTGCTGTTTTTCACCGAAGATCACTGTAGATCTATTGTGGACCAAAGCAATTTGTACGCTGGTCAACACATTGCCACTATTCCCCAGTCCTCCCTTGCCAGTGATTGGAAACCAATTACGGTTTCCGAATTTAAGATCTTTCTGGGCCTTTGCCTCAACATGGGCGTAACTAAAAAGAGTGAGTTGCGGTCATATTGGTCCACTGACCCAATTCACCATATGCCCTTCTTCTCTGCCTCCATGACCAGGGCACGATATGAGCAGATTTTGCGGTTCATGCACTTCAACAACAATGAACTCTGTCATCCTCGTGGAGACCCTGGATACGATCGGCTCTACAAAAGTTGACCCCTCGTAAACCACTTCAAACAACCTTTTACAGACTTGTTTACTCCCCATCAAGTTGTCTGCGTTGATGAGTCCCTGATTAAGTTTTCTGGCTGCTTGTCATTCAAACAGTACCTTCCCAGCAAGCGTGCCAGATACGGGGTCAAGATGTATAAGCTCTGTGACAGGGCCACAGGCTATACATGTAGTTTTATGGTTTACAAGGGAAAAGATAGTCACGTAGAGCCGACAAACTGCCCTGACTACATAGGAAGCGCTGGCAAGATTGTGTGGGACTTGGTGTCACCCTTATTCGGAAAGGGGTACCACTTGTACATGGACAATTATTACACAGGCAAACCACTTTTTAGTCACCTGTTTGATCATCAGATTGGAGCATGTGGCACAGTGCAACCCAATCGCCGGGGCTTTCCCCAGCGGCTTGAAGATTCCCGTCTAAGGCTGGGGGAGAGAGCCTGCTTGCAGTGTAATAATTTGCTCACTATGAAGTGGAGGGATAATAGGAATGCTTTCATTCTTACCTCCGTTCATGCAGACACGATGGTCCAAATTCCTACGGCGACTGGTGTTGTGGAGAAACCCCCCTGTGTCCACGAATATAACCTTAACATGGGAGGGGTGGACCTCAACGACCAGTTGTTGGCGCCGTACCTAGTTGCCCGTAAGGCCAGACGCTGGTACAAAAAAAGTGTCTGTTTATTTGCTGAACGCTCATGTGCTATACAGAGCTTCAGGACAGACTGGATCTTTCCTCAAATTCCAGGAAGAGATCGTCAGAGCCCTTCTGTTTCCAGACAGTGCTCCACCTCACCTTCCCCAACCAAATGCAGTAAGCCGGCTGCATGAGAGGCATTTTCCTTATGCCCTCTAGTACTCCTACCCAACGAGCCCCCCAAAGAAGATGTCATGTCTGCAGCATGCGCGGATATAGGCGTGACACCCGCTATTATTGTCCCTCCTGTCCTGACAATCCTGGTCTTTGCATTGGTGAATGTTTTGAACGCTACCATACACTAGTTGAGTATTAGCGTAGGGTACAGCACTGCACAGACTAGGCACACTTTCAACAGGGTCTCCCAAGATGCCATCCCATTTTGAGAGACCCAAACCTGGTACCAGTTACAAAAGTTACAGTTACAAAAAAAGTGTAAAAAAAAAAGTAAAAAAAACACAAAAAAATATATAAAATTAAAAAAAAAAAAAAAAAAAAAATAGTTGTCGTTTTATTGTTCTCTCTCTCTCTATTCTCTCTCTATTGTTCTGCTCTTTTTTACTGTATTCTATTCTGCAATGTTTTAATTGTTATGTTTTATCATGTTTGCTTTTCAGATATGCAATTTTTTTTATACTTTACTGTTCACTGTGTTTTATTGTTAACCATTTTTTTGTTTTCAGGTACGCAATTCAGCTGCAGCGCAGATTTATTTATCTTGATATCAACAACGTTTGCTCCCACGATACATAAAGCCGTGACTCCAGCGCTATCGGTGGTGTTTTCAACACCACAGTTACATACTTCAGCATATATGCCGAAGCATGGGGGCAGCAGGGGCGGAGGAGCGATCTGCTCCTACCTTTTGCGGGAGGATGCCCCCATGCTTCGGCATATATATATATTTTAGGCACAGGTTGCGTTAAAAAATGTTTTTACTATGTTTTGTATTTGCTTTGCAGGTATGGTAAGTCTTATGCCGCGTACACACGGTCGGACTTTTCATCTACAAAAGTCCGACAGCCAGTCCGACAGACTTTCGGCGGACTTTCGGCGGACTTGCGGCGGACTTGTTGCAGACTTTCTAACGAACGGACTTGCCTACACACGTCCACACAAAAGTCCAACGGATTCGTACGTGATGACGTACACCGGGCTAAAATAAGGAAGTTGATAGCCAGTAGCCAATAGCTGCCCTAGCATGGCTTTTTGTCCGTCGGACTAGCACACAGACGAGCGGATTTCGGGGTCCGTCGTAGTTACGACGTAAAGATTTGAAGCATGTTTCAAATCTAAAGTACGTCGGATTTGAGGCTAAAAAAGTACGTTGAAAGTCCGGAGAAGCCCACACACGATCGGATTACCTGCCAGCTTTAGTCCGTCAGCGTCCGTTGGACTTTTGTAGCTGAAAAGTCTGACCGTGTGTACGCGGCATTACTGTTATACTGTAATGTTATTTTGTTTTATTGTTAACCATCATTTGCTTAGCAGGTACACCATTCAGTTGCAGCACAGATTTATTTATCTTGACAACAACAGCGTTTGCTCCTATGATACATAAAGCCGTGACTCCAGCTCTGTAGGAGGTGATTTCACCATCACAGTTAAAAGGAGCGGAGGAGCGATTTGCTCTGCCTTTTGGGGCGGATGCCCCCATGCTTCTGCATATATAAACGGAGCATGTATGCCCATCATTAGAAGTGGGTGGATGATAGAAGGGATTCTAATGGTGGGCATACCCACCGATCAATCTATTTTTTTCGTTAAGCCCACAGGCTGCATGAAAAAAAAGTTTACAATATATGCCCAACAAGGACCAGCAACGTACTGGTATGTTGCTGGACTTTGAGTGGTTATACCAGAATTATGCCTACAGGTTTAGGTATCATCTTGGTATCATTCTTTTCAGCCAGCGGTCGGCTTTTATGTAAAAGCAATCCTAGCAGCTAATTAGCCTCTAGACTGCTTTTACAAGCAGTGGGAGGGAATGCCTCCCCTCCCACATCTTCCATGTTTTTCTCTGGCTCTCCTGTCCCAACAGGGAACCTGAGAATGCAGCCGTTGATTCAGCCAGCTGACCATAGAGCTGATCAGAGACCAGAATGGCTCCAATCATCTCTATGGACTAAGAAAGCTACGAGCATTTGACTTAGATTTCAAAACTGTGATAGGTAGTGAGGAGTGAAATCAAAAATTTACGCCCTTAGAAATCCTGAAGGCGGTGCTTGGTTTTTGGGGCCCCGTACGCAGCTAGGCTCCCAAAAAGTCCCACACATGTGGTATCCCCGTACTCAGGAGAAGCAACAAAATGTATTTTGGGGTGTAATTCCACATATGCTCATGGCATGTTTGAGCAATATATCATTTAGTGACAACTTTGTGCAAAAAAAAGTTTGTCATTTTCCTGCAACTCTTGTCAAAATATAAAATATTCCATGAACTCAACATGCCTCTCAGCAAATAGCTTGAGGTGTCTACTTTCCAAAATGTGGTCATTTGAGGGGGTTGTGCCATCTTGGCATTTTTCGGCCTTCAAAACTGTGATAGGTAGTGAGGAGTGAATTCAAAAATTTACCCCCTTAGAAATCCTAAAGGCGGTGCTTGGTTTTCATGGCCCTGTATGTGGCTAGGCTCCCAAAAAGTCCCACACATGTGGTATCCTCATACTCAGGAGAAGCAGCTAAATGTATTTTGGGGTGCAATTCCACATATAACTATGGCATGTGTGAGCAATATATCACTTAGTGACAACTTTTTGTAATTTTTTTTTTTGATCATTATTCAATCACTTGGGTCAAAAAAATGTAATATTCAGTGGGCTTAACATGCCTCTCAGCAATTTCCTAGGGGTGTCTACTTTCCAAAATGGGGTCATTTGGGGGGGGGGGGGTTTGTACTGCCTTGCCATTTTAGCACCTCAGAAATGAGATAGGCAGTCATAAACTAAAAGCTGTTTAAATTCCAGAACATGTACCTAGTTTGTAGACGCTCTAACTTTTGCGCAAACTAATAAATATACGCTTATTGACTTTTTTTTACCAAAGACATGTGGCCGAATACATTTTGGCCTAAATGTATGACTAAAATTGTGTTTATTGGATTTTTTTTATAACAAAAAGTAGAAAATATCATTTTTTTTCAAAATTTTCCATCTTCGCAGAGGTGATCAAATACCATCAAAAGAAAGCTCTATTTGTGGGAATAAAAGGACACAAATTTTGTTTAGGTACAGCATTGCATGACCGCGCAATTAGCAGTTAAAGCGACGCAGTGCCAAATTGTAAAAAGTGCTTTGGTCAGGAAGGGGGTAAATCCTTCCGGGGCTGAAGTGGTTGAAATGGCCAGTCCTGTAGTTGTTAATGTTTTTTAAGTTTTCAAAAAAATTCTGGAAAAAAAATTGAAAAAGGTAGCATAATAAATTAGATAGAATACTCATGGGACAACTTTAGTGATGATAGAATGTGGCAATTTTCTCAGTTCAAGTTGCTTTCATAAACAATTAAAAGTTGGCAGTTATGAAAAACCTTCAATTACTTTCAATAACACTAGCAAGATGTACATATATTGCTATATACCTGTGAGCAGAAATGCCCTTGCTATGCAATATATCTTTGTCCAACTAAGTTGAATCTAGTCTTCTTAGTAGGAGAACCTTGTAATTATTGAATTATACAGTGAAAAGGGTGTAACCATTAGGGATGAGCCGAACACCCCCCTGTTCGGTTCGCACCAGAACATGCGAACAGGAAAAAAGTTCGCTCGAACACGCGAACACCGTTAAAGTCTATGGGACACGAACATAAATAATCAAATGTGCTAATTTTAAAGGGGGACATGGGGACATGAATCAATGCAAAAAAAAGTTTTAAAAACGGCCGTTTTTTCAGGAGCAGTGATTTTAATAATGCTTAAAGTCAAACAATAAAAGTGTAAAATCCCTTTAAATTTAGTACCTGGGGGTTGTCTATAGTATGCCTGTAAAGGGGCGCATGTTTCCTGTGTTTAGAACAGTCTGACAGCAAAATGACATTTCGAAGGAAAAAACATTTAAAACTACCCGCGGCTATTGCATTGCCGACAATACACATAGAAGTTCATTGATAAAAACGGAATGGGAATTCCCCACAGGGAAACCCCGAACCAAAATTAAAAAAAAAAAATGATGTGGGAGTCCCCCTAAATTCCATACAAGGCCCTTTAGGTCTGGTATGGATATTAAGGGGAACCCCGGCCAAAATTAAAAAAAAAAAACGACGTGGGGTTCCCCCTAAATTTCATACCAGACCCTTCAGGTCTGGTATGGATTTTAAGGGGAACCCCGCGCCAAAAAAAAAAAAAAAAACGGCTTGGGGTTCCCCCAAAAATCCATACCAGACCCTTATCCGAGCACGCAACCTGGCAGGCCGCAGGAAAAGAGGGGGGGACAAGAGTGCGGCCCCCCCCTCCTGAACCGTACCAGGCCACATGCCCTCAACATTGGGAGGGTGCTTTGGGGTAGCCCCCCAAAACACCTTGTCCCCATGTTGATGAGGACAAGGGCCTCATCCCCACAACCCTGGCCGGTGGTTGTGGGGGTCTGCAGGCAGGGGGCTTATCGGAATCTGGAAGCCCCCTTTAACAAGGGGACCCCCAGATCCCGCCCCCCCCCTGTGTGAAATGGTAAGGGGGTACTTACCCCTACCATTTCACAAAAAAACTGTCAAAAATGTTAAAAATGACAAGAGACAGTTTTTGACAATTCCTTTATTTAAATGCTTCTTCCTTCATCTTCTTCTTCTTCTGGTTCTTCTGGCTCTTCTGGTTCTTCCTCCAGCGTTCTCGTCCAGCATCTCCTCCATGGCGTCTTCTATCTTCTTCTCCTCGGGCCGCTCCGCACCCATGGCATGAGGGGAGGCTCCCGCTCTTCTCTTCTTCTTCATCCTCTTCTCTTCTTCCTTCTTCTCTTCTTCATTTTCTTCTCAGGGCCGCTCCGCATCCATGCTGTCATGGAGGGAGGCTCCCGCTGTGTGACGGCGTCTCTTCGTCTGACGGCTCTTAAATAATGGGGGGCGGGGCCACCCAGTGACCCCGCCCCCCTCTGACGCACGGTGACTTGACGGGACTTCCCTGTGACGTCACGGGGAATGCCACATTGAAGTCCCGTCATGTCCCGTGCGTCAGAGGGTGGCCCCGCCCCCCGTTATTTAAGAGCCGTCAGACGAAGAGACGCCGTCACACAGCGGGAGCCTCCCTTCATGACAGCATGAATGCGGAGCGGCCCGGAGAAGAAAATGAAGAGGAGAAGAAGGAAGAAGAGAAGAGGATGAAGAAGAAGATGAAGAGAAGAGCGGGAGCCTCCCCTCATGCCATGGGTGCGGAGCGGCCCGAGGAGAAGAAGATAGAAGACGCCGCGGAGGAGATGCTGGACGAGAACGCCGGAGGAAGAACCAGAAGAGTCAGAAGAACCAGAAGAAGATGAAGGAAGAAAGAAGAAAGAAGAAGCATTTAAATAAAGAAATTGTCAAAAACTGTCTCTTGTCATTTTTAACATTTTTGACAGTTTTTTTAGTGAAATGGTAGGGGTAAGTACCCCCTTACCATTTCACACAGGGGGGGGGGACGGGATCTGGGGGTCCCCTTGTTAAAGGGGGCTTCCAGATTCCGATAAGCCCCCTGCCCGCAGACCCCCACAACCACCGGCCAGGGTTGTGGGGATGAGGCCCTTGTCCTCATCAACATGGGGACAAGGTGTTTTGGGGGGCTACCCCAAAGCACCCTCCCAATGTTGAGGGCATGTGGCCTGGTACGGTTCAGGAGGGGGGGCGCACTCTCGTCCCCCCCTCTTTTCCTGCGGCCTGCCAGGTTGCGTGCTCGGATAAGGGTCTGGTATGGATTTTTGGGGGGACCCCACGCCGTTTTTTTTTTTTTTTTGGCGCGGGGTTCCCCTTAAAATCCATACCAGACCTGAAGGGTCTGGTATGGAATTTAGGGGGAACCCCACGTTATTTTTTTTTTTCAATTTTGGTTCGGGGTTGCCCTGTGGGGAATTCCCATGCCGTTTTTTATCGATGAACTTCTATGTGTATTGTCGGCAATGCAATAGCCGCGGGTAGTTTTAAATGGCTTTTTTTCCTTCGAAATGTCATTTTGCTGTCAGACTGTTCTAAACACAGGAAACATGCGCCCCTTTACAGGCATACTATAGACACCCCCCAGGTACTAAATTTAAAGGGATATTACACTTTTATTGTTTGACTTTAAGCATTATTGAAATCACTGCTCCTGAAAAAACGGCCATTTTTAAAACTTTTTTTTGCATTGATCCATGTCCCCTGGGGCAGGACCCAGGTCCCCAAACACTTTTTATGACAATAACTTGCATATTAGCCTTTAAAATTAGCACTTTTGATTTCTCCCATAGACTCTTAAAGGGTGTTCCGCGGCATTCGAATTTGCCGCGAACACCCCAAATTGTTCGCTGTTCGGCGAACTTGCGAACAGCCAATGTTCGAGTCGAACATGAGTTCGACTCGAACTCGAAGCTCATCCCTAGTAACCATACATTTCAAGCAAGTAAAAATGTATTATAGGTGTTGTTTTTGAATGGCAACATCTTCTCCATCATACATCGGTTGTTGACATTAAGTAGGCTGAATTTCCATAAATTAGTCATATTTAATGTTTAATGCAGGGTTATATACAGTGTAGCAAAAACGTATTTAATGCATATTTTTAATATAAAAGTTATCCATATGCTTCAATGACTCCAGACAATGCTTCACCCAGATAATCAACCCTGAAACTGGGTATATATGGTAACAAGAGGGAAATTTGTTTTTACATTAAAAAATCTGATCTTTGTTCTTCAACTGAGCTTGTAAATTGTGGCATGCTGATTATTGGTTACAAAATATTGCTGATCCTCCAAAACAAAAACTATACATTGACTTCCAAATTTATTTAGAAGTTAGGTTTGTTATGTTTGGTGCAAGAAAAAATGACTGACAGAGTGTTATATTTGGAATAGGGAAATGTTCCAAATGGATTACCATCTCTGAGTTCTGCTTAATTCATTCTTTGAATGAAAATCACTTGAACATTTTTAGCCTGCTAATGATGTAGCTAATATGTGGAGGTCACTTGAAAAGGGTTGGGCAGAGGTTTGCCTGAGGTGACTATGGGAACATTTAATTGACAAGTGCATTTTTACATTGAGCTTTGACAGCTTCAATTTCATACCAATTTGTAGATTGCCATTACAATTGCAAATCAGCTCAACTAATGTTGTTTTTTATCATTAAAGAAAAATGATTGCAGCTCATGTGAGCTGCCATTTCCATTTTTGTTACAAGTTACCTCAATTTCTGAGATAAAACTTTAAACATTTTAGACAATGGTTCAAATGAATTTTATCATCTTCTGCCCTCATATTATATATCAAATGTTTCACAGTTTCATTTAAAATCATATATGTTAAATTTAAATTTGCTAATACTAATATACTGGTAAATATATTCCATCGTCTGCAACTATTAAATTGATTGGATTCTATAGTATATGTAGAGAACTTTTTGTTAACTATTGTTCTGAAATATGTCATTTTCTCAATTTATCTTTTTTATTTTTTTATTTATGAAAGTGCATTGTAGATGTGGTGCTGGTTTATTTTTTAGACAACAAAAGTGTTATTCCCCCTAAAGTGTATTCCATCAACAGAGTGCTGCTTACAAAATAATGTCAGCTGCTGCTTTTACCATAGAGCCATATCAATTGGGAACATTCTGTGCCACATTCGTCAATTTCAACAACACATGACTGAGAATTTTCAGCTGCATATTTTGTGTGTGAGCCATGGTTTTGGCACATTAACTAATTGGACACTTTTACAGACCATATGACAGGGCCACAGAGTTTGTTATTAACATAAACAATATTTTCACAAAGAATTGGTCACTGCTCTCTTTTTTCTAAATATGTAAACATAAAGCTGGTCAATACAACAACATTCAGAAGTTGTGAACAACAACAAAAATGTGATAAGCAAAAAAAATAATATCTGCACATTTAAGCAAGAAACATATATAGTGTACATGCAAATAAATCTATAGTAATACAAAAAATGGTTAGACTAGTTTTTTTAAAACAAATTATTTTAAAGTTAAACTTTGCATACCTTGGCAGAAATTGTGACATTTTGGCATTGATATTTAAAATGTGATTGATCATGGCAAAAATCTGTCTTTTATTTATTCAGCTCAATACAGTGCACTTTCCCACCCTTCCTGCCCAAGCCATTTTTCAGCTTTCAGCGCTGTCACAATTTGAATGACAATTGCGCGGTCATGCAACACTGTACCCAGATGAAATTGTTATCATTTTTTCCCCACAAATAGAGCTTTCTTTTGGTGGTGTTTGAACACCTCTGTGGTTTTTATTTTTTGCGCTATAAACAAAAGAAGAGTGAGAAGTTTGAAAAAAAACACAATATTTTTTACTTTTTGCTATAATAAATATCCATTTGTTTTTGAAAAAAAAATTTTTACTCAGTTTGGGCCGATATGTATTCTTCTACATATTTTTGGTAAAAAAAAATTGCAATAAGCGTATATTTATTGATTTGCACAAAAGTAATAGCGTCTACAAAATAGGGGAGAGATTTATAGCATTTTTATTATTTTTATTTTTTACTAGTATTGGCGGCGATCTGCGATTTTTATCGTTACTGCGATATTGCGGCAGACATATCAGACACTTTTGACACATTTTTGGGACCATACACATTTATACAGCGATACGTGCTATAAAATTGCACTGATTACTGTATAAATGTGACTGGCAGGGAAGGAGTTAACACTAGGGGGTGACCGAGGGATTAATTATGTGTCCTAGGGAGTGATTCTAACTGTGGGGGGAGGGGAGTCACAAGGGGAGGAGACCGATCGGTGTTCCTCTGTACTGAGAACACACCATCAGTCTCCTCTCCCCTGACAGGATGTGCATCTGTGTGTTTACACACACAGATCTATGGTCCTGCTGTGTTACTGGGCAAATCGGGTGCCCGGCGGACAACGTGGCCGCCGGGTACGTGCATCGGGTCCACAGTGACACGGCGAGTGCTGCTGTCAGCGTGCATGCACCCTGGTGGGCCGGGAAGGCGAGGGCATCATATGACGCCCTCCCAGAACGAGAGCCGCGTCAGAATGACAGCAGGCGGGCAGCAAGTGGTTAAGGATGGTCATTATACTGTATATAGTCATTTATTATCAAATAGCTCTTTAAATCATAATGATAACAGAAATCACCCAAATGGCCCTGATCAAAAGTTTACCCACCCTGGACTGTTTGGCCTTGGTACAGACACACAAGGTGACACACACAGGTTAAAATGGCAATTAAATGTTTATTTCCCACATCTGAGGATTTACGAATTGCAATTAGTGTCTGTGCATAAATAGTGAATGAGTTTGTTAGCTCTTATGTGCATGCACTGAGCAGGCTAGATACTGAACCATGGGGAGCAGAGAAAAACTGTCACAAGATCTTCGTAACAAGTTAATGGAACTTTAGAAAGATAAAAAAGGATATAAAAAGATATCCAAAGCCTTGAAAATGCCAGTCGGCACTGTTCAATCACTTATTAAAGGGGTTGTAAACCCTCATGTTTTTTCACCTTAATGTATCCTATGCATTAAGGTGAAAAAACTTCTGTTACTGTTTTACTCACCTGAGCCTCGTATTTCCCTCACCATAGACGCGCTCTTCCCCTCTGTCCACTGTCTCGGCTCTTGATTGGATAGATTGATGGCAGTGCAGCCATTGGCTCCTACTGCTGTCAATCAAAGCCAATGACCTGGGCTCCGGGGGGCAGGGCTGAGTCTGACGCAATTGCTGGATTCAGGAGCACGCCCGCAAGGTAGCCCCCCCAGGTGAGCGCTTCTCCCAGGGGGTTATATGTTGCGGGGAGGAGCTACCAGCGCTGCCAGGGGACCCCAGAAGTCGAGGATCAGGGCCACTCTGTGCAAAATGAAATGCACAGTGGAGGTAAGTATGACATGTTTGGTATTTAAAGAAAAAAAAACTTATCTTTACTATCAATTTAATAAATGAAAAATTCAGAGACCTCTTGATAGCATGCCAAGGTCAGGTAGACCAAGAAAGTTTGCAGCCACATCTGCCAGAGGAATTGTTTAGGATACAAAGAAAAACCCACAGGTAACCTCAGGAGTAATACAAACTGCTTTGGAAAAAGACAATGTGGTTGTTTTTTAGGAGCACAATATGACAATACTTGAACAAAAATGAGCTGCATGGTCAAGTTGACAGAAAGAAGCCTTTACTGTGCCAATGGCTCATTTTTGTTCAAGTATCGTTGTATTCTTCTCCCTAAAAACAATCACACCGTCTTTTTTCCGGAGCAGCCTGTATCCTTAAATAAAAGACAGGGTTTTTTTTGCCATGATCAGTCCTATTTTCAATATCATTGCAAACATTTCACGATTACTGCCATGGTATGAAAAATTTTGAGCACAACTGTAAGTTAGAAGATCACTACTCCATTGTTTGTGTTCCTAAAGTGCCCATATCTTTGTGTGACATTTATAATAGTAAATTGCAATACTAATTTGTAACTTTGTAAAATTGTTGAATAGTTTAACTGTAGCAACTTTGTGCAGATCACAGAGCTGTTTTCTGTTTTCATTACAGTATTTTTTTTCCCTAAATGGCTCCTAATTAACCCAAATATACCCCTCTGTTGTTAACTAGTAGGGATGAGCTGAACACCCCCCGGTTCGGTTTGCACCAGAACCTGCGAACGGACCGAAAGTTCGCACGAACGTTAGAACCCCATTGACGTCTATGGGACTCGAACGTTCAAAATCAAAAGTGCTCATTTTAAAGGCTAATTTGCATGGTATTGTCCTAAAAAGGGTTTGGGGACCCGGGTCCTACCCCAGGGGACATGTATCAATGCAAAAAAAACTTTTAAAAACGGCCGTTTTTTCCGGAGCAGTGATTTTAATGATGCTTAAAGTAAAAAAAAAAAAAAGTGAAATATTCCTTTAAATATCGTACCTGGGGGGTGTCTATAGTATGCCTGTAAAGTGACGTGTGTTTCCCGTGTTTAGAACAGTCCCTGCACCAAATGTCATTTTTAAAGGAAAAAATCTCATTTAAAACTGCTTGCGGGTTTAATGTAATGTCGGGTCCTGGCAATATGGATGAAAATCAGTGAGACAAACGGCATGGGTAGCCCCCAGTCCATTACCAGGCCCTTTGGGTCTTGTATGGATATTAAGGGGAACCCCGCACCCAAATTAAAATAAGGAAAGGTGTGGGGCCACCAGGCCCTATATACTCTGAACAGCAGTATACAGGTGGTGCAAACAAGACAGGGACTGTAGGTTTGTTGATAAGTAGAATCTCTTTGTAATTTTGAACGGGTACATTTTTAACGTGTTTAGCTCCAGCCAAAAAATCTTTTTTAAGCTTTTTGGAAAACATAGGGAAGGGTTATCACCCCTGTGACATTTGTTTTGCTGTCTTTCCTCCTCTTCAGAAGATTTCACCTCACTTTTTGTCCCAATGAAAAATGTTTTTTGAAAATTTGGGTTTTTTTGTGGAACAAGGATTGGAAAGCATCAGTGGAAAGGAGAAATATTTTTCCCAAATTAACTCTTAGAGGAGAGAATTTCCCTTCCTAGGGGTAGATTTCATCTCACTTCCTGTTGTCTCCTTCCGTTTGCAAGTAGGAGTCGTTTGTAAGTTAGATGTTTGAAAGCAGGGTCCTGCCCTATATACTCAGCAGAAATTTTGGCCTTAGGTGTTGCTGTGGCCACAATACTGTAAGCCCTCACAGGGCCCTGCTGTGAAATATTAGATCAAGAATTGTAATTACATGCCCCTGTTGAACAGGAGCTGAAAAATTAGGCCTTAGGCACTGGTGCTGGTGCCACAACACTGCAACCCCTCACAGACACTCTAGTTGGAACGCAGGAACGAGTTCTGCTGCAAAATATTGCATCAAAAATTGTAATTACACGCCCCTGTTAAACAAGGGCTGAAAAATTGGGCCTTAGGCACTGGTGCTGGTGCCACAACACTGCAACCCCTCACAGACACTCTAGTTGGAACGCAGGAACGAGCCCTGCTGCAAAGTAGCAAAGTATTGCATAAAAAAATTGTAATTACACGCCCCTGTTAAACAGGGGCAGAAAAAATGGGCCTTAGGCACTGGTGCTGGTGACACAACACTGCAACCCCTCACAGGCACTTTAGTTGGAACGCAGGAACGAGCCCTGCTGCAAAGTATTGCATCAAAAATTGTAATTACACGCCCCTGTTAAACAGGGGCAGAAAAAATGGGCCTTAGGCACTGGTGCTGGTGCCACAACACTGCAACCCCTCACAGACACTCTAGTTGGAATGCAGGAACAAGCCCTGCTGCAAAGTATTACATCAAAAATTTTAATTACACGCCCCTGTTAAACAGGGGCTGAAAAATTGTGATGATTGAGGAGGAAGAGGATAATTACTCAGGGATAGTCACTCAGCATCAGCATAGGCAGTCTTTGAAGGGATCTGAGATTTCAAAAAAAATTATTCGGTTAAATCAGCATCAGGTGCTTGGTAGCTGGTGGTGATCCAAGACTGATTCATTTTTATGAAGGTCAGTCGATCGCCCGAGTCGGTGGACAGACGCACCCTGTGATCGGTTAACATGCCTCCAGCAGCACTGAATGTGCGTTCCGAAAGAACGCTGGATGCAGGACAGGCCAGTAGCTCAATTGCATACTGTGCAAGCTCTGGCCAGTGATCCATCCTCAAGACCCAGTAACCCAGAGGATTTTCGGTGGGAAAGGTGTCCTAGTCTGATCTTGCCCCTAGGTATTCCTGCACCATGTAAAACAGACGCTGGCGAAGGTTGCTGGAACCGATCATACCTTGGGGCTGCGGACCAAAAAATTGTCTGAACGCATCAGTCAGACGGCCACCTTCTCCACCGCTCCTTCTTTGACTGACCGAAGCCTCAGCAACACGTTGTCCAGAAACAGGAGTTTGTAACCTCCCAGTCTCTGGGAACGCGTTGCACAGATCTTTCTGCAAAGCCTCCCGAAGATGTTTCATCCTCTGCTCCCTCTGCGATGGCAAGATAAGGTCCGCAACCTTACCCTTGTAACGTGGATCAAGGAGGGTTGCCAGCCAGTATTCTCCTCCTTGATACCACGAATACGAGGATCCTTACGCCGGCTTTGCAGGATCAGGGAGGCCATGCAGCGTAGGTTTGCTGAGGCATTCGGTCCGGAGTCCTCTGGGTCACTAAGGACAACATGGTCCGCAGCCACCTCCTCCCAGCCACGTACAAGTCCATGTGTTTCTTGGGACTGATCCCTTAAAGACTGCTGCTGATGCTGAGTGCCAGGCTCCACCTCCATACTGACACAATCTTCCTCCTCCTCCTCCTCCTCCTCCTCCTCGTCCTCTTCCTGTGTGATCGGCGGGCACGCAGGAACACTGTCTGGATAAAGGGGGCCTTGAGAGCTAAGGAAGTCCTCCTCTTCCTGCCTCTGTTCTGCCTCAAGTGCCTTGTTCATTATTCCACGCAGCGTGTGCTCCAACAGGTGGACAAGGGGGACAGTGTCACTGATGCATGCACTGTCACTGCTCACCATCCTCGTGGCCTCCTCAAATGGTGACAGGACAGTACATGCATCCCTGATCATGGCCCACTGGCGTGGGGGAAAAAAAAACAAGCTCCCCTGACCCTGTCCTGGTGCCATAGTCGCACAGGTACTCATTGATGGCCCTCTGCTGCGTGTGCAGCCGCTGCAGCATGGCCAACGTTGAGTTCCACCTGGTGGGCATGTCACAGATTAGGCGGTTCTTGGGCAGGTTAAACTCCTTTTGGAGGTCCATCAGCCGAGCACTGGCATTATATGACCGGCGGAAATGCACACAGACTTTCCTGGCCTGCCTCAGGACATCCTGTAAGCCCGGGTACCTGCCCAAGAACCGCTGCACCACCAAGTTAAGGACGTGAGCCAAACAGGGCACATGGGTCATTTGTCCCTGTCGGAGGGCAGAGAGGAGGTTGGTGCCATTGTCGCAAACCACCATTTCTGCCTTAAGTTGGCGTGGCGTCAACCACCTCTGAACCTGCCCCTGCAGAGCTGACAGAACCTCTGCCCCAGTGTGGCTCCTGTCCCCCAAGCACACCAGCTCAAGCACCGCATGGCATCTTTTGGCCTGCGTACTTGCGTAGCCCCTTGAACGACTACGGAGCACCGCTGGTTCCAAGGAAGAGGCCATGGAGGAAGAAGAAGAGGAGGGGGTGGTGAGGAGAGAGGTGTGTCACAATCATTAGCATTTTAGAGGCGTGGTGGTGGAACAACCTCCAACACTACTGCACCTTGTCCTGCATCCTTCCCAGCTGCCAGCAGAGTCACCCAATGCGCCGTGAAACTTAGGTAACCTCCCTGTCCATGCCTGCTGGACCATGAGTCAGCGGTAATATGCACCTTACCGCTGACCGCCCTGTCCAGCGAGGCCAAGACATTGCTTTCCACATGCCGGTAGAGAGCCGGAATCGCCTTCCGTGAGAAAAAGTGTCGTTTGGGTACCTGCCACTGAGGAACCGCACATTCCACAAACTCACGGAAGGGGGCAGAGTCTACCAACTGAAAAGGCAGCAGTTGAAGTGCTAGCAATTTTGCCAAGCTAGCATTCAACCGCTGGGCATGTGGATGGCTGGGAGCAAACTTCTTTTAGCGGTGCAGCAGCTGGGGCAGGGAAATTTGCCTGGTACAATCTGACGTCGGTGTACCAATAGCAGATTGCCCGCAAGTACTTGGCTGTGACACACCTAATTCTACACCTTCATTCCTCTCAGTGCAGGTCTCAGAGAGGACTGAAGGTCTAGTGGGGTTGGAGATCTCAGCTGATGAGGAGCAAGGAGAGGTCCTCTTTGTTCTTTGGTGTGGGTCTTTTAGATATGCTTGCCAACGAACTGCATGGCAGGTCAACATATGTCTGGTCAAGCATATGGTACCCAAACGGGAGATGTTTTGGCCACGTGAGATACGCTTGAGACATATGTTGCAAATAGCAGCGGTGCGATCTGATGCACTCGTCTCAAAAAAGGCCCACACCAAAGAACTTTTTGAATAACGTGCAGAGACTGCAGCGCCCTGCACATGTGGAGCTTTGGGGTGTGATGCAGTCAATGTGCTGCCCTTAGGCTGGCCCCTGGAGGGCATCCTGCCTCGTTGGTGATGTGCCGCCTCCTCCTCCTCCTCCTCCTCTCTCCTATCAGGCACCCACGTTGAGTCAGTGACCTCATCGTACCCCTCCCTCCTCATCACTGGAGCAAACCTGGCAGTATGCTGCAGCAGGGGGAGCATGACTGCCAGATTGCTGTCCTTCTTGGGCACCCCCTCTGTCCGTGCTCATGTTACTGCCTTCATCGAGCTCAGTATCATCATCAGAGCCTTCCAAACGCTGGGCATCCTCCTGGAGCATGTACCCAACACTGTGGTCAAACAGTTCGAGGGACTCCTCAGGAGGACATGGTGGGGCTAGGGAAGGAGTCACTGATGACATTGAGCCGAGGGAAGAGGCCGCTGCTTTGCCAGACAAAGTACCCTGGGCATGGGTGAGAGAGGATGAGGAGGATGAGGACGGCTTGGTCATCCACTCGACCAAGTCTTCCGCATGTTGTGGCTCAACATGGCCAGCTGCCGAAAAAAGGCCAAGCGTGTCCCATGGCCACGTGCTGATGAGGATGCACCGTCTCCACGACCAGCACTAGACACAGAGCCTGCTTGCCCTCTCTTATTGGCTTGTGACTGTCTGCCTCTCCTTCTTGGCCTTCCAGACATACTAATGGCCTGTAGCTGCACTAAGCTGGGATATATATATATATATATATATATATATATATATATATATATATATATATACTATATGTACTGTATATATATATATATATATGTACGGATCTAGCTGAACACTGTGAGCAGGACACACCCCACTAACTTGTAGGTTTAGCAGAACACTGTGAGCAGGACGCACTGCACTAACTGTAAATAGTCTAGCTGCCCAACTGTGGTACTAATAGGATCAAAAGAACATCAGCAATTTTCTTCAGGTAGCTGTATTTATTGTAACAAGACAAGCCTGCCTGTCAGTAAGAAGATAACAGAAACGGATCTAGCTGAACACTGTGAGCAGGATGCACCCCACTAGCTTGTAGGTTTAGCTGAACACTGTGAGGTGGACGCACCCCACTAACTTGTAGGTTTAGCTGAACACTGTGAGCAGGACGCACCCCACTAACTTGTAGGTTTAGCTGAACACTGTGAGCAGGACGCACCCCACTAACTTGTAGGTTTAGCAGAACACTGTGAGCAGGATGCACTGCACTAACTGTAAATAGTCTAGCTGCCTGACTGTGGTACTAATAGGATCAAAGGAACACCAGCAATTTTCTTCAGGTAGCTTTATATACTGTAACAAGACAAGCCTGCCTGTCAGTAAGAAGATAACAGGAACGGATCTAGCTGAACACTGTGAGCAGGACGCACTGAACTAACTGTAAATAGTCTAGCTGCCTGACTTTGGTACTAATAGGATCAAAAGAACACCAGTAATTTTCTTCAGGTAGCTGTAAATACTGTAACAAGACAAGCCTGCCTGTCAGTAAGAAGATAACAGGAACGGATCTAGCTGAATACTGTGAGCAGGACGCACTGCACTAAATGTAAATAGTCTAGCTACCTGACTGTGGTACTAATAGGATCAAAAGAACACCAGTAATTTTCTTCAGGTAGCTTTATATACTGTAACAAGACAAGCCTGCCTGTCAGTAGGAAGATAACAGGAACGGATCTAGCTGAACACTGTGAGCAGGACGCACTGCACTAAATGTAAATAGTCTAGAAGATAACAGGAACGGATCTAGCTAAACTGAATACAGTGTATATATATATATATGCAACACCTGGGATGCATATATATACACAATACACTTTAAGTGCAGCTAACTGACTGACTGTCCTGCCTAATCTAGCTAACTCAAATGAAATGACACTGTCTCTCTCTCTCTCTATTTCTCAGCACACCGGAACACACTGCACAGGGCCGCCGTGCAGGCGGCCTTATATAGTGTGGGGCGTGTACTAAATCCCCTGAGCCATAATTGGCCAAAGCCTCCTTGGCTTTGGCCAATTACGGCTCTCTGTTAAGGCGGCGCTGTGATTGGCCAAGCATGCGGGTCATAGTGCATGCTTGGCCAATCATCAGCAAGCAATGCACTGCGATGCCACAGTGAATTATGGGCCGTGACGCGCCACACGAATTTGGCGCGAACGGCCCATATCGTTCGCAATTCGGCGAACGACCGAACAGCCGATGTTCGAGTCGAACATGGGTTCGACTCGAACACGAAGCTCATCCCTATTAACTAGTTTTTCTGAAGTTTTATCCTTTATACCATTAGTATCCAAACATCTTAAACATGTACATATGTTGTACTTTGAAATTTGTATTAAAATTTATATTTAAAAAAATAAAGAAAGTTCCAAATTCCCATATTTGTTTGTAAATAATAACACAACAAACAGCAAAAAATAAATTGAAGCTACAAAAATTGTGGTTGCTTTAAAACTGTCAATAGTGAAATCTAGATTTTTTTGTTTCATGTTTTCTTTAATCTCTTGCTGACCATAAAATGGATACAGTATATGTGGCAGCAAGAAAGGTGGGATGTAATGCCCTGCCACTGCATATATGTGTCCATAGCAGCAAGAGGTTGTGTGCTATGAATGCGCTCGCAGTAGCCTTCCAGCACAGATACTGACCAACAGTCATCGACAGCTCTCAATCAAGGCTTCTGATGAGGATATAGAAGGATGGGCTCCAAATCATGGGATACCTGTGTGAGCCAATCACAGATGCCACATAATGCAGAAGCTATGCCAGCTCCTAGGTATTAACCACTTGCTGACCGCTATATGCTGATATACCTCGGCACAATGGCAGCGGTGGGCAAATGGGCGTACCTGTAGGTCCCCTTTAAGAGCCGGGGATAGCAGGCATGCGCACTGCCAGAGGCGCGCACCCGCCACGTACAGCATGACCATGCTCCCGGGACATCAAGTCCGCCAGTCTTTTAGTGATTGTGTCATGGAGCCTCAGAATGGAGAAGTGTAAACAAGGCACTTCCCTGTTCTGGCTAGTGTCATGACAGAGATCACCGCTCCCTGTCATCAGGAGCGGTTATCGCTGTCATGTGACTTGAGCCCCACCCCCTACAGTTAGAATCATTTCCTAGGACACACTTAACACCTTCATCGTCCCCTAGTGGTTAACCCCTTCACTGCCAGTGTCATTTACACAGTAATCAATGCATTTTTATAGCACTGTTCTCTGTATAAATGACAATGGTCCCAATATAGTGTCAAAATTGTCCGATGTGTCCGCCATAATGTCGAAGTCCTGATAAAAATCGCAGATAGCTACCATTACTAATAAAAAAAAATATTAAAAATAAAAATGCCATAAAACTATCACCTATTTTGTAGACGCTATAACTTTTGCGCAAACCAATCAATATACGCTTATTGCAATTTTTTTACCAAAAATATGTAGAAGATTACATATCAGCCTAAACTGAGGAAAAAAATATTTTTTTTATTTATTTTTGGGGGATATTCATTATAGCAAAAAGTAAAAAAGTGAAGTGATCAAATACCACCAAATGAAAGCTCTATTTGTGGGAAAAAAAGGACATCAATTTTATTTGGGTGCAACGTTGCAAGACCGTGCAATTGTCAGTTAAAGCGACGCAGTGCCAAATCGCAAAAAGTGCTCTGGTCAGGAAGGGGGTAAAATCTTCCGGGGCTGAAGCAGTTAAAGCCCACCTAAAGTGTAGCTTGCAGGCAGCATTAGGGGGTTAAAATAAAATATCTCCAAAATTGAAGCAGTGAACCCTGGTGTGGAATCTGACCACAGGTACAAAAGACTAATGCCGCGTACACACGAGCAGAATTTTCATCGGAAAAATCTTGGATGGAATTCCGCTCAAGCTTGTCTTGCATACACACGGTCACATCAACGAGGTGATGTACAACACGTATGACAGAACTAGAAAACGGAAGTTCAATAGCCAGCACGCCACCCTTTGGGATCCTTCTGCTAATCTTGTGTTTATCTCATGTTAGTAGAAGTTTGGTGAGAGATGATTCATGCTTTACTGCTCTTCAGTTTGTGCTTTTGGGTTTGTATCTGGTTTTCAGTGCATGTAGTCAGCAGTTCGTAACTGTTTTTCGGTGCGTTCTTGTCTGCTCGTTTCTGATTTTCAGCTCCCTCTTCACAGGCCTTTCTGTTCTTCAGTGCGTTCTGTTAGTTCGTTCTGACCAGCCGACCGTTTTGAAGCCATGTTGCGGGTACGAGCTCATCGTAGACTTTGTGCTATGCAGGGTTTGGTGTTGGGGTTCTTGCTTTGACCCAAGCCCAGTCCATGAACAGGGTGGGGAGGATTTCATGGACCAAGAACTGGTTGCTCCAGCGTGACCAATTCTCTCATATGCCTTTGCTGCGGGAGATCCAGGAGAATAACCCTGATGATTTCAGGAATTTTCTCCGGATGAGTGACCCCCTTTTTTACTGTCTGTTGGCTTTGCTGTCCCCTTATATTACCAAGCAGGACACCTGCATGTGGCAAGCCATCACTCCGGAGCAGGGGCTAGTTGCCACATTGCGGTACTTGATGATGTGGAGAAGTCTACAGGACCTTAAGTTCTCTACAGGCATCTCCCCCCAGGCTCTGGGGATCATCATTCCAGAGTAGGGATGAGCTTAGAGTTCGAGTTGAACCCATGTTCGACTCGAACATCGGCTGTTCGCCGAACAGCGAACAATTTGGGGTGTTCGTGGCAAATTCGAAAGCCGCGGAACACCCTTTAAAAGTCTATGGGAGAAATCAAAAGCGCTAATTTTAAATGCTTATATGCATGGTATTATCGTAAAAAGTGTTTGGGGACCTGGGTCCTGCCCCAGGGGACATGGATCAATGCAAAAAAAAGGAAAAAAAAAACAGCCTTTTTTTGGGAGGAGTGATTTTAATAATGCTTAAAGTGAAACAATAAAAGTGTAATATTCCTTTAAATTTCATACCTGGGGGGTGTCTATAGTATGCCTGTAAAGGGGCGCATGGTTCCCGTGTTTAGAACAGTCTGACAGCAAAATGACATTTCATAGGAAAAGTCATTTAAAACTACTCGCTGCTATCAATGAATTGTCGGTCGGACAATACACATAAAAGTTCATTGATAAAAATGGCATGGGATTTCCCCACAGGGGGAACCTGAACCAAAATTCAGGTCTGGTATGGATTTCAAGGGGAACCAAAATTAAAAATAAAAATAAATCCATACCAGACCCTTATCCAAGCGCGCAACCTGGCAGGCCGCAGGAAAAGAGGGGGGACGAGAGAGCACCCCCCCTCCTTAACAATACCAGGCCACATGCCCTTAACATTGGGAGGGTGTTTTGGGGTTCCCCCAAAGCACCTTGTCCCCATGTTGATGGGGACAAGGGCCTCATCCCCACAACCCTTGCCCGGTGGTTGTGGGGGTCTGCGGGTGGGGGGCTTATCGAAATCTGGAAGCCCCTTTAACAAGGGGAACCCCATATCCCGCCCCCCCCCTGTGTGAGATGGTAAGGGGGTACACTTACCATCTTACCATTTCACTTTAAGCATTATTAAAATCACTGCTCCCGAAAAAACGGCGGTTTTAAAACTATTTTTGCATTGATCCATGTCCCTTGGGGCAGGACCCAGGTCCCCAAACACTTTTTTATGACAATAACTTGCATATAAGCCTTTAAAATTAGCACTTTTGATTATTCATGTTTGAGTCCCATAGACTTTAACGGTGTTCGAACAAATTTTTTGCCTGTTCACATGTTCTGGTGCGAACCAAATAGGGGGTTGTCACGGAACGTCCCAAACTCCGCTTGAGTGTTTCCGTCAGTATACCACTTCCTTGTAGTCTGGACACAGATATCAGATATTCCAAATGCTCCCAAGCACAAAACAAGACGACACTTGTTTCACTGCTAACATGGACTGTTTATTTAGAATCAAAATGACAAGACTTTATATGCCGTTAGAGGAGGTTCCCCCCTTCTGCTCATAATACTCTAACAATACAACTGTAACCTAATTAACAGGAGCTAATTATCTAATCCTTTATACAGCCTAGGTGACTGAGACATGACCTTTTGCCCAGACTTGTGGTCACCGAGCTTCACACAGTAACAGAGTTAATTAACACAAACAATAATGGGTGAAAAGACTCTTAGAGCCACACTAGACTTATTTACAATAAACACATTATAGCAGACAACAGACAGGTAGCTGGAATTGATGACATTAGCATTTAACAGTAGGAGTCCCAGCAGTACGAATCAGTCACCATTCTAATATGGCATATAAAGGGTTCCCAGTGTCTGTGTGTCTTGGGGGGACATGGAGCTGAATCCAAAGTAACACCAACCCCAGGGTCCCCAGGCATACAGTTTACAAAGAGCACCATTCCCCCAAATGCCAGGGCCCATAATTGGTGGGCAAGAGACTTGGGTTCAGTCCCCTCCAATAGCCTCTGTCCCAGGTGAGGCTATCACAGGGGTGTTCGGCTCATCCCTATTCCAGAGACCTGTTCTGCCATCATACAGGTCCTGCAGAAGGACTATATTAGGGTAAGTTTTTTACTTTAACATCACATTCTGTGTGTTTAATGTTTGCTAATGTATTGTATTTCTTTCATCATTCCCTAATTACCATGATTGTAATATGCTGTGAATGTCCTCTTTGTCCTCATGCATGCTGTAAGCTTTTAATGCTCCTTTTTTGTCCTTCATGCATATTTGCCTTCACTAACCTCCCCAGCATGCTATCCTGGGCCCATATACACCTAGCCTAGTCACTTAACAATGTATTTTGTCAGCTCCATTGTAGTGCTTTATCCTAAACACCCCCTAAAATGTGTCCAAATGTTATTGTTGTCTTTAAATTCAGGCAGAGTGCCAGAGGCTTTTTTTTGGGGTCCAAAACTCATTTATAACCCTCCCCCCACAGGAATGGCAGACTGTGGCTTCCCAATTTGCTCATCGTTGCGAATTTCCCAACTGCGGAGGGGCAATCGATGGGAAGCTTGTTCACATTGTCCCACCACCCCACTTGGGGTCATGCTATTTTAACTATAATGCCCCGTACACACGGTCGGATTTTCCGATGGAAAATGTCCGATCGGAGCGTGTTGTCAGAAATTCCGACCGTGTGTGGGCTAAATCGGACATTTTCCATCAGATTTTCCGACACACAAAGTTGGAGAGCAGGAGATAAAATTTTCCGACAACAAAATCCGTTGTCGGAAATTCCAATCGTGTGTACACAAATCCGACGGACAAAGTGCCACGCATGCTCAGAATAAATAAAGAGATGAAAGCTATTGGCCACTGCCCCGTTTATAGTCCTGACGTACGTGTTTTACGTCACTGCGTTTAGAACGATCGAATTTTCTGACAACTTTGTGCGACCGTGTGTAGACAAAACAAGTTTGAGCCAACATCTGTCTGAAAAAATCCTAGGATTTTGTTGTCGGAATGTCCGAACAAATTCCGACCGTGTGTACGCCCTATTAGAGGTTTCATAGTAGGGTTGTCCCGATACCGATATTAGTATCGGTAACGGTACCGATACCGAGCATTTGCCCGAGTACTTGTACTCGGGCAAATGCTCCGATGCTTCACCCGATCCCTGGACAGTCAGGGTGATCAGTGCGGAGGGGGAGTTACAAGTAGGGCTGCGCGTCTTCACTGGCCTCACGATTCGATTCGATTACGATTATCTGGTCAACGATTCGATTCGATTCGATTCCGCGATGCATCACGATGCATCACAATTACCGGTGAGCTCCCACTTCCGCTTTGGCCGCCTAGGTGGCCCTTCCACCCTGCAATCTTCTGGGACACATCACAGTTCCCAAAAGATTGCCCGGCTATGCAGGACAGCGCAGTGAGACATGCGCACCCGGCTGTGAAGCTGCAAGCTGTCACAGCCGGATGCCCACAGTAGTATTGCCAGCGCTGTGGACAGGCGGGGGAGAAAAGACAGGGTTTGGGTGGCCACGTCGCTGGATTGTGGGACAGGTGAGTGTCTTTTTATTAAAAGTCAGAAGATGCACTTTTTTTGTAGCTGCTGACTTCTAATAAACAAAAAATTGACTGGAACTCCGCTTTGAATTAAAACTAACCTCACTCCCTAAAAAGTGCAGTAATCCGGTGCACTACAGTGTACAGACATTCACACACACTGCTGCTGGGAGGTCAAAAGGGAAAGAATCCACAGATGACAAACAGCCCTGTGAAGTTCCCTGTACTGTCTCTGTGCTGACCAGTGGCAGCTGGTGCTCAAAACTTTTTGGGGGGGCGCAAACAAACTGAAAAATACTGAACCTTCCCCGTCAAACGCAGCCATCTGTGTCCGTCAAACGCAGCCACTTGTGCCCGTCAAACGCAGCCACCTGTGCCCATCAAATGCAGCCACCTGTGCCCAAACTCAGCCACCTGTGTCCAAACGCAGCCACTTGTGCCCAAACGCAGCCACTTGTGCCCGCCAAACGCAACCACCTGTGCCCAAAGGCAGCCACCTGTGCCAAAACGCAGCCACTTGTGCCCAAACGCAGCCACTTGTGCCCGTCAAACTCAGCCACCTGTGCCCAAATGCAGCCACCTGTGCCCAAATGCAGCCACCTGTGCCCAAACGCAGCCACTTGTGCCCGCCAAACGCAGCCACCTGTGCCCGCCAAACGCAGCCACCTGTGCCCAAACTCAGCCACCTGTGCCCATTAAATGCAGCCATCACTGACCCCCCACAATTACTTTCTTTTAATAAATATATTACAATGGATGGTGTGCCCCCGCTGTATGTGCTTTTAAAAAATGATGTCACTTCATACCAAATTTCGCCGGTATACGATCATGTGACTCCCGGCCGTCCCGCCCCTCTCCGCTCTCCTCTTCCCTCTCTGCTCTCCGCGTCTCCTGAGTCCTGACATCAGCGGGGAATTCTCAGTCCCGCCCGCTGACTATAGTTATCGTATCAGAAGATAGGCAGGCAGGACTGAGAAATCCCCGCTGACGTCAGGACTCAGGAGACGGAAGCGGAGAGCAAAGAGGAGAGCGGAGAGGGGCGGGGTAGGCCGGGAGTCACATGATCGTATACCGGCGAAGTTCGGTATGAAGTGACATTGTTTTTTAAAAAGCACATACAGCGGGGGCACAGCATCAATTAAAAATTTGCTTGAGCGCTTTCCCGGGAGGGGCGGGGCTAATAATGACATCACCGAACATCAATTTTCGGGTTTTTATGCATCGATGCCGCATCGGGGACACCCGAATCGCGATGCATCGATGCAACGATTAATTTCAGCACCCCTAGTTACAAGCATCGATTTGAATAAAGCCTGACAGCCGTTTCTCCACTTCTCCCCCCATCAGCTGCTTTAGTGAAATCTACACAGCGGTGATCAGTGTTTGTAACTGTCCCCAAAGCTGCACCGATCACCGCTGACTGTCCCTGTATCCTCCTTCAGTCCCCCACTGTTCTGCTGCTGTCCCCCTCCATGTCCCCCTCCCCGTTCTGCTGTCCCCCTCCTCCGTGCTGCTGTCCACATTCATTCTACTCCTCTGCCCCCTCTGTTCTCCTCCGTGCTGCTGTCCCCGCCCGTCCTCCTCCTCTGCCCCCTCCATTCTCCTCTGTTCTGCTGTCCCCATCCATTCTCCTCCGTTCTGCTGTTCCCCTCCGTTCTCCTCCATGCTGCTGTCCCCGTCCGTTCTCCTCCTCTGCCCCCTCCATTCTCCTCCGTGCTGCTGTCCCCGTCCGTTCTTCTCCATTCTATTGTCTCCGTCCGTTCTCCTCCTCTGCCCCCTCCGTTCTCCTCCGTGCTGCTATCCCCATCCATTCTCCTCCTCTGCCCACTCTGTTCTCCTCTGCGTTGCTGTCCCCGTCCGTTCTCCTCCTCTGCCCCCTCTGTTCTCCTCCATGCTGCTGTCTCCCCATTCTTCTCCTCTACCCCCTCGATCTTTCAGAATGGAGAGCGGAGGTAGGAGCCAGCAAATCTGGCTCCTTCCTTTTCCGAATGTACAGTCAGTGATAACTGACTCTGTCCATTCACATAACTGAAACATCGTAACCTGTGTTTACGATGCTTCAGTTTATGAATGGAGAGGAGCCTCTGTCACCTCTCCATTCATTTTCAGTGCAGCTGAGGCTGCTGAGAAGGGGACTGGGAAACATGTGTCCTCAGTCCCTTTCCCTGTCTCAAAGGGGAGATGTCAGGGGTCTATTAAGACCCCTGATATCTTACCAAAGCCCCCCAACAGGGCTAATAATAATAATAAAAAAATAATTGCAATAAATAATAAAAATAAATTGTAAAAAATAATAAAAAATAAAATAAAAAAAACACACTGACACTGTCCACTCCTCCCCCCCTTAAAAAAAAGAAAGCATCGTAAAAAAAACATAACAAAATAAAATGTAAAAAATAATAAAAAGAATTCATTATAAAAAATAAAATTGTAAAAACAAAAACTACTGACACACGTGCCACTGTCACATGACATTAAAAAAAAAAGGTAATCGGTATCGGCGAGTACTTGAAAAAAGTATAGGTACTTGAACTCGGTCTTAAAAAAGTGGTATCGGGACAACCCTATTTCATAGTATTGTGTTGATGGCATTGGTGTCGGCGACATACGAGTTTCTTCATGTGGATGTAGGGAAGAATGACCGGATGTCGGATGGTGGAGTCTTTGCCCAGACTGAGTTCTACTGATGTCTCCAGAGTGGTGGTTTGGGATTGCCACCTGTGGAAGAGAACGTAGAAGGACTCCCATTTGTTTTTATCGCTGATGAAGCATTTGGTCTGGAAGATCACCTGATGAGGCCATTTCCCCAGGGGGGTTTTAGTTACTGGCTGGCCAGAGCCAGAAGAGTCATGGAGAATGCCTTTATGATAATGGCCAGCCGGTTCCGCCTATTTCTTATGGCAATAAACATGGTGGAGTACAAACTTAATGTGAAATAAATTCAGTGCTGACTAACCAACGGACACAGATAATAGATGCAAGCAGACACTAAGGCAAATTCAACAACACCTCTATGACATAAAAATGGAAAGTAGTGCTGCGCAAATATAAAAGTCCTCAAAAATCAAATATCAGATGTAACAGGTGAAGTGAATAACAGGAACCACCAGTGGACACTCCGGACGACAGAAAACAACTTTACAGTGACTGTGATCCCTCTACCGCACATGGATGGCCCCTCACCTGAGACATTCGACCTGAAACAGGTCATACAGCATAAATGGTATACACTAGATAGACCGATCCAGATGATGGTGGTTTCATTTTCAGCACTCATCAGGTAGAAACGAATGATGCATATGTAATGAAAAAGTGGCAAACATAGTGCTCTCTGTAGAAAATTTATTGAATTAAAAAGAGTAAAAGTGTACACTTACAAAGACCGGCACTCAGATCAGAGTGCCGGCTGAGAAGCTTTGCGATCTTAACAGTTGATGGCCACGGGTGACGTCATGCGCTTCTGGCCAGGATTGTTGTCCTATCCCTTGAACAATATAAAGCAGAGATGAACAGAATATTAAATGATGAGGACACTTACCAGCCTCTAAATGCTGATCCCTCTAAATTATACAAAGAAAGATTAGAACTTATCGTGCAACAGGGTATGGAGAACAAACTTCTCAGTAAACAGGAAGCAAAATATCTGGTTCCCATGGTCAGTAAAATCCCAGTAATATATTACCTTCCTAAAAAATAGCGTTGAAACCTCCCGGAAGACCTATAGTAAGTGGGATCGAGTCTTTAACCTCGAGATTGGGAGAATATATCGATCTCCACTTACAACCACTAGTAAGGAAATGGATGCCTACCTCAAAGATACCAAGCACACTTTACAATTATTACAGAGATTTAACACCAATGAAGATCTTATCATGGCCACAGGAGATGTAGCCTCGCTGTACACTAATATCGATCATGAAGGGGCCCTGGATGCAGTCAAGTGGGCTCTGGAAAAAAAGGATGATTTAACGCGCGAGGACTTACACAAATTTATTTTGAAGTGCTTGGACTTTTGTCTACATCACAACTTCTTCTGGTATGATAATAAATTTTATCTGCAAGTACGAGGAGTAGCTATGGGCGCCAAGTTCGCCCCGAGCGTAGCGAACCTCTATATGGCCAAGTGGGAGGCTGAACGAGGTCTGGGTGATGGATTTGGAGATATCCGGTTGTACAAAAGATTTATTGATGATCTCCTGATTATCTGGAGTGGAAATATGGAATCACTGATAAGGTTACTGGAATCAATGAACAATAATGACCGGAGTATCACGTTAACCTGGGATATTAGTAGGGATCGGATACACTTCCTTGATCTAGAGATATTTAAAACTGTTAGTGGTATTGAAACCAAGTCCTTTTTTAAGGTTACGGATCGTAACTCATGTATTCCCACATCAAGTTGTCACCATAGGCCATGGCTTGACAACATTCCCAGAGGCCAAAATATGAGGATGCGGAGAAATTGTATGCGGGATGTGGATTTTGAGACCCAATCGGACAGGTTGAGCGCAATGTTCTCTGATAAAGGTTATGGTAATGAATTTCTGAAAAAAGAGAGAGATAAAGTCAGGCATCTGAATAGGGAAGATCTTTTGAGGGATAGAATTGGAACAAGGGATGATGACGATAATGGGAGCACATCTGTCATTTTGGACTACAATCTACAGAGTAAGGAAGTGGAAAAAATCATAAATAAATATTGGGATGTATTAAAACAAGATGTACATCTTAGGGATACACTCCCCAATAAACCTAAAATTGTGTATAAAAGAGCGCCGAGTCTACGTGACAAATTGGTACATAATGTTGTAGAACCGCCCCTTTCCAGACCCAAGATGTTCTGAGATCTAAAAGGATTTTATGGTTGTGGAAGATGTTACAGTTGCATCAGGGTTCCTACTAATACTAAAAGGGTTAAGGAATTTCAGCATCCCCACACTAACCACATATACGCGATAAGGGATTTTATATCCTGCAATACAGTGGGAGTGGTATATGCAGTCAAATGCCCATGCGATTTTCTTTATATTGGGCGCACCACAAGAGCTTTAAAAGATCGTATGGAGGAACATGTGAGGAACATACGGAAAGGTTTCGATAAGCACTACCTTTCGATACATTTTAAAGAGGTGCATAACAAAAGTACAGTCGGGATGTGATTTTGGGGAATAGAGGCACCTAAGAAACATTGGAGAGGTTCAAATTATACTAGGGAGATTAGCAAGCGTGAGTCATGGTGGATACACCAGTTAGGCTCCCTCTTCCCGGGGGGGTTGAATAAAGAATTTGACCTTAGGTGCTTCCTTAGCAATTTTTAACCCTCAGATTGAGCATTCCTGGTGGTTTTTCAGACCTATTCATGTCCCAGCTTGAATGTTTGATTGATGCGTATCAATCACGTATCTCTAGGGTTAAGGATTATATTAATATATAGGATTTGAGCGATGGTTGGTACGTACATGAAGATTGAGCGATAGCCTTTTAATGGTCTTCTATGGTTATCTTTTTATTTCCTAATTTTATCTATTTTATATATTTTTTATTTAATAATATTTTCATATTTTATTCATTGTACATCATACTGTATTAAAATATTGACTCATAATGGGGATATCTATTTACCCCACACGTTTATTCAGATCACTCTGATGAGACGCATTTTAAAATCGCATGGACAGGGGATTCGTGGTATAATAATTTTATTGTATAAAAATATTGATTCATAATGGGGATATCTGTTTACCCCACACACATATTCAGATCACTCTGATGAGATGCATTTTAAAATCGCATGAACAGGGAATTTGCGGTACAATAATTTTAGTTTTGATTTTACTCCTAGATTACTGTTATTTATTATATTTTATATGTAGATATGCATTTATCTGTAATTTTGGAGGTATGCTGTGGTATGCGCTGTGCGGGGTACCAGAGCTCTGTCCTGGAATTACACTTACAAATGAGTCTCATTCGGCTGTTATTGACAGGTCGTAAAATAACACTAGGCAAATTTTCCCCACTTACTACTTTCAGCAGCAGTTAGGGTTAATGTGATGGGATAGGCTCATTAGTCGTAACAGAAGTTGTAGCCTAGTATTAGAGTGTCTGCGATCTATGGCAAAATGGCCGCGATCGCCTAATATAATCCTGTAGAGCATCCGTCTAATCATATCCCCCTGATGATGACACGTGATCCCTGTGTTGAAGACACATAGGGGAGGGGCCAGGATGGAGAGACTGACACAGACTTTACACCAGCGCTGTCTCAGCACAGCATACCGCACCAAACTTCCACTGATTTTGCATAGAAAGCCGTTATAGTATGGTGCACTGACGCACCAGTGCCATGTGAGTACCCCAGTGTGGGGAGCGTTTTCTTTTAATAAAAGTATTTTGACTATATTACACTATATAGTTTCCTTTTCATTCTATGTATGGAGCCACATTGTTTCCAGCTGGAGGAGTGGAGCAGACACTGAGACTGAGCCCAGGGGTGGCTCCAAAGCAATTTTGGACTCAGGGTAGAAGTTGAGTCACACACTCTGAGGTGAGCACATTAGCTTAAGGGGGTCATGAAGGAGCACAGGAGCATGTTTTGCAGCACTCAGGATATCTTCGGCATGATGTTGGATTGTTGTCACAGCTGAACACCACCTGCACGCAGTGTTTTATTATCACTGCTGGACATTATTTGCACACACTATTGAGAGTGCCAAAGAGACCCTTTTTTTTTTTAATTTAAGAAAAGCAGGTCACTGTGTATTGAGCACTAAGCACACTTTTTATGTTGATTAAGACACTATGTATGGTGTAAAAAGCACTAATAAGCACTAATTTATGGTGTAACAAGCACTTGTTTTTTCACACCTTGTTTATTTATTCAACATTCATATTGTTTGTATTTAATATTATCGCACTAGTAAGCACAGAGTTGGTTATTATTAATTTTGTTTTTGGGGTCGCCCAAGCGCAGCGCTCCAAATTATGTTGCCTCAATTGGGCCAGAGGCCAGACTTCCAGAAACTACAATGACGGCCCTGGAAGCTGGCCGTCCTGGCTTGCTCTTCCAAAGCTCCCATTAAGTGCGTCAAAAATATGTTGATTATTTTATGGGTAGGGGGGCCATTGCTATGCCAGGAAATTTGTAAAAATTTTAAAAATTAAAAAATATGATCTAATCAAATCTTGATTTTGATTTACTGCTTGTGTTTCTTTTAGCTGTCTCCTAGATTCTCCTAGTGCACTTGTAGTGCCAAGTGGTTTTTCCTTTATTAAATAATACTTATTGTCACTGTAAACACCAACTTAATACAAAAACTGGTATTGAGCATTGAATGAAGAAGCCACACATTGTTGAGTATAAAACCTTTTACTCCGTGCACATTCACACGTGTGTTGTAAAACTTTTTTTTTTTTAAACCTTTTTTTTTAAAGTTTTACCTTGAAAATATTATTTAAGTACATAAACAGGCATGTTTCAAAACATAACATACACAACTCAGGAACTTACAAAGTTCAACATTGAAAAACTGAAGGCAATATCAGACATTATAGTGTCAAAAATGTGTTGATATTGCCTTCATCAGATGGGGTAATGTCACCCCTGTAAAAGCCAAATTTTGAAGATGCACTCAAATTGGGAGTCAAACTGGGGATTTCCCTCCTGATCCCATGCCTAATGTCAGCATGTGCTATCTCCCATCATGGGGGATCAAAGGACATGTTTTGGGGGTGCAACCACTTCCTCTCACCTACTTGAGTTACGAGGAAGGGGTTGCACCCACAAAACGTGTACATTGATATCCCCTGATGGCAGACATCACATGTTGACACACTGTGTGCATCTTCAAAATTTGGCTTTTAAAATACGTAAAACATTTGAAAAAATTGGTCCCCAAAAATAGAAAATGATGTAATTTTGTTGTTATTTAGATTCTTCCTAGTACATCAATCATGTTCTTCAGTTTTTGTTCATTTGTTTTTTGCTTGATGATGTCTAAATGCTGACTACAAAACATTATGTCCTGGATTAGCCTTTGTGCACTGTCACTCGTGAAATGAGGAGATTGCTCTTCCACAACATGCACATCACCTAAAAGAAAAAATACGCACCATGTATTATAAATATGCAGTCATACCTCTATTATCTGGTGTCAGACACTGACCTGTTGTGGTGACAATTTCAACCAGCTCTCCTTCCTCCACATCCCCTCGTTGTGGTGTCCTCTGTTCCCCTTCTTCAGGAGGTGGGGGCTTCCTGGTGTCCTCAGACGTCCGGAGTCTTTTCACCCCTATGAGAATGAAACAAAAGGTATACTTAGCACACAGATATTTTAGGCCAGAAATAGGAATATGAAACATTGCTTGGAAGTGGGGCACAATTGTCTGTTTTGGCAGAGTTCCAAGCTGAAGACATTATTTTTTCCCTTACCAAAGCTGAAATACTTACCTTTTTTGGACAAGTTTCACACATGGAGACACCCCAAGTATCCACTGGAGTACCTGTGTGGGACACCCTAAAAAGTTTGTTCTTGTGTCCCACACTAGTGTTCCTGAGTCCAGATGTGTACACAGCTGCTGAGTGTCCTATCCTTACATTACACTGAATAAAGTTTGCAATTCTTTCGAGTTTCAAACACATCTAGACAACAATGTCCTAAACTTCTTTTAATACAAATTAGCATGACCAAATGTAGTTAACCCTGTATCTGCCCAAAACATCGTATTTAAAAGGCAAACGAACGATGTTTCCTACGACCGATTACTGTGCCCATGAACATGAAAGTAGCCATTTTAAGCTGTACAACAGTAAAGAAAAGCACATGGAGCAGCATGCAAGTAATAATAATAATAGGAACACACGACAAGTACTTACTTTTTAGAAGCACTTTCTTGATCCTTCTGTACTGATCCTGCTCACTCAATTTCAGGTCTGACCAGCGTTTCCTCAATTGCTCCTTGGATTGTTGTACCCCAAAATTCCTGTGCAGACTCTTCACAACTTTAGAAATGATCTTGGCCTTTCTCACATTTGGGTTTAGGTAAGGTCCATACTTCCCGTCATAGTCTGCCCTCTTCAAGATGTTCACCATCTTCACTATCTCTACAAAAGCCATATTTGAGGCTTTAAATCTCCTGTGGGATTGGGATGTTTCTGGCTCCGGGCTTTCCTCCTCATTGTTACTGCTATTACACACCTGCTGTGTCTCTGCCATGTTCCTCTCCCACTGTGACAAAAGAGAAGGGGCGGGGAATATTTGAGAAAGAACGTCAGGGGCGTGTGATGTGGGTGGAGTTTCACGCATGCGCAGTGTATATAAAGCTAACACGCGTGTGTTGTATGTACGATCTGTGAGTGGAGGAAGTGCGTGCTGTTATCAGCAATGATAAGGAAAGCCCAGAGCAAGGCAGTTCAACATCCAGGAGGAGATATAAGGCCTCAAATATGTCCTTTGAAGAGATGGTGGACATCTTGAGGGAGGAAGACTATGATGGGAAGCATGGACCTTACCCAAACCCAAATATAAGAAAGGCCAAGATCATGACTAAAGTTGTGAGAAGTCTGCACAGGACTTTTGGGTTTATGACGATCCAAGGAGCAATTGAGGAAACGCTGGTCAGACCTGAAATTGAGGGAACAGGATCAGTATAGAAAGATCAGTGCTGCTAAAAAGTAAGCATTTGTCGTGTGTTCCTATTATTATTATTACTTTCGTGCTGGTCCATGTGCTTTTCTTTACTGTTGTACAGTTAAAAATGCCAAGTTTGAGGTTCGTGGGCACAGTAATTGTTTGTATTAAACATTGTTCGACTACTAATACGACATTTTTAGCAGATGCAGGTTGACTACATTTGTTCCTCCCCTTATTGGATTAAAAGAAGTTTATTATATTGTTGTCTAGATATGTTTGAAACTAGAATGAAATTCCAACTTGATTCAGTGTAAGGAGAGGACACTCAGCAGCTGTTTACACATCTGGACGCAGGAGCACTAGTGTGTGACACCATAAAAACATTTTTATGGTGTCCCACTCAGGTGCTCCAGTGGATACTAGGGACCTCCATGTGTGAAACTTGCACAAAACAGGTAAGTATTCCATCTTTCGAAAGGGAACAAATCATGTCTTCAGCTTGAAACTCTGCCAAAACAGACAATTGGACGACACTTCCAAGCAATGTTTTATATTACTAATTTTCACCTTAAATATCTGTCTGCTAAGTATACCTTTTTTGTATTCACATAGGGGAGAAAAGAATTTTTGACATCTGAGGACACCAGGAACCCCACACACTTCCTGAAGAAGGGGAACTCAAAACACAATCTAAGCATGTGGATGCAGAAGCTGAAGATGTGGATGCAGAGGTTCAGAAAGTGGTAGAAATGGTGTCCACAACAGGTCAGTGTCTGAGACCACAGCTTCAGGTAATAGATGGATGCCTGCATATTTATAATACATGGTGTGTTTTTTCTTTTTAGGTGATGTGGATGTTGTGGAAGAAGAAACTCACTTCAGCAGTGCAAGTGCACAAGTCCTCATCAGTGAGATCCTGGTGTGCAATTGGGATTTAGAAAAGCTGAAGAAAAACATCAATGATGTTCAAAAAAGACTGAGCAACATCATTGATGTTTTATGGAAAATCTAAACACAAAAAAATGTAAATTTTGTTGTTATTGTTGTACGTTATTTAGAAGTTTTTAATTAATTGTAAAGCCAAATTTTGAAGATGCACACAGTGTGTCAACATGTGCTATCTGCCATCATGGGATATCAATGTACACGTTTTGTGGGTGCAACCCCTTCCTCAAAACTAAAGAGGGTGAGAGGAAGGGGTTGCACGCCTGAAACACGTCCATTGATCCCCCATGATGGAAGCTAGCACATGTTGACACACTGTGGCCTATTTAAAAAAAGCAAAACCACTTTTCACTACAAGTGCAATGCAAGTGCACTTGAAAGTGCACTTGTAGGGCAAAATGGATTGTCCTTTCTGAAATAACACCCAGTGTGTCAACATGTGCTAGCTCCCATCATGGGGGATCCGTGTTTCGGGGTGCAACCCCTTCCTCTCGCCTACTTTAGTTTCGAAGAAGGGGTTGCGACCACAAAATGGGTACATTGATATCCCATGATGACAGATAGCACATGTTGACACACTGTGTGTTTTGTGGCTTTAGAAAAATAGATGTAGGGAAAAGACACACATTTTAGGCAAGGGATGCTGAGGGAAATCCATAATTTGAGTCCCAATTTGTGTGCATTCCATTCACTCCATCTGATGAAGGCAAAATCAACACAGTTTTGACATACTAATGTCTCATATGGCCTTCACTTTATCAAAGTTGAACTTTGTAAGTTCCTGAGTTGGGGATGCGTATGTTATGGTTTTAAACATGCCTGTTTAGCCACAAAAAGGCTATATACTGTCAAACATACATGTTATACACCAAACATGTTGGTTTTTTAAAAAACCCTTTTATAACGCACATGTGAATGTGCTTGGAGTAAAATGTTTTTTACTCAACAATGTGTGGCTTCTTTTTTCAATGCTCAATACCAGTTTTTTTTTGTTAAGTTGGTGTAGTTACAGTGACAAGGGGATTTATTTACTAAAGGCACTTTCAAGTGCACTTGCAGTGCAAACTTGATTTGCCTTTAGTAAATAACCCCAACTGTGCTGTAAAATTTGCAAAAATCAGGCCATTTTAGGGACTACAAGCAATTTATTCATGAATTTGAAAAGGATGAATATTTTTATCATTAATGCATTACATACATTAACAATGAAAACATTGTGTGTTTGTAGCAGACCCACAACACAACGTAATAGTTACCTGAAGAAGAGATTGTCACCTCATGTATCAATGTGCACAATTTGCACTATTGAAGAAAATGGCCACAAAAAAAGGCCATTGGAGAACCCAGGAGACAGAAACACAAGCAATAAATCAAATGAAATATGAGTTTAGTTTTTCAAATCAAATGTATCTTACTGAGCTTCCAGATTCTCTGGTATATCAATTGCCCCCTACCCACGAAGTACTGCACGTAGCTTTGTCGTATTTCGCGGGGGGGGGGGCAAGCCAGGATTGCAAGGTTCAAGCGCCGTCATTTTTTCTGTGGGTGAAAAGTCAGCCTCAGTCGCAACTGAGGCCAGATAGTTGGCTGCATTCTTACACAGAAAATTATGTAGAATGCAGCAGCTTAAAATTATGTGGTTCAGTTTGTATTCGGCCATGTTTATGGCCGTTTGAAAAAGACGAAACCGGCTGGCCATTATGCCAAAGGCATTCTCGACCATTCTTCTGGCTCTGGCCAGCCAGTAGTTAAAAACCCTCTGCTCCGATGTCAGGGTCCTCATGGGGAACGGCCTCATCAAATGCTCCCCCAGTGCAAAGGCCTCATCCACAACAAAAACAAACGGGAGGCCTGACACATTATCCGATGAAGGAGGCAATCCCAAACTGCCCTTCTGGAGATGCCTGTAAAATTCTGTATGGGCGATGACTCCACCATCTGACATATGGCCATACTTCCCCATGTCCAGAGGCTGACACCACCGCCAACATCACAATACTACTGTACCCCTTGTAGTTGTAGTAGTATGACCCCGAGTTGGGGGGTGGGACAATCTGGACATGCTTCCCATCTATCGCACCCCCGCAGTTGGGAAAGTCCACTGCTGGTTGAATTGGGAGGCCACAGTCAGCCATTCTTTTGGGTTGGAAGGAAACTGGAGTCAAACAAGAAAAAAAAAATGAGTACTTTTGCACATAACATTGCAAGCAGATTAGACACAAACATTCTTGGCCAACATAAGTAGAACATAAGTAGAACATTTATTGAAATGAGTATTTAAAGACAAAAGTATAAGGCCCACTTATCAGATTCCTCACCCCCTCTGATGGCCCATTTTTAAAATTTGAGGGCGGAGGGGAGATGTTTTGGACAGGTAACCATCTCCACTTCGTTGAGAGCTGAATGCATAAATAATGTCTGTTACTTTGGCAGCCCCTCCTTACTTACACTATTGGAAGCCCACTAGACAGGTAAGAAGTGTCATAATCCAAAAATATGAATACTAACTGTCTAAATTGAATCACATTTTTACATTCTGCAATTACCTATCAAGATAATAGGAGAACAAAACTTTAAACAGTACCATTTGAAAGTATTCAGGTAGGCACTTGCACTACATGCTTTGGTGAATTCACCCATAAATATGAACACAAAAGAGGTACGTATAGTGTGTATGGGTTTGGCAAAGTCAGCAGATATAACAGAGGCTTCTTATCATGATAGGAGATGCGGGGTGTCAGACTGATGCCCAGTCAGGATAACAGAACCACTTCCCGGCCATCATTCTGTTATAGGCCAGGCAGAAAGTGGTTAATATAGTCCTTCTGCAGGACCTAAATGATGGCAGAACAGGTCTCTAGAATAATGATTCCCAGAGCCTGGCGATCCCAGTCATGAACTTGATATCCTGGATACTTCTCCCTGACGTCAAGTACCGCAAGGTGGCGATGAGCCTTTGCTCGGGAGTGATGGCTTGCCGCATGCAGGTGTCCTACTTGGTAATATAGGGGGACAGCAAAGCCAACAGACGGTGATAGACGGGGTCAGTCATCCGGAGATAGTTCCTGAAATCATCAGGATTATTCTCCTGGAGCTCCCGCAACAAAGGCATATGAGAGATTTGGTCACGATTAAGTAACCAATTCTTGGTCCATAAACTCCTCCTCCCCCTGTTCATGGACTGGACTTGGGTCAAAGCAAGAACTCCAACACCAAGCCCAACAACAGCACAAACTCTACGATGAGTACGTAACCGCAACATGGCTAGAAAACGGTCGGCTGCTCAGAATGAACTGACAGAACACGCTGAAAATCAGAAAGGACCTGACAAGAACGAGCTGAAAATCAGAAACGAGCGGACAAGAATGCACTGAAAAACAGTGAAAGCAAACTATAAATAGAACGCACTGTAAGACAGGAACGAACTGACAACACGCACTGAAGAACAGATACGAACTGACAAGCACAAACTGAAAAGCGGAAACGAACTGAAAAGCACGAGGCTGAAAAGCGTGAATAGTCTCTCACCAAACTTCTACTAAAATGAGATAAACACGAGATTAGCAGAAGGAGCACAAAGGGTGGCGCAATGGCTATTGAACTTCCTTTTTATCTGCTCGTCGTACATGTTGTACATCACCGCGTTCCCACGTTCGTAATTGTTGGCCAACATTTGTGTAACCGTGTGTATGCAAGACAAGTTTGAGCCAACAACCTTCGAACAAAAATCCACGGTTTTGTTGGCGGAAAGTTCGATCGTGTGTACGCGGCATTAGGCAATATATAGGTACAGCTTAATAAAAAAAAGGGTATGATTTTACTTTAATAGAGGTAAGGTCAGCCAAAGCTTTCCATTGTTTGAATTATCTAGACCAGGGTTTAAAGATATCCTCATCTGAGATTTTAAAATATTTAGATGTTGATTGATTTATTTAGTATCAATTGATAGCAGTGTTAATTAACCATGCAGACTTATATAACAAACATTTTTTTATACATATTTTATACATAAAATGCTTCAATACCTTTAGAGAATGTTTCACCTAAATAATCAACCCTGAAATTTGTTATACATGGTAAAAAGAGGGATATAACCTGTTTATTTTTACATGCAAATATCTTTAATCTTCATTCATCAACTGAGCTTTTAAATTGTGGCATGCTAATTATTGGTTACGAAATATGGTTGATCCTTGCAAACAAAACTTGAAAATGGTGATTTAGCCATCACAAAATATATACAATTGTACAGTGCTGAAGAGGGCAAAGTTCAGAGACTGATAAGCAGATTAATGAAAAGAGTCTAATGTTATATGTATATGAAACTAAAGTCCCAGTTGGATTTGTTTATAATAGAACTGGAACACCTAAGAGCAGATATGATTACTTTATATCAATCTATATTCCAGATCAATACTTATACTCTGGTGATATTTATTAACCAAGGCAATTCACAGGGTATAAAAATCAGCTCTTGAGACTATAGCAAAGGTCACCTTCAAATGTAGTAATTAACCTATTTTAAAGAACCCAATGTTTACATCAATGTTGCACTTATTTTAGGAGGTATTTTTATTTTATTATTATCAGTTTTAAATTATGTCTTAAATCATAAATAGTATGTGATGCTCATCCAGAACAACACCACAATGCAGGAGATTGAATCAAAATGTAGAACCTATAGCCTTTCTATAGACAAAAAGCCTTTTTAACATAAGTGCCCCACAAAATGTACCGGTAATTTTGAACTATATATTTATGTGTTTTGCTTAAACGTTTATTTATATTTTATATCTTAAATGACAAAGCATACATAAGGTATCACATCACAAAGAAAAAAAAATGTCCTCCTTTATATATAGAATGTTATATATAGTTTATGTTCATTCATATAGCCCTGAAAGAACTTACATTCTAAAGTCCATACCTCAGTCAGAGACATGCACTTTAGGCCCAGTAGGGATGGAAGCCAATTTACATACCAGAATCTGAATAGAATAAAAGTTTAGTGTACCTAGTGGAATCCACACAATTAGAGGAAGACCATACAAACTTCAAGGAGATAGTGTTCTAGCACAGCAGGGCAAAAGTACAGACCATTAAACACCTTAGCTGTGGTAGTTATTATATACAGCTGTGATCTCTTTTCTAGCTGTGGTCCCTGTATCTAGAGGTAGTTACCTCCTGTGCAGTGGTCAGAGCTATCTGGCTGCTTCATCCCATGCAGTACTTCTTCAACTCTTTTCCTTAGCACTGCATATTGGGACACATAACTAAAGTTCCTCACTTTCAAAAAAGTGACAGGCCACCCATCTGTGTGGCAGTTGCTATATAAGGAATATCCACTGGCAAATGTATTCTGTGTTTGTACTGTTTATGTGTATACAGTGGCATATATATAATATGTATAGATGTTGGAAATGCACTTACAGTATCTCACAAAAGTGAGTACACCCACCAAATTTTTACAAATATTTTATTATATTTTTTCATATGACAACACTGAAGAAATTACACTTTGTTGCAGTTCAAAGTAGTGAATGTACAGCTTGTATAACAGTGTAAATTTGCTATCCCCTCAAAAGAACTAAACGCACACCTATTAATGTCTAAACCACTGTCAACATAAGTAAGTAAACCCCTAAGTGAAAATGTCCAAATTAGGCCCAAAGAGTCTTTTTTTGTGTGGCCACCATTATTTTTAAGCACTGCCCTAACCCTCTTGGGCATGGAGTTCACCTGAGCTTCACAGGTTGTCACTGGAGTCCTCTTTCACTCCTCCATGATGACATCACAGAGCTGGTGGATGTTAGAAACCTTGCGCTCCTACACCTTCAGTTTGAGGATGCCCCACAGATGCTCAATAGGGTTGAGGTCTGGAGACATGCTTGGCCAGTCCATTACCTTTACCCTCAGCTTCTTTAGCAAGGCAGTGGTCATCTTGGAGGTGTGTTTGAGGTCATTATCATGTTGGAATACTGCAATGCAGCCCAGTCTCCGAAGGGAGGGGGTCATGCTCTGCTTCAGTATGTCACAGCACATGTTGACATTCATGGTTCCCTCAATGAACTGTAGCTCCCCAGTGCCTGCAGCACTCATGCAGCCCCAGACCATGACACTCCCACCACTATGCTTGACTGTAGGCAAGACACACTTGTCTTTGTACTCCTCGCCTGGTTGTCACCACACAAGCTTGACACCATCTGAACCAAATAAGTTTATCTTGGTCTCATCAGACCACATGACAGGTTCCAGTAATCCATGTCCTTAGTCTGCTTGTCTTCAGCAAATTGTTTGCAGACTTCCTTGTGCATCATCTTTAGAAGAGGCTTCCTTCTGGGATGACAGCCAATTTGATGCAGTGTGCAGACTATGGTCTGAGCACCCACCCCTTCAACCTCTGCAGCAATGCTGGCAGCACTCTTATCTCTATTTTCCAAAGACAACCTCTGGATATGATGCTGAGCATGTGCACTCAACCTCTTTGGTCGACCATGATGAGGCCAATTCTGAGTGGAACCTGTCCTTTTAAACCGCTGTATGGTCTTGGCCACCGTGCTAAAGCTCAGTTTCAGGGTCTTGGCAATCTTCTTATAAAAAATTCAAAAAGTGTGGCGCTATAAACTATGTGTAAAGGTGATAAGTAGATAATACAAAAAAATTATATTACATATTCAATGACTTCAAAAGCAGATATTCCGGTGTAAGTCAGAAGAAATCTACGTGAATGGATGTGACAGTGACAAATAATAACACTTAAATACATAAAATGAATTAGGTAGTGTAAAAGGTCACAAAATAATATTTAATATAAAATATAGAGTCCAAATGAGTGAACAAACAAAAGCAAAAAGTCTGTGATGGCAGTGCAAAAATTGATGGTAAACAGGTGTCTCCTGGGCATGCAGGGGGATTGTTCAGACCCGGCAACCTGGTAGATAGGTGGGCCGTAGGGAGACCAAAGGTGCACAGAGGATTGAAATCAGTGCCAGAACCATCACCAGAAACCGAGGAGGCTTACCAGAAAGATTGGCCTGAAATGGCGTATGCCACACAGGTCAAAAAGGCTTTATGATCGACCGGTCAAGGTATTATATCTGGTCAGATGACATCACACAGATGGGGGGAAGAAATCAGCACGGCTTCCTCGTCAATGGGTACACCATGGGCCAAGCGAATAATTTGTATAACATGTGAGGGATAAAAACACTCACATAGCGTGATAACGTTTCAACTTGGATTTATTTAAAAATGTTAAATCAAGATCAACTCACATTTTCAGAAGATAAAACAGGCATGTAATCTTGTAGCGGTAGTCATGAGGGGTCCACCCGACATGTTTCAACTAAACAGTCATCATCTGGGGTGTGGACCCCCTCATCCCACCGCTCTATATATAAACAATTAATGACCCCCACTGGAAGTGTCCGAAACCGGAAGTGCTTCGAATGACCTTCATTTCCGGTTCAGGGGGTACTAGTCTGCTAGTCGTTCCTTAGGATCTGAAGGGAACTGTATTATGGCATCTGTAATTTATTAGAAATCCCGATTTGCAATAAAAAAAGAAAGAATTAAAAAATGTATGAATACAGCTTGGCTTTGGTCCGGTTATTAAGTCCGGAACCAAGCCTCGCTGTCGTTTCAACATATCTGATAGGTGTGAGCGCAGCGACACCGCCGCGCTCCACACACTATACCAAGCCTCACTGTCAAGTCGCGCGATGACGTCACGCGCAGGTCGGAGTAGCGGCGGCTGTGCGTTCCACGCTTGGTTGACCAAGCCTCGCTTTAGGAACGCCAGCAACCACATCCGATCGGGTCATAACTTTGCAGAATTAAAAATGTATGAATACAGCTTAGCTTTGGTCCGGTTATTAAATCCGGAACCAAGCCTCACTGTCATTTCCACATATCTGATAAGGTGTGAGCGCAGCGACACCGCTGCGCTCCACACAATATCCCAAGCCTCACTGTCAGGTCGAGCGATGACGTCACGCGCAGATCGAAAGAGCGGCGGCTGTGCGCTCCATGCTTGGTCAGCCAAGCCTCGCTTTAGGAACGCCAGCAACCACATCCAATCGGGTAATAGCTATACAGGAACTGGAGCCCAGCCTAAATGACAGGTCGGAAGGACCGTCGGAATGTCATCACAGGGGGACGTATGTATTTATAAAATATATAGGGGCTTGGACAAGCAGAGTATGTGAAATTTGCTTAGGAGAACTTAAAAAATATGTAAATTACATTGAACATAAAAAAATTAATGAATGAAAAAATCGGTAATTATAATAAAAATGTGTAAAAAACGGGAACAAACTTACCCCGTGTATGTGTGGAAATCTAAACATAAGAACTGCCAGACACTGCCAATAGGGGACATCAGTACAGTCCATGACACGACTTATAAAGCACATATAGAGTACATGGACCCAATCATAAATATAGTATATTGTACAGTACATAATAATATGAATAAATTCAAATCTCATTAGTATTAGACTGAAATTAAAATAAAATACACTAAAAATGCCCATATTGGATATGGAAAGGAGAGAGATCAAAAGATAAGAGGAATCAAAAATTATCTATTTAGGCCTGATTGATAAAAGAGTTGATGTCTCATTCAACGTTAATACCTTGCGGGAAATGGGACCCCAACTCGTATATCCAATATGTCTCTAAACAGGAGACACCCCTAAGCGTCGACCCCCCCGCCAAGGAGCCGTATATTTGTCTATGATAAGGAACTGAGTGCCCGCAGGGTTCCTATCGTGACATTCCCTATAATGCCTAGGGACAGTATGTTTTGTGCTGCCTGCCTTAATTAGATTAATGTGTTCCGAGACACGTACAGTGAAGGATCTAATAGTGCGGCCCACATATTGTTTGCCACAAGGGCAAGTTATCAGGTATACGATCCCAGTAGTTGCACATGTGCTAAATTGTTTAATTGCATATGTGCGACCAGTTACAGTAGAGGAGAAGTCATGACTTGTCCTTCTGCCACAGGTGTTATACTGGCAAACCAAACATTTTTTACAGGGATGGAACCCTGTCCAATTATGAAAAAAGGATGGTTTTTTTGGTAAGTCTATAACGTTAGGAGCCAGCTTGCTCCTGAGGGATGGAACACCCCTAAAGACCACCTTAGGGGTCTCAGGTAGTAGTGGTCCTAATATTTTATCCGTTTTAAGGACATCCCAATGCCGTTCAAAAATCCTTTTGATGTGCTTATGTTGCATAGAAAAGGATGTCAAAAATGACCATTTGAATTCGTCATTAGGTTGTTTGGATTTATCCTGTAATAATGTCTGGCGATCCACCTTACAGGCATTCTCAATCTCTTTGTCCAAGTCGGGCAAACTATAGCCCTTTTCCACAAACCGATCCCTCAGCATCCCGGCCTGAACCATAAAGGTGTCACGGTCAGTGCAATTCCTGCGTAACCGCAAGAATTGGTTCCGAGGGACTGACTTTGGCTATATACCAACTGATAGCTGTCACCACAGTTCCTGGATAAAGTCAGTCCCTCGGAGCCAATTCTTGCGGTTACGCAGGAATTGCACTGACCGTGACACCTTTATGGTTCAGGCCGGGATGCTGAGGGATCGGTTTGTGGAAAAGGGCTATAGTTTGCCCGACTTGGACAAAGAGATTGAGAATGCCTGTAAGGTGGATCGCCAGACATTATTACAGGATAAATCCAAACAACCTAATGACGAATTCAAATGGTCATTTTTGACATCCTTTTCTATGCAACATAAGCACATCAAAAGGATTTTTGAATGGCATTGGGATGTCCTTAAAACGGATAAAATATTAGGACCACTGCTACCTGAGACCCCTAAGGTGGTCTTTAGGGGTGTTCCATCCCTCAGGAGCAAGCTGGCTCCTAACGTTATAGACCCACCAAAAAAAACATCCTTTTTTCATAATTGGACAGGGTTCCATCCCTGTAAAAAATGTTTGGTTTGCCAGTATAACACCTATGGCAGAAGGACAAGTCATGACTTCTCCTCTACTGTAACTGGTCGCACATATGCAATTAAACAATTTAGCACATGTGCAACTACCGGGATCGTATACCTGATAACTTGCCCTTGTGGCAAACAATATGTGGGCCGCACTATTAGATCCTTCACTGTACGTGTCTCGGAACACATTAATCTAATTAAGGCAAGCAGCAAAAAACATACTGTCCCTAGGCATTATAGGGAATGTCATGATAGGAACCCTGCGGGCACTCAGTTCCTTATCATAGACAAATATACGGCTCCTTGGCGGGGGGGGTCGACGCTTAGGGGGGTCTCCCGTTTAGAGACATATTGGATATACGAGTTGGGATCCCATTTCCCGCAAGGTATTAACGTTGAATGGGACATCAACTCTTTTATCAATCAGGCCTAAATAGATGATTTTTGATTCCTCTTATCTTTTGATCTCTCTCCTTTCCATATCCAATATGGGCATTTTTAGTGTATTTTATTTTAATTTCAGTCTAATACTAATGAGATTTGAATTTATTCATATTATTATGTACTGTACAATATACTATATTTATGATTGGGTCCATGTACTCTATATGTGCTTTATAAGTCGTGTCATGGACTGTACTGATGTCCCCTATTGGCAGTGTCCGGCAGTTCTTATGTTTAGATTTCCACACATACATGGGGTAAGTTTGTTCCCGTTTTTTACACATTTTTATTATAATTACCGATTTTTTAATTCATTATTTTTTTATGTTCAATGTAATTTACATATTTTTTAAGTTCTCCTAAGCAAATTTCACATACTCTGCTTGTCCAAGCCCCTATATATTTTATAAATACATACGTCCCCCTGTGATGACATTCCGACGGTCCTTCCGACCTGTCATTTAGGCCGGGCTCCAGTTCCTGTATAGCTATGACCCGATCGGATGTGGTTGCTGGCGTTCCTAAAGCGAGGCTTGGCTGACCAAGCGTGGAGCGCACAGCCGCCACTCTTTCGATCTGCGCGTGACGTCATCGCTCGACCTGACAGTGAGGCTTGGGATATTGTGTGGAGCGCGGCGGTGTCACTGCGCTCACACCTTATCAGATATGTGGAAATGACAGTGAGGCTTGGTTCCGGATTTAATAACCGGACCAAAGCTAAGCTGTATTCATACATTTTTAATTCTGCAAAGTTATGACCCGATCGGATGTGGTTGCTGGCGTTCCTAAAGCGAGGCTTGGTCAACCAAGCGTGGAACGCACAGCCGCCGCTACTCCGACCTGCGTGTGACGTCATCGCGCGACTTGACAGTGAGGCTTGGTATAGTGTGTGGAGCGCGGCGGTGTCGCTGCGCTCACACCTATCAGATATGTTGAAACGACAGCGAGGCTTGGTTCCGGACTTAATAACCGGACCAAAGCCAAGCTGTATTCATACATTTTTTAATTCTTCCTTTTTTTATTGCAAATCGGGATTTCTAATAAATTACAGATGCCATAATACAGTTCCCTTCAGATCCTAAGGAACGACTAGCAGACTAGTACCCCCTGAACTGGAAATAAAGGTCATTCGAAGCACTTCCGGTTTCAGACACTTCCAGTGGGGGTCATTAATTGTTTATATATAGAGCGGTGGGATGAGGGGGTCCACACCCCAGATGATGACTGTTTAGTTGAAACATGTCGGGTGGACCCCTCATGACTACCGCTACAAGATTACATGCCTGTTTTATCTTCTGAAAATGTGAGTTGATCTTGATTTAACATTTTTAAATAAATCCAAGTTGAAACGTTATCACGCTATGTGAGTGTTTTTATCCCTCACATGTTATACAAATTATTCGCTTGGCCCATGGTGTACCCATTGACGAGGAAGCCGTGCTGATTTCTTCCCCCCATCTGTGTGATGTCATCTGACCAGATATAATACCTTGACCGGTCGGTCATAAAGCCTTTTTGACCTGTGTGGCATACGCCATTTCAGGCCAATCTTTCTGGTAAGCCTCCTCGGTTTCTGGTGATGGTTCTGGCACTGATTTCAATCCTCTGTGCACCTTTGGTCTCCCTACAGCCCACCTATCTACCAGGTTGCCGGGTCTGAACAATCCCCCTGCATGCCCAGGAGACACCTGTTTACCATCAATTTTTGCACTGCCATCACAGACTTTTTGCTTTTGTTTGTTCACTCATTTGGACTCTATATTTTATATTTAATATTATTTTGTGACCTTTTACACTACCTAATTCATTTTATGTATTTAAGTGTTATTATTTGTCACTGTCACATCCATTCACGTAGATTTCTTCTGACTTACACCGGAATATCTGCTTTTGAAGTCATTGAGTATGTAATATAATTTTTTTGTATTATCTACTTATCACCTTTACACATAGTTTATAGCGCCACACTTTTTGAATTTTTTATTGTCAATTTTATCCTGAGTCTACGGTGTGTTGGCTGCTGTTTATATTTTCTAGCGCAGCGCTGTACTTGACCTCTACATACCTATTTGCAATCTTCTTATAGCCTAGGCCATCTTTACGTAGCACAACAATTGCTTTTTTCAGATCCTCAGGGAGTGTACGCTCTTTTGCTGCCGGTGGTTTAGGCATTAATGGCTGTGTGTGTTGCATTAGTTTGAGGGGACAGCAAATTTACACTGTTATACAAGCTGTTCACTCACTACTTTACATTGTAGCAAAGTGTCATTTCTTTAGTGTTGTCACATGAAAAGATATAATAAAATATTTATAAAAATGTGAGGGGTGTGCTCACTTTTGTGAGATAATATATATGTGGAGAATCAGGAAGACAATAGTATTTGATGACCTGATAAATCAATATCTTAGTAAATTATCACAATAATAAACTTCTGTGCTTATGCAGGGTGAAATCCCATTCATGTAAGTAACTACCTGTATATCACTTCTACAAAGCATTGGGGTTCACATAGAAGACTGCTTTAGGAATACAGGGTTAATTGCAGAATGTCTGGACTGTAGTAAAAGCTTTAAGGGCAATAAATTAGCACTGGTAAGACAGCAAAACAAATCCTACTAACTATGCATGTAAAGAAAAGTGGTTTGTAATTAGCAACAATCCTGATTACTTTTAGTCTGCAGATTTTCTCTCGATCACCTCCTTAATTAGGTCCCCTCCCACTTCCAGGCCCCATAGCAACTGCGTGAGTTGGGTATTCAAACTGAACATGGGTTTACAATATTTACTATTATTATTTTAAGCACACATTTTTTAGAGAGTGCATTTATTTTACTAAGTGAACAGCCTTTGGTACATCAATCCTGCAACAATAGTTAATGTAATATTGGAATACTCTTCCAAAAACAGAAAATTTGAGGAGAACATATAGTGAAATGAATGGTCAATCTTTACACGTTACAAAAAAGAAAGAATTAAAATAGTATTTTATTACTTTAATTTCAAGTAGGAATGACAAGAATGCTCCGCACCTCAAACGTGCTATGGAACAGTAGAGTGTAATGTATAGAACAATAGTTTGGGTTCATATCAAAGTGCATTGCAGTTTAAAAAAAAAAAAAAGCACATTATTCATTTTACTCATATACATAAAGCTAACAAATACCTAAGCTTTTTGCACTGAATCAAATACACTTGTCTCGACCCCAGGGTAGCTTGCACTATAAGTAACATATCCTTGTGTTTAACTCTTTGGATGGTCAGGGAAAACAAATGCATAAAGGTGAGAAAATACAAACCAAGTGAAGATAGAATAGGCATCTGTTGCCACAAGTATACTATCATCATGATGCCATGTCTCACTAGCAATAGAGATTTTTTTTGGGACTTTGACTCCTTCAATTAGCTACAATATACACACCTTATTTAAAGTCCCGACCCTCTTTCTTTATATACCTGATTAGGGATGGAGATGCATGTTATCATGCGTCTCATTCAAAGTGAAAACATGAACAAGTATTTATTTGTTTGCCATGATTGAGTAGGTACATAGCAGACAATACATGCAATAGTGGCACATAGTGGCACATAATATAACAAATCATGTATCCAAATCATTTACATGTTAAAAGCATAGAATATACAATAATATTGTCCTCAATAATAAAAAAAATCACTCTAATATAGCAGTTATAATCCACAGTATTGCCTGGATCCAAAGACCATGTATGTATTGCATCTAGGTTAAACCTGACGCGTTTCATGGGATCTATCCAATCATCAGGGGTGGATGCATGATACATCTATAAGAAGAGTTAAGTATATCAAAATCAACCATTCATGGACAAAAATTGGAAAAGAAAGAATATACATACAGGGAGGATAAAATAGTCATCCCTGTAAAGACTCACATATCTGCTTAGTGTGAAACAAACACACCGCCAGGGTGCTAGGGCCGAAATGAATGCCTGGTCCGGAAGCTGTGGTAATAGGGTCCAACAGGAACACAGGGAGCATGAATGTAAGTGTAACCCAGAGTGTCTGGAGGAGTAGGACAGATGGGCTCCATTCTGTGGATCAATAAAAATATGAAATGCCAAATGGTACTAAAAATATAAAGATGTAAGCTAATCTAAGAGAGGAGCCCAAATAAAGGGAGTATAAACTGATATCAAAATAGCGTAAGTCCCCAGAAATTGGTAAAATCCTGGGAATAAAACTACATATGAAATAAATGTCATAATGATAGTGGTAGTTACCTGGTGTTGCTGATATAGGAGTAAGGACCAGCGATGTCTGGTGCAGACTGCACAAGATGTGTATCAGTCAGAGAACTGACTGTGAATGAAAGAAGTGTGTTTAAATGCTCCCTATGTAATGAGTGGACCCCGCCCTGGGGGAGTGAAAACCAGTAATAACAGGTGCAGACTACACAAATTATGTGTCAGTATAGGAACTGTCTGTGAATGAAAAAAAAGGCTGTTTAAATGCTCCCTATGTAGTGAGCGGACCCCACCCAGAATCACGCAATGCATGACATTTAGAATGGGCACCAGAGTCAGGGCGGAAGCCGCTCACTGAACCCCAGACGTCCATCCCACCGTCAGCCAAGATGGTGACACCTGCTTGTGTCAACAGAGGGTGCCAAGGCATCGACTGCACAAGCGGCAGCGTGGTGCCGAAGCAAAGGCGGAACAGCCCCGCCCACATCCCCACACCCAACGTGAATTGTGTAGGGGGGACAGGGGAGGGGCGCCGAGAAGGCATCGCAGCTCCCGGAGGGAATAAGGCAAAAAAATCGGTCCAACACCCCAGCAGTGCGCATGTGGACACAGGCCACAGAGTGTTAGAAAAAAATGTGTTTAATGCATTTGTCTTAGAATGGTACATGGAAGAAGGATTAAAACAAGATAGAGAAATGAACTGCCCATAAGGGAGATCAGTCATGATTAATATGAGGACATTGAGGGTCATGATCCAACGAAAAAAACTACTCACTACACCCCCATCCCTAATCTGTTGCAATAAAGGGGGTTTTTGGGACTTTGAATAAGACGCATGATAACATGCATCTCCATCCCTAATCAGGTACATAAAGAAAGAGGGCCAGGACTTTAAATGAGGTGTGTATATTGTAGCTAATCAAAGGAGTCAAAGTGAAAACATGAACAAGTATTTATTTGTTTTCCATAATTGAGTAGGTACATAGCAGACAATACATGCAATAGTGACACATAGTGGCACATAATATAACAAATCATGTATCCAAATCATTTACATGTTAAAAGCATAGAATATACAATAATATTGTCCTCAATAATAAAAAATCACTATAATATAACAGTTATGATCCACAGTATTGTCTGGATCCAAAGACCATGTAAGCATGTATGTGTTGCGTCTAGGTTAAGCCCATCGCGTTTCATGGGATCTATCTAATCATCAGGGGCGGATGCATGATACATCTATAAGAAGAGGTAAGTATATCAAAATCAACCATTCATGGACAAAAATTGGAAAAGAAAGAATATACATACAGGGAGGATAAAATAGTCATCCCTGTAAAGACTCACATATCTGCCAGGATTTTAACAAATTCTGGGGACTTACGCTATTTTGATATCAGTTTATACTCATTTTATTTGGGCTCCTCTCTCAGATTAGCTTACATCTTTATATTTTTAGTACCATTTGGTATTTCATATTTTTATTGATCCACAGAAAGGAGCCCATCTGTCCTACTGTTCCAGACACTCTGGGTTACACTTACATTCATGCTCCCTGTGTTCCTATTGGACCCTATTACCACAGCTTCCGGACCAGGCATTCATTTCGGCCCTAGCACCCTGGTGCTGTGTTTGTTTCACACTAAGCAGATATGTGAGTCTTTACAGGGATGACTATTTTATCCTCCCTGTATGTATTTTCTTTCTTTTCCAATTTTTGTCCATGAATGGTTGATTTTGATATACTTACCTCTTCTTATAGATGTATCATGCATCCGCCCCTGATGATTGGATAGATCCCATGAAACGCGCCAGGCTTAGTGACTCTTAGATGTTATAGACTGAAGGGCTGGATCCCTTGTTGCAACTTTCAGAAGCATCTCCAGTATGGGACTTAAGCAGTGCACTTGGTTGTGTCTTATAGGACACACAGAAGGTATTTTTTATTTTATTTTTATTTAAAGCTAGAGAATAGGTGAGAGGTGGGTGGGAGCGAGGAGAGATGGGAGAGGGGATTGTCATGCCTGGGGATGGGCTTTAAGCACATTCTAGGCACCACCTTTTTGCTGTTCCATTTAATTTACCTAACTGGCTCTCTTACAGCTGTGCTGCATGTGAGGCCTGTGATATCACTGTTCCTGGCTATCAATCTTCTCATGAGTTCCTCAGCTTTGGTGGACTTGTCAATGTTCTCCCTTAAAGTTAAATCTTCATTGGAGTTTAGGCTTTTAATAGAGAGACTTGGTGTTGTGTTCTTTTCACCCTTGATAGCTTACATAATAGGTTCTCCTGTGCTTTGTGGTCCAGAGCAACAGCAAAGGCTGTAGTGGAAGCTTACTCTTTTTGTTTACATATATGTTTATTTAAAACCCTAAAATACCCTGTTGGTACTTGTGACACAACTTTTCATTGTGAACAGTTTTTCTTTTTATTATCAGCACTTACCTGCATAACAAGGCAGACAAGTATCCTCAGTCATACATCACTGTTGAGTAGCAGTAATATGATGGATTATTTATTTGGGCATAGTGATATAGCAGTACATCTCATTGAACAGGTTTTAAAACTTTGCTAAGAAAATGCAGATTCAGCTGGTGACAGTATGCTTAAAATGAAATAAATGACATTGTTGTGCAGAGCAGAATATCATATTTTAATAGGCATGTCAGCTTAATCCATCAAAATGCACCCACAGCTCCAAAATTTAGTTGATTGACAGTATAACATTGATTAACTGATTTGTTTTCTTTTGTCACGCAAATGCCACAAAAATTAGTGTTTAGAGATGCAGACATCTATCTTTATGGTTATACAATAACCACCTGCTGCTCTTTAATTTAAATTGAAGGAAACTTATGTGGTATGTGGAGCAAGCAAGTATCAACATTTACTGTACCAGCGTGCATCTTATATCACATTGCTTAGCTCTTTGCAAAAACAAGGAACTGCAAATCCAATAAAATTGCAAATTTCACTGTATTTCACAATATCCTAAATAAACATGTACAGCATGCATTTTTCTTTCTGGCATCAAATATTAATCTGTCCATGGTCGGAAATGTGCTTTCCATCTTCTGTGTGCTCACATAGAGTAAACACTTGGGAGATTGCTATTGCAGACCTTTCATTCTCTACCAGAGTCAAGAGCATGACAAATTCTTCTTCTAATTACTCCTGTCACTGTTTGCCTTCTAATACTGTAAATCCTCCATCACATAGTTTTTTTTTCAGATTCAGGATTAGCTTCCTTTGCTACCATACAAATTATTGTAGGTGCGGGAAACAGCAACATAAAATATGCATATTCAGTTTTGGAGCTGTGTTTTCAAATGAATCTAAACAAGTGTTTTCTTTGTTAGCACAAACAGTATGTTTCATTCCCTTTAATGACACTCTATCAAACTGTCAACATGCTAAAATTATTTTATGCTATAATTATCTAGCCAAATATAATGAATATATCTCCGACAACACCATCAAGTAAGTGCACATAGAAAATAAAATTCAGTCCTATTTGTGTGTGTGTTTTGTAAAGCCATCTTTCATTGCTTAATAAATGCCTTTGCTCACATTTATAAAAATGACTAGCAAAAGTGTATCTGTTCATTGAACGGTAAATGCAAACAAAGAAATGAAAGAATAAAAGAATACATACATGTTAAAAAAATAAAAATAAAATATTTGTGTGTTGATCTATTCAATATAATTTTGACAAATATATTTCTTGAATGATATACCATTTTTATAAAATGCCTTAAATATAGGGGGTGCAGGATGTCACCATGGGGTTGATTTACTAAAGGCAAATAGACTGTTCACTTTCCAAGTGCAGTTGCACTCTGCAAGGGGATTTTTCTCAGAGCTTGGTGAATGAAGTGAAGCTCTGCTGACTTCCATCATCCAATCATGTGCAAGAAAACACACTGCTTTTTTTGGTTTGCCTTGCACATGATTAGGTGTTCTTTAAAAAGTGAAGTGTTTACATATTCACTAAGCTCTTGGGAATATTCCCTTGCAGAATAAATTTTCATTTCAAAATTAACAGTGTATTTGCCTTTACTAAATCAACACCCATAAATCTAAAGCCAACATCTATTAGTCTATGGGGGTGCAACTAGCAAATAGTCCAAAAGAGAAAGTGGGATGTAGCTATCAGTCAGGAAGTAGGGAAGTTTATATTGCTGTTTACCAGATTAAGGGGATTTTGGTAAGTACTAGTCATGACTAAAACTGCCCATAGATGGATCGAAATTCAGCTGGAACCAAATTAATTTTGATATGTCTATGGGCAGGCTGATTGTTTTGAAGTTGATTCATTGATTGACTTTAGGACAACCAGCATGTTGGGATTTGTTTGCATGATCACTGCGTGCAGCTATAGCCACCAGTAGTGATCATTGTATTCTGCTGGTGGGGAAGGCCCAATCGGCAAAACACAATAGCTCTGTGGGAGGAATTCCACCATCAACACTGACTGTGTTGATGGGAAAATAAAGCAATTTTCTTTCCTTCAACTCGTGGTTAAAGAAAATAAAATTGCATAATGTATTGCCTGCCTAAGAAGGGCTTCTAGATACCATTATTGGAAGGCTGGTGGTGTCAGTCCACAAAACCTATGGCACTGAACTCTGTTTATCACCACAAGTAGGTGTGCCATGAATGCTGGTTTTATGTAGTATTATTTTTAAAGTGCTGCATTACAATGCATGTTTTAATGTGCATTTCTTAATTTTATTGCATGTTTTTCTAAGCATTAAAACACAGAGGATACCATGCAACACACAGTAAAGTGCTGAAAGAAGCACAGCATTTATAAAACTATATTCCAATCCAGCCAAAAAGATTTGGTAAACATAAATCAACCAACATCATAACACGTCACCTCTATTTTCCCTACCTGCAGTATAAATCTTCTTCTCCTCTGAAATCACCTACCTTGCATATATTCCCATAATAATCAAAATATGCCTCCCATGCAGAAATTTATAGCCACCAAAACAGACCCCCATCCAGCCTCTGGCAACAGCACCTATCCTATCTCTACTGTTATAATCCTCAGCAAGCCCCCTGCCCTTTAACTAGTGAGAAAATCCTTCTGTGTATTTATTGAAAATAATGTAAGCACATGTGGGATCAAAATCCTGTTTTGTCTACTATAGAAGGGGTTGATTTACAAATAAATTGCGCACTTTGCACATGCAGATGCACTCATTTTCCCCAGAGCTTAGTAAAAGTAGTGAAGCTTCACTTTGTAAAGAATACCCAAATCAGGTGCAAGGGGAAGTAAAAAACAAACTGAAAAACTGAATTTTTGATTGCACATGATTGGATAATGGAAAACAGCAGAGCCTCACCCCGTTCACTATGCTCTGGGAAAAATAAGTGCAACTGCACTTGCAAAGTGAATAGTCTATTTGCCTTAATAAATTAACCCCAATGATGTCACCATTTTATCGACAGACTAGAGAAGGGGTGTCCAACTCCAGTCCTTGATTTGGAGTTTTTTAATTCTTTGTAAGCCTTACTAAATGTACTGCTGTCTGTTAGAAAAATACAGATACTCTTTGTTTAACGACTTACCTTTTTAACGACCACTAGGACTTACGACCAGCTCTCCCCACCCGAACAATGCGCTATACATCATTGTATTGTACAGTACAGAATTTTCGTTTGTGTTCTGTACTTATGCAAATTAAAACAACGTTATTGAGCTGGAGTTTTGTATTTAGACCTTTTTTCACAATACAATACAGTATAGTAGTTAGGAATGCTTAAAATATTGATTACATGTGGCTGCTCGTTTAACGACCTGGTCGTTGGAATGGCACCTGGTCGTTAAGTGAGGAGTACCTGTACTAAAAATGTTTTTGGGTCCTGGCTCTCAAAGACTGGAGTTGGAAACCCCTGGACTAGAAGATTTCTATTTTTTCATAAACTTCTTTAATAAGAAAAGCTTTATTTTCTAATGGTATTTGTTTTTGTTTTTTGTGTATATCCCCTTCCCTATGTGCACACCATTTATTTTTATTTGCCATATTGATACAACCTGTAGAATTGCTGTCGATATATAAACTACCAACGTGGTAAGAAAGATTTTTCTTCCTTCCTGATTATTCCAATTTTTCCTTGAAGTACTTGGGGTAAGCATACTCTTCTTGCTTGATCATCATTCCAACACCATTAACAGCACGGAAAGTGAGCTTTGTGAAATCAGATCTTGTACCTTTCTGGTCAGAGCCTAATCACAGTCTGGATGATTTAGAGTGATTGGCTGTGGTTGCGAACGTGACCTCATGTTGACCTTCTTTCATATCAAGCAACAATTTGGTACATGATACAAATAAAAGGTTAAACACTCTATTTCTATGTGAGGATGGTCTCAAGCTACGTTAAATTGCCAGTTTCTTTTTTGGCATAATTTTTTTCTGCCTTTGTTTCTTATCTCAATGTGCTTAAGTCTGTACATTTTATTGGTTTAAATTTAACTGTGAATCGTTTTTGAATGGCAAAAGAGTAAAATTATATTTATTAGTGCACCTGGATATTTGCACATGTATTTCCTTTGCACAAATTATTACTATAAGGTCTTCAGTCATTAGTATTAACTACCATAGCATTTGTAAAAACACATTAGCTTGCAAATATAAATTCAAGTGAATGCATGAACACTATTATGCAATTACTGACAACTATTGTAAATGTTTACTAAATATATTGTAATACCAGCATCCTGACTTTGAAATCACTTGAGATAGGTGGCCTAAATTGACATTTTCACACACATATGTAGAGTCCACAAATCAAATTTTAGACTGATCACAGCCAGAATTTTTATATTTCTAGATTTAGAAAAAGCATTAACAGTATTTCCAGTATACATGAACAAAGACAGCTTGTCCACAATAATAAAAGCAATCCTAGTCTGTCTTACTGTAGCTACACTTAAAGCCCCTTTAAGGGAAAGGGACAATGGATTTGATTTACTAAGGCAAATAGGCTGTTTCTTAGCATGGACATTTTTACTTAGCAATGGCATTTCCGTTAGTAAAGTGCATGTAATGAAAAATCATGTTTCAAAGAATACCCAATCATGTTAAGAAAAAAAAACAGTATTTCCCTTGCACATGAGTGGAGGATGAAACTTATTAGAGATTTCCCTCATTTGTTAAACTGAAAGAAAATTAATTTGCAAAATGAACAGCCTATGCGTCTTTTGTAAATACATTTCTGTGTGCTGGTGGTTCTGTCGACAACATATCTATCCAAGGATCCAGATGTTTAGGCTTCACCAATGATTATGTGTGTCTAGGAGATCCCCGTGAATGCAGCTGCCACTTTTTCAAAAAAACACCCATGGTACATTGTTGCCAACATTGTAAAAAAATTTATAGGGACACTTTTTTGTCTGTAGGCGGAGTCCTTTTATAATTAGGGGGCTGTCATTCGTCTGTAGGCGTGGCATAGTGCAGGGGAAAATTTGGTGTGTGAAGCGTGGGCGTGGTTTAAACTAAATGTTAGGCATGCCTTAAAGGGGGTGTGGTTAGAGTCTGAGATGTAAGAGGGGTGGAGGGAGAAGGAAGAGAGGGATGGAGTCCCTCATGGAACACCGGGACAAAGCCAATTTCCCGTGAATTTTCCCAGAACATGGTAAGACCAAGATTTAGGTCTGAATACTGTGAATGTCCAAGGAAAATTGGGACTGTTGGCAAGTATGATGGTATAATAGGCTATGGTTAGGTTACCTTTCCAGGATCAAACTGTATACCTTCCTTGTCAACTGACTCTCACAATATCAAAAAGAGGATAAAACTTATAAAATGTTGTAACTATGGGGCCACAGTTAATAAAAACATATACTTATTTACTTACCTGCTTGTTCCAGGTCAATTAATTTACTAAAGGAGTTGACATTCTTCAAGCAATAGACTAAGTGATGATGCACTTCAATTACCCAGTTAGGTGAAAAGCTAATTCCTGTTTATATTTTTTTTTCATCTGTACATGATTGCGTATTTAAAGTGAATGTAACAAACTTTATTGAATTAAGATTTCATAACTTCTTTAGGAAAATCTCCCTATATTAAAGTCAGAGACAGCAAGGCAACTAACATTTTTAAAAGAAAGTCAGACTTTTGTGTATGTAACCATTTTTCATTCATAAAGTATAGCACAAATAGCAAAGCAGATAACATGCAGTATTCATATGTTCAATTTGTTAATAAAATAAGCTAAACAGAGCTGACAATAAACTAAGACACATAAAAAGAAATACAAGTCCTATATGAAGCAGGCATTTAAAGTAATAACGTATTTACACATCAGTTTGGCGAATACATTTTGGTCAATATCTGTTTACCCTAGACATCAAATTTTGATAATGTTTTTTAGTTTGTCTTTCCTCAGAGGAGGGGACTTTTTACTGATTAATACAGAATAAAATTAAATTGAGCTGTCCTAAAAAAACAACAAAATTAAAAACAGGGATGTAATGCAAAGACTTGGGTTTTCATGCAAAAACCTGTTTTAATTATCAGCTGTGCCCCTTGCATACTAGGAACATATTCTTCAGCTGGCCTTGACATCTCTCTAACTTAAAATTAAGCTTGCCGCTCTTGGCGCTAAGCCCCAACCCTGTCATTCAAACAATTAAGTGCAGGGCTCATACTGCCCACTAAGTATATGTTCATAGATACTTCAATAAAATCAAAGAGCATGGCCTAGGCTGGCACTTCAGCAATGAGGCTATATTATGTACTTTTTGGGCCAGATCAAATTCACTTTAAAGAAAAATTGCCATGAGAGAAATATGTAAGCTGCCAGGCCACCATGCTGATTTAACCCTTTCACTGCCATGCCCTGCCTTTGTCCTCAGGTGGAAAGGTCATTTTGCTATTTTTCACTTTTTATCATGTTTTACACATTTTTACTTGCAGCTTTGAAAGTTTCTAAAAAAACACAACAGTTGTGCAAATGTTAAAACAAAATTTTCTATAAAATACACTAAAATCGATATTAGTGCTCACAAACACAACATAACTTACAAAAGTCCTTTCAAATCTAAAAGATAAAATGGTAATGAGGTAATAAATATACAATTTACCAAATATAACAATTTTGCAAATTGGTAAAAATCTGGAGTATGGCATTCATTTTATTGTAATGCAGCATGTTACAACATGCAGTAACACACTGTCCCACTAAAAGTTAAATCAATGCAATTAAAAGTTTTTAAAAAAGAAAAAAAAAATCAAGCACTGTAATGTGCTTTACCAATGCACTTCAGCACATATTAACAATGTATACTAGTGTGGGGGTGTTATGCACAACATCACACACATCTGCTGTTATGAATGAGCCCTTAAGCCGCGTACACATGATTGGATTTTCCGACGGAAAATGTGTGATGACAGGCTGTTGGTGGAAAATCCGACCGTGTGTATGCTCCATCGGACAATTGTTGTTGGATTTTCCATGGACAAATGTTGGATAGCAGGTTTTAAACGTTTCCGCGGACAAATCTGGATTTTTTGAGCGTGTGTACACTAGTCCGTCAGACAAAAGTCCAAAGTACAAACACGCATGCTTGGAAGCAGAAGCAGTTGGTCTTGTAAACTAGAGTTCGTAATGGCTAATTAACATTTGTGACGTGGCAAATTATGAAATCTCGAAATGCAGCGCACATTCTCTTCTTCTTAAATGGGATAATAATGAAACTGCTTTGCTGGTGATACTGATAAGGGTTATTGCAAACACATTTTCAAAGGCTTTTTTTTAGTGATATCAAGAATAATATTTTTTTTTTTTTTTTTTTTTTTGGGCAAGTTACCACAACACCATTATCCTATAGTTTTTAAGATAAAAGATACAACTATGTTGGTGTCCCTTGTCAATTTTACATTGTATTTTTTTAAATGTAACTGCCTAGTCCCAAATTGTCATTTGAAGTCAAATACATAGCCAAGTATTATTCTCCACAATTTTTTTAATGTGCATTAAAAAAAGAAAACAAATAAAATGAGACATGTTATCTGCCAATAGAACTTAAAGCGAAGTTCTGCCTAATTTTTTTCTTTTTTAAAGTCAGCAGCTGACTTTTAAAATAAGGACACTTACCTGTCCAGGGCACCTGCGATGTCGGCACCCGAAGCCAACCCGTTCCTCGGCTCTCGGGTGGAGGTGCCGCCATCTTCGGTAAGAAAATCAGGAAGTGAAGCCTGATTAGGTGAAATGTGTCAGAGGGTGGTCCTGGAGTGGGGGCTGCCATTGCCATGCACAGTGGCTTACCTCTTTTACATTGGCATGGTACTGAAAATGGAAAGCTTTTATTCATATAGTTTAAAGTTTAGTCAAAAGAAAAAAAAGAAAATCAGCTTAAATGATAATACTTACATTCAATGCAAATTATCCCTTTTTCTTCTGGCTGGTATATTAGTTGAAATACAAAGATCTCTGTCCACCCATAACCCCACAAGCCATAATATTTTGGTTCTGTGGGGGTTAAACAGAGTACTGGACCTGTGACAGGCACTCATTAAGAGTTCCAACCATGTCTGCCCTTTCTGTCCCCCTCCATCATTCACAGAAGCTTCTATCAATGAAATGCAACCTATGAAGGGAGGACGGGCAGATGAATGAAAGGTGTTCTCCATTCATAATACAGTTTTCACTGATGGAAGCTATAGTACAGCTTCTATGAATGGAGGAGGGAGGTGGAAAGGGCAGGCATATTGGGCACTCGTGATGGGGCCCAGCGCTCATATTTACCCCATTAGCACAGTAAGATTAAAGCTGTGGGGGTATGGTGGGGCAGAGGACTTCATATTTCAACTAATAAACCAGCCAGCATCACATGGGACACTTTGCATTGAATGTTACCACTGTCCCTTGCGCTGATTTTTTAAGTTCATGTTGATTAAATGTTGGCTTTAAATCTTAAAAAAACAAAAAATGTTGCGGTGGTCGTTTAAACACGTGTTAGCTGAAGTTGGGCATTAACTAGTTGTTCTCTTATTTAAAGTCTTTTAAAAACTATATGTTCATCTTAGATTACGCTGTCCCACAAAGAGCCCAACACTGCTGTACTATTTTAATGCAATGTTGTCATCCTGTTAAAGGAAGAAAAATAAAAGACCTGCTGGCAGTATTAAAAATGTTACAGGAGGCTTTAGGCACAATTTCACCACCTTGGAGGAATACTGCTCTAAGGAAGGAACCCTACCAAGGGTCCTCTCCAAGACCTACAACTTATTGAACTCTCCTATTGAACAACCAGATCTGAAACACTGGGAAACAGATCTATGACACACTTTTATGATAAAACAAAAACAAAACATTATTAGGTTCTCTCTTAAATGATTCATTTGCACGAAAATCCAGGAAATCAATTTTAAAATTCTAACGAGGTGGTACCCTACACCATACCACATAAATTCTACCCTAACAAAACAGATGGCTGCTGGAGATGCCAGGAGGGAAGGGGAATGCTACTCCACATTTTTTGGTTTTGCCCTTGAATTGAACTCTTCTGGAAAGAGGTACGGAGGATTATTCAGGAGTTCACTTATTTTGAGATCCCTGCCAATCCAGCTTTTTTCTTATTGCATGTTTTGACAATCCCTGTAAGGTAAACCGGACCTCCACCACCAAAAGGCCAGTGCGGATACCTGCTCATGCTCGAACACATTGCACCCGTGCTAATATTCATGAGCAAAGGACTAACAGAATGCCCGCAATGCTAGTTTGTCGCGCACGGGTATGTGCACTGCGCACATTGGTGCGTGAACGATGCCCACGTGCGTACGTGCGTACACACACCAATTAGCACTCAGCGCCCAGTGGCCTTTTTAAACTGCTCTGTTACTGCAAACAAGTGCTGGATGATCTTCAGCTCCTTCCTGAACCACCAAGTCCTGATCCGTTGTTTTTATTTGTTCGTGTATGACCCGGCTTGTCTTTGGACTTCCCCTCTGCTTGCTCCTTTACTTTGTTATCTGGTATCCTGACTTTGGCCTGTTTATTGGACTTGATCTGCCTGCTGACTTGGAACTGCATTGCCCGGCTGTTACCCAACCTTGGCCTGCCCTCTGGACTTCCTTTTGCCTGCTGATTCTGTGCCCTGCTGCCCGGTTGTTGCTGACTACTGCTCTTCTCCTGGTTCTGCTCCTGTCCACGCTCTGGTGCCCAGCTGCTTCCATTTTCTGCTCCAAGGACTGTGACTGCCAGCTCTACTCACCTTCGGAGGGGAAATCACCAGCCAGCTACCCGGCACCCGTGCCACTCCTTGCCTTTACACTTTCTGTTCCCACCTTCAGGAGTGTACGAGAAGCAAGGAAGGTCTCCATCACATTCCAGTCTCCACCAGGTACGTGATAATCCTTGAGAAAATCTATAAAAAGTCCATAATACGTCACCTGCTAAATGCCGCCAAATCTTGTATACCTTTGAATTGGAAAAACCTGCATTCTCCTACTATCAGATGCTGGCTACAAAAAGTGGAAGAAATCAACAAAATGGAAGAGTTGATATTAATGGCACAACATAAACATGAAACGTACTCCAAGAGATGGAGACTGTGGAATATGCTTGTCTTTTCTGATGAGGGGAAAGCGCTGCTAAGTTAATAACCAACCCAACGGACATCACCATCTGCATACTGTCTATGTGATGTGCCATCGCAAAACTTCAGATCCCCCTCACCTCATCCCCTGTCCCTACTCTCCCCCCAAAAAAAAATTTGCATAATATATGTAATTTTTTGCCCATTGATGAAATGTACTGTATTGGACTTGTGTGAAGTATGGGTTTACTTTACGGCATCCATAGACAAAAAATATTATTTACTCAATCTGTATGATTTTTACCATGAATAAATAATGATGTAACAGCGCTAAAGTCAGTGGATATAATAGTAAAATGACATAGTCCAAAGTATTTGAATGGATTGCTCTCTCTATCTATAGGTAGATGGATCATTTAATCCATATAGAGGGTAGGAAATAATAATAGTCCATAGAGAAAAAAAGTCTATAATATGTGGATAGTCCGTAATGTGGATGGATGTGGGAGCCAGGGAAGTCTGTGCAACCAGGATACCAAGGGCAGCTTCCTGTAGAGTGAAGTCAGCTCTCCATGCGTACATAAAAAATCCAAAAAAAGAAAGCGCCTCTTCAGTATCAAAGGTTTATTATAGTATAAAAGCAATTTAAAACACTTACATAAAAGTTGACGAATTGCCGCTTCCATAAAGAACTGAACCCAAAGTGTGTCATAAATCCAATAGTGTGGGGCTGATGTGTGCCGAGCGGACGGCCGCGGACCTCCGCTCAGAGATGCCGGCTGTGTAAGCGGTGATGTGGCGAAGTCACTTCCGCGTTCCAACAGACCACGTGGATGACGACGTCACTCGGGTCATTCAGGTTCGCTGGGGACCACTACGCGTTTCTGAGCATGCGCGAAGCTCGTAATGAGCATGCGCGCTCCTTTTTCAAGTGTGTTAGGGGACGCAAACCAGGAAGCTTAAATAGCTAAGTATAAAAGGCAATTACCAATCAGAATAGATCGGAATGAAGGAAAAGGGGAGGAGGAACAATGTCTGGGAGGGTTGAAGGACTGTAATAAGGATAAATTCTCTATGGATTACAAATTTGTGTGAAGATATATCAAAAAAAAAAATATATATATATATATATATATATCATACATTTATATAGGGATAAAATAAAATATATTTGATATAAATAGTAAATAATAAAAAATAAAAAAATACACAAAATGCAGTAAAAAAAAAATATATATAGTGAAAAAAATGATAAAAAGCAAAAAATCAATCAAAAATCATTAATGCTAATTTTTCAGGAGACATAAAAGACAGATATGATGGCTAAGTATACCAATGTGATTGGTGGTTAAAAAATGTGTATACATATATGTATATAAAACATAAAATAAAATGTCTACATATATGTACATATATATATATATATATATATATATATATATATATATATATATATATATATATATACAGAATTATGTTACTTCTGTGACTGAATGGAATCAATAAATATATTCTAAATAATGGTATTAACCTCCAATTCCTCGTTTAACCCATTGGGAGCTAAAGTGTCCAGAATAAAAATCCAAAAAGTTTCACGCTCACATAATTTAGAAAAACGCTCGGACTCAGATAATTTCCGTGGAATGGACTCAATTACCCATACCTGTAGGCCGGCAGTGGACATCAGTACAGGTATGGGTAATTGAGTCCATTCCACGGAAATTATCTGAGTCCGAGCGTTTTTCTAAATTATGTGAGCGTGAAACTTTTTGGATTTTTATTCTGGACACTTTAGCTCCCAATGGGTTAAACGAGGAATTGGAGGTTAATACCATTATTTAGAATATATTTATTGATTCCATTCAGTCACAGAAGTAACATAATTCTGTATATATATATATATATATATATATATATATATATGTACATATATGTATACATTTTATTTTATGTTTTATATACATATATGTATACACATTTTTTAACCACCAATCACATTGGTATACTTAGCCATCATATCTGTCTTTTATGTCTCCTGAAAAATTAGCATTAATGATTTTTGATTGATTTTTTGCTTTTTATCATTTTTTTCACTATATATATATATTTTTTACTGCATTTTGTGTATTTTTTTATTTTTTATTATTTACTATTTATATCAAATATATTTTATTTTATCCCTATATAAATTTATGATATATATATATATATATATATATATATATATATATATATATATATATATATATATATATATTTTTTTTTTTTTTTTGATATATCTTCACACAAATTTGTAATCCATAGAGAATTTATCCTTATTACAGTCCTTCAACCTTCCCAGACATTGTTCCTCCTCCCCTTTCCCTTCATTCCGATCTATTCTGATTGGTAATTGCCTTTTATACTTAGCTATTTAAGCTTCCTGGTTTGCGTCCCCTAACACACTTGACAAAGGAGCGCGCATGCTCATTACGAGCTTCGCGCATGCTCAGAAACGCGTAGTGGCCCCCAGCGAACCTGAATGACCCGAGTGACGTCATCATCCACGTGGTCTGTCGGAACACGGAAGTGACTTCCCCACATCACCGCTTACACAGCCGGCATCTCCGAGCGGAGGTCCGCGGCCGTCCGCTCGGCACACATCAGCCCCACACTATTGGATTTATGACACACTTTGGGTTCAGTTCTTTATGGAAGCGGCAATTCGTCAACTTTTATGTAAGTGTTTTAATTTGCTTTTATACTATAATAAACCTTTGATACTGAAAAGGCGCTTTCTTTTTTTGGATTTTGTATGATTTTTACCAGATCAGACAGCTATTGCGAGTCTATGGGTACAATATAATTGTGATGGGGTCTGGGAAGAAGAGTTGACCAGAAACCTGAATGTTAGTGCAATTGTGACTTTGTATGAGATTCATTTATCCTGTGACTGAGAGCTGCAGATTACAAACATGGGGTAGCATACTTAACCTTAGATGTGTTTTTCCAGAAGAGGATGACAGGGTATAGAACAAGAAAGCCAAAAAATGACAAGTTGCACCTAGCCTGTATTTGCATAATTATTTTTTGTGATAAAACCAATACGCTGACTTTTTGAAAGTGAGACCCACAGTCTTTTTTAACTGCCTCTTTTTGAAACATTATCGCAATGCTGAAAAATAGAAGAGCTTGAATACGTGCTTTTTGCCCTCCCGTTAGCAGTATACCAACCCATAAACCAATATTACTATTTTGTAGGGCACTATAGTAGTTGAATATGATTTACTAAAGTACTTACGAATGTTTACTCAATAAATTGTGTGAATATTCACTTCAATTATTTGATAATTTGAAGATGAAATAAGTAAACTGGAATTTTCTTTTCAGATGATTAGATAATTGCAGTGAATATTCACACTATTTATTAGGTGAACATCATCAACTCCTTTAGCAAATCAGCCTCTTTCAGTTAGGGCCCATAAGGAAGTTAATTGTATAAAATGGACTGGGGTCAGGCACAGTAAGGTCCCAGTATCAAAGTAGAACTAAACCAAAGAGTGACAGAGAAGTGTTTTTTTAGGCTTTAAAAATAAGAACAGGCTTATTTGGTGCCTGTTCTTTAGCTAGACAGTTGCTTATAAATAAATGTTCATAGGCTGAAGGTAACTAAACTTTATTGTTATAATGCTGTTGTAGCAATAAAATGTTATCCTTCAAGACTTAAATGGGCATAAGAACTGGAGAAAAGTTTTATTAACCACTTGACCTCTGGAAGATTTACCCCCCATTACCAGATCATTTTTTTGTGATACGGCACTGCATTATTTTAACTAACAATTGTGCAGTCGTGCGACACTGTACCCAACTACAATTTTTGTTCTTTTTTTCCCACAAATAGAGCTTTCTTTTTAGGTATTTGATCCCTTCTGCAGTTTTTATTTTTTTGCACTATAAACAAAAAAGCAGACAATTTTGAAAAAAAAAATATATTTTTTACTTTCTGCTGTAAAACTTACCCAATAAAAAAATGTAAAAAATCTAATTTCTTTATCAATTTAGGCCAATATGTTTTCTGCTACATATTTTTGGTAAAAAAATCCTAATAAGCGTATATTGATTGGTTTGCGCAAATGTTATAGCATCTACAAACTATGGGATATTTTTATTTTATTTATTTATTTTACTAGTAATGGTGGCGATCATCCATTTATTCCGATATTGCGGCGGACAAATCACACACCTTACTGATACTTTTATAAAGAATTTCCTTCGCGCTGGTAGATGTAAAAAAATTTAAATTAATTATCTAGGTGATGTGAAATAATAGATGTGAATATTGCAGCAAAATTAATGGTGCTCACACAACCGCTTGCTGGATAGATAACTGAGTGAATTTCGCGCAATATTCCAGTAGTGACAGTGTCTAAATGCCAAAGAAAAACTAGCAAAGGTTATGATAGCATAAATAACCGTGGGTTGATCCTAATGGGTGAAAGCCCTTGTATAAAGTGTTAAACATTAGATAAATTGGTAAAGTGCAGCCATATAATAAAAACCGTGAATAGATCCTGATGAATAAAATCTTATGTGAAGTGTTGTGGCCTTAAATAAATATAAAGTGCAACCGTGACTGAATGACCGTGAATAAATACTAGTGAATAAAATCTTGTCAAAAAGTCCTTATAACATTGAATAAATTAATATAAAGTAAAATCCATCATAAGGGTGAATAATTAACAGTAAAATGATATCACAAGTGCACTAAAACTCAGTGTAAACCTAATTCATCTAACTGCGCCTTTAAAATTAAGACTCAGAGTAGCAACATTACAAGATTGAAATGTGTAATTCATAAAGTCTAGGATAGATGGCGCTATTGAGTGGATAGAAAGTCCTTCTAGTCAGGTCTGTGTGTGTTCTATATGATGATTGAATAGTTCCTGCGGTGATGTCCTCTAGTGTAGTCTCTCTGGACCCTCACCTTAAAATAGTACAAATCGAGTAGTGGAAATAGGATCCGTGTAGTATGGGAGCGCTGCTTGGACACTTCTCCTTCTGTGTCAGTTGACTCTCTGGATTTTCTCCTGTGTTCCCTCGGCTCCCTCCGCTCTGATGCAACTCAGACAAGATAGAGATAGGGGAGGGGGAGAGAGAAGGCAGGCTCCACTAGTGTATTAACGTTTTTAAAACCAGGGGGATATTTATTTGATATGCTCTTACATTAGAAATAAAAAAGTCAGGCAAAATACAGGACAGATGAGAAGTCTGGCGTTCTCAGCGCCCTCTCACTTGAGTTGACAGCTGTGTGCCGCTCCAGCCAATCCCTACGCGTTACGACACGTCACGTGTCTTCATCTGATGAAGACACGTGACGTGTCGTAACGCGTAGGGATTGGCTGGAGCGGCACACAGCTGTCAACTCAAGTGAGAGGGCGCTGAGAACGCCAGACTTCTCATCTGTCCTGTATTTTGCCTGACTTTTTTATTTCTAATGTAAGAGCATATCAAATAAATATCCCCCTGGTTTTAAAAACGTTAATACACTAGTGGAGCCTGCCTTCTCTCTCCCCCTCCCCTATCTCTATCTTGTCTGAGTTGCATCAGAGCGGAGGGAGCCGAGGGAACACAGGAGAAAATCCAGAGAGTCAACTGACACAGAAGGAGAAGTGTCCAAGCAGCGCTCCCATACTACACGGATCCTATTTCCACTACTCGATTTGTACTATTTTAAGGTGAGGGTCCAGAGAGACTACACTAGAGGACATCACCGCAGGAACTATTCAATCATCATATAGAACACACACAGACCTGACTAGAAGGACTTTCTATCCACTCAATAGCGCCATCTATCCTAGACTTTATGAATTACACATTTCAATCTTGTAATGTTGCTACTCTGAGTCTTAATTTTAAAGGCGCAGTTAGATGAATTAGGTTTACACTGAGTTTTAGTGCACTTGTGATATCATTTTACTGTTAATTATTCACCCTTATGATGGATTTTACTTTATATTAATTTATTCAATGTTATAAGGACTTTTTGACAAGATTTTATTCACTAGTATTTATTCACGGTCATTCAGTCACGGTTGCACTTTATATTTATTTAAGGCCACAACACTTCACATAAGATTTTATTCATCAGGATCTATTCACGGTTTTTATTATATGGCTGCACTTTACCAATTTATCTAATGTTTAACACTTACTGATACTTTTGACACTTTTTTGGGACCAGTGACACTAATACAGTGATTAATGCACTGTCACTGTAATAATGACACTGGCTGGAAAGGGGTTAACATCAGGGGCGATCAAAGGGTTTAACTGTGTGCCTAGCCTGTACTTAATCACTGTGGGGAAGGTGCTTTGACTAGGGGAGGGCAAAGATCCATGTTCCTGCTTTGTAGAAACACAGGATTAACACCTTCCCTTCTGACAGAACGACAATCTGCCTCGTTTACATAGGCAAATTGATGTTCTGGCTGTTTCCTGTGTAATCGGCAGACATCGAGTCTGCGGTACCCACTGCTTCTCTCCTGCTGTGTGTGATCACAGCAGGAGTGGGTCGCTGGCGGCGTGTTCGCCCCAGACCCAGAAGTGTCAGTTCATGGACTAAGTTCATGATCTGGTGAAGAATGGCCGCCCTACTGCAGTAAATGTACGGTTGGCGGTTTCTTTAAGTGATTAAAGAACATTTTTGACATTCTACAATCAATTCATAAATGCAATTATTTTTTTTATTTTTTGCTTATATTTCATATTTACAAAACCTGCTGTAATTTAGAGAAATAAATGGTCTACTACAGTATTCCTAGAAATTATACACAAACTGGTTGATAAATCCATTTTGTCAACAATTGTTTTTGTTGCTTCCAAAGCAGAGTGCCCAATTTTTCACCACAAACTTATAAGAAAAATGCTCCTACCTTTACACAGAAAAAAGGCAGGACAGCGGTTAGTGGTGAAACAGAACTGCTTCCGACTGGTTAGCTCAGTAAGCCATGTTTGATATGTCATATAATTTCATACTTACTTCAAAAGGGTCCCCGTTTCTCTGCTGATTATTGAATAATTGAACTGACAGGCTGTTTATATCAGTCAGTCATAAAAAATATAATTGCCACATTTGGAGACACATCTAGAAAGGTGAGTTAGAAATTGGTGAACATGTCTTATGCTTACCGATCCCTTCACTTTTCCTAAATGAACACAGAAGTGTTCAGTGCTGTTCACTTCTGTCTTCAGTAGTAAGTGCTGGGTGGTGGAGGGGAATGAGATTGAGGACTCTGATATTTCCTCAAGGCCCCCTTTTGGCAAGCAAAATATATCCTCACATAAACTGCACAAAAGAAAAAGTCACCTAAGATTATGTAAGCAGATATAAAGGGTATGTCATCTAATACTTACATCTAATAGGTGACACAATATGAAGTACTTAATGCACAGGGATCCAGCTCCATCTCATTTATTGAGTGTGCCTTTTTGATGTTGGTGGCACCTTTTTTGGAAATGTTAAAGACACAAAGAATATGTGGTAGAGTCATCTCTACGAACTTTTCCTTTTTGAGTGAAGCAAAATACTGCCTTTAGAGTTTTGGACTATGCTGCATTATAAATATTTATTCACGTGTAACCTTTAAAAATTAATAATTTACTTTTTTCTTTGTTCATCACTATTTACATGTGGATAAAAATATGGGTAAACGTGTATAAAGTAAAAATAATGGATAAAAAAACAGAAATACCCCCTCCCTCTCCCAATACACATAACACATAAAAACACACACATAAATGTGTGCACTACATGCATTGGGGGGGGGGGGGTTACTAAAACTGGTGCACACAGAATCGGGTGCAGTTGTGCATATTGACCAATCAGCTTCTAAGTTTAGCTTGTTCAAACATGCTTTGCCAGTAAAACCTAGGAGCTGGTTGCTATGCAGAGCTGGACCAGATTTTGTGTGAATCAGTTTTAGTAAATCTCCCCCACTGTGGTAATACATGTGCTTTTGCTTTGCTTTGGACCAGCACACTAAAGCCTCATACAAATGATCAGATTGTTGGCCAACAAAACCGTGGACTTTTGTCCAAAGGGTGTTGGCCCAAACTTGTCTTGCATACACACGGCACACAATTGTTGCCCAACAATCATGAACGTAGTGATGTACATGGTTTTTCAGCTCTTTAATGCCACCCTTTGGGCTCCTTTTGCTAATTTCATGTTAGTAGAAGTTTGGTGAGTGTTGATTTGCGCTTTTCATTTCGTGCTTTTCATTTCACACTTTTAATTTTGTGCTTTTCTGTTTGTTTCTGAACGGCCTTTCATCAACCAAACATGTTGCGGAATCAGGGGAGATAACGTGTTATTTATTATTGGCCTTGGATTTATTGTTTGGCATTATTTTTTTGGTTGAATAATGGTTTGATTTGGATGCATAGAATGCACTTTTTGGTTAAAGCAGAGTTCCACTCAAAAATTGAACTTCTGCTTTTCGGAACACCCCCCCTGCGGTTCACAATTGGCACCTTTCAGGGGGGAGGGGAGAGCAGATACCTGTCTAATATAAGCATTTTACTCCCACATCCGGGCATAGATAGCTGAGCCAACCGTGGGTATCTACACCACTTCCGGTGCCTACTCCATCCCCCCACTGTCTTCTGGGAGACACACAGGTCCCAGAAGACAGCAGGGACCAGTAGGAGTGCGAGTCGCACAGTAGGGAACCAGGACGTGAAGCCGCAAGGTATTATTCACAGAGATATCAAGGGGTGGGACTGCCATTGCCATGTTTGTGGATGATTTAAACACTAAATGAGGACTTTTGTGATACATCTGGTGTGCAGCAGCTTTCCTCTTTGTTTCTAGTCAGTGAGTGTAGATGGTTCAGTTTGCATCTGGCATCCAGGGTTCATATGGCAATGGAGAAGAGCTGCATGGGACGAAAGTCCTTTCTGTTTGATGTTATCCAAGCATGCTAGTGTTTGTCTCATACCCTCCAACTGCCACATTTGCTTGACAGCTTGGCCCATTAAAGGAATTTGAAAACCAATGGATTTAATGGCAGGATCAATGGGTCAAAAGCTTTTACAAGGGGGGCCGAAAAAAAAAAAAACCTACTGTCTTAATTCTTTTGTCAGGCTTCATCATCATATGTTTTTTTTTTTATTTTGCCTATAGTTTCTTCTTAAATATTTATGAATTTACTACTTATTTGTATTTAATTTTAAGCAGGTAATATAAATGATTTTTTGTTTACTGGCCTAGACTTTCATTACATTATGCAGAACAGATTGATTAACAAAGAAGCGCAATGCAATGCATTTTGTTTGTCTAATCGCAGAACCCCTCTGAGGTGCCCCACAGAGCAGCACATTGCTAGTCCCAGTGAAGAGCACCAGCCAGTCATACACTATAGTGTCTGTACTCACACTGGGTTCTGAATTAAGCAGGGGGTGACACAATAGGCACATATGCTCTAGTGTCCAGTCTTGTCTATTCATATGTGTGTTACTTAGACTAATAAGGATTAGACTTAATGAACTGGAAGGAGTTAACAATATAAAGATCAAGAAAAAAGGCCTAAGTAGTGGTAATTCCATTTCATGTAACGTTGGTGTTGCTTTGCTTTCAGCAAGTAGGTGTAATCCTCTTTGAAATCAAAGGTGGTACTAAGTATGAATTTAAATGTGACATTTACAGCTAGTGTAAGATTAAGTCTTACAGAAAAAAAGGTTTGAAAAGCCATCTGCTCTCCAGAACTATCCCTCAACACAGCATCTTGCAAAATGTTTTATAAATGTTAATTTGCATTATAGTATAAAAGGATTTTTAAGTTGCACTTATTACCTTGTTTTTTTTTTTTTTTTGCATAGTACAACACCTAAATGCATTAATATTTTTAAAAATTAGTTTTGTCTGCATAGTGTTGTGTGTTTCGTAATTACTCGGACGTAATAAAGCCTAAGGAATTTTCGATATCTTTACACAATAAAGTTATTTTTGTATGCTATGTGAATGACGCAAGGCAAAACACCAAAGCCTAACATTAATTCTAAATAATAGAAATGTGCACAGCCTACCTAATTATATCAGAATATGTTATCTATTAATACCTGTCTTAGAGAAAATCATAGGGTTTGTGCACAATCATGCTATTCTGACATAGAGAATCTACTGAAAGGTGTCATTACAGCAACAAATGGAAATGAAAACAGAAAATTTCATGGGTGGCTTTGAAAATCTGGGATATGTTTACACAAAAGTCTATTTTCTGAGAATAGTACGTGAGTAAATAGTATAAATACATTTACATATGCATAGATGGTGGAGATTAGGCATTTTCTATTTATATGTTATAATTCATTTCAAACCCAGTTCAAGTTATTTTAATACAGATGCATATAATTATATTTTAATGAATACAATTTATGTTTCACAAAGAAAAGGATTAGTCTTTCTTTTGTGTTTTACAAATGTTAAATTAAGCTCTCTTTGTTGTGGAACCCAACAGCATTCATCATAAACACACCAAGCCTTATTTACTAAAGCTTTACTATTGGGCTAATTTACTATAACTGGTGCAGCTGTGCAGAGTAACCAATCAGCTTCTAACATCAGCTTGTTCAATTAAGCTTTGACAATATAACCTAGAAACTGATTGGTTACTTTACACAACCAGATTCTGCGTGCACCAGTTTTAGTAAATCTCCCCCTATGTGTCCACGATGCACGTGTACTGTATATTGCCTATAGATAATTTAGATGTTCATCTCACATAGGAACAATATAACAGTACATAGGTGACTGTAACAAAGCAACATAAATTAAGAGTCCATAGTGCCAGGAGGGCAGGGGTTACAGTGCACATACAGAGATATGCAAACTGTCGTCACAACAAATGTGTGTTTCATTTTATATGCTGCTGCCTCTGAACAGATTTCCAGTGATAAATACTTGAACAAACACTCCAACAGCATGGTGTTTGGGTCTTATAAACCTTCTTCTTTGATTGTCATATGCATGTTCTTTGCTTGGCAGGAAATCGTGATGCTTGTCACGTTACAGCTATTTTTGTTGGTGCTTAATTTTTTTTTCAACAATACAGTTTTATTGAAAGTTTTCATAACAAACAATAAGGTAATAACAAACATTCCAAGACAATAGTGACAAAGAAAAATTGCAGTGCTGAATAACAATATCAAAAGAAACTCAGAACACATAAAGTGTTATACTTGTATGTCTATGAAGTTAGAATATATTCAAATAATCAACGTAAGAAAAAGTTCATAAAGAAATATCAGGTGATGTATTACAAGTGTTCTTTCTCCTTCAGTGTGACAAACACCCTGTGCAACTTCCACAAATACCAGAAAAACTGTCTAGAATTAGAACAGCAAAAATCGCATGTGATAAGATCCAGGACCTCAGAGGTAGGTAGTCAACATTAGCTCCCACTTTTCACTCCTATACAAATAGAGGGGACCTTTTTTCAGAATGCATCAGGGTATATGGATCAGGGTATTTCTCACACTAAAGGACAGAGATCACTTGTAATACATCACCTGATATTTCTTCATGAGAGTTCATTTGAACTTTTTCCTACGTTGATCATTTGAATATATTCTCACTTCATGGACACACAAGTATAACACTTTATGTGTTCTGAGTTTCTTTTGATATTGTTATTTAGTGCTGTGATTTTTCTTTGTTAATGTTTACACAAGTGTCTGTATATCTGCATTTATTGCTAGCAGCTTTATATGCCATTAAGCGCTGATATTCATTTTTCGATATTCCAAGACAATAATAGTCATAAGGGTCATGATAGTTTCAATAAAGAACGATAATGAAATGTAATGTGAATAGCCATTACCCCAACAGGGCTCACACTGTAATGCCCTGTACACAAGATCAGACTTTCCGACAGAAAATGTGCGATCGGAGCTTGTTGACAGAAATTCCAACCATGTGTAATCTCCATCAGACTTTTTCCATCGGAATTTCCGACACACAAAGTTTGAGAGCTGGATCTAAAATTTTCCGACAACAAAATCCATTCGCGTAAATTTGGATTGTGTGTAGACAATTCCGATGCACAAAGTGCCACGCATGCTCATAATCAAGCAGAAGAGCCGCACTGGCTATTGAACTTTTCTTGGCTTGTCGTACGTGTTGTACGTCACTGCGTTCTTGATGTCTGGAATTTCCGACCAACTTTGTGTGACCGTGTGTATGCAAGACAAGTTTAAGCCAATGTCCGTCGGAAAAAATGCCATGGATTTTGTTGTCAGAATGTGCGATTGTGTGTACAGGGCATAACAGGTATATTCACGTTACGAAATATACATTGAAATAACAAGTAATGTCACACTTATTAAGGAAAGTATCTTAATTGGTAGAAGATTCCTCAACAAAAATAAAACAAAGATAAAAAAGGGAAATTGTATTATGTTTTGCCAAGCTCTTTAAGTTGTTCGGAAGCTTTGGGATGAGAGATCCATACTTGCCATGATAATTAAGTTTATATTTCCTATATGCAAGCATGAGTTCAAAGTTACCCTGAGTATTCAATCTATCTTTAACCTTGGATAGATTGGGTGTAATGTTAGATTTCCACAGACTCGGGATTGTAAGTCTAGCAGCAATATGTACTTGTATAATAATAGCTCTAGGTCTAGATTTAAGCTTAAGAGTGCCATTGGTGGTGTAAGTGGGGTTATAATACCTATAAGGGACGCTATAAATGATGATACGGAATTTCAGAAACTTTGAATATTTTTACAACTCCAAAAAATATGATGATGGGCTCCTATTTGGCATTCACATTTCCAACATGTGTAATCACAAGTAATAGGGCGTACACACGGTCGGACTTTGTTCGTACATTCCGACAACAAAATCCTAGGATTTTTTCGGACGGATGTTGGCTCAAACTTGTTTTGTCTACACACGGTCGCACAAAGTTGTCGGAAAATCCGATCGTTCTAAACGCGGTGACGTAAAACATGTACGTCGGGACTATAAACGGGGCAGTGGCCAATAGCTTTCATCTCTTTATTTATTCTGAGCATGCGTGGCACTTTGTCCGTCGGATTTGTGTACACACGATCGGAATTTCCGACAACGGATTTTGTTGTCGGAAAATTTTATCTCCTGCTCTCCAACTTTGTGTGTCGGAAAATCCGATGGAAAATGTCTGATGGAGCCCACACACGGTCAGAATTTCCGACAACACGCTCCGATCGGACATTTTCCATCGGAAAATTCGACCGTGTGTATGGGGCATAAGGAACATCTTAGATAATCTATACGGTGTTAAATACCACCTATTTAAATTTTTTTAGCATTTACCCAGGTGCTTATTTTTTTTTTTAAATACAAACATTGACATACATATTCCTTAGCACATCTTATCAGAACAGAGAACAGGAAAGTAACATTATTTATATGTTCACTGCAAACTGGGATTGCACTGTATACATTGAACATTTTTTGAATTATTTGTTCAAGGATCAAAGTTCTTATGCAAGTGTATACATGTGTTTTCATGTTATCCTACAATGCAAGTGTACCATAGTGATTAATTCCTGCTCTTGTTTATTTCTCTTTACTTAATCAAGTAAATTTTAGAGCTCGATGACACCTAATGTTTTGTGGTTTATTTACCTGCATTTTACTAAACAGGGAAAATGCATGTGTATGGGAAAATCCATTGAAGTTGATTTACAATAGCAGTGGCATTTTACAGCTATTTTTGAAAAAAAAACTTGCTGGCAATGCAGGAATCCACAGGTGCTCAGAACTGCTAATGGCAGGACAAAAGGTAATTGTAAATCTGGAATCTAACAATTTTTTACCAGATCAGTGTTTTTTGTTTGTGAGTTGAGGTGTATCTTACAGTGCCCTAATTTGTGTATGTTTACCAAAGGGACTGGTTTAGACATTTACACTTTTATGACTTCTTTCTCTTTGCCAGAATATAGCTTACTTCATGATTGGTGGACAGTTCATCAAATGAATTTAACAGGTCATGTAACCGGGCTTTCCTTTAACCAGGAAAATTAACAAAGGGTTCCAGCAGGGATTGGAGCAGCGGTTTTCCTAGCATACTGACGGCAGATAATTCAGAGTGCCAGGGGAGGCACTAGCCCATGTGAGTGTACATTTTTTAATGGTTTTGGAAACAAGCCTAAATAAACAGTGTTACGCTATGAAATATATTCGATTCTTCCTTATGTGGTGTGGATGGTGAAACATTACAAGCATAGGCGTGCGCAGCCCATTGCATTAGGGTGTGCACCTCAATCCAAAGGTCAAAGACACGTGCGTCTGTATATATATATATATATATATATATATATATATATATACAGGCTGATCCAGATGATAATAGGCCTGTGATAAACAAGAAAACAAATCCCCAAACTCCTCTATGTAGAGATGTATAGTCTGTTGGAGGAGGCAGTGCATAATATTCTTTCTGGTGATGAAAGATATATAATATGGGAAACGACTTCCACACACGGCAATCTGGGATGTGCATCAAAAACAACAGAGGGAATGAATACTCTTACCCCAAAGGTGGGTCAATCAAGCATGAAATAATCGTTTCAAGCAGGCTCTCCAACCAGAGTTATTGCAGTTAGATGATGTATACCTGCATCTGTCTTCAAGAGGATCGATGGCAGATGTTCATGGTAGGGGCTCCAGCTGACGGGTGTCACTAGTAGCGCAACTTTTCTCACATATTTTTGTTTTATATATATGGGTCAAATTGCGCTTAATTCCTCTTAATTATACCGTATATATAATATATATATGTACACTTACTTTTTTTGCTGACAAGCCAGGCAGGGTTCATATTGATTTGAATTGTATATGTAATGTATATATAAAATATATATACACACAATTCAAATCAATATGAACCCTGCCTGGCTTGTCAGCAAAAAAGTAAGTGTATATATATATATATACATATATATATATATATATATATATATATATATATATATGTATATATATATATATACACTTACTTTTTTGCTGACAAGCCAGGCAGGGTTCATATTGATTTGAATTGTGTGTATATATATTTTATATATACATTACATATACAATTCAAATCAATATGAACCCTGCCTGGCTTGTCAGAAAAAAAAGTAAGTGTACATATATATATTATATATACGGTATAATTAAGAGGAATTAAGCGCAATTTGACCCACCTCAGTGTATGCTCAGGGGGTCAACTACTTGCGATGAGTGCGGTCCTGGGAGGGCACATGAGTGGTGATTGGAGGGATATCACATTATCTTTATTATGGAACACAGTCACTTTTTTATAACTTTATGTCAAATTAACTTTGACCTTATTTTGTACTTTTAGCACCTTATGGAATATATTGCACTGATAATGTATGATGGTTTGAATAATATACTGGTTAGCGCAGCTCTCTTAATTAATTGAGATTAGCAAATCTATCTATTGCATTCATTTTGAAATTACCCAAATATGAACATTTTGAAGAATGGTCAATGAGGTCACCTTGGATACCCTGCACAGTGTTGAAGGATTTTGTCATTTTGTTGCTCTGGTGCAGCGGGTAAAGATCCTCAGTCATCATAACTGGTGCATATTATGTGTCAGTATGATGTGATTGACCTTGGATTACAATGCTGGACAATAATAAAACTTTTGGTATATGTTTTATTACAATAAAAGGAATTTGTCAGTGGCTGTTTGTTTACATTTCTTATATCTGAATGAGTAATACAGTAAGTGGTACTAATGTACAATATACTTGTTTCTCTTTTAGGAGGGAGGTGGACATCTAGGAGTCCCCTTTATTGTAAAGGGGGTTCTAAATTTTGATAAGTTCCGATGGAAAACCCCCATATCCCTTTTAGGGGACATGATGTGTGAATGAGGTCCTTGTCTCCTCAACAAGGGGGCAAGGTGGCTTGCAAGAGGGAAGAGGCTTAGGTGCTCTCCTGCTTGCAAGGTACCAGTGTTGCCAACCATCAGTATTTTTATTAGCAGACAGTAAAAAAAAGGGGCACTTTTCTCCTGCCAGTAAATGCCAGTGAAAAGAAAAGGTTACCAGTAAAAGATATGGCTGTGACGCTCGGCTCGGGAAATGCGCATGTGCAGTTCTGGTCCAAAGCCGGCCGAGACCATCCGAGTGCCTGCTAAAGTCTATTCAGGCGGCACCAGTGAGGGATGGGTTTGGCGGGGGCTGTGCCTGAGCTTATCGTGTGATGTCACTCCTCATGTGATGTCATGGTGAAAGGGAGCCGAGTGGAGCTGCCGGAGCCTCAAATGCAGGTCTGTGGGACAGAAGCAAATCAAGCCAGGAGCGGGACTGTCAGTGCTGTTTGGACTGGTGTAGACTGAAGGGACAAGCTAGCATAGAGAGAGACTGTCACTGTGACTCAGGTGTCATTATCATCTGCGCTGCTGCTTACTGCTGTCAGTGTCACAGTTAGTGTCAATTTCATGTGTGTGCGTGCCTGCCCATTCTAATTTCTTGCCCTCCTGAGTCCTGTTCCTGAGCTAGTTACTTACTATATTGAGAATAATATACATGTTATTTGCCGTAATATCTACCTTAAATCACGTTACTAATTGCATATTTACTTGTTTGTACCCTAAATACTGTTAAATACCATAATTTTATCCTTGAAAATGTCCAAAACGTAATTATGACATTTCTCTAACATAGACATTGATAGGGTCCCTGTCAAGCCTGAACTCAGCAAACTGCAGATTATGTGATGTTCAGGTTCAGCAATCCTCAAAGTGCAACAAATTGGGTTTGCAGAGGTTAAACTTGCGGTTTGGCCATATTCACTTTCCCCATTCATTGGAAAATAAGAATGGCAAGGGATCATAACACAAGAAGTTAGAAATACATATAATGACATAACATATCAAGCATTCAAACTAAAGTAGAGTCTATTGCAATGCCTCGTACACACGATCGGACTTTCCGCCAACAAAACTGGAATTTTGTCCGAAGAGCACTGGCTCAAACTTGTCTTGTATACACACGACCACACAAATGTTGGCTAGCAATTATGAACGTAGTGGCGTACTAGATGTTCTATGTTTTTTTTAGCTCTTTAGCGCCACCCTTTAGGCTCCTTCTGCTAATTTCATGTTAGTAGAAGTTTGGTGAGTGTTGATTTGTGCTTTTCAGTTCGTGCTTTTAATTTCATGATATTCAGTTAGTTTCTGAATGGCCGTTCGTCAACCAGACATGTTGCGGAATCAGAGGAGATAACATGTTATTTGTTATTAGCCTTAGAGTTATTGCTTTGACATTATTTTTTTGGTTGAATAATGATTTGATTTGGTATCTTTTCTATATTTTTGGATGCACTTTTTTGTTAAGTTCTATTGGCAGATAGCATGTCTAATTTTTATTTTTTTTATTTTTTTAATGCACAATAAACCAATGTGTAGAATAATACTTGGCTATGTGTTTTACTTCAAATGACAGTTTGGGAGTAGGCAGTTACATTTTAAAAAATACAATGTAAAATTGACAAGAGACACCAACATAGTTGTATCTTTGATCATAAAAACTATGGGATAATGGTGTGTGGTAACTTGCCCAAATAAAAAAATAAAAAAAAGCATAATAATATTATTCTTGATATCACTAGAAAAAAAAAGCCTTTGAAAATCAATTTGCAATAACTCCATCAGTATCACCAGCAAAGCAGCTTCATTATTATCCTATTAAAGCAGAAGAGAATGTGCGCTGCATTTTGAGATTTCATAATTTGCACATCGCGAATGTTAATTGTCCATTACGAATGCTAGTTTACAAGTCCGACCGCTTCTGGCTCATCCTTGCTTCCGAGTATGCGTGTTTGTACTTTGGACTTTTGTCTGACGGACTTGGGTACAAACGATCGGAAAATCCGACAACAAACATTTGTTGGCGGAAAATCTAAATACATGCTAACCAACATTTATTGGCGGAAAGTACGACAACAATTGTCCAATGGAGCATAAACACGATCGGATTTTCCGCCAACAGCCTGACATCGAACATTTCCCATTGGAAAGTCCAATTGTGTGTACGGGCTTTAGCCAAAAAAGGCCTAAAGGCCATTGATACTGGCCAGCCATGGTTTTGCTCACATACACATTTAGGTGGCAGGAAAAATTTTGATATCCATAGTAGACTTTGGTCAAGCAGAGAGACTGTTATGCATCTCCCACATAGAGGAAAGAAATGGTGAGGGGACAAGGGGATGCTTAGTTTTTCACAGATTGCGCATCCTCAGGAGACTTGAAGGTAATGATAACAGTGGAGTACATACCATTAAAAGCAAAATGCAGCCATGATATATAAAGCAATTAATTATATAATGTCCACCAATGTAGAAATTACTCACAAAGACCATATCTAAACACAGATAAGTGGTGCTGCACTATCACAAGACAGAGGAGGATTAAAAACCAAGGCCCTATCAACCCCGGGGGAGGGGCAGGCAAGTGTCAAAGGGCTCAGACCACAGAAATGTCACAGCTTGCCATCCTATGGTCGAAATACGTTAAATAATGGGCTTACATAAACCTAATCACATATATTGTACTGTGCAAATCCTATAGGAACACATATGGTCACAGAGGGGAGAGACATGCTGCTCGAAAGGAAATCCCATGCTTTGGAAAGTTCCAAGGCAAAAGGATAAATTCAAACTTTATAGAGAAGAAAAAAAGAAAGGAGAGTCAATCAAGATCAACAAGTTATAGTTACCTCTATCCTTAACAGCAGTAATGGTACAACTTCACATCTGAAATCTAGCAGAAAACTCTATTGCCATGATGGTTCCTTATATAGTATATGGGGAGTGATTGCTAGAGGCCCGCCTCCAACTTGTGTCCATCACCATATACATTGCAGTATAAGAAGCATGGGCAAGTGTGCCATTGAGCATGTGCAGTCAAAGAAACCGTTCAGGCTCCTTGGTGGTGGGGGAATATGGAGGAGAGCATGCCACGATTCTCTATGCTTCCAGAGGCTTCCCGCTCTCGGATATGGCGAGTGAGGTGGAAATTTGGCAGGGTGTCTTCCATGTTCCCCCACCAACACGGAACATGCATGGTTTCTTTGACTGTGCATGCTAGGTGGTGCATCTGACTGGCCCGCATATACCACCATGATTATGATGGTGGATGTGAGTTGGGGGCGTACCTCTACTAATTACTCCCTATATATAAGGAACCAATAAATTACTTATCCAATTAGAGGCTTAATGGATCTTGAAATTGGAAGCCACTAAGACACTAGGCCAGAATGTGGCCATCAATTTCAAACCATTACTCCAGGCAGCTTCTGGCTCTTGGATACAGTGAGTGTGGTGGAAGTTTGGCAGGTGTTCCCCCACCACCACTGAGCATGTCCAATTTTTTGACCATGCCTGCTTGGTGGCATTTCCAACTGCGTTGGATATACCGCCATGATTATGGTGGAGGATGCAGGTTGGGGGTGGACTTCTAATAATCACTCCTCATATATAAGGAACCATAATAGCAGTTCTGGTGTCAAATACGAACCCCATAGAAGTCAAAGGGAGCTTAATGTTAAAAAGCAATAATGCCCATTTTCTATGCTAATAGACAAGGGATTTTCAAACAAATTACATGGTGGCTGGGCACTGCCTGGGGAACATGTGAAAAGCAAATCAAACATTAAACAATTTTTAAGACATCAATATTGATGGGGGTGGGAGCAGTAATTTAAGAGAAACATTAAAAAGGCATTTTTTTTAAATAACTTGTCTGGGGGGGACAGAGCTCCGTCAGCTTGTAATGGTAGCTCCGTGGACAACAGAGGCTTCTGCAGGTTCAGTAATAAGGAGAGCCGGCAAAACTGTAATCCTTGAAGTGTTATTTATTGGTATATCAACGTGACAATAAAACAATAAAGCTGACGCGTTTCGGCAATAGCCTTAGTCGTAGCTGGTTTGAAACAGATATTGCAAAATATATATATATACACATATGCAAAATATATATACACATATGCAAACTCCATCTCTACAAAATTGGCCTATTAGGTTAGTGTCACAGAAAATTAACCACTTCCCGACCGGCGCACGACTATGTACGTCGGCAGAATGGCACGGCTGGGCAAATGGACTTACAGGTACGTCCAATTGAATTCCTCGCCGTGCCATTGCATGCGTGCCACCAGGCGGCGCACGCGCCCGCCGGCTGGGAGCTCCGTGAGTTGGGTCGCGGGTCCCGCGGGCTCGATCGCCGTGGGGATACCCACCTCATGTATACATCGCCTCATGTAGAGGATGAACGGGGAGATGCTGATGTAAACTGAATCTCCCTATTCTGCCTAGTGACAAGTGTTACTGATCTCTGCTCCCTGTCATCGAAAGCAGTGATCAGTGTAGTGACACAGCTAGCCCACCCCCCCTACAGTTAGAATCACTCCCCTAGGACATACTTAACCCCTCCCCGCCCCCTAGTGGTTAACCACTTCACTGCCAGTGTTATTCACACAGTAATCAGTGCATTTTTAATCGCACTGATCGCTGTATAAATGACAATGGTGTCAAAAATGTGTCAAAAATGTCCGACATGTCTGCCATAAAGTCGCAGTCACAATAAAAATCGCTGATCGCCGCCATTACTAGTAAAAAAATAGTTATTAATAAAAATGCCATAAAACTATCCCCTATTTTGTAAACGCTATAACTTTTGCGCAAACCAATCAATAAATGCTTATTGTGATTTTTTTTACCAAAAATATGTAGAAGAATACGATCGGCCTAAACTGAGGAAAAAAAATGTTTTTTTATATATTTTTGGGGGATATTTGTTATAATAAAATGTAAAAAATAATGCGTTTTTTTCAAAATTGTCGCTCTTATTTTGTTTATAGCGCAAAAAATAAAAATCACAGAGGTGATCAAATACCACAAAAAGAACGCTCTAATTGTGGGAAAAAAAGGACGTCAATTTTGTTTGAGAGCCACGTCGCACAACCGCGCAATTGTCAGTTAAAGTGCCGAATTGCAAAAAGTGCTCTGGTCAGGAAGGGGGTAAAATCTTCCAGAGCTGATGTGGTTAACATATTTGATTGATACCACCAATTATTCAAGTGGTTAGTGACTACACCTGTTTTTAGCCAGCATGAGAAGAGGGAGAGGAAAGAAAGGCAATATAAAAAGTTATTTTGTTTAGCCAAAAAGAAGTGTGTAGAAAAAATGCTACATGAGATATTAGGACCTTATTACTCCAAGGGAGAAATATATTCCTTAAAAGAAGGGAAAGACGTTCAAAATGTTCAAATAAAATACTTTGTGGTAGCAACAAAATGTAAAGTCAAGATTAATGGCAGGATCAAAAGAGAAAAAAAAAAGGGGGGATTCAATTTATGGCAGGATCAAAGAAGAGGGATGCAAATAATGGCAGAATCAAAAAAGAGGGTGATTAAATTTATGGCAGAATCACAAAAAAGGGATTGAATTTATGGCAGGATCAAAAAAGAGAGCTGCAATTAATGAAAAAAAGGGGGATGCAATAATGGCAGGATCAAAAAAAAAAGGGGGGGTGTGAAATTTATGACAGAATCAGAAAAGAGGGATTCAATTTATAACAGAATCAAAAAAGAGGTATTCAGTTTATAGCAGGAACAAAGAAGAAAGATACAATTCATGAAAAAAGAGGGATGCAATTTGTTTCAGGATCAAAAAAAAGGGATTCAATTTATGCCAGGATCAAATAAAAAAAAATAAATAAATAAATAATTATTCCGTTTTCTTCTTTTTCCCCTCCTCTTTCTTTCCCCTCTCTTTTTCCTTTCCCTTCTCTCCTTTCTCTATCCCTTTTGTTGGACAGGAGCAAAAAAAATAGAGGGCAGGGATAGGAGGTTCCCCAGGGATATCTAGCTGGACTTCCACTCTCTTTTTAAACTCGCACCCTTGGCGGAACACCCAGCACATGCCGGCACCTGAGAATCACCACAAAAAAACAGCCCAGAGAACCCTGACGATCTATCTGCTCTGGGTAAGAGAGCTAAGCAAGATGTCCCAGGATGGTGCCCAGCCCAAACAGGCACAGACATGTTACCAGGCTGTGGAAACCCTCGCCAGCACACTTCATGGGGGACAGAGAGTATTCATTACAGATCCCTAAGCAGATCTGGATGATAGTCTATTTGCCATGTATGAAAAACTTGCTCAGAAATTCTAATCCAAGCTACATACATTAAGTCTACTAATACACTCTCCCTGGAAATTGCAGCCCTGGGCAATAGGAGTGATTTGCTAGAAACCAAGCATGATGAGCTCAGTCTGGCATACTCAGATCTCAGGAAAGAGCATAAAACAGTCTCTGACATGTTCTTACAACTCCAAGCTCATCTAGAAGACCATGATAACAGGAACAGGCACAATAATCTCAGAGTAAGAGAGGTTCCTGAGACAGTTACTGATCTGCTCCCCTCTGTGCAGAAATATTTTCAGTCTCTACTTCCAGACTCTTTCTATGGCATTCTTTACCTGTGATAGGATCCACAGAGCCCTCCATCCCAAACCACCACCAGAGAAACTACCTAGGGACATTGTACTGAAATACTGAGTACTGAGGGCCTCTTGTAACACTCCAAACATTCAACTGTAGGGGGCGCCATTCAAATATACCCTGACATCTCTCCCACAACCTTGGACAAGCACAGGAAAATGAAGGCGGTCACTACTGCCTCACAGGCAGCCAAGATTCCCTATCGCTGGGGGTTCCCTTTCTAACGGCAAGTCCCCCACAATGGCACCACCTACATGGTCAGTACAGTATCAGAGGGCAAGGAGCTCCTGGTGAAGCTGGGCCTCCTGGATGCTGGGACACTACCAAGGATTCCTTCCACCCCACGTCCAACCCCATTTTGGGCGACTCCTTCTCCTATAAGAGACTGTTGCAGTCAACGCTAGAAACTATCTTGAGTTATTTTTGCTAAGTTCTGTAACCAGCATCCATACTTTGGGCCTTCATTGGTTTATCAATGCTGGCAAACTCATAAGATACTGGATTTTCTCCAGGGTGTGCTGAAGTGGATATCCCCCTACTCTACCTTTCGAACGTACCTGGTGTTCTGACACCCTTTGTCAGATTTGAGTTTTACTGCCTTATATTTTTTCACCGTTGTTCTATTCATATTGTGTTTTAGTCTCACGACTAATTTGATTGACTGGGTTTGCTATAGTATTGGACTGTATAGTCCAGGTTTTAAGTATTCTTTTGGTCAGAGAGTTATCTCTTCCTCTGACCCCCAAGAAAAGCATTCTGCACAAATCGTTTTGTAAACTACACATGTCTGTTTAATTTTTATCTTTTTTTTGCTTTTGGCTGCATACCAACTGCAGCCAAAAGCAACCTCTTTAGTCCCTCTGGATCAAACTGGTTTTATACCAACCTGACAAACTACTGAAAACATATGCCTGGCCTCTAATGTTATCCAGGATGCAGACCTTTTTTCCTGCAGAGTCTTGCTTTTAAGCCATGACATAAACAAAACTTTTGACAGTGTCCTCTGGCCCTACCTGAACAATATTTTGTCAAAATTTGGCTTTAGAGGGGAGTTTGTTAGTGGCTTTTGATCCCTTTACCTCCTCCCTAGGATCTACATTAAATTACCCAGATGCAATTCAGATTTTTTTACCCTGACTCGCGGATCAAGACAGGGGTGCCCCCTCTCCCCTCTCCTATTTGCCTTGGCGATAGAGCCATTGCCCTTTCTATTTATTTAAACCCTAATATTATAGGGTATATTAACCACTTGACAACTGGGCACTTAAACCCCCTTGAGACCAGACCAATTTTCAGCTTTCAGTGCTCTCACGCTTTGAATGACAATTACTCAGTCATGTAATACTGTACCCAAATGATTCTTTTGTCCTTTTTTTTCATACAAATAGAGCTTTCTTTTGGTGGTATTTGATCACCTCTGGGTTTTTTATTTTTTGCGCTATAAATGAAAAAAGACCGAAAAGTTTGAAAAAAGAAAAACGCATTTTCTTAGTTTCTGTGATAAAATTTTGCAAATTATTTATTTTTCTTCATAAATTTTATACTGCTACATATCTTTGGTAAAAATAACCCAAATTAGTGGATATTATTTGGTCTGTGTGAAAGTTAGAGAGTCTACAAGCTGTGGTGCAAATCATAAAAAAAATGATCACACCTGATGTACTGGTGGCCTATCTCATTTCTTGCGACCTTAACAAGCCAGGAAAGTACAAATAACCCCCAAATGACCCCTTTTTTGAAAGTAGACATTCCAAGGTGTTTACTAAGATGCATGGTGAGGTTTTTGATGTTGTCATTTTCCCCACAATTCTTTGCAAAATGAAGATTTTTTTTCCACAAAATTGTCATTGTAATAGGCTATTTCTCTCACATGGCATGTGTATACCACAAATGACACCCCAAAATACATTCTGATACTCCTCCTGAGTATTATGATACCACATGTGTGGGACTTTTTCACAGCCTGGCCACATAGAGAGGCCCAACATGAAGGGAGCACCATTAGGGGTTCTAGGGACATAAATTACACATCTAACTTGTTGACTACCTATTACACTTTTGACGGCCCTGGAGCACCAGGACAATGACACGTGACACTGACATGGCACTGATGACAGATGGCACTGATGACACGTGACACTGATGTGGCACTGATGACAGATGGCACTAATACGTGGCACTGATGACACGTGACACTGATGACAGATGGCACTAATATGTGGCACTGATGACACATGGCACTAATACGTGGCACTGATGACAGGTGTACTAATATGTGGCACTGATGACAGGTGGCACTAATATGTGGCACTGATGACACGTGACACTGCTGACAGATGGCACTGATATGTGGCACTGATAACATGTGACACTGATAACAAATGGCATGTGACACTGACAGGTGGCACTGATGACAGATGGCATTGATACATGACACTGATGATACATGACACTGATGACAGATGGCACTAATATGTGGCATTGATGACACATGACACTTATGTGGCACTGATGACAGATGGCACTAATACGTGGCACTGATGATACGTGACACTGATGACAGATGGCACTAATACGTGGCACTGATGACACGTGGCACTAATACGTGGCACTGATGACAGGTGGCACTAATACGTGGCACTGATGACAGGTGGCACTAATATGTGGCACTGATGACACGTGGCACTAATACGTGGCACTGATGACAGATGGCACTAATACATGGCACTGATGACAGGTGACACTGATGACAGATGGCACCGATACATGGCACTGATAACACGTGACACTGATAACAGATGGCATGTGACATAGACAGGTGGCACTGATGACAGATGGCACTGATACGTGACACTGATGATACATGACACTGATGACAGATGGCACTAATATGGGGCATTAATGACACATGACACTGATGTGGCACTGATGACAGATGGCACTAATACGTGGCACTGATGACACGTGACACTGATGACAGATGGCACTAATACGTGGCACTGATGACAGGTGGCACTTATATGTGGCACTGATGACAGGTGGTACTAATATGTGGCACTGATGACACGTGGCACTAATACGTGGCACTGATGACAAATGGCACTAATATGTGGCACTGATGACAGATGTCACTAATACGTGGCACTGATGACACGTGACACTGATGACAGATGGCACTGATACATGGCACTGATGACACGTGACACTGATAACAGATGGCATGTGACACTGACAGGTGGCACTGATGACAGATGGCACTGATACGTGGCACTGGGGACAGATGGCACTGACAGGTGGCACTGGGGACAGGTGGCACTGGGGACAGATGGCACTGGGGACAGATGGCACTGGGGACAGATGGCACTGGGGACAGGTGGCACTGGGGATCTCATTTCTTGCGACCTTAACAAGCCAGGAAAGTACAAATAACCCCCAAATGACCCCTTTTTTGAAAGTAGACATTCCAAGGTGTTTACTAAGATGCATGGTGAGGTTTTTGATGTTGTCATTTTCCCCACAATTCTTTGCAAAATGAAGATTTTTTTTCCACAAAATTGTCATTGTAATAGGCTATTTCTCTCACATGGCATGTGTATACCACAAATGACACCCCAAAATACATTCTGATACTCCTCCTGAGTATTATGATACCACATGTGTGGGACTTTTTCACAGCCTGGCCACATAGAGAGGCCCAACATGAAGGGAGCACCATTAGGGGTTCTAGGGACATAAATTACACATCTAACTTGTTGACTACCTATTACACTTTTGACGGCCCTGAAGCACCAGGACAATGGCACGTGACACTGACATGGCACTGAAGACAGATGGCACTGATGACACATGACACTGATGCGGCACTGATGACAGATGGCACTAATACGTGGCACTGATGACACGTGACACTGATGACAGATGGCACTAATACGTGGCACTGATGACACATGGTACTAATACGTGGCACTGATGACAGGTGCACTAATATGTGGCACTGATGACAGGTGGCACTGATGACAGATGGCACTGATACGTGACACTGATGATACATGACACTGATGACAGATGGCACTAATATGGGGCATTAATGACACATGACACTGATGTGGCACTGATGACAGATGGCACTAATACGTGGCACTGATGACAGGTGGCACTTATATGTGGCACTGATGACAGGTGGTACTAATATGTGGCACTGATGACACGTGGCACTAATACGTGGCACTGATGACAAATGGCACTAATATGTGGCACTGATGACAGATGTCACTAATACGTGGCACTGATGACACGTGACACTGATGACAGATGGCACTGATACATGGCACTGATGACACGTGACACTGATAACAGATGGCATGTGACACTGACAGGTGGCACTGATGACAGATGGCACTGATACGTGGCACTGGGGACAGATGGCACTGACAGGTGGCACTGGGGACAGGTGGCACTGGGGACAGATGGCACTGGGGACAGGTGGCACTGGGGATCTCATTTCTTGCGACCTTAACAAGCCAGGAAAGTACAAATAACCCCCAAATGACCCCTTTTTTGAAAGTAGACATTCCAAGGTGTTTACTAAGATGCATGGTGAGGTTTTTGATGTTGTCATTTTCCCCACAATTCTTTGCAAAATGAAGATTTTTTTTCCACAAAATTGTCATTGTAATAGGCTATTTCTCTCACATGGCATGTGTATACCACAAATGACACCCCAAAATACATTCTGATACTCCTCCTGAGTATTATGATACCACATGTGTGGGACTTTTTCACAGCCTGGCCACATAGAGAGGCCCAACATGAAGGGAGCACCATTAGGGGTTCTAGGGACATAAATTACACATCTAACTTGTTGACTACCTATTACACTTTTGACGGCCCTGAAGCACCAGGACAATGGCACGTGACACTGACATGGCACTGATGACAGATGGCACTGATGACACATGACACTGATGCGGCACTGATGACAGATGGCACTAATACGTGGCACTGATGACACGTGACACTGATGACAGATGGCACTAATACGTGGCACTGATGACACATGGTACTAATACGTGGCACTGATGACAGGTGCACTAATATGTGGCACTGATGACAGGTGGCACTAATATGTGGCACTGATGACACGTGACACTGCTGACAGATGGCACTGATACGTGGCACTGATAACATGTGACACTGACATGGCACTGATGACAGATGGCACTGATGACACGTGACACTGATGTGGCACTGATGACAGGTGGCACTAATATGTGGCACTGATGACAGGTGGCACTAATATGTGGCACTGCTGACAGATGGCACTAATATGGGGCATTGATGACACATGACACTGATGTGGCACTGATGACAGATGGCACTAATACGTGGCACTGATGACACATGACACTGATGACAGATGGCACTAATACATGGCACTGATGACAGGTGGCACTTATATGTGGCACTGATGAAAGGTGGTACTAATATGTGGCACTGATGACACGTGGCACTAATACGTGGCACTGATGACAAATGGCACTGGGGACAGGTGGCACTGGGGATGGATGCATTGGAGACAGATGGCACTGGGGACAGATGGCACTGACTGGTACTGTGGGCATTTTTTTCCCTTTTTCTTTTTCCTACACTGACGCTGCAACCGTTCACTCTCCCTCCTCACACGCTTCCTCTGTGTGAGGAGGGAGAGCTAGCGATGAGAGATGATCTCATATGTTTACAGATCGAGTGCTAAATGACCACTGTGATTGGCCAGTTAGCACAATCTGTGATTGGCTGTGTCCAAGGGACACGGCCAACACAGAACTTCCCCGATGCGCACCCTCGGCCTCGCGCATTGCGGAAGTAAACAGGAGGGCGTCCAGGGATGCCCTCCCGGCAATTGGAGTCCGCGCTGTAGCCTTCTTTCGGCTATAGCGTGGATGCCTAGTGGTTAAAAATTATAATTTAAGCTAAGCCTTTATGCAGACGATATGTCCTTATATTTTTAACGGATCCACTAATCTCCTTACAGAATCTCCTGTCCACACTTGACATATTGAAATAAATTGTTTAAAACGTCATTGCACTATTGAGTTTTTCCTTTTACATATCCTAGATAACTATGCTGAGGAACCTAGGAGCCTGACATTTTAAAGAACCCAGAGGTGGTTCACATGCGTGCTTTGACTTAGCTTAATCGCAAAGTTGCAAAGTCACACGCTCTAAGGTGAGCGTTTATTTCCTAAGGGGGGCGACCTGAGTGAAGACACCCCAGCACGTCTTGAATCACACTGTTTATTGTTCCTGAAATACACAAACTTTTATCATGTTACTACAGACGCAGTTGGATGCGATTTGGATGCAATTTATATGCACATGAGCACTTTGTCTTATGATCTGAATCACATATCCCCTGCAGTGTTATTTATTGTTCCTGAATTACACAAACTTTTATCACGTTACTAGAGACGCAGTTGGATGCGATTTAGATGCGATTTATATGCACATGAGCACTTTGTCTTATGATCTGAATCACATATCCCCTGCAGTGTTGTTTATTTTCAGTACGGTCATTTACAACATATTTGGACACTATATATTGCACAGGAGCACTTTTTCTATGTATTATTTATTTATGTTTATGGTTTTAAACTCAGTTATGTACGAGGCACTTTAAATTGGTTTCATGTGTATATCATATCCATTTATTAGTTATATTAATTTGATTAATTTTACATAGTTTTAATATACACTACAATCTATATACTTTTTAGTGCAGTATATTCAATTAATATAAGGAATTGATATGTATGATGATATAACTCTTTTTGATGATATGTTTCTTCATTCCACTAGCCAACATTTTCTCTGTTTTGTTTTTATTACTGTTTATTTCATTTGTTCTTCCATTTTTTTTGTTTCTATCAGATAAATATATTTTTGACTATATGCAATCTGCTTTTTGGAGAACATGGAAACATTTTCTGTGATTTTCCTTTTGCATATGTTGATATACGCCAATAAAAAACATTGGTAAACAAAAAATATAAAAAAAATAACTTGTCTGGGGATATACTGAGAAGTAACTGAGCTGTGATAGGCAGTCAGGTAATTAGATGTCTAATTTATATTATTATATAATTTGCAGCTCTGTGTAAAACACATACATGCACACACACACACACATTTTTATTGTAAATTTGTAGCAAAAAAAGTAATCTCGAAAAGACTCATCATGAGGAGGGAGGAGGCAGAGCCTAGCAGAGCAGACATGCATTGTTAGAGCTCCACACCGCTGAGGAGAGATAAGAAGGACAAAGCGGAGCCTGCAGGCTCAAAAGGTATCCATTTGAACCTTTTTGCCCCAGGGAACAAACTGTGAAAGTTTGGGCAGGAAATATGGTACTGGGAGGAAACCGTGGCAGAAATAAAAATCACCTCACAAAGAGCTCACAGGCACTCACTGCAGCTGAAGCAGCTCCAGTCACCTCACAAGATACAGCATCAGGGCGCTCTCACAGACAGAAAATGTCACAGCAAGACTCTCCATTTGAGTCAGATACAGAACAAATCCTCTCACAAACTTCTCCACAAGCCTCCTCAGTATCCCCAGTAATATTATTACAATTTGAAAAGATGCTTCATAAGGCTTTAAAACAAACCTCAGACCAAATAAAAAAAGCCTAACCAAAGAAATAAGAGAGCTGGGAAACCGCACCGCAGCCTTAGAAATAAAAATGGATGAAATTGAAATTACAACCCAAGAAAATATAACAGAATTGGAACAATTAAAAAAAGAGAATTTAATACTTCAAACTAAGCTCGAAGATTACGAAAATAGAGCCAGACGTTCAAACTTGCGCATAAGGGGAATACCTGAAACTGTGACAGACCTGCAATCTACTATTACTGCTCTATTACAAGAACTAAAGCCAGATATCCCTATTGAACGTTTAGAACTGGACAGAGTACACAGAGCCCTCACAGCCAAAAAGAAAGATGGACCCCCACGTGATATATTCACAAAATTTCATTATTACAGAACGAAAGAACAAATACTAATTGCTGCAAGAGAAAAAAAGGAACTTAATTTTCAAGGACACAATTATCAAATTTTTGCTGACCTATCCCAACTTACTATTACTAAAAGACGATCCATGAAACCCCAACTAATGGAACTGCAACGCCACAACATTATGTATCAACGGGGCTTCCCCTTTTCAGTCAGATTTAACTACCAAGGTACAATTTACAGAAGCAGATCAGCAGATGAACTACAACAAACCCTTTTAAAATTAAATCTGACAGAACCCACAAGCAGCAACTCTCCCACACGCAGAAGAATGGCATCATCTTCACCTTCAGGCAGCACCCAGAAAATTTCAGAACAAAATGGGAATCATCATTCTCACAAAAGAGGCCGTTATGCCACATCATCCATGGACCAAGAAGATTCAATGGACTGACATCCTAATTCCTGATATCTCTTCATTTATTATACTAAGAGATGGTTCTCTATAAAAAACCTATATTTATAACTGAATGTAACTGCATTCTGATAGTCACACACTGTGTGGGATCATGTTACATTCCAGTTATATTTCTTATTACTTCTGATTCATATAGCCTTAGAATATATAAGTGAAATAAGGAAATTCTTGTTCAGTTACATATTATCAGGTAATAACAATAGATGTATTACTTTTTAGGACAAATATGTTCAATAATCCAGAAGTAATGGAAGCTTTTTCTTTCTTTTCTTAAAACAAATATATTATTACCTAACTAGTTCCTAGAATTATGTTTTTGTTTATTCTAATCTGAAGCAATACAAACTCAATTTTATGAGTTAACATATCTAAACAGTTACATATGAATAAAATATGTAATTGTTTACTCTAAAAGGGTTAAAATCCCAAAATAATTCAAACTATCTTCATCAATACCAAAGTTATTAACAGTACCTTTCTAATTGAATTATTTAGCCTAGGGCAAGACTAACCATATACAACCACGCTGGAATAAATAATTTCAACAAAAACTATATTCTGCACTCCAATTAATAAAACATCATTTTGATGTCTTTTGACATAGCACTTCTCTCCTGTAAGCGGAAGATCCCTGTACCCCCATTAGCCCTCCTCATTCTCCCAACCATATTATGTGGGAGTGTGACGAAGGCACTTATTCCCCTGAGAGAGATATTTATTCTCTTTCACGGGTAAATTGTGATTACTTGCAAAAAATAATTTATACAATGTATCATCTAATCTCATATGTTTTTTGTTTACTCTTTACTCCAGAATTCACTGGTTTCTTTTGTATCTATTCATCTCTTCAGTCCACACAGGTTGATCTGCGCAGTCAGCTCTGCATAACAAAAAGTAAGTCAAAACTATTTGATCTATTGCCATGGCACCACTGAATATATTTTCCCTGAATGTTCAGGGAATAAATGTCCCTCAAAAAAGGACCAAAGCCTTCCGTACTTTCCATAACAAGAAGGCTCACATAGTATGCCTCCAAGAAACACACTTCACCAAAGATTCTACTCCAAAATATATTTCTCCTTTTTATCAACAAATTTACACGGCTTCTGCCTGTACCAAGCGAAGGGGAACTCTAATTGCATTTCACCGATCCACACCATTCACCTTATCATCAGAAATTAAAGACCCAGAAGGTAGATACCTGATACTCATGGGTTATATAATGGATAAAGCAATCACGGTGATTTCCTACTACGCTCCTAACAAACAACCTACACCATTCCTCTCACATATATTACAAGTGATTAATACACACAAAATAGGAACAGTGATAATGTGTGGGGATTCGAACCAGGTCCTCCTCCCATTTCTAGATAAATCACCTTTTACACCATCCAAAATAACCTCTAGATTACCTTTTTCTCAACTTCTTTCCAAATACAATCTGGTAGATTCATGGAGAGAAAGTAACCCAATGAAAAAGAAATTCACTTATTTCTCGCACCCTCATCAAACCTTCACCAGAATAGATCATATTTTTCTAACAATAGGAATGATACCAGAAATTATTGCATCAGATATAATTCCGATTCCGTGGTCTGACCATAATGCAGTATACACTACTATAGCCTCAGCCATACCAAAAGCGCATGACCCAACGTGGTACTTACCGGACATAATGCTCAAACACCCACTACATCAGATGGCCATTGAACAAGCTTTAAAGGAATACATATCAATTAATAATACAACAGAAATCTCCCCAATAACACTGTGGGAAGCTCATAAGCCTGTCTTGCGTGGTACAATACAAAGACAAATGGCACTATTTAAACGGGAACGCAAAAATCTAGCAAAAAAACTAGAACTCAATTTTAATGCAGCCTACATATCATTTCAAGATAATCCATCTCAGATTACAAAATCTCATCTGGAAAAATCTAGATTGGAATATGATCTATTTCTCATTGAGTCAGTTGATAAATCCCTCAAACGCTCCAAACACAATTTCTACATGAATACAAACAAACCAGGTACATATTTGGCTCGGGCATTAAATTCAACTAACAAATCTTTCAAACCAATACGTTTGAAATTATCAAAAAATGTTTACACTTGTAATCCAGTTAAAATAGTCCATAAATTTCACTCACATCTCGCAACTTTATACAAGACAAACAATGAATTTAATCCTACAGAAGCTGAATCCTTCTTCTCAAAAATAACCTTACCTGAGTTATCTCAGAATCAAAAAAGCAGTTTGGATGAGCCTATAACTATAGATGAAGTTGCTAACACCATAAAAGACCTAAAACTTAACAAAAGACCAGGCCCAGACGGCTACTCGGCTTTATACTATAAAACATTCTCAGAAATACTCTCTCCCATTCTCACTGAAACTTTTAACAAACTTCTAGATGGACATTCTTTTCGGCAAGAAACACTAATGGCAATTGTTTGTATGATCCCAAAACCCCTTTCTGATGATACTTCCTGTGTGAATTATCGGCCTATCTCTCTGTTAAACCTCGATATTAAATTATTAGCAAAAATAATAGCAAAACGCCTCAATAGCATTATAGGAAAATTAATACATAGAGATCAAGTAGGCTTCATGCCAAATAGACAGGCAGGCGATAATATACGCAGGGCAGTGTTATTGGCACATATTGCTAAAAAACTGAAAATCCCTTTATGTTTTCTATCTCTCGATATTAAGAGGGCATTTGACACAGTATCCTGGCAATATATGCAATATTCATTACAAAAATGGGGTTTTGGACCCCACTTTTTAACATGGATCAAGGCATTATATAATAAACCCAAAGCCTATATAAAATATGCTGGATACAAATCTGAAGCCTTTAATATCGAAAGAGGTACCCGACAGGGTTGCCCATTATCTCCCTTATTATTTGCCCTTATACTCGAACCCATGGCCCAATACATCAGAACAAACCAAACTATAACTGGCATTGAAGTAGGAGGTATTACACACAAATTATGTATATTTGCAGACGATATATTACTTTTTCTATCATCACCACAGGTCTCTGGTCCTAACTTAATACCAGCTCTTGATGGATTTGCAGCCCTATCCGGCCTTATGATTAATCCTAAGAAATCCCCAGTGCTTAATATTTCACTCACAAACATGGAATTGATCCCGGCTAGGGCTGCACTCCCATTCACATGGGCAGAAAAATCAATCCCATATCTTGGAATTCATTTAACAGCATCTCATTCTGACTTATTCTCAACCAATTATCCTCCTGTATTAAGACAGATCACAAATCTAATAAAACAATGGTCGCAACTTCCTTTATCCTGGATAGGGAAGATTAATGCAATCAAAATGACTATTCTACCCAAATTGCTTTATCTATTCAGAGTCCTCCCTATTCCAATTCCTTCCTATTTTTTGAGAATAGTACAAAAAAGAGCAACTTCGTTTATATGGGGCTCTTCTAAACCATGTATACCTATACACACACTACATCTTCCCAAAAATAAAGGAGGCCTGGGATACCCTAATTTTACTAACTACTACAGAGCAGCACATTTGGCCAGTCTGTCCAAATACCATGCAAAACAGGAAATCCCATTATGGGTATTTATAGAGGCTTCAGAAAATGACCCTTTATTAATATCAAATTTATTATGGCTTGATCCTAAAGACCGCTTTAAAATTCATAATCCCATAACTAAACACTTCTTATCTCTCTGGGATAAACTAAAAACCAAATATCAGTTACAATCTCCACACAATCCTCTCCTTTCTTTTATCAGAAATCCGTCCTTTTATCCGGCATGGATCTACCCAAATTCTTTTAAAGCTTGGACAACATCAGGCATTCAGACACTAAATGACTTCATAGCATCTAAATCATTCCTTTCATTCCCATCGCTTAGAGAAAAATATGATCTACCAAACTCTGAGATATTTAGATATCTCCAAATCAAAAATTTCTATACACCATTCCTAAAGGGGGATACACCATTATCCCAATTATCCATTTTTGAATCAATCTGTACAAAAGATCCATTTGCTAAAGGTACAATTTCATCACTTTATAATCAATTATATGGAGTAGCAAATCTTAATAGACCCTCTTACGTTCAGAGGTGGGAGGAGGACCTGGGACGAACTTTAGAAGACACAGACTGGTCTAACATATGGCTCACATCTAAGTCATCTTCACCCAACATCTTAGCACTGGAGACAAATTATAAAGTCCTAACTCGCTGGTACCTTGTACCCGCTAGAGTGGCAAAATATTCACCTAATACCTCAACTCTTTGTTTTCGAGGATGCCCAGAAATAGGCACATATTTACACATATGGTGGACGTGCCCAGTAATCCAAACCTTCTGGAAGGAAGTCTTCGTGATTGCATCTAAAATATTTAAAAAAATAATACAACCAGATCCATATTTAACTTTACTTAATCTAAAACCGGAATGGTTAACACTCTCTCAATTCAAACTTATGATCCAACTAATAACGGCTGCAAAACAAACAGTGGCCAAGGCATGGAAATCTCCTACATTGGTACTAGCAGAAACAATTCACAGAATGAATAATACAATGTCCCATGCTAAGATGGTAGCCATCGATCAAAATCAAATTCCAAAATTTGAAAAACTTTGGCATCCTTGGATAAAACAACAGTTCCTGTCAAACTTCAATGACTCTGTCCTGTTGCCATGGTAACAGATTAAATGACTTACAGAGACACCCATTCTAAGGCTTCAAAGAGAACTAAAAAGAATAATAAACTGACGAGCGGGACAACCTTGTGGACCATACCTCTACCTTTCAACCCTTTTTCTTCTTTCTCTTTCCTTTTCTCCACCTTACGATTAAAGCTCATTATCAGAATTTATTTGACCTATATACACTCTACTTGTAAACAATATGTATAGTAGGTATAAATCATTTAAATACCTACAAAAGTAACTAAGGAAATGATATATATCTTTAAGTTAGGTTTACGTGAACCCAATGTTTAATATTTGAAATTTCATGATATTTACCTATATAAACCCTACTGTAAAACAATGAGCTTACTTTATAGATCCTTGTAAACTTACTTTATGTATCTTTATAACATTGTATACTCAATAAACTTCTTTTGACAAGGAAAAGACTCATCATGCCTCTAATTAAATAAGGTGGTGAGCCTACTTTGCAAAATGTAGTCGTTTTGTGGGTGCCTGCCCTGGCACTTCAGGGCCTTAAGAGCTGTGATAGGTAGTCAGGAAATCAGATGTGTCATTTATGCACCATGAAAATCTATAGGTGCTTTTTGGATTTTGGGTCCCATTACTCATCTAAGCAGCAAAAAAAGGCTCACAATAATTGTTATTCAAATGATCCCAGTTCTGCAAACTTAAAAATTGGCCCGCAAAGCAAGAGAGTTTAGATAGCTACTGCAGTTTTGAATTTTTACCATAAAAACACATTTACCTTACTTTTTGTTAGAATAACCTCTTGCCGACCGGCTCACGCCAATATACGTCGGCAAAGTGGCACGGGTGCGCAAAACAACATACCCGTACGTCACTGCGTCATCGTCGGCTAGTGGGCGCGTGCGCTCCACACGGTGCGGGAGCGTGTCCGCGGGTTCCGTAGACCTCGATGTCCGTGAGTGGCCCACAATCGTGGCACGGAGAGGCATAACAGGGAGATGCCTATGTAAACAAGGTATTTCCCTGTTCTGCCTAGCAAAATGACAGGGATCTACTGCTCCCAGTGATCGGGAGCAGTGATCTCTGTCATGTTCTAGTGTGTCCATCCCCCCTACAGTTAGAACACACTGAGGGAACACACTTAACCCCTTCATCGCCCCCTAGTGTTTAACCCCTTTTCTGCCAGTGACTTTTACACAGTAATCAGTGCATGTTTATAGCACTGATCGCTGTATAAATGCCAATGGCCCCAAAATAGTGTCAAAAGTGTCTGATCTGTCCACTTCAATGTCGCAGTCATGATAAAATTCACAGATCACCGCCATTACTAATAAAAAAAAAATAATAATAAAAAATGCCATATATCTATCCCCTATTTTGTAGACGCAATAACTTTTGTGCAAATCAATCAATATATGCTTTTTGTGATTTTTTTTACCAAAAATATCTATAGGAATACATGTTGGCCTAAATTAGTGAAGAAATTAGTTTTTTATATATTTTTTGGGATATTTATTATAGCAAAATTAAAAAATATTGCTTTTTTTTCAAAATTGTCGCTACTTTTTTGTTTATAGCGCAAAAAATAAAAACCACAGAGGTGATCAAATACCACCAAAAGAAAGCTCTATTTGTGGGAAAAAAAGGACATCAATTTTGTTTCGGTACAACTTTGCACGGGCACGCAATTTTCAGTTAAAGCGATGCAGTGCCATTTCGCAAAAAAGGGCTTGGTCAGGAAGGGGGTAAATCCTGCCGGGGCTGAAGTGGTTAAAAATGCCAGGACAATGTGAATATATTCAGAATAAAAAAATCTGCAAATATTGACCAAATAGGTAACATAAGTCTTATGAAGGCTTGTTTCACTAAGTTTGAGGTATGCATATGATCATTGCCAGAGATAAAATATGCCATATAATATTATTGAAACGAATAGAATGCAGAAGTAGTATAATTATTTGAGGCCACTAATAACAATTGTGGATGGGAAAATGTGTGTGTTTTCTATTTGAGAGTCCAAACAAATTTGCAACTTACAATATTGTGGCATTTTATGCAGGTAAAATAAATTAAAAAAAACATGAAGATAATATTAGAGATGGAATTTTATTGCTGCATTCACCATTGGTTAAAGTTATGTCTTAAGGACAACAACAATAAAAAAAAATAAAAAAATCAACATATTATGGAACATATCAAGTACATTTTTTCAATGAACAACTGCATATCTCTACAACAGTACTTCAATTCTATAAAATTATTGTTGCATATAAATTATTTAGAAGTATGCAAAATGTAAAAAATGCCAATAATTCATGTAACACACATGATTAAAAAGAAAAAATGAGAAGGTAAAAGTAAATTAATTTTTACTAGAGTCTGTTTAATTGATCATCCTAACCTAATATTGTGCAGTGAATTATTTTCTCAGCAGTGCACCAGAGGATATTGATTTAGTTTAAATTATTGCTGCAGTCTATGACTTGAGACGTTGACCATTTTATTAATGTGGTTTATGAATGGCATTGTGTTTGGCGTAAAACATGTAAAAGGTACTAATGAATTGTAGAGGGGAGGATACAAACCTAGTTATGCCTCAAGGCATAGCTGCAATCTGATCTCTGATTTCTGGGAACAATGCCAGGTTTCAATATTTCTCTATTTATATTTTTGTGTGTTGTTTCTGTTCCATCTATCACAGAATAAAAGTAATAATTTTGCATACCTTATTTTCTGTTTCAATGTTTCTAAATTTGTGTTAGGCTTTTATATGAATGCAAAACAAAACAAACAATAAAATATGCAAACATATTTTATCAACCAACTTGAAGAAAAAAAAAAAAAATGAAAAAACAAATAAAATATATATATAGACTAGACTTGGAATCATAGTAGACTTTGTCCTCTGTCATCAGACCTGATAAGGTCCAATTCACAGACTCGGCAGAATAGCATTTCTGGGTACTATTTCAAAATGTTTCCTACTTTGTAAAAGCATTTTTTTTAAAGAAATGAATCCGTTTCATGCAAATCATACTTCCAACTTATCTTGATGTTTCAAAATTATTGCTATTCATTGGGCTTGTTTATTAAATAAGTAAAGAATATTCACTTATCATCAGTCATATGCAAGGATTTTGTTTATTTCCTTTATTTGAAAGCAAACACAGCTTTTCTCTATTGATTAAATTGCATGAGCATTTTTTTTTACTTTGCCAACTGTACATTCACTTTAACAAATAAACCGCATTGTTTTAAATGATAGATAGAAATAAAATATGTAACATTGAATACAATTGAAACCAAATTTTCTGGTTTCACACACATGATGTATTTTCTACTTATTAGCACACGCACCACAATATCTATAAATAGTTCTGTTAACAGGGTCTCTCTTAAAAGAAATGTATAGTGTTTTTGTACATATTTTCTTTTCTTCTGTATTGTGGTCAGAACCTAAGTAAAAAAAAAATTTAAATAATCTTTTAACTTAAACAAATATTAAATATTATATACTAATATAAATATCAGGTCAAAATATAGGAATATAGCTTTATTTTATCATATTCAGCATTCAGTTGTGCTGAACATATCTTGCAGCATACAGTCACCAGAGGTTTTAATTAGAAAAAAAGTGCCGCAATAAGTTAAGATATTGGTTGGATTTGGTATGTCTGGAGAGCTGCAAAGCAGGCCTTGTCTGCTGTGCTGTTTTTAGCTAAACCACAGTAATTTGGGGATCCCTTGTCTTGTATTAAATGTTGATGAATAAAAGAGACGTATAGCCAAAGCTTGTTTGGCCATACTTCTTATGTGGGTCACAGGAGTGCATTTTGTTTTGCACTTCTTTGACCCAGAATCAGTCGACAGCAGGCCTAAGTCCACTGTCGGTTTGCTTCACAGATCTGCTTGGGATGTCGTGATCCACTCAGATCCCTGACAGGCAGCTGGCTCAGCCTCTCAGTGCACCACTGAGAGCCTAAGCTAGCCTTTTCCTCCTGCCCTCTCCACAGATTGGTGCTCCAGTGAGTGCTGGAGGGGCAGAGCAAAGAGAGGTGATGGACAGTCATCATTCTTTGCATGGAGTGGAATGAGAATTGAGCAATCAGCGGTCAAGTGATCACTCAGTTCTTGGGCTTAGAGGAAGCCGGGGACAGTATGTATAGAAACACAGTGATAAAAAACATGCTGGCAAATAGGGATGAGCTTCGTGTTCGAGTCAAACCCATGTTCGACTCAAACATCGTCTGTTCGATCGTTCGCCGAATTGCGAGCGATATGGGCCGTTCGGCGTCACAGTGCATTGCTGGCTGATGATTGGCCAAGCATGCACTATGACCATCATGCTTGGCCAATCACAGTGCCGTCTGTACAGAGAGCTCTAATTGGCAAAAGCCAGGGTGGCTTTGGCCAATTATGGCTCAGGGGGTTTAGTACATGCCCCACACTATATAAGGCCGCCTGCACATTGGCCCTGTGTAGTGTGTTCCGGCATTGAGAGACAGAGACAGAGAGACAGTGTCATTTGATTTAAGTTACATTATTATCTTCCTACTGAAAGGCAGGCAGGTGTTGTTACAGTATTTGAAGAAAATTGCTGGTGTTCTTCTGATCCTATTAGTCCTATTAGCTACAGTATTTACAGCTAGTGTAGTGCGTCCTCTGCACAGTGTGCACCTAAAGCTACCTGTAGAAGATTGGTGGTGTTTTTCTGATCCTATCACAACCGCAGGCAGCTACATTATTTTTTAGTGTAGTGTGACCTCTGCACAGTGTTCAGCTAACGCTCCAAGTTAGTGTAGTGTGACCTCTGCACAGTGTTCAATTAAAGCTACAAGTTAGTGTAGTGTGACCACTGCACAGTGTTCAGCTAAAGCTCCAAGTTAGTGTAGTATGACCTCTGCACAGTGTTCAGCTAAAGCAACAAGTTAGTGTAGTATGACCTCTACACAGTGTTCAGCTAAAGCTACCTGTAGAAGGTTGGTGTTGTTTTCCTGATCCTATCACTACCGCAGGCAGCTACATTATTTACACGTTAGTGTAGTGCGACCTCTGCAAAGTGTTAAGCTAAAGCTACCTGTAGAAGGTTGGTGGTGTTTTCCTGATCCTATCACTACTGCAGGCAGCTACATTATTTACATGTTAGTGTAGTGCGACCTCTGCACAGTGTTCAGCTAAAGCTACCTGTAGAAGGTTGGTATTGTTTTCCTGATCCTATCACTACTGCAGGCAGCTACATTATTTACATGTTAGTGTAGTGCAACCTCTGCACAGTGTTCAGCTAAAGCTACAAGTTAGTGTAGTGTGACCTCTGCACAGTGTTCAGCTAAAGCTACCTGTAGAAGGTTGGTGGTGTTTTCCTGATCCTATTACTACCACAGGCAGCTACATTATTTACACGTTAGTGTAGTGCGACCTCTGCACAGTGTTCAGGTAAAGCTTCAAGTTAGTGTAGTGTGACCTCAGCACAGTGTTCAGCTAAAGCTACAAGTTAGTGTAGTGCGACCTCTGCACAGTGTTCAGCTAAAGCTACCTGTAGAAGGTTGGTGGTGTTTTCCTGATCCTATCACTACCGCAGGCAGCTACATTATTTACACGTTAGTGTAGTGCGACCTCTGCACAGTGTTCAGCTAAAGCTACCTGTAGAAGGTTGGTGGTGTTTTCCTGATCCCATCACTACCGCAGGCAGCTACATTATTTCCATGTTAGTGTAGTGCGACCTCTGCACAGTGTTCAGCTAAAGCTACCTGTAGAAGGTTGGTGGTGTTTTCCTGATCCTATCACTACCGCAGGCAGCTACATTATTTACACGTTAGTGTAGTGCGACCTCTCTACAGTGTTCAGCTAAAGCTACAAGTTAGTGTAGTGCGACCTCTGCACAGTGTTCAGCTAAAGCTACCTGTAGAAGGTTGGTGGTGTTTTCTTGATCCTATCACTACCGCAGGCAGCTACATTATTTACACGCTAGAGTAGTGCGACCTCTACACAGTGTTCAGCTAAAGCTACAAGTTAGTGCAGTGCGACCTCTGCACAGTGTTCAGCTAAAGCTATAAGTTAGTGTAGTGCGACCTCTGCACAGTGTTCAGCTAAAGCTACTTGTAGAAGGTTGGTGTTGTTTTCCTGATCCTATCACTACCGCAGGCAGCTACATTATTTACACGTTAGTGTAGTGCGACCTCTGCAAAGTGTTAAGCTAAAGCTACCTGTAGAAGGTTGGTGGTGTTTTCCTGATCCTATCAGTACCGCAGGCAGCTACATTATTTACATGTTAGTGTAGTGCAACCTCTGCACAGTGTTCAGCTAAAGCTACCTGTAGAAGGTTGGTGTTGTTTTCCTGATCCTATCAGTACCGCAGGCAGCTACATTATTTACACGTTAGTGTAGTGCGACCTCTGCAAAGTGTTAAGCTAAAGCTTCCTGTAGAAGGATGGTGGTGTTTTCCTTATCCTATCACTAGTGATGAGCCGAACACCCCCCGGTTCGGTTCGCACCAGAACCCGCGAACGGACCGCAAGTTCGCACGAACGTTAGAACCCCATTGACGTCTATGGGACTCGAACGTTCGAAATCAAAAGTGCTCATTTTAAAGGCTAATTTGCATGGTATTGTCCTAAAAAGGGTTTGGGGACCCGGGTCCTACCCCAGGGGACATGTATCAATGCAAAAAAAACTTTTAAAAACGGCCGTTTTTTCGGGAGCAGTGATTTTAATGATGCTTAAAGTAAAAAAAAAAAAGTGAAATATTCCTTTAAATATCGTACCTGGGGGGTGTCTATAGTATGCCTGTAAAGTGACGCGTGTTTCCCATGTTTAGAACAGTCCCTGCACCAAATGTCATTTTTAAAGGAAAAAATCTCATTTAAAACTGCTTGCGGGTTTAATGTCATGTCGGGTCATGGCAATATGGATGAAAATCAGTGAGACAAACGGCATGGGTACCCCCCAGTCCATTACCAGGCCCTTTGGGTCTTGTATGGATATTAAGGGGAACCCCGCACCCAAATTAAAATAAGGAAAGGTCCCTATATACTCTGAACAGCAGTATACAGGCGGTGCAAACAAGACAGGGACTGTAGGTTTGTTGTTAAGTAGAATCTGTTTGTAATTTTGAACATTTTTAATGTGTTTAGCTCCAGCCAAAAAATCTTTTCTAAGCTTTTTGGAAAACATAGGGAAGGGTTATCACCCCTGTGACATTTGTTTTGCGTCTTTCCTCCTCTTCAGAAGATTTCACCTCACTTTTTTGTCCCAATGAAAAATATTTTTTGAAAATTTGTGTTTTTTTGTGGAACAAGGATTGGAAAGCATCAGTGGAAAGGAAAAATTGTTTTCCCATATTAACTCTTACAGGAGAGAATTTCCCTTCCTTAGGGGTAGATTTCATCTCACTTCCTGTTGTCTCCTTCCGTTTGCAAGTAGGAGTCGTTTGTAAGTTAGATGTTTGAAAGTAGGGTCCTGCCCTATATACTCAGCAGAAATTTGGGCCTTAGGTGTTGCTGTGGCCAAAACACTGTAAGCCCTCACAGGGCCCTGCTGTGAAATATTAGATCAAGAATTGTAATTACATGCCCCTGTTGAACAGGAGCTGAAAAATTAGGCCTTAGGCACTGGTGCTGGTGCCACAACACTGCAACCCCTCACAGACACTCTAGTTGGAACGCAGGAACGAGCCCTGCTGCAAAGTATTGCATCAAAAATTGTAATTACACGCCCCTGTTAGACAGGGGCAGAAAAATTGGGTCTTAGGCACTGGTGCTGGTGCCACAACACTGCAACCCCTCACAGACACTCTAGTTGAAACGCAGGAACAAGCCCTGCTGCAAAGTATTGCATCAAAAATTGTAATTACACGCCCCTGTTAGACAGGGGCTGAAAAATTGGGTCTTAGGCACTGGTGCTGGTGCCACAACACTGCAACCCCTCACAGACACTCTAGTTGGAATGCAGGAACGAGCCCTGCTGCAAAGTATTACATCAAAAATTGTAATTACACGCCCCTGTTAAACAGGGGCTGAAAAATTGTGCCTTAGGCACTGGTGGTGGCGCCCAGAACCAAAAATGTTCTTACAAGCTATCAGCGTGATGATTGAGGAGGAAGAGGATAATTACTCAGGGATAGTCACTCAGCATCAGCATAGGCAGTCTTTGAAGGGATCTGAGATTTCAAAAAAAATTATTCGGTTACATCTGCATCAGGTGCTTGGTAGCTGGTGGTGATCCAAGACTGATTCATTTTTATGAAGGTCAGCCGATCGACCGAGTCGGTGGACAGACGCACCCTGTGATCGGTTACCACGCCTCCAGCAGCACTGAATGTGCGTTCCGAAAGAACGCTGGATGCAGGACAGGCCAGTAGCTCAATTGCATACTGTGCAAGCTCTGGCCAGTGATCCATCCTCAAGACCCAGTAACCCAGAGGATTTTCGGTGGGAAAGGTGTCCAAGTCTGATCTTGCCCCTAGGTATTCCTGCACCATGTAAAACAGACGCTGGCGATGGTTGCTGGAACCGATCATACCTTGGGGCTGCGGACCAAAAAATTGTCTGAACGCATCGGTCAGATGGCCACCTTCTCCACCGCTCCTTCTTTGACTGACCGAAGCCTCAGCAACACGTTGTCCAGAAACAGGAGTTTGTAACCTCCCAGTCTCTGGGAACGCGTTGCACAGACCTTTCTGCAAGGCCTCCCGAAGATGTTTCATCCTCTGCTCCCTCTGCGATGGCAAGATAAGGTCCGCAACCTTACCCTTGTAACGTGGATCAAGGAGGGTTGCCAGCCAGTATTGGTCCTTCTCCTTGATACCACGAATACGAGGATCCTTACGCAGGCTTTGCAGGATCAGGGAGGCCATGCAGCGTAGGTTTGCTGAGGCATTCGGTCCGGAGTCCTCTGGGTCACTAAGGACAACAACGTCCGCAGCCACCTCCTCCCAGCCACGTACAAGTCCATGTGTTCCTTGGGACTGATCCCTTAAAGACTGCTGATGCTGAGTGCCAGGCTCCACCTCCATACTGACACAATCTTCCTCCTCCTCCTCCTCCTCCTCCTCGTCCTCTTCCTGTGTGATCGGCGGGCACGCAGGAACACTGTCTGGATAAAGGGGGCCTTGAGAGCTAAGGAAGTCCTCCTCTTCCTGCCTCTGTTCTGCCTCAAGTGCCCTGTCCATTATTCCACGCAGCGTGTGCTCCAACAGGTGGACAAGGGGGACAGTGTCACTGATGCATGCACTGTCAGTGCTCACCATCCTCGTGGCCTCCTCGAATGGTGACAGGACAGTGCATGCATCCCTGATCATGGCCCACTGGCGTGGGGAAAAAAAACCAAGGTCCCCTGACCCTGTCCTGGTGCCATAGTCGCACAGGTACTCATTGATGGCCCTCTGCTGCGTGTGCAGCCGCTGCAGCATGGCCAACGTCGAGTTCCACCTGGTGGGCATGTCACAGATTAGGCGGTTCTTGGGCAGGTTAAACTCCTTTTGGAGGTCCGTCAGCCGAGCACTGGCATTATATGACCGGCGGAAATGCACACAGACTTTCCTGGCCTGCCTCAGGACATCCTGTAAGCCCGGGTACCTGCCCAAGAACCGCTGCACCACCAAGTTAAGGACGTGAGCCAAACAGGGCACATGGGTCAGTTGTCCCTGTCGGAGGGCAGAGAGGAGGTTGGTGCCATTGTCGCAAACCACCATTCCTGCCTTAAGTTGGCGTGGCGTCAACCACCTCTGAACCTGCCCCTGCAGAGCTGACAGAACCTCTGCCCCAGTGTGGCTCCTGTCCCCCAAGCACACCAGCTCAAGCACCGCATGGCATCTTTTGGCCTGCGTACTTGCGTAGCCCCTTGAACGCCTACGGAGCACCGCTGGTTCCGAGGAAGAGGCCATGGAGGAAGAAGAAGAGGAGGGGGTGGAGGAGAGAGGTGTGTCACAATCAGCATTTTGGAGGCGTGGTGGCGGAACAACCTCCAACACTACTGCACCTTGTCCTGCATCCTTCCCAGCTGCCAGCAGAGTCACCCAATGCGCCGTGAAACTTAAGTAACGTCCCTGTCCATGCCTGCTGGACCATGAGTCAGCGGTAATATGCACCTTACCGCTGACCGCCCTGTCCAGCGAGGCATGGACATTGCCTTCCACATGCCGGTAGAGAGCCGGAATCGCCTTCCGTGAGAAAAAGTGGCGTTTGGGTACCTGCCACTGAGGAACCGCACATTCCACAAACTCACGGAAGGGGGCAGAGTCTACCAACTGAAAAGGCAGCAGTTGAAGTGCTAGCAATTTTGCCAAGCTAGCATTCAACCGCTGGGCATGTGGATGGCTGGGAGCAAACTTCTTTCGGCGGTGCAGCAGCTGGGGCAGGGAAATTTGCCTGGTACAATCTGACGTCGGTGTACCAAAAGCAGATTGCCCATAAGTACTTGGCTGTGACACACCTAATTCTACACCTTCATTCCTCTCACTGCAGGTCGCAGAGAGGACTGAAGGTCTAGTGGGGTTGGAAATCTCAGCTGATGAGGAGCAAGGAGAGATCGTCTTTGTTCTTTGGTGTGGGTCTTTTAGATACGCTTGCCAACGAACTGCATGGCAGGTCAACATATGTCTGGTCAAGCATGTGGTACCCAAGCGGGAGATGTTTTGGCCACGCGAGATACGCTTGAGACATATATTGCAAATAGCAGCGGTGCGATCTGATGCACTCGTCTCAAAAAAGGCCCACACCAAAGAACTTTTTGAATAACGCGCAGAGACTGCAGCGCCCTGCACATGTGGAGCTTTGGGGTGTGATGCAGTCAATGTGCTGCCCTTAGGCTGGCCCCTGGAGGGCATCCTGCCTAGTTGGTGATGTGCCACCTCCTCCTCCTCCTCCTCCTCCTCCTCCTCCTCTCTCCTATCAGGCACCCACGTTGAGTCAGTGACCTCATCATCCCCTCCCTCCTCATCACTGGAGCAAACCTGGCAGTATGCTGCAGCAGGGGGAGCATGACTGCCAGATTGCTGTCCTTCTTGGGCACCCCCTCTGTCCGTGCTCATGTTACTGCCTTCATTGAGCTCAGTATCATCATCAGAGCCTTCCAAACGCTGGGCATCCTCCTGGAGCATGTACCCAACACTGTGGTCAAACAGTTCGAGGGAATCCTCATGAGGACATGGTGGAGCTAGGGAAGGAGTCACTGATGACATTGAGCTGAGGGAAGAGGCCGCTGCTTTGCCAGACAAAGCACCCTGGGCATGGGTGAGAGAGGATGAGGAGGATGAGGACGGCTTGGTCATCCACTCGACCAAGTCTTCCGCATGTTGCGGCTCAACACGGCCAGCTGCCGAAAAAAAGGCCAAGCGTGTCCCATGGCCACGTGCTGATGAGGATGCACCGTCTCCACGACCAGCACTAGACACAGAGCCTGCTTGCCCTCTCTTATTGGCTTGTGACTGTCTGCCTCTCCTTCTTGGCCTTCCAGACATACTAATGGCCTGTAGCTGCACTAAGCTGGGATAGAACACCTGTAATTTTCTTCAGGTAGCTTTATATACTGTAACCAGACAAGCCTGCCTGTCAGTAGGAAGATAACAGGAACGGATCTAGCTGAACACTGTGAGCAGGACGTACTGCACTAAATGTATATAGCAGGAACGGATCTAGCTGAACACTGTGAGCAGGACGCACTGCACTGAATGTAAATAGCAGGAACGGATCTAGCTGAACACTGTGAGCAGGACGCACTGCACTGAATGTAAACAGCAGGAACGGATGTAGCTAAACACTGTGAGCAGGACGCACTGCACTGAATGTAAATAGCAGGAACGGATCTAGCTGAACACTGTGAGCAGGACGCACTGCACTGAATGTAAATAGCAGGAACGGATCTAGCTGAACACTGTGAGCAGGACGCACTGCACTGAATGTAAATAACAGGAACGGATCTAGCTGAACACTGTGAGCAGGACGCACTGCACTGAATGTAAATAGCAGGAACGGATCTAGCTGAACACTGTGAGCAGGACGCACTGCACTGAATGTAAATAACAGGAACGGATCTAGCTGAACACTGTGAGCAGGACACACTGTACTAAATGTAAATAGTCTAGCTGCCTGACCGTGGTACTAATAGGATCAAAAAGAACACCTGTAATTTTCTTCAGGTAGCTTTATATACTGTAACCAGACAAGCCTGCCTGTCAGTAGGAAGATAACAGGAACGGATCTAGCTGAACACTGTGAGCAGGACGTACTGCACTAAATGTATATAGCAGGAACGGATCTAGCTGAACACTGTGAGCAGGACGCACTGCACTGAATGTAAATAGCAGGAACGGATCTAGCTGAACACTGTGAGCAGGACGCACTGCACTGAATGTAAATAGCAGGAACGGATCTAGCTGAACACTGTGAGCAAGACGCACTGCACTGAATGTAAACAGCAGGAACGGATGTAGCTAAACACTGTGAGCAGGACGCACTGCACTGAATGTAAATAGCAGGAACGGATCTAGCTGAACACTGTGAGCAGGACGCACTGCACTGAATGTAAATAGCAGGAAAGGATCTAGCTGAACACTGTGAGCAGGACGCACTGCACTGAATGTAAATAGCAGGAACGGATCTAGCTGAACACTGTGAGCAGGACGCACTGCACTGAATGTAAATAGCAGGAACGGATCTAGCTGAACACTGTGAGCAGGACGCACTGCACTGAATGTAAACAGCAGGAACGGATGTAGCTAAACACTGTAAACAGGACGCACTGCACTGAATGTAAATAGCAGGAACGGATCTAGCTGAACACTGTGAGCAGGACGCACTGCACTGAATGTAAATAGCAGGAACGGATCTAGCTGAACACTGTGAGCAGGACGCACTGCACTGAATGTAAATAGCAGGAACGGATCTAGCTGAACACTGTGAGCAGCACGCACTGCACTGAATGTAAATAGCAGGAACGGATCTAGCTTAACACTGTGAGCAGGAAGCACTGTACTGAATGTAAATAGCAGGAACGGATCTAGCTGAACACTGTGAGCAGGACACACTGCACTGAATGTAAATAGCAGGAACGGATCTAGCTGAACACTGTGAGCAGCACGCACTGCACTGAATGTAAATAGCAGGAACGGATCTAGCTGAACACTGTGAGCAGGAAGCACTGTACTGAATGTAAATAGCAGGAACGGATCTAGCTGAACACTGTGAGCAGGACACACTGCACTGAATGTAAATAGTCTAGATAGAAGATAACAGGAACGGATCTAGCTAAACTGAATACAGTGTATATATATATATGCAACACCTGGGATGCATATATATACACAATACACTGTAAGTGCAGCTAACTGACTGACTGTTCTGCCTAATCTATCTAACTCAAATCAAATGACACTGTCTCACTCTCTCTCTATCGCTCAGCACACCGGAACACACACTACACAGGGCCGCCGTGCAGGCGGCCTTATATAGTGTGGGGTGTGTACTAAATCCCCTGAGCCATAATTGGCCAAAGCCACCCTGGCTTTGGCCAATTACAGCTCTCTCTACTGACGGCGCTGTGATTGGCCAAGCATGCGGGTCATAGTGCATGCTTGGCCAATCATCAGCCAGCAATGCACTGCGATGCCGCAGTGAATTATGGGCCGTGACGCGCCACACGAATTTGGCGCGAACGGCCCATATCGTTCGCAATTCGACGGACGGTCGAACAGCCGATGTTCGAGTCGAACATGGGTTCGACTCGAACACGAAGCTCATCCCTACCTATCACTACCGCAGGCAGCTACATTATTTACACGTTAGTGTAGTGCGACCTCTGCAAAGTGTTAAGCTAAAGCTACCTGTAGAAGGTTGGTGGTGTTTTCCTGATCCTATCAGTACCGCAGGCAGCTACATTATTTACATGTTAGTGTAGTGCAACCTCTGCACAGTGTTCAGCTAAAGCTACCTGTAGAAGGTTGGTGTTGTTTTCCTGATCCTATCAGTACCGCAGGCAGCTACATTATTTACACGTTAGTGTAGTGCGACCTCTGCAAAGTGTTAAGCTAAAGCTTCCTGTAGAAGGATGGTGGTGTTTTCCTTATCCTATCACTACCGCAGGCAGCTACATTATTTACACGTTAGTGTAGTGCGATCTCTGCACAGTGTTCAGCTAAAGCTACCTGTAGAAGGATGGTATTGTTTTCCTGATCCTATCACTACTGCAGGCAGCTACATTATTTACATGTTAGTGTAGTGCAACCTCTGCACAGCGTTCAGCTAAAGCAACAAGTTAGTGTAGTGCCACCTCTGCACAGTGTTCAGCTAAAGCTACCTGTAGAAGGTTGGTGTTGTTTTCCTGATCCTATCACTACCGCAGGCAGCTACATTATTTACACGTTAGTGTAGTGCGACCTCTGCAAAGTGTTAAGCTAAAGCTTCCTGTAGAAGGTTGGTGGTGTTTTCCTGATCCTATCACTACCGCAGGCAGCTACATTATTTAAACGTTAGTGTAGTACGATCTCTGCACAGTGTTCAGCTAAAGCTACCTGTAGAAGGATGGTATTGTTTTCCTGATCCTATCACTACTGCAGGCAGCTACATTATTTACATGTTAGTGTAGTGCAACCTCTGCATAGTGTTCAGCTAAAGCTACAAGTTAGTGTAGTGCGACCTCTGCACAGTGTTCAGCTAAAGCTACCTGTAGAAGGTTGGTGGTGTTTTCCTGATCCTATCACTACCGCAGGCAGCTACATTATTTACACATTAGTGCAGTGCGACCTCTGCACAGTGTTCAGCTAGAGCTCAAGTTAGTGTAGTGCGACCTCTGCACAGTGTTCAGCTAAAGCTACAAGTTAGTGTAGTGCGACCTCTGCACAGTGTTCAGCTAAAGCTACCTGTACAAGGTTGGTGTTGTTTTCCTGATCCTATCACTACTGCAGGCAGCTACATTATTTACAAGTTAGTGTAGTGCGACTTCTGCAAAGTGTTAAGCTAAAGCTACCTGTAGAAGGTTGGTGGTGTTTTCCTGATCCTATCACTACCGCAGGCAGCTACATTATTTACACGTTAGTGTAGTGCGACCTCTGCACAGTGTTCAGCTAAAGCTTCAAGTTAGTGTAGTGCGACCTCTGCACAGTGTTCAGCTAAAGCTACAAGTTAGTGTAGTGCAACCTCTGCACAGTGTTCAGCTAAAGCTACTTGTAGAAGGTTGATGTTGTTTTCCTGATCCTATCACTACCGCAAGCAGCTACATTATTTACACGTTAGTGTAGTGCGACCTCTGCAAAGTGTTAAGCTAAGCTACCTGTAGAAGGTTGGTGGTGTTTTCCTGATCCTATCACTACCGCAGGCAGCTACATTATTTACATGTTAGTGTAGTGCAACCTCTGCACAGTGTTCAGCTAAAGCTACCTGTAGAAGGTTGGTATTGTTTTCCTGATCCTATCACTACTGCAGGCAGCTACATTATTTACATGTTAGTGTAGTGCAACCTCTGCACAGTGTTCAGCTAAAGCAACAAGTTAGTGTAGTGCCACCTCTGCACAGTGTTCAGCTAAAGCTACCTGTGGAAGGTTGGTGTTGTTTTCCTGATCCTATCACTATCGCAGGCAGCTACATTATTTACACGTTAGTGTAGTGCGACCTCTGCACAGTGCTCAGCTAAAGCTACAAGTTAGTGTAGTGCGACCTCTGCACAGTGTTCAGCTAAAGCTACAAGTTAGTGTAGTGCGACCTCTGCACGGTGTTCAGCTAAAGCTCCAAGTTAGTGTAGTGCGACCTCAGCACAGTGTTCAGCTAAAGCTACAAGTTAGTGTAATGCAACCTCTGCACAGTGTTCAGCTAAAGCTACCTGTAGAAGGTTGGTGTTGTTTTCCTGATCCTATCACTACCGCAGGCAGCTACATTATTTACACGTTAGTGTAGTGCAAACTCTGTACAGTGTTCAACTAAAGCTACCTATAGAAGGTTGGTGGTGTTTTCCTGATCCTATCACTACCGCAGGCAGCTACATTATTTACACGTTAGTGTAGTGCGACCTCTGCACAGTGTTCAGCTAAAGCTACCTGTAGAAGGTTGGTGGTGTTTTCCTGATCCCATCACTACCGCAGGCAGCTACATTATTTCCATGTTAGTGTAGTGCGACCTCTGCACAGTGTTCAGCTAAAGCTACCTGTAGAAGGTTGGTGTTGTTTTCCTGATCCTATCACTACGGCAGGCAGCTACATTATTTACACGTTAGTGTAGTGCGACCTCTGCACAGTGTTCAGCTAAAGCTACAAGTTAGTGCAGTGCGACCTCTGCAAAGTGTTCATCTAAAGCTACCTGTAGAAGGTTGGTGGTGTTTTCTTGATCCTATCACTACCGCAGGCAGCTACATTATTTACACGTTAGTGTAGTGCGACCTCTGCAAAGTGTTAAGCTAAAGCTACCTGTAGAAGGTTGGTGGTGTTTTCCTGATCCTATCACTACCGCAGGCAGCTACATTATTTACATGTTAGTGTAGTGTGCCCTCTGCACAGTGTTCAGCTAAAGCTACCTGTAGAAGGTTGGTATTGTTTTCCTGATCCTACCACTACTGCAGGCAGCTACATTATTTACATGTTAGTGTAGTGCAACCTCTGCACAGCGTTCAGCTAAAGCAACAAGTTAGTTTAGTGCCACCTCTGCACAGTGTTCAGCTAAAGCTACCTGTAGAAGGTTGGTGTTGTTTTCCTGATCCTATCACTACCGCAGGCAGCTACATTATTTACACGTTAGTGTAGTGCGACCTCTGCACAGTGCTCAGCTAAAGCTACAAGTTAGTGTAGTGCGACCTCTGCACAGTGTTCAGCTAAAGCTACAAGTTAGTGTAGTGCGACCTCTGCACAGTGTTCAGCTAAAGCTACAAGTTAGTGTAGTGCGACCTCTGCACGGTGTTCAGCTAAAGCTCCAAGTTAGTGTAGTGCGACCTCAGCACAGTGTTCAGCTAAAGCTACAAGTTAGTGTAATGCAACCTCTGCACAGTGTTCAGCTAAAGCTACCTGTAGAAGGTTGGTGTTGTTTTCCTGATCCTATCACTACCGCAGGCAGCTACATTATTTACACGTTAGTGTAGTGCAAACTCTGTACAGTGTTCAACTAAAGCTACCTATAGAAGGTTGGTGGTGTTTTCCTGATCCTATCACTACCGCAGGCAGCTACATTATTTACACGTTAGTGTAGTGCGACCTCTGCACAGTGTTCAGCTAAAGCTACCTGTAGAAGGTTGGTGGTGTTTTCCTGATCCCATCACTACCGCAGGCAGCTACATTATTTCCATGTTAGTGTAGTGCGACCTCTGCACAGTGTTCAGCTAAAGCTACCTGTAGAAGGTTGGTGTTGTTTTCCTGATCCTATCACTACGGCAGGCAGCTACATTATTTACACGTTAGTGTAGTGCGACCTCTGCACAGTGTTCAGCTAAAGCTACAAGTTAGTGCAGTGCGACCTCTGCAAAGTGTTCATCTAAAGCTACCTGTAGAAGGTTGGTGGTGTTTTCTTGATCCTATCACTACCGCAGGCAGCTACATTATTTACACGTTAGTGTAGTGCGACCTCTGCAAAGTGTTAAGCTAAAGCTACCTGTAGAAGGTTGGTGGTGTTTTCCTGATCCTATCACTACCGCAGGCAGCTACATTATTTACATGTTAGTGTAGTGTGCCCTCTGCACAGTGTTCAGCTAAAGCTACCTGTAGAAGGTTGGTATTGTTTTCCTGATCCTACCACTACTGCAGGCAGCTACATTATTTACATGTTAGTGTAGTGCAACCTCTGCACAGCGTTCAGCTAAAGCAACAAGTTAGTTTAGTGCCACCTCTGCACAGTGTTCAGCTAAAGCTACCTGTAGAAGGTTGGTGTTGTTTTCCTGATCCTATCACTACCGCAGGCAGCTACATTATTTACACGTTAGTGTAGTGCGACCTCTGCACAGTGCTCAGCTAAAGCTACAAGTTAGTGTAGTGCGACCTCTGCACAGTGTTCAGCTAAAGCTACAAGTTAGTGTAGTGCGACCTCTGCACAGTGTTCAGTTAAAGCTACCTGTAGAAGTTTGGTATTGTTTTCCTGATCCTATCACTACCGCAGGCAGCTACATTATTTACACGTTAGTGTAGTGCGACCTCTGCACAGTGTTCAGCTAAAGCTACATGTAGAAGGTTGGTGGTGTTTTCCTGATCCCATCACTACCGCAGGCAGCTACATTATTTCCATGTTAGTGTAGTGCGACCTCTGCACAGTGTTCAGCTAAAGCTCCAAGTTAGTGTAGTGCGACCTCTGCACGGTGTTCAGCTAAAGCTCCAAGTTAGTGTAGTGCGACCTCAGCACAGTGTTCAGCTAAAGCTACAAGTTAGTGTAATGCAACCTCTGCACAGTGTTCAGCTAAAGCTACCTGTAGAAGGTTGGTGTTGTTTTCCTGATCCTATCACTACCGCAGGCAGCTACATTATTTACACGTTAGTGTAGTGCAAACTCTGTACAGTGTTCAACTAAAGCTACCTATAGAAGGTTGGTGGTGTTTTCCTGATCCTATCACTACCGCAGGCAGCTACATTATTTACACGTTAGTGTAGTGCGACCTCTGCACAGTGTTCAGCTAAAGCTACCTGTAGAAGGTTGGTGGTGTTTTCTTGATCCTATCACTACCGCAGGCAGCTACATTATTTACACGTTAGTGTAGTGCGACCTCTGCACAGTGTTCAGCTAAAGCTACAAGTTAGTGTAGTGCGACCTCTGCACAGTGTTCAGCTAAAGCTACAAGTTAGTGTAGTGCGACCTCTGCACAGTGTTCAGCTAAAGCTACTTGTAGAAGGTTGGTGTTGTTTTCCTGATCCTATCACTACCGCAGGCAGCTACATTATTTACACGTTATTGCAGTGCGACCTCTGCAAAGTGTTAAGCTAAAGCTACCTGTAGAAGGTTGGTGGTGTTTTCCTGAACCTATCACTACCGCAGGTAGCTACTGTCAGAGAACCATTACAAACGCTCGTTCCCGGGCGCCAGTCAGACGTGCGGCACGAACGTGTGAACCCCGGACCAGGCACGCACGTTAGTACTCTCATACGAACGAGTGCACGTCGACGTGGGCATGTCTGCAAGCCAACGAATCACAGCACAGGGCGCCCTATTTAAAGGATCAGCATACTAGTATCAGTGCTGGATTGTCTCAGCTGGTTCCTGTATCCTTGATTGCTGTTTGTTTGAACCTTGATCCTGAAACCTTGGCCTTCCTGACTTCTCTTTTGGATTATCCCTGCAACTCTGTTTACTTCTGCTTCCTGTACCGAACCCGGCTTGAACTTCTGACCACGGCTTTGTCTCCTGATCTTGTACCTCTCTGCCAGCCCATTGCCAACCTCCGCTAGCCCCTGACTACGAACCTGCCTATCGATTGTGTACCTTCCTGCCAGCACGTTGCCGACTCCTGCTTGTTCCAGACCTTGCAAGTTCTCCTGTTGGACTTTCCTGAACCTATCCAGGATCAACGTCCCACCAGCATCTCTAGGCTACAGTGTTCCTGATCCTGCCAACAGGCACCTGCACCCTTCTGTTGCCCTAGCAGCCCTGTCTCAACCTCCAGGGGTGTTAATACCGGAACCGTGCAAGAGGCCACCCTCGTCATTTCAGACTCCGCTGTAAGGTACGTGACAGTACAATCCAGCCAAAAATGGAGTCTGAAAGGGGGGCCTCAGCTATGGATGCTCTGTGCCAGCAGATTGCAAACCTCACTCAAGCAGTCCAGGGCCTGCAGGATGGCTATCAGCGACTTGAGCAACGAGTGGAGTCTCTCTCTCCAAGCACCTCGGCACGCCAGACAGCCGCAGCACCTGCACCGTCGAGCTCAACTTCTACTCCCACAGTAGTGGTGCCACCCCCAGAGCCACGAGTTCCTGCTCCAGAAAGATTCATGGGAGACCGCAGTAAATTCCGCTCTTTCAGAAACGCTTGCCATCTGTATTTCCTACTTCAGCCTCGCACCTTCTCCTTGGAATGTACCAAGGTGGGATTCATCATCTCGTTGCTACAGGGAGAACCCCAGACCTGGGCTCACCATCTATTAGAACAAGCTAGTCCCTTGTTAGGCACCATGGACTCTTTTTTTGATGAAATGGCTAAGCTTTATGATGACCCTCAGCGCACCACTACAGCTGAGGCTAGTCTCCACTCCCTCCAGCAAGGCCGCAGGCCTGTGGAGGACTATGTCACAGACTTTCGACGGTGGAGTTCTGACACACAGTGGAACGACGCCGCTTTTCGTTTTCAGTTCCGCTCAGGACTGTCAGAGGCATTGAAAGATGAACTAGCTCGGGTGGGGGTCCCCAATTCTCTTGAAGAACTGATTCAGCTATCTATTCAGATCGATCGCCGGCTGAGGGAGCGAAGATCTGAAAGAACCAGCCAATACCGGCCCATGTGGATGTTACCTAGGGTACCCAACCACCCACCTATTCCTGCAACCCCACTATCTGCTCCAGTCACGGAAGCTCCTGAGCCAATGCAATTAGGCCTGCTTCGTGCCCCATTGACACCAGAAGAGAAGCAGCGCCGCCGTATGAATAATCTATGCCTGTACTGTAGAGGAGCCGGTCATTACGCCAACATGTGTCCTAACAAGACTCGTAAGTGTGTCTCTCCTTCTTTTGATCCTTGTGCTTTGGCTCTATCAAGATCAACTCATATTGCTGTTCCTGTCTCCCTACAGCTTCCGGAAGGGGCACTCCAGGTCCAGGCCATCGTTGACTCAGGCGCCTGTAGTTGCTTCGTCGACCATGCCTTCGCCCTGCAACACAAGATTCCTCTACGTCCCAAGCAACACAAATTGTCCATACGACTAGCTGATGGGTCCAACATCAAATCTGGACCCATCATTCAAGAAACTCAACCTCTGCCCGCTGATATCTCACCCAACCACCAAGAACTGCTGTGCTTAGACGTGATATCCTCACCACTCTTCCCAATCATCCTGGGAATGCCATGGTTGCAAGCACACAACCCACAGATCGATTGGACAACCGGCAAGGTGATCTTTCAGTCTGCCTATTGCCTCCATAACTGCCTCCAAACCCTCCACCACTCAGTACCAGTTGTTGGCTGTCTCAAACCCACATCCGAATCCCAAGATCTTGTTCCACCCGTATACCACGATTTCCTGGATGTCTTTGATAAACAGAAAGCAGACACCCTTCCTCCCCACCGGGCCTACGATTGCCCAATTGAACTTTTACCAGGGGCAGAAATCCCCTTTGGCCGAATTTCCCCCCTCTCTGAACCTGAACTCTTGGTCCTGAAAGACTACGTCAACGAAAACCTCAAAAAGGGGTTCATCCGACACTCTACTTCTCCAGCCGGAGCAGGAATATTCTTTGTTGAAAAGAAGGACCACTCACTCAGGCCGTGTGTGGATTACAGGGAACTAAATCGGATTACCGTTAAAAACCGCTACCCCCTGCCGCTAATTCCAGAATTACTCCAGAGACTCCGCTCTGCAACAATTTTCACCAAGTTGGATCTACGAGGTGCTTACAACTTGATCAGGATCAGAAAGGGTGATGAGTGGAAAACGGCCTTCCGGACGCGGTTTGGTCATTTCGAGTACCTCGTTATGCCCTTTGGGTTATGTAACGCACCAACAACTTTCCAGCATTTTGTAAATAATATTTTCAGAGACTTCCTAGACTTATTCATGATCGTTTATCTAGACGACATTCTGATTTTCTCGGTTTCCCTGGAACTACATCGTGACCATGTGAAACAGGTCCTTCTTAGGTTAAGACAAAATGGACTCTATGCCAAGGCCGAGAAATGTGAATTCGAACGGCAGTCCATTCACTTTCTCGGACTAGTAATCTCTACAGGAGGGATGGCAATGGATCCTCAAAAGGTCGCAGCCATAATGTCCTGGCCGCCTCCCGTTGACAAGAAAGGGGTACAACGGTTTATTGGTTTCTCCAATTTTTACAGGAAATTTATTAAAAACTTTTCAGGTATCATCATGCCCATCACTCAGCTCACCAAAAAACAGAACCGATTTCAGTGGACAGAGGCAGCTCAAGCTGCTTTTGACAAATTAAAGGGACTATTCACCTCTGCCCCGGTATTGAAGCACCCTGATCCTGCCCTTCCCTACATACTGGAAGTAGATGCTTCAGAGAGCGCTGTAGGGGCCATCCTGTCTCAGCGCCAAGGACCTAAAGCTTTAATGCACCCTGTGGCCTTTTTCTCGAAGAAATTAGGGCCTTCAGAAAGGAACTACGATGTGGGGGACCGGGAACTGTTGGCAATTAAATCGGCTCTGGAAGAGTGGCGGTACCTCTTGGAAGGAGCAACACACCCAATACTGATCTTCACAGATCACAAGAATTTAGAGTATCTCAGGACTGCTAAACGTCTCAGACCCAGAGCAGCAAGATGGGCTCTTTTTTTTCCTCCCTTCAGTTTTCACATAACCTACCGGCCCGGATCCAAGAATGTGAAACCAGACGCGTTGTCGCGTATGTTCACGGAAATCGAGGTTCCACCTCAAACGGATACCATATTACAGGCTGGGAACTTTCTGCTCACACAAAATGATCTAATGACACAGATACGTCAGGCATCCAGGGGAATCTCTCTGCCTCCAGATAGGAACCTTCAAGAAGACGATGGGCTCTATTGGCAGGGGAATAAAATTTTCGTACCACAGAATCTGCGTACCACTATTTTACAAGTGTGCCATGACTACCCGCTGGCCTGCCATTTCGGGGGACATAAGACCATGGATTTGGTCCAGAGACATTTTTGGTGGCCCAGCTTAGCAAGGGACTGCAGGAAATATGTCGGCTCGTGTTCAATTTGTCTCAGAAACAAGAACAGCAAAAGCAAAGCATGGGGACTATTAGGACCACTACCCATTCCTGAAAGACCCTGGGATAAGATTGCAATGGATTTTATTGTAGAGCTCCCTCCATCGGAAGGATTTTCATCCATCTTTGTAGTGGTGGACCGCCTCTCCAGGATGTCACATTTTGTCCCCATGAAAGGGACCCCATCAGCAACAGAAACTGCTGAAGTTTTTATTTAAGAAGTGGTGAGATTGCATGGAATCCCTAGTGACATTGTTTCAGATCGCGGAGTGCAGTTCACTTCAAGATTTTGGAAAACACTGTGTGAAGCACTGGGCATCAAACTAAATTTCTCCTCAGCGTATCATCCCCAGTCCAATGGACAGACTGAGCGTACCAACCAAACGCTAGAACAATACCTGCGATGCTTTACCTCTTTTTCCCAGGAAGATTGGGCCTCACTATTGCCCTTGGCGGAATTCGCATTTAACAACTCTACCCATACAGCTACCAACCAATCTCCCTTCTTCTCTAATTATGGGTTCCATCCCTCTTTCTTGCCAACGCTAATTCCAGACTCTCCCTTACCAGCTGTTCAGGACAGACTAAATTTCCTTGCTACTAACAACCAGGTGCTGAGAGAGACCATTGCCAGGACACAGGAGGTTAATAAAAGATTCTTTGACAGAAAGAAGAGAGGAGAACTGGATTTGAAAGTGGGTGACCGTGTGTGGCTTTCAACAGTCAATCTGAAACTGGCCTGCCCGTCCAGGAAATTGGGACCTAAATATCTGGGACCTTTCCCAGTCAAGAGAAAGATCAATTCAGTGGCGTATGAACTTGAACTTCCCGACACATTTAAGATACATCCTGTGTTTCATACTTCCTTGTTGAAACCTGACGTGGTTAATCCCTTTCCAGGACACGAAATGGGGTCCCCAGAGGCCATAATGGTGGATGGAGAGGAGGAGTTCGAGATCAAGACCATTGTGGACTGCAGAAAAAGGCAAGGACATAATCAATATTTAATTAAATGGAAAGGTTTTGGCCCAGAAGAAAACTCCTGGGAACCGGAAGCAAACCTTCATGCCCCAAGGCTTATACAAGCTTTTCATCGCTCTCATCCAGAAAGAAGGATCCAGAGGGGCATCCGGAGGCTGCCCGTAAGGAGGGGGCAATGTCAGAGAACCATTACAAACGCTCGTTCCCGGGCACCAGTCAGACATGCGGCACGAACGTGTGAACCCCGGACCAGGCACGCACGTTAGTACTCTCATACAAACGAGTGCACGTCGACGTGGGCATGTCTGCAAGCCAACGAATCACAGCACAGGGCGCCCTATTTAAAGGATCAGCATACTAGTATCAGTGCTGGATTGTCTCAGCTGGTTCCTGTATCCTTGATTGCTGTTTGTTTGAACCTTGATCCTGAAACCTTGGCCTTCCTGACTTCTCTTTTGGATTATCCCTGCAACTCTGTTTACTTCTGCTTCCTGTACCGAACCCAGCTTGAACTTCTGACCACGGCTTTGTCTCCTGATCTTGTACCTCTCTGCCAGCCCATTGCCAACCTCCGCTAGCCCCTGACTACGAACCTGCCTATCGATTGTGTACCTTCCTGCCAGCACGTTGCCAACTCCTGCTTGTTCCAGACCTTGCAAGTTCTCCTGTTGGACTTTCCTGAACCTATCCAGGATCAACGTCCCACCAGCATCTCTAGGCTACGGTGTTCCTGATCCTGCCAACAAGCACCTGCACCCTTCTGTTGCCCTAGCAGCTCTGTCTCAACCTCCAGGGGTGTTAGGACCGGAACCGTGCAAGAGGCCACCCTCGTCATTTCAGACTCCGCTGTAAGGTACGTGACAGCTACATTATTTACATGTTAGTGTAGTGCGACCTCTGCACAGTGTTCAGCTAAAGCTACCTGTAAAAGGTTGGTGTTGTTTTCCTGATCCTATCACTACCGCAGGCAGCTACATTATTTACACGTTAGTGTAGTGCAACCTCTGCACAGTGCTCAGCTAAAGCTACAAGTTAATGTAGTGCGACCTCTGCACAGTGTTCAGCTAAAGCTACAAGTTAGTGTAGTGCGACCGCTGCACAGTGTTCAGCTAAAGCTACCTGTAGAAGGTTGGTGGTGTTTTCCTGATCCTATCACTACCGCAGGCAGCTACATTATTTACACAATAGTGTAGTGCGACCTCTGCACAGTGCTCAGCTGAAGCTCAAGTTAGTGTAGTGCGACGTCTGCACAGTGTTCAGCTAAAGCTACAAGTTAGTGAAGTGCGACCTCTGCACAGTGTTCAGCTAAAGCTACCTGTACAAGGTTCGTGTTGTTTTCCTGATCCTATCACTACCGCAGGCAGCTACATTTTTTACACATTAGTGTAGTGCGACTTCTGCAAAGTGTTAAGCTAAAGCTACCTGTAGAAGGTTGTTGGTGTTTTCCTGATCCTATCACTACCGCAGGCAGCTACAATATTTACACATTAGTGTAGTGCGACCTCTGCAAAGTGTTAAGCTAAAGCTTCCTGTAGAAGGTTGGTGGTGTTTTCCTGATACTATCACTACCGCAGGCAGCTACATTATTTACACGTTAGTGTAGTGCGATCTCTGCACAGTGTTCAGCTAAAGCTACCTGTAGAAGGATGGTATTGTTTTCCTGATCCTATCACTACTGCAGGCAGCTACATTATTTACATGTTAGTGTAGTGCAACCTCTGCACAGTGTTCAGCTAAAGCTACAAGTTAGTGTAGTGCGACCTCTGCACAGTGTTCAGCTAAAGCTACCTGTAGAAGGTTGGTGGTGTTTTCCTGATCCTATCACTACCGCAGGCAGCTACATTATTTACACATTAGTGTAGTGCGACCTCTGCACAGTGTTCAGCTAAAGCTCAAGTTAGTGTAGTGCAACCTCTGCACAGTGTTCAGCTAAAGCTACAAGTTAGTGTAGTGCGAACTCTGCACAGTGTTCAGCTAAAGCTACCTGTACAAGGTTGGTGTTGTTTTCCTGATCCTATCACTACCGCAGGCAGCTACATTATTTACACGTTAGTGTAGTGCGACTTCTGCAAAGTGTTAAGCTAAAGCTACCTGTAGAAGGTTGGTGGTGTTTTCCTGATCCTATCACTACCGCAGGCAGCTACATTATTTACACGTTAGTGTAGTGCGACCTCTGCACAGTGTTCAGCTAAAGCTACAAGTTAATGTAGTGCGACCTCTGCACAGTGTTCAGCTAAAGCTACAAGTTAGTGTAGTGCGACCTCTGCACAGTGTTCAGCTAAAGCTACATGTAGAAGGTTGGTGTTGTTTTCCTGATCCTATCACTACCGCAGGCAGCTACATTATTTACACGTTAGTGTAGTGCGACCTCTGCAAAGTGTTAAGCTAAAGCTACCTGTAGAAGGTTGGTGGTGTTTTCCTGATCCTATCACTACCGCAGGCAGCTACATTATTTATATGTTAGTGTAGTGCGACCTCTGCACAGTGTTCAGCTAAAGCTACCTGTAGAAGGTTGGTATTGTTTTCCTGATCCTATCACTACTGCAGGCAGCTACATTATTTACATGTTAGTGTAGTGCAACCTCTGCACAGTGTTCAGCTAAAGCTACAAGTTAGTGTAGTGCGACCTCTGCACAGTGTTCAGCTAAAGCTACCTGTAGAAGGTTGGTGGTGTTTTCTTGATCCTATCACTACCGCTGGCAGCTACATTATTTACACGCTAGTGTAGTGCGACCTCTGCACAGTGTTCAGCTAAAGCTACAAGTTAGTGTAGTGCAACCTCTGCACAGTGTTCAGCTAAAGCTACAAGTTAGTGTAGTGCGACCTCTGCACAGTGTTCAGCTAAAGCTACCTGTAGAAGGATGGTGGTGTTTTCTTGATCATATCACTACCGCAGGCAGCTACATTATTTACACGTTAGTGTAGTGCGACCTCTGCAAAGTGTTAAGCTAAAGCTTCCTGTAGAAGGTTGGTGGTGTTTTCCTGATCCTATCACTACCGCAGGCAGCTACATTATTTACACGTTAGTGTAGTGCGATCTCTGCACAGTGTTCAGCTAAAGCTACCTGTAGAAGGATGGTATTGTTTTCCTGATCCTATCACTACTGCAGGCAGCTACATTATTTACATGTTAGTGTAGTGCAACCTCTGCACAGCGTTCAGCTAAAGCAACAAGTTAGTGTAGTGCCACCTCTGCACAGTGTTCAGCTAAAGCTACCTGTAGAAGGTTGGTGTTGTTTTCCTGATCCTATCACTACCGCAGGCAGCTACATTATTTACAAGTTAGTGTAGTGCGACCTCTGCAAAGTGTTAAGCTAAAGCTTCCTGTAGAAGGTTGGTGCTGTTTTCCTGATCCTATCACTACCGCAGGCAGCTACATTATTTAAATGTTAGTGTAGTACGATCTCTGCACAGTGTTCAGCTAAAGCTACCTGTAGAAGGATGGTATTGTTTTCCTGATCCTATCACTACTGCAGGCAGCTACATTATTTACATGTTAGTGTAGTGCAACCTCTGCACAGTGTTCAGCTAAAGCTACAAGTTAGTGTAGTGCGACCTCTGCACAGTGTTCAGCTAAAGCTACCTGTAGAAGGTTGGTGGTGTTTTCCTGATCCTATCACTACCGCAGGCAGCTACATTATTTACACATTAGTGCAGTGCGACCTCTGCACAGTGTTCAGCTAAAGCTCAAGTTAGTGTAGTGCGACCTCTGCACAGTGTTCAGCTAAAGCTACAAGTTAGTGTAGTGCGACCTCTGCACAGTGTTCAGCTAAAGCTACCTGTACAAGGTTGGTGTTGTTTTCCTGATCCTATCACTGCTGCAGGCAGCTACATTATTTACAAGTTAGTGTAGTGCGACTTCTGCAAAGTGTTAAGCTAAAGCTACCTGTAGAAGGTTGGTGGTGTTTTCCTGATCCTATCACTACCGCAGGCAGCTACATTATTTACACGTTAGTGTAGTGCGACCTCTGCACAGTGTTCAGCTAAAGCTACAAGTTAGTGTAGTGCGACCTCTGCACAGTGTTCAGCTAAAGCTACAAGTTAGTGTAGTGCGACCTCTGCACAGTGTTCAGCTAAAGCTACTTGTAGAAGGTTGATGTTGTTTTCCTGATCCTATCACTACCGCAAGCAGCTACATTATTTACACGTTAGTGTAGTGCGACCTCTGCAAAGTGTTAAGCTAAGCTACCTGTAGAAGGTTGGTGGTGTTTTCCTGATCCTATCACTACTGCAGGCAGCTACATTATTTACATGTTAGTGTAGTGCAACCTCTGCACAGTGTTCAGCTAAAGCAACAAGTTAGTATAGTGCCACCTCTGCACAGTGTTCAGCTAAAGCTACCTGTAGAAGGTTGGTGGTGTTTTCCTGATCCTATCACTACCGCAGGCAGCTACATTATTTACACGTTAGTGTAGTGCAAACTCTGCAAACTGTTAAGCTAAAGCTTCCTGTAGAAGGTTGGTGGTGTTTTCCTGATCCTATCACTAACGCAGGCAGCTACATTATTTACACGTTAGTGTAGTGCGACCTCTGCACAGTGTTCAGCTAAAGCTCCAAGTTAGTGTAGTGCGACCTCTGCACAGTGTTCAGCTAAAGCTCCAAGTTAGTGTAGTGCGACCTCTGCACGGTGTTCAGCTAAAGCTCCAAGTTAGTGTAGTGCGACCTCAGCACAGTGTTCAGCTAAAGCTACAAGTTAGTGTAATGCAACCTCTGCACAGTGTTCAGCTAAAGCTACCTATAGAAGGTTGGTGTTGTTTTCCTGATCCTATCACTACCGCAGGCAGCTACATTATTTACACGTTAGTGTAGTGCAAACTCTGTACAGTGTTCAACTAAAGCTACCTATAGAAGGTTGGTGGTCTTTTCCTGATCCTATCACTACCGCAGGCAGCTACATTATTTACACGTTAGTGTAGTGCGACCTCTGCACAGTGTTCAGCTAAAGCTACCTGTAGAAGGTTGGTGGTGTTTTCCTGATCCCATCACTACCGCAGGCAGCTACATTATTTACACGTTAGTGTAGTGCGACCTCTGCACAGTGTTCAGCTAAAGCTACCTGTAGAAGGTTGGTGTTGTTTTCCTGATCCTATCACTACGGCAGGCAGCTACATTATTTACACGTTAGTGTAGTGCGACCTCTGCACAGTGTTCAGCTAAAGCTACAAGTTAGTGCAGTGCGACCTCTGCAAAGTGTTCATCTAAAGCTACCTGTAGAAGGTTGGTGGTGTTTTCTTGATCCTATCACTACCGCAGGCAGCTACATTATTTACACGTTAGTGTAGTGCGACCTCTGCAAAGTGTTAAGCTAAAGCTACCTGTAGAAGGTTGGTGGTGTTTTCCTGATCCTATCACTACCGCAGGCAGCTACATTATTTACATGTTAGTGTAGTGTGCCCTCTGCACAGTGTTCAGCTAAAGCTACCTGTAGAAGGTTGGTATTGTTTTCCTGATCCTACCACTACTGCAGGCAGCTACATTATTTACATGTTAGTGTAGTGCAACCTCTGCACAGCGTTCAGCTAAAGCAACAAGTTAGTGTAGTGCCACCTCTGCACAGTGTTCAGCTAAAGCTACCTGTAGAAGGTTGGTGTTGTTTTCCTGATCCTATCACTACCGCAGGCAGCTACATTATTTACACGTTAGTGTAGTGCGACCTCTGCACAGTGCTCAGCTAAAGCTACAAGTTAGTGTAGTGCGACCTCTGCACAGTGTTCAGCTAAAGCTACAAGTTAGTGTAGTGCGACCTCTGCACAGTGTTCAGCTAAAGCTACCTGTAGAAGGTTGGTGGTGTTTTCCTGATCCCATCACTACCGCAGGAAGCTACATTATTTCCATGTTAGTGTAGTGTGACCTCTGCACAGTGTTCAGCTAAAGCTACCTGTAGAAGGTTGGTGTTGTTTTCCTGATCCTATCACTACCGCAGGCAGCTACATTATTTACACGTTAGTGTAGTGCAAACTCTGTACAGTGTTCAACTAAAGCTACCTATAGAAGGTTGGTGGTGTTTTCCTGATCCTATCACTACCGCAGGCAGCTACATTATTTACACGTTAGCGTAGTGCGACTTCTGCAAAGTGTTAAGCTAAAACTACCTGTAGAAGGTTGGTGGTGTTTTCCTGATCCTATCACTACCGCAGGCAGCTACATTATTTACGCGTTAGTGTAGTGCGACCTCTGCACAGTGTTCAGCTAAAGCTCCAAGTTAGTGTAGTGCGACCTCTGCACGGTGTTCAGCTAAAGCTCCAAGTTAGTGTAGTGCGACCTCAGCACAGTGTTCAGCTAAAGCTACAAGTTAGTGTAATGCGACCTCTGCACAGTGTTCAGCTAAAGCTACCTGTAGAAGGTTGTGTTGTTTTCCTGATGCTATCACTACCGCAGGCAGCTACATTATTTACACGTTAGTGTAGTGCGACCTCTGCACAGTGTTCAGCTAAAGCTCCAAGTTAGTGTAGTGCGACCTCTGCACAGTGTTCAGCTAAAGCTCCAAGTTAGTGTAGTGCGACCTCTGCACGGTGTTCAGCTAAAGCTCCAAGTTTGTGTAGTGCGACCTCAGCACAGTGTTCAGCTAAAGCTACAAGTTAGTGTAATGCAACCTCTGCACAGTGTTCAGCTAAAGCTACCTATAGAAGGTTGGTGTTGTTTTCCTGATCCTATCACTACCGCAGGCAGCTACATTATTTACACGTTAGTGTAGTGCAAACTCTGTACAGTGTTCAACTAAAGCTACCTATAGAAGATTGGTGGTGTTTTCCTGATCCTATCACTACCGCAGGCAGCTACATTATTTACACGTTAGTGTAGTGCGACCTCTGCACAGTGTTCAGCTAAAGCTACCTGTAAAAGGTTGGTGGTGTTTTCCTGATCCCATCACTACCGCAGGCAGCTACATTATTTCCATGTTAGTGTAGTGCGACCTCTGCACAGTGTTCAGCTAAAGCTACCTGTATAAGGTTGGTGTTGTTTTCCTGATCCTATCACTACGGCAGGCAGCTACATTATTTACACGTTAGTGTAGTGCGACCTCTGCACAGTGTTCAGCTAAAGCTACAAGTTAGTGCAGTGCGACCTCTGCAAAGTGTTCATCTAAAGCTACCTGTAGAAGGTTGGTGGTGTTTTCTTGATCCTATCACTACCGCAGGCAGCTACATTATTTCCATGTTAGTGTAGTGCGACCTATGCACAGTGTTCAGCTAAAGCTACCTGTAGAAGGTTGGTGTTGTTTTCCTGATCCTATCACTACGGCAGGCAGCTACATTATTTACACGTTAGTGTAGTGCGACCTCTGCACAGTGTTCAGCTAAAGCTACAAGTTAGTGCAGTGCGACCTCTGCAAAGTGTTCATCTAAAGCTACCTGTAGAAGGTTGGTGGTGTTTTCTTGATCCTATAACTACCGCAGGCAGCTACATTATTTACACGTTAGTGTAGTGCGACCTCTGCAAAGTGTTAAGCTAAAGCTACCTGTAGAAGGTTGGTGGTGTTTTCCTGATCCTATCACTACCGCAGGCAGCTACATTATTTACATGTTAGTGTAGTGTGCCCTCTGCACAGTGTTCAGCTAAAGCTACCTGTAGAAGGTTGGTATTGTTTTCCTGATCCTACCACTACTGCAGGCAGCTACATTATTTACATGTTAGTGTAGTGCAACCTCTGCACAGCGTTCAGCTAAAGCAACAAGTTAGTGTAGTGCCACCTCTGCACAGTGTTCAGCTAAAGCTACCTGTAGAAGGTTGGTGTTGTTTTCCTGATCCTATCACTACCGCAGGCAGCTACATTATTTACACGTTAGTGTAGTGCGACCTCTGCACAGTGTTCAGCTAAAGCTACAAGTTAGTGCAGTGCGACCTCTGCAAAGTGTTCATCTAAAGCTACCTGTAGAAGGTTGGTGGTGTTTTCTTGATCCTATCACTACCGCAGGCAGCTACATTATTTACACGTTAGTGTAGTGCGACCTCTGCAAAGTGTTAAGCTAAAGCTACCTGTAGAAGGTTGGTGGTGTTTTCCTGATCCTATCACTACCGCAGGCAGCTACATTATTTACATGTTAGTGTAGTGTGCCCTCTGCACAGTGTTCAGCTAAAGCTACCTGTAGAAGGTTGGTATTGTTTTCCTGATCCTACCACTACTGCAGGCAGCTACATTATTTACATGTTAGTGTAGTGCAACCTCTGCACAGCGTTCAGCTAAAGCAACAAGTTAGTGTAGTGCCACCTCTGCACAGTGTTCAGCTAAAGCTACCTGTAGAAGGTTGGTGTTGTTTTCCTGATCCTATCACTACCGCAGGCAGCTACATTATTTACACGTTAGTGTAGTGCGACCTCTGCACAGTGCTCAGCTAAAGCTACAAGTTAGTGTAGTGCGACCTCTGCACAGTGTTCAGCTAAAGCTACAAGTTAGTGTAGTGCGACCTCTGCACAGTGTTCAGTTAAAGCTACCTGTAGAAGGTTGGTATTGTTTTCCTGATCCTATCACTACCGCAGGCAGCTACATTATTTACACGTTAGTGTAGTGCGACCTCTGCACAGTGTTCAGCTAAAGCTACCTGTAGAAGGTTGGTGGTGTTTTCCTGATCCCATCACTACCGCAGGAAGCTACATTATTTCCATGTTAGTGTAGTGTGACCTCTGCACAGTGTTCAGCTAAAGCTACCTGTAGAAGGTTGGTGGTGTTTTCCTGATCCTATCACTACCGCAGGCAGCTACATTATTTACACGTTAGCGTAGTGCGACTTCTGCAAAGTGTTAAGCTAAAACTACCTGTAGAAGGTTGGTGGTGTTTTCCTGATCCTATCACTACCGCAGGCAGCTACATTATTTACGCGTTAGTGTAGTGCGACCTCTGCACAGTGTTCAGCTAAAGCTCCAAGTTAGTGTAGTGCGACCTCTGCACGGTGTTCAGCTAAAGCTCCAAGTTAGTGTAGTGCGAACTCAGCACAGTGTTCAGCTAAAGCTACAAGTTAGTGTAATGCAACCTCTGCACAGTGTTCAGCTAAAGCTACCTTTAGAAGGTTGTGTTGTTTTCCTGATGCTATCACTACCGCAGGCAGCTACATTATTTACACGTTAGTGTAGTGCGACCTCTGCACAGTGTTCAGCTAAAGCTCCAAGTTAGTGTAGTGCGACCTCTGCACAGTGTTCAGCTAAAGCTCCAAGTTAGTGTAGTGCGACCTCTGCACGGTGTTCAGCTAAAGCTCCAAGTTTGTGTAGTGCGACCTCAGCACAGTGCTCAGCTAAAGCTACAAGTTAGTGTAATGCAACCTCTGCACAGTGTTCAGCTAAAGCTACCTATAGAAGGTTGGTGTTGTTTTCCTGATCCTATCACTACCGCAGGCAGCTACATTATTTACACGTTAGTGTAGTGCAAACTCTGTACAGTGTTCAACTAAAGCTACCTATAGAAGGTTTTTGGTGTTTTCCTGATCCTATCACTACCGCAGGCAGCTACATTATTTACACGTTAGTGTAGTGCGACCTCTGCACAGTGTTCAGCTAAAGCTACCTGTAGAAGGTTGGTGGTGTTTTCCTGATCCCATCACTACCGCAGGCAGCTACATTATTTCCATGTTAGTGTAGTGCGACCTCTGCACAGTGTTCAGCTAAAGCTACCTGTAGAAGGTTGGTGTTGTTTTCCTGATCCTATCACTACGGCAGGCAGCTACATTATTTACACGTTAGTGTAGTGCGACCTCTGCACAGTGTTCAGCTAAAGCTACAAGTTAGTGCAGTGCGACCTCTGCAAAGTGTTCATCTAAAGCTACCTGTAGAAGGTTGGTGGTGTTTTCTTAAACCTATCACTACCGCAGGCAGCTACATTATTTACACGTTAGTGTAGTGCGACCTCTGCAAAGTGTTAAGCTAAAGCTACCTGTAGAAGGTTGGTGGTGTTTTCCTGATCCTATCACTACCGCAGGCAGCTACATTATTTACATGTTAGTGTAGTGTGCCCTCTGCACAGTGTTCAGCTAAAGCTACCTGTAGAAGGTTGGTATTGTTTTCCTGATCCTACCACTACTGCAGGCAGCTACATTATTTACATGTTAGTGTAGTGCAACCTCTGCACAGCGTTCAGCTAAAGCAACAAGTTAGTGTAGTGCCACCTCTGCACAGTGTTCAGCTAAAGCTACCTGTAGAAGGTTGGTGTTGTTTTCCTGATCCTATCACTACCGCAGGCAGCTACATTATTTACACGTTAGTGTAGTGCGACCTCTGCACAGTGCTCAGCTAAAGCTACAAGTTAGTGTAGTGCGACCTCTGCACAGTGTTCAGCTAAAGCTACAAGTTAGTGTAGTGCGACCTCTGCACAGTGTTCAGTTAAAGCTACCTGTAGAAGGTTGGTATTGTTTTCCTGATCCTATCACTACCGCAGGCAGCTACATTATTTACACGTTAGTGTAGTGCGACCTCTGCACAGTGTTCAGCTAAAGCTACCTGTAGAAGGTTGGTGGTGTTTTCCTGATCCCATCACTACCGCAGGCAGCTACATTATTTCCATGTTAGTGTAGTGTGACCTCTGCACAGTGTTCAGCTAAAGCTACCTGTAGAAGGTTGGTGTTGTTTTCCTGATCCTATCACTACCGCAGGCAGCTACATTATTTACACGTTAGTGTAGTGCAAACTCTGTACAGTGTTCAACTAAAGCTACCTATAGAAGGTTGGTGGTGTTTTCCTGATCCTATCACTACCGCAGGCAGCTACATTATTTACACGTTAGCGTAGTGCGACTTCTGCAAAGTGTTAAGCTAAAACTACCTGTAGAAGGTTGGTGGTGTTTTCCTGATCCTATCACTACCGCAGGCAGCTACATTATTTACGCGTTAGTGTAGTGCGACCTCTGCACAGTGTTCAGCTAAAGCTCCAAGTTTGTGTAGTGCGACCTCTGCACGGTGTTCAGCTAAAGCTCCAAGTTAGTGTAGTGCGACCTCAGCACAGTGTTCAGCAAAAGCTACAAGTTAGTGAAATGCGACCTCTGCACAGTGTTCAGCTAAAGCTACCTGTAGAAGGTTGTGTTGTTTTCCTGATCCTATCACTACCGCAGGCAGCTACATTATTTACACGTTAGTGTAGTGCAAACTCTGTACAGTGTTCAACTAAAGCTACCTATAGAAGGTTGGTGGTGTTTTCCTGATCCTATCACTACCGCAGGCAGCTACATTATTTACACGTTAGTGTAGTGCGACCTCTGCACAGTGTTCAACTAAAGCTTCCTGTAGAAGGTTGGTGGTTTTTTCCTGATCCCATCTCTACCGCAGGCAGCTACATTATTTCCATGTTAGTGTAGTGCGACCTCTGCACAGTGTTCAGCTAAAGCTACCTATAGAAGGTTGGTGGTGTTTTCCTGATCCTATCACTACGGCAGGCAGCTACATTATTTACACGTTAGTGTAGTGCGACCTCTGCACAGTGTTCAGCTAAAGCTACAAGTTAGTGTAGTGCGATCTCTGCACAGTGTTCAGCTAAAGCTACCTGTAGAAGGTTGGTGGTGTTTTCTTGATCCTATCACTACCGCAGGCAGCTACATTATTTACACGTTAGTGTAGTGCGACCTCTGCACAGTGTTCAGCTAAAGCTACAAGTTAGTGTAGTGCGACCTCTGCACAGTGTTCAGCTAAAGCTACAAGTTAGTGTAGTGCGACCTCTGCACAGTGTTCAACTAAAGCTTCCTGTAGAAGGTTGGTGGTGTTTTCCTGATCCCATCACTACCGCAGGCAGCTACATTATTTCCATGTTAGTGTAGTGCGACCTCTGCACAGTGTTCAGCTAAAGCTACCTATAGAAGGTTGGTGGTGTTTTCCTGATCCTATCACTACGGCAGGCAGCTACATTATTTACACGTTAGTGTAGTGCGACCTCTGCAAAGTGTTAAGCTAAAGCTACCTGTAGAAGGTTGGTGGTGTTTTCCTGATCCTATCACTACCGCAGGCAGCTACATTATTTACATGTTAGTGTAGTGCGACCTCTGCACAGTGTTCAGCTAAAGCAACAAGTTAGTGTAGTGCCACCTCTGCACAGTGTTCAGCTAAAGCTACCTGTAGAAGGTTGGTGTTGTTTTCCTGATCCTATCACTACCGCAGGCAGCTACATTATTTACACGTTAGTGTAGTGCGACCTCTGCACAGTGCTCAGCTTAAGCTACAAGTTAGTGTAGTGTGACCTCTGCACAGTTTTCAGCTAAAGCTACAAGTTAGTGTAGTGCGACCTCTGCACAGTGTTAAGCTAAAGCTACCTGTAGAAGGTTGGTGTTGTTTTCCTGATCCTATCACTACCACAGGCAGCTACATTATTTACACGTTAGTGTAGTGCAAACTCTGTACAGTGTTCAACTAAAGCTACCTATAGAAGGTTGGTGGTGTTTTCCTGATCCTATCACTACCGCAGGCAGCTACATTATTTACACGTTAGTGTAGTGCGACCTCTGCACAGTGTTCAGCTAAAGTTACCTGTAGAAGGTTGGTGGTGTTTTCCTGATCCCATCAATACCGCAGGCAGCTACATTATTTCCATGTTAGTGTAGTGCGACCTCTGCACAGTGTTCAGCTAAAGCTACCTTTAGAAGGTTGGTGGTGTTTTCCTGATCCTATCACTACGGCAGGCAGCTACATTATTTACACGTTAGTGTAGTGCGACCCCTGCACAGTGTTCAGCTAAAGCTACAAGTTAGTGTAGTGCGACATCTGCACAGTGTTCAGCTAAAGCTACCTGTAGAAGGTTGGTGGTGTTTTCTTGATCCTATCACTACCGCAGGCAGCTACATTATTTCCATGTTAGTGTAGTGCGACCTCTGCACAGTGTTCAGCTAAAGCTACCTTTAGAAGGTTGGTGGTGTTTTCCTGATCCTATCACTACGGCAGGCAGCTACATTATTTACACGTTAGTGTAGTGCGACCCCTGCACAGTGTTCAGCTAAAGCTACAAGTTAGTGTAGTGCGACATCTGCACAGTGTTCAGCTAAAGCTACCTGTAGAAGGTTGGTGGTGTTTTCTTGATCCTATCACTACCGCAGGCAGCTACATTATTTCCATGTTAGTGTAGTGCGACCTCTGCACAGTGTTCAGCTAAAGCTACCTTTAGAAGGTTGGTGGTGTTTTCCTGATCCTATCACTACGGCAGGCAGCTACATTATTTACACGTTAGTGTAGTGCGACCCCTGCACAGTGTTCAGCTAAAGCTACAAGTTAGTGCAGTGCGACCTCTGCAAAGTGTTAAGCTAAAGCTACCTGTAGAAGGTTGGTGGTGTTTTCCTGAACCTATCACTACCGCAGGTAGCTACTGTCAGAGAACCATTACAAACGCTCGTTCCTGGGCGCCAGTCAGACGTGCGGCACGAACGTGTGAACCCCGGACCAGGCACGCACGTTAGTACTCTCATACAAACGAGTGCACGTCGACGTGGGCATGTCTGCAAGCCAACGAATCACAGCACAGGGCGCCCTATTTAAAGGATCAGCATACTAGTATCAGTGCTGGATTGTCTCAGCTGGTTCCTGTATCCTTGATTGCTGTTTGTTTGAACCTTGATCCTGAAACCTTGGCCTTCCTGACTTCTCTTTTGGATTATCCCTGCAACTCTGTTTACTTCTGCTTCCTGTACCGAACCCGGCTTGAACTTCTGACCACGGCTTTGTCTCCTGATCTTGTACCTCTCTGCCAGCCCATTGCCAACCTCCGCTAGCCCCTGACTACGAACCTGCCTATCGATTGTGTACCTTCCTGCCAGCACGTTGCCGACTCCTGCTTGTTCCAGACCTTGCAAGTTCTCCTGTTGGACTTTCCTGAACCTATCCAGGATCAACGTCCCACCAGCATCTCTAGGCTACAGTGTTCCTGATCCTGCCAACAGGCACCTGCACCCTTCTGTTGCCCTAGCAGCCCTGTCTCAACCTCCAGGGGTGTTAATACCGGAACCGTGCAAGAGGCCACCCTCGTCATTTCAGACTCCGCTGTAAGGTACGTGACAGTACAATCCAGCCAAAAATGGAGTCTGAAAGGGGGGCCTCAGCTATGGATGCTCTGTGCCAGCAGATTGCAAACCTCACTCAAGCAGTCCAGGGCCTGCAGGATGGCTATCAGCGACTTGAGCAACGAGTGGAGTCTCTCTCTCCAAGCACCTCGGCACGCCAGACAGTCGCAGCACCTGCACCGTCAAGCTCAACTTCTACTCCCACAGTAGTGGTGCCACCCCCAGAGCCACGAGTTCCTGCTCCAGAAAGATTCATGGGAGACCGCAGTAAATTCCGCTCTTTCAGAAATGCTTGCCATCTGTATTTCCTACTTCAGCCTCGCACCTTCTCCTTGGAATGTACCAAGGTGGGATTCATCATCTCGTTGCTACAGGGAGAACCCCAGACCTGGGCTCACCATCTATTAGAACAAGCTAGTCCCTTGTTAGGCACCATGGACTCTTTTTTTGATGAAATGGCTAAGCTTTATGATGACCCTCAGCGCACCACTACAGCTGAGGCTAGTCTCCACTCCCTCCAGCAAGGCCGCAGGCCTGTGGAGGACTATGTCACAGACTTTCGACGGTGGAGTTCTGACACACAGTGGAACGACGCCGCTTTTCGTTTTCAGTTCCGCTCAGGACTGTCAGAGGCATTGAAAGATGAACTAGCTCGGGTGGGGGTCCCCAATTCTCTTGAAGAACTGATTCAGCTATCTATTCAGATCGATCGCCGGCTGAGGGAGCGAAGATCTGAAAGAACCAGCCAATACCGGCCCATGTGGATGTTACCTAGGGTACCCAACCACCCACCTATTCCTGCAACCCCACTATCTGCTCCAGTCACGGAAGCTCCTGAGCCAATGCAATTAGGCCTACTTCGTGCCCCATTGACACCAGAAGAGAAGCAGCGCCGCCGTATGAATAATCTATGCCTGTACTGTGGAGGAGCCGGTCATTACGCCAACATGTGTCCTAACAAGACTCGTAAGTGTGTCTCTCCTTCTTTTGATCCTTGTGCTTTGGCTCTATCAAGATCAACTCATATTGCTGTTCCTGTCTCCCTACAGCTTCCGGAAGGGGCACTCCAGGTCCAGGCCATCGTTGACTCAGGCGCCTGTAGTTGCTTCGTCGACCATGCCTTCGCCCTGCAACACAAGATTCCTCTACGTCCCAAGCAACACAAATTGTCCATACGACTAGCTGATGGGTCCAACATCAAATCTGGACCCATCATTCAAGAAACTCAACCTCTGCCCGCTGATATCTCACCCAACCACCAAGAACTGCTGTGCTTAGACGTGATATCCTCACCACTCTTCCCAATCATCCTGGGAATGCCATGGTTGCAAGCACACAACCCACAGATCGATTGGACAACCGGCAAGGTGATCTTTCAGTCTGCCTATTGCCTCCATAACTGCCTCCAAACCCTCCACCACTCAGTACCAGTTGTTGGCTGTCTCAAACCCACATCCGAATCCCAAGATCTTGTTCCACCCGTATACCACGATTTCCTGGATGTCTTTGATAAACAGAAAGCAGACACCCTTCCTCCCCACCGGGCCTACGATTGCCCAATTGAACTTTTACCAGGGGCAGAAATCCCCTTTGGCCGAATTTCCCCCCTCTCTGAACCTGAACTCTTGGTCCTGAAAGACTACGTCAACGAAAACCTCAAAAAGGGGTTCATCCGACACTCTACTTCTCCAGCCGGAGCAGGAATATTCTTTGTTGAAAAGAAGGACCACTCACTCAGGCCGTGTGTGGATTACAGGGAACTAAATCGGATTACCGTTAAAAACCGCTACCCCCTGCCGCTAATTCCAGAATTACTCCAGAGACTCCGCTCTGCAACAATTTTCACCAAGTTGGATCTACGAGGTGCTTACAACTTGATCAGGATCAGAAAGGGTGATGAGTGGAAAACGGCCTTCCGGACGCGGTTTGGTCATTTCGAGTACCTCGTTATGCCCTTTGGGTTATGTAACGCACCAACAACTTTCCAGCATTTTGTAAATAATATTTTCAGAGACTTCCTAGACTTATTCATGATCGTTTATCTAGACGACATTCTGATTTTCTCGGTTTCCCTGGAACTACATCGTGACCATGTGAAACAGGTCCTTCTTAGGTTAAGACAAAATGGACTCTATGCCAAGGCCGAGAAATGTGAATTCGAACGGCAGTCCATTCACTTTCTCGGACTAGTAATCTCTACAGGAGGGATGGCAATGGATCCTCAAAAGGTCGCAGCCATAATGTCCTGGCCGCCTCCCGTTGACAAGAAAGGGGTACAACGGTTTATTGGTTTCTCCAATTTTTACAGGAAATTTATTAAAAACTTTTCAGGTATCATCATGCCCATCACTCAGCTCACCAAAAAACAGAACCGATTTCAGTGGACAGAGGCAGCTCAAGCTGCTTTTGACAAATTAAAGGGACTATTCACCTCTGCCCCGGTATTGAAGCACCCTGATCCTGCCCTTCCCTACATACTGGAAGTAGATGCTTCAGAGAGCGCTGTAGGGGCCATCCTGTCTCAGCGCCAAGGACCTAAAGCTTTAATGCACCCTGTGGCCTTTTTCTCGAAGAAATTAGGGCCTTCAGAAAGGAACTACGATGTGGGGGACCGGGAACTGTTGGCAATTAAATCGGCTCTGGAAGAGTGGCGGTACCTCTTGGAAGGAGCAACACACCCAATACTGATCTTCACAGATCACAAGAATTTAGAGTATCTCAGGACTGCTAAACGTCTCAGACCCAGAGCAGCAAGATGGGCTCTTTTTTTTTCTCCCTTCAGTTTTCACATAACCTACCGGCCCGGATCCAAGAATGTGAAACCAGACGCGTTGTTGCGTATGTTCACGGAAATCGAGGTTCCACCTCAAACGGATACCATATTACAGGCTGGGAACTTTCTGCTCACACAAAATGATCTAATGACACAGATACGTCAGGCATCCAGGGGAATCTCTCTGCCTCCAGATAGGAACCTTCAAGAAGACGATGGGCTCTATTGGCAGGGGAATAAAATTTTCGTACCACAGAATCTGCGTACCACTATTTTACAAGTGTGCCATGACTACCCGCTGGCCGGCCATTTCGGGGGACATAAGACCATGGATTTGGTCCAGAGACATTTTTGGTGGCCCAGCTTAGCAAGGGACTGCAGGAAATATGTCGGCTCGTGCTCAATTTGTCTCAGAAACAAGAACAGCAAAAGCAAAGCATGGGGACTATTAAGACCACTACCCATTCCTGAAAGACCCTGGGATAAGATTGCAATGGATTTTATTGTAGAGCTCCCTCCATCGGAAGGATTTTCATCCATCTTTGTAGTGGTGGACCGCCTCTCCAGGATGTCACATTTTGTCCCCATGAAAGGGACCCCATCAGCAACAGAAACTGCTGAAGTTTTTATTAAAGAAGTGGTGAGATTGCATGGAATCCCTAGTGACATTGTTTCAGATCGCGGAGTGCAGTTCACTTCAAGATTTTGGAAAACACTGTGTGAAGCACTGGGCATCAAACTAAATTTCTCCTCAGCGTATCATCCCCAGTCCAATGGACAGACTGAGCGTACCAACCAAACGCTAGAACAATACCTGCGATGCTTTACCTCTTTTTCCCAGGAAGATTGGGCCTCACTATTGCCCTTGGCGGAATTCGCATTTAACAACTCTACCCATACAGCTACCAACCAATCTCCCTTCTTCTCTAATTATGGGTTCCATCCCTCTTTCTTGCCAACGCTAATTCCAGACTCTCCCTTACCAGCTGTTCAGGACAGACTAAATTTCCTTGCTACTAACAACCAGGTGCTGAGAGAGACCATTGCCAGGACACAGGAGGTTAATAAAAGATTCTTTGACAGAAAGAAGAGAGGAGAACTGGAATTGAAAGTGGGTGACCGTGTGTGGCTTTCAACAGTCAATCTGAAACTGGCCTGCCCGTCCAGGAAATTGGGACCTAAATATCTGGGACCTTTCCCAGTCAAGAGAAAGATCAATTCAGTGGTGTATGAACTTGAACTTCCCGACACATTTAAGATACATCCTGTGTTTCATACTTCCTTGTTGAAACCTGACGTGGTTAATCCCTTTCCAGGACGCGAAATGGGGTCCCCAGAGGCCATAATGGTGGATGGAGAGGAGGAGTTCGAGATCAAGACCATTGTGGACTGCAGAAAAAGGCAAGGACATAATCAATATTTAATTAAATGGAAAGGTTTTGGCCCAGAAGAAAACTCCTGGGAACCGGAAGCAAACCTTCATGCCCCAAGGCTTATACAAGCTTTTCATCGCTCTCATCCAGAAAGAAGGATCCAGAGGGGCATCCGGAGGCTGCCCGTAAGGAGGGGGCAATGTCAGAGAACCATTACAAACGCTCGTTCCCGGGCGCCAGTCAGACGTGCGGCACGAACGTGTGAACCCCGGACCAGGCACGCACGTTAGTACTCTCATACAAACGAGTGCACGTCAACGTGGGCATGTCTGCAAGCCAACGAATCACAGCACAGGGCGCCCTATTTAAAGGATCAGCATACTAGTATCAGTGCTGGATTGTCTCAGCTGGTTCCTGTATCCTTGATTGCTGTTTGTTTGAACCTTGATCCTGAAACCTTGGCCTTCCTGACTTCTCTTTTGGATTATCCCTGCAACTCTGTTTACTTCTGCTTCCTGTACCGAACCCGGCTTGAACTTCTGACCACGGCTTTGTCTCCTGATCTTGTACCTCTCTGCCAGCCCATTGCCAACCTCCGCTAGCCCCTGACTACGAACCTGCCTATCGATTGTGTACCTTCCTGCCAGCACGTTGCCGACTCCTGCTTGTTCCAGACCTTGCAAGTTCTCCTGTTGGACTTTCCTGAACCTATCCAGGATCAACGTCCCACCAGCATCTCTAGGCTACAGTGTTCCTGATCCTGCCAACAGGCACCTGCACCCTTCTGTTGCCCTAGCAGCCCTGTCTCAACCTCCAGGGGTGTTAATACCGGAACCGTGCAAGAGGCCACCCTCGTCATTTCAGACTCCGCTGTAAGGTACGTGACAGTACAATCCAGCCAAAAATGGAGTCTGAAAGGGGGGCCTCAGCTATGGATGCTCTGTGCCAGCAGATTGCAAACCTCACTCAAGCAGTCCAGGGCCTGCAGGATGGCTATCAGCGACTTGAGCAACGAGTGGAGTCTCTCTCTCCAAGCACCTCGGCACGCCAGACAGCCGCAGCACCTGCACCGTCGAGCTCAACTTCTACTCCCACAGTAGTGGTGCCACCCCCAGAGCCACGAGTTCCTGCTCCAGAAAGATTCATGGGAGACCGCAGTAAATTCCGCTCTTTCAGAAACGCTTGCCATCTGTATTTCCTACTTCAGCCTCGCACCTTCTCCTTGGAATGTACCAAGGTGGGATTCATCATCTCGTTGCTACAGGGAGAACCCCAGACCTGGGCTCACCATCTATTAGAACAAGCTAGTCCCTTGTTAGGCACCATGGACTCTTTTTTTGATGAAATGGCTAAGCTTTATGATGACCCTCAGCGCACCACTACAGCTGAGGCTAGTCTCCACTCCCTCCAGCAAGGCCGCAGGCCTGTGGAGGACTATGTCACAGACTTTCGACGGTGGAGTTCTGACACACAGTGGAACGACGCCGCTTTTCGTTTTCAGTTCCGCTCAGGACTGTCAGAGGCATTGAAAGATGAACTAGCTCGGGTGGGGGTCCCCAATTCTCTTGAAGAACTGATTCAGCTATCTATTCAGATCGATCGCCGGCTGAGGGAGCGAAGATCTGAAAGAACCAGCCAATACCGGCCCATGTGGATGTTACCTAGGGTACCCAACCACCCACCTATTCCTGCAACCCCACTATCTGCTCCAGTCACGGAAGCTCCTGAGCCAATGCAATTAGGCCTGCTTCGTGCCCCATTGACACCAGAAGAGAAGCAGCGCCGCCGTATGAATAATCTATGCCTGTACTGTGGAGGAGCCGGTCATTACGCCAACATGTGTCCTAACAAGACTCGTAAGTGTGTCTCTCCTTCTTTTGATCCTTGTGCTTTGGCTCTATCAAGATCAACTCATATTGCTGTTCCTGTCTCCCTACAGCTTCCGGAAGGGGCACTCCAGGTCCAGGCCATCGTTGACTCAGGCGCCTGTAGTTGCTTCGTCGACCATGCCTTCGCCCTGCAACACAAGATTCCTCTACGTCCCAAGCAACACAAATTGTCCATACGACTAGCTGATGGGTCCAACATCAAATCTGGACCCATCATTCAAGAAACTCAACCTCTGCCCGCTGATATCTCACCCAACCACCAAGAACTGCTGTGCTTAGACGTGATATCCTCACCACTCTTCCCAATCATCCTGGGAATGCCATGGTTGCAAGCACACAACCCACAGATCGATTGGACAACCGGCAAGGTGATCTTTCAGTCTGCCTATTGCCTCCATAACTGCCTCCAAACCCTCCACCACTCAGTACCAGTTGTTGGCTGTCTCAAACCCACATCCGAATCCCAAGATCTTGTTCCACCCGTATACTACGATTTCCTGGATGTCTTTGATAAACAGAAAGCAGACACCCTTCCTCCCCACCGGGCCTACGATTGCCCAATTGAACTTTTACCAGGGGCAGAAATCCCCTTTGGCCGAATTTCCCCCCTCTCTGAACCTGAACTCTTGGTCCTGAAAGACTACGTCAACGAAAACCTCAAAAAGGGGTTCATCCGACACTCTACTTCTCCAGCCGGAGCAGGAATATTCTTTGTTGAAAAGAAGGACCACTCACTCAGGCCGTGTGTGGATTACAGGGAACTAAATCGGATTACCGTTAAAAACCGCTACCCCCTGCCGCTAATTCCAGAATTACTCCAGAGACTCCGCTCTGCAACAATTTTCACCAAGTTGGATCTACGAGGTGCTTACAACTTGATCAGGATCAGAAAGGGTGATGAGTGGAAAACGGCCTTCCGGACGCGGTTTGGTCATTTCGAGTACCTCGTTATGCCCTTTGGGTTATGTAACGCACCAACAACTTTCCAGCATTTTGTAAATAATATTTTCAGAGACTTCCTAGACTTATTCATGATCGTTTATCTAGACGACATTCTGATTTTCTCGGTTTCCCTGGAACTACATCGTGACCATGTGAAACAGGTCCTTCTTAGGTTAAGACAAAATGGACTCTATGCCAAGGCCGAGAAATGTGAATTCGAACGGCAGTCCATTCACTTTCTCGGACTAGTAATCTCTACAGGAGGGATGGCAATGGATCCTCAAAAGGTCGCAGCCATAATGTCCTGGCCGCCTCCCGTTGACAAGAAAGGGGTACAACGGTTTATTGGTTTCTCCAATTTTTACAGGAAATTTATTAAAAACTTTTCAGGTATCATCATGCCCATCACTCAGCTCACCAAAAAACAGAACCGATTTCAGTGGACAGAGGCAGCTCAAGCTGCTTTTGACAAATTAAAGGGACTATTCACCTCTGCCCCGGTATTGAAGCACCCTGATCCTGCCCTTCCCTACATACTGGAAGTAGATGCTTCAGAGAGCGCTGTAGGGGCCATCCTGTCTCAGCGCCAAGGACCTAAAGCTTTAATGCACCCTGTGGCCTTTTTCTCGAAGAAATTAGGGCCTTCAGAAAGGAACTACGATGTGGGGGACCGGGAACTGTTGGCAATTAAATCGGCTCTGGAAGAGTGGCGGTACCTCTTGGAAGGAGCAACACACCCAATACTGATCTTCACAGATCACAAGAATTTAGAGTATCTCAGGACTGCTAAACGTCTCAGACCCAGAGCAGCAAGATGGGCTCTTTTTTTTTCTCCCTTCAGTTTTCACATAACCTACCGGCCCGGATCCAAGAATGTGAAACCAGACGCGTTGTTGCGTATGTTCACGGAAATCGAGGTTCCACCTCAAACGGATACCATATTACAGGCTGGGAACTTTCTGCTCACACAAAATGATCTAATGACACAGATACGTCAGGCATCCAGGGGAATCTCTCTGCCTCCAGATAGGAACCTTCAAGAAGATGATGGGCTCTATTGGCAGGGGAATAAAATTTTCGTACCACAGAATCTGCGTACCACTATTTTACAAGTGTGCCATGACTACCCGCTGGCCGGCCATTTCGGGGGACATAAGACCATGGATTTGGTCCAGAGACATTTTTGGTGGCCCAGCTTAGCAAGGGACTGCAGGAAATATGTCGGCTCGTGCTCAATTTGTCTCAGAAACAAGAACAGCAAAAGCAAAGCATGGGGACTATTAAGACCACTACCCATTCCTGAAAGACCCTGGGATAAGATTGCAATGGATTTTATTGTAGAGCTCCCTCCATCGGAAGGATTTTCATCCATCTTTGTAGTGGTGGACCGCCTCTCCAGGATGTCACATTTTGTCCCCATGAAAGGGACCCCATCAGCAACAGAAACTGCTGAAGTTTTTATTAAAGAAGTGGTGAGATTGCATGGAATCCCTAGTGACATTGTTTCAGATCGCGGAGTGCAGTTCACTTCAAGATTTTGGAAAACACTGTGTGAAGCACTGGGCATCAAACTAAATTTCTCCTCAGCGTATCATCCCCAGTCCAATGGACAGACTGAGCGTACCAACCAAACGCTAGAACAATACCTGCGATGCTTTACCTCTTTTTCCCAGGAAGATTGGGCCTCACTATTGCCCTTGGCGGAATTCGCATTTAACAACTCTACCCATACAGCTACCAACCAATCTCCCTTCTTCTCTAATTATGGGTTCCATCCCTCTTTCTTGCCAACGCTAATTCCAGACTCTCCCTTACCAGCTGTTCAGGACAGACTAAATTTCCTTGCTACTAACAACCAGGTGCTGAGAGAGACCATTGCCAGGACACAGGAGGTTAATAAAAGATTCTTTGACAGAAAGAAGAGAGGAGAACTGGAATTGAAAGTGGGTGACCGTGTGTGGCTTTCAACAGTCAATCTGAAACTGGCCTGCCCGTCCAGGAAATTGGGACCTAAATATCTGGGACCTTTCCCAGTCAAGAGAAAGATCAATTCAGTGGCGTATGAACTTGAACTTCCCGACACATTTAAGATACATCCTGTGTTTCATATTTCCTTGTTGAAACCTGACGTGGTTAATCCCTTTCCAGGACGCGAAATGGGGTCCCCAGAGGCCATAATGGTGGATGGAGAGGAGGAGTTCGAGATCAAGACCATTGTGGACTGCAGAAAAAGGCAAGGACATAATCAATATTTAATTAAATGGAAAGGTTTTGGCCCAGAAGAAAACTCCTGGGAACCGGAAGCAAACCTTCATGCCCCAAGGCTTATACAAGCTTTTCATCGCTCTCATCCAGAAAGAAGGATCCAGAGGGGCATCCGGAGGCTGCCCGTAAGGAGGGGGCAATGTCAGAGAACCATTACAAACGCTCGTTCCCGGGCGCCAGTCAGACGTGCGGCACGAACGTGTGAACCCCGGACCAGGCACGCACGTTAGTACTCTCATACAAACGAGTGCACGTCGACGTGGGCATGTCTGCAAGCCAACGAATCACAGCACAGGGCGCCCTATTTAAAGGATCAGCATACTAGTATCAGTGCTGGATTGTCTCAGCTGGTTCCTGTATCCTTGATTGCTGTTTGTTTGAACCTTGATCCTGAAACCTTGGCCTTCCTGACTTCTCTTTTGGATTATCCCTGCAACTCTGTTTACTTCAGCTTCCTGTACCGAACCCGGCTTGAACTTCTGACCACGGCTTTGTCTCCTGATCTTGTACCTCTCTGCCAGCCCATTGCCAACCTCCGCTAGCCCCTGACTACGAACCTGCCTATCGATTGTGTACCTTCCTGCCAGCACGTTGCCGACCCCTGCTTGTTCTAGACCTTGCAAGTTCTCCTGTTGGACTTTCCTGAACCTATCCAGGATCAACGTCCCACCAGCATCTCTAGGCTACGGTGTTCCTGATCCTGCCAACAGGCACCTGCACCCTTCTGTTGCCCTAGCAGCTCTGTCTCAACCTCCAGGGGTGTTAGGACCGGAACCGTGCAAGAGGCCACCCTCGTCATTTCAGACTCCGCTGTAAGGTACGTGACAGCTACATTATTTACATGTTAGTGTAGTGCGACCTCTGCACAGTGTTCAGCTAAAGCTACCTGTAAAAGGTTGGTGTTGTTTTCCTGATCCTATCACTACCGCAGGCAGCTACATTATTTACACGTTAGTGTAGTGCGACCTCTGCACAGTGCTCAGCTAAAGCTACAAGTTAATGTAGTGCGACCTCTGCACAGTGTTCAGCTAAAGCTACAAGTTAGTGTAGTGCGACCTCTGCACAGTGTTCAGCTAAAGCTACCTGTAGAAGGTTGGTGGTGTTTTCCTGATCCTATCACTACCGCAGGCAGCTACATTATTTACACATTAGTGTAGTGCGACCTCTGCACAGTGCTCAGCTGAAGCTCAAGTTAGTATAGTGCGACCTCTGCACAGTGTTCAGCTAAAGCTACAAGTTAGTGAAGTGCGACCTCTGCACAGTGTTCAGCTAAAGCTACCTGTACAAGGTTCGTGTTGTTTTCCTGATCCTATCACTACCGCAGGCAGCTACATTTTTTACACATTAGTGTAGTGCGACTTCTGCAAAGTGTTAAGCTAAAGCTACCTGTAGAAGGTTGTTGGTGTTTTCCTGATCCTATCACTACCGCAGGCAGCTACAATATTTACACGTTAGTGTAGTGCGACCTCTGCAAAGTGTGAAGCTAAAGCTTCCTGTAGAAGGTTGGTGGTGTTTTCCTGATACTATCACTACCGCAGGCAGCTACATTATTTACACGTTAGTGTAGTGCGATCTCTGCACAGTGTTCAGCTAAAGCTACCTGTAGAAGGATGGTATTGTTTTCCTGATCCTATCACTACTGCAGGCAGCTACATTATTTACATGTTAGTGTAGTGCAACCTCTGCACAGTGTTCAGCTAAAGCTACAAGTTAGTGTAGTGCGACCTCTGCACAGTGTTCAGCTAAAGCTACCTGTAGAAGGTTGGTGGTGTTTTCCTGATCCTATCACTACCGCAGGCAGCTACATTATTTACACATTAGTGTAGTGCGACCTCTGCACAGTGTTCAGCTAAAGCTCAAGTTAGTGTAGTGCAACCTCTGCACAGTGTTCAGCTAAAGTTACAAGTTAGTGTAGTGCGAACTCTGCACAGTGTTCAGCTAAAGCTACCTGTACAAGGTTGGTGTTGTTTTCCTGATCCTATCACTACCGCAGGCAGCTACATTATTTACACGTTAGTGTAGTGCGACTTCTGCAAAGTGTTAAGCTAAAGCTACCTGTAGAAGGTTGGTGGTGTTTTCCTGATCCTATCACTACCGCAGGCAGCTACATTATTTACACGTTAGTGTAGTGCGACCTCTGCACAGTGTTCAGCTAAAGCTACAAGTTAATGTAGTGCGACCTCTGCACAGTGTTCAGCTAAAGCTACAAGTTAGTGTAGTGCGACCTCTGCACAGTGTTCAGCTAAAGCTACATGTAGAAGGTTGGTGTTGTTTTCCTGATCCTATCACTACCGCAGGCAGCTACATTATTTACACGTTAGTGTAGTGCGACCTCTACAAATTGTTAAGCTTAAGCTACCTGTAGAAGGTTGGTGGTGTTTTCCTGATCCTATCACTACCGCAGGCAGCTACATTATTTATATGTTAGTGTAGTGCGACCTCTGCACAGTGTTCAGCTAAAGCTACCTGTAGAAGGTTGGTATTGTTTTCCTGATCCTATCACTACTGCAGGCAGCTACATTATTTACATGTTAGTGTAGTGCAACCTCTGCACAGTGTTCAGCTAAAGCTACAAGTTAGTGTAGTGCGACCTCTGCACAGTGTTCAGCTAAAGCTACCTGTAGAAGGTTGGTGGTGTTTTCTTGATCCTATCACTACCGCTGGCAGCTACATTATTTACACGCTAGTGTAGTGCGACCTCTGCACAGTGTTCAGCTAAAGCTACAAGTTAGTGTAGTGCAACCTCTGCACAGTGTTCAGCTAAAGCTACAAGTTAGTGTAGTGCGACCTCTACACAGTGTTCAGCTAAAGCTACCTGTAGAAGGTTGGTGGTGTTTTCTTGATCCTATCACTACCGCTGGCAGCTACATTATTTACACGCTAGTGTAGTGCGACCTCTGCACAGTGTTCAGCTAAAGCTACAAGTTAGTGTAGTGCGACCTCTGCACAGTGTTCAGCTAAAGCTACAAGTTAGTGTAGTGCGACCTCTGCACAGTGTTCAGCTAAAGCTACTTGTAGAAGGTTGGTGTTGTTTTCCTGATCCTATCACTACCGCAGGCAGCTACATTATTTACACGTTAGTGTAGTGCGACCTCTGCAAAGTGTTAAGCTAAAGCTACCTGTAGAAGGTTGGTGGTGTTTTCCTGATCCTATCACTACCGCAGGAAGCTACATTATTTATATGTTAGTGTAGTGCGACCTCTGCACAGTGTTCAGCTAAAGCTACCTGTAGAAGGTTGGTATTGTTTTCCTGATCCTATCACTACTGCAGGCAGCTACATTATTTACACGTTAGTGTAGTGCGACCTCTACAAATTGTTAAGCTTAAGCTACCTGTAGAAGGTTGGTGGTGTTTTCCTGATCCTATCACTACCGCAGGCAGCTACATTATTTATATGTTAGTGTAGTGCGACCTCTGCACAGTGTTCAGCTAAAGCTACCTGTAGAAGGTTGGTATTGTTTTCCTGATCCTATCACTACTGCAGGCAGCTACATTATTTACATGTTAGTGTAGTGCAACCTCTGCACAGTGTTCAGCTAAAGCTACAAGTTAGTGTAGTGCGACCTCTGCACAGTGTTCAGCTAAAGCTACCTGTAGAAGGTTGGTGGTGTTTTCTTGATCCTATCACTACCGCTGGCAGCTACATTATTTACACGCTAGTGTAGTGCGACCTCTGCACAGTGTTCAGCTAAAGCTACAAGTTAGTGTAGTGCAACCTCTGCACAGTGTTCAGCTAAAGCTACAAGTTAGTGTAGTGCGACCTCTGCACAGTGTTCAGCTAAAGCTACCTGTAGAAGGTTGGTGGTGTTTTCTTGATCCTATCACTACCGCTGGCAGCTACATTATTTACACGCTAGTGTAGTGCGACCTCTGCACAGTGTTCAGCTAAAGCTACAAGTTAGTGTAGTGCGACCTCTGCACAGTGTTCAGCTAAAGCTACAAGTTAGTGTAGTGCGACCTCTGCACAGTGTTCAGCTAAAGCTACTTGTAGAAGGTTGGTGTTGTTTTCCTGATCCTATCACTACCGCAGGCAGCTACATTATTTACACGTTAGTGTAGTGCGACCTCTGCAAAGTGTTAAGCTAAAGCTACCTGTAGAAGGTTGGTGGTGTTTTCCTGATCCTATCACTACCGCAGGAAGCTACATTATTTATATGTTAGTGTAGTGCGACCTCTGCACAGTGTTCAGCTAAAGCTCAAGTTAGTGTAGTGCAACCTCTGCACAGTGTTCAGCTAAAGCTACAAGTTAGTGTAGTGCGAACTCTGCACAGTGTTCAGCTAAAGCTACAAGTTAGTGTAGTGCGAACTCTGCACAGTGTTCAGCTAAAGCTACCTGTACAAGGTTGGTGTTGTTTTCCTGATCCTATCACTACCGCAGGCAGCTACATTATTTCCATGTTAGTGTAGTGTGACCTCTGTACAGTGTTCAGCTAAAGCTACCTGTAGAAGGTTGGTGGTGTTTTCCTGATCCTATCACTACCGCAGGCAGCTACATTATTTACACATTAGTGTAGTGCGACCTCTGCACAGTGTTCAGCTAAAGCTCAAGTTAGTGTAGTGCAACCTCTGCACAGTGTTCAGCTAAAGCTACAAGTTAGTGTAGTGCGAACTCTGCACAGTGTTCAGCTAAAGCTACCTGTACAAGGTTGGTGTTGTTTTCCTGATCCTATCACTACCGCAGGCAGCTACATTATTTCCATGTTAGTGTAGTGTGACCTCTGCACAGTGTTCAGCTAAAGCTACCTGTAGAAGGTTGGTGGTGTTTTCCTGATCCTCTCACTACGGCAGGCAGCTACATTAGTTACACGTTAGTGTAGTGCGACCTCTGCACAGTGTTCAGCTAAAGCTACAAGTTAGTGTAGTGCGACCTCTGCACAGTGTTCAGCTAAAGCTACAAGTTAGTGTAGTGCGACCTCTGCACAGTGTTCAGCTAAAGCTACCTGTAGAAGGTTGGTGGTGTTTTCTTGATCCTATCACTACCGCTGGCAGCTACATTATTTACACGCTAGTGTAGTGCGACCTCTGCACAGTGTTCAGCTAAAGCTACAAGTTAGTGTAGTGCAACCTCTGCACAGTGTTCAGCTAAAGCTACAAGTTAGTGTAGTGCGACCTCTGCACAGTGTTCAGCTAAAGCTACTTGTAGAAGGTTGGTGTTGTTTTCCTGATCCTATCACTACCGCAGGCAGCTACATTATTTACACGTTAGTGTAGTGCGACCTCTGCAAAGTGTTAAGCTAAAGCTACCTGTAGAAGGTTGGTGGTGTTTTCCTGATCCTATCACTACCGCAGGAAGCTACATTATTTATATGTTAGTGTAGTGCGACCTCTGCACAGTGTTCAGCTAAAGCTACCTGTAGAAGGTTGGTATTGTTTTCCTGATCCTATCACTACTGCAGGCAGCTACATTATTTACATGTTAGTGTAGTGCAACCTCTGCACAGCGTTCAGCTAAAGCAACAAGTTAGTGTAGTGCCACCTCTGCACAGTGTCCAGCTAAAGCTAACTGTGGAAGGTTGGTGTTGTTTTCCTGATCCTATCACTACCGCAGGCAGCTACATTATTTACACGTTAGTGTAGTGCGACCTCTGCACAGTGCTCAGCTAAAGCTACAAGTTAGTGTAGTGCGACCTCTGCACAGTGTTCAGCTAAAGCTACCTGTAGAAGGTTGGTGTTGTTTTCCTGATCCTATCACTACTGCAGGCAGCTACATTATTTACACGTTAGTGTAGTGCGACCTCTGAAAAGTGTTAAGCTAAAGCTTCCTGTAGAAGGTTGGTGGTGTTTTCCTGATCCTATCACTACCGCGGATAGCTACATTATTTACACGTTAGTGTAGTGCGATCTCTGCACAGTGTTCAGTTAAAGCTACCTGTAGAAGGATGGTATTGTTTTCCTGATCCTATCACTACTGCAGGCAGCTACATTATTTACATGTTAGTGTAGTGCAACCTCTGCACAGTGTTCAGCTAAAGCTACAAGTTAGTGTAGTGCGACCTCTGTACAGTGTTCAGCTAAAGCTACCTGTAGAAGGTTGGTGGTGTTTTCCTGATCCTATCACTACCGCAGGCAGCTACATTATTTACACATTAGTGTAGTGCGACCTCTGCACAGTGTTCAGCTAAAGCTCACGTTAGTGTAGTGCGACCTCTGCACAGTGTTCAGCTAAAGCTACAAGTTAGTGTAGTGTGACCTCTGCACAGTGTTCAGCTAAAGCTACCTGTACAAGGTTGGTGTTGTTTTCCTGATCCTATCACTACCGCAGGCAGCTACATTATTTACACGTTAGTGTAGTGCGACTTCTGCAAAGTGTTAAGCTAAAGCTACCTGTAGAAGGTTGTTGGTGTTTTCCTGATCCTATTACTACCGCAGGTAGCTACATTATTTACACGTTAGTGTAGTGCGCCCTCTGCACAGTGTTCAGCTAAAGCTACCTGTAGAAGGTTGGTATTGTTTTCCTGATCCTACCACTACTGCAGGCAGCTACATTATTTACATGTTAGTGTAGTGCGACCTCTGCACAGTGTTCAGCTAAAGCTACCTGTAGAAGGTTGGTGGTGTTTTCCTGATCCTATCACTACGGCAGGCAGCTACATTAGTTACACGTTAGTGTAGTGCGACCTCTGCACAGTGTTCAGCTAAGGCTACAAGTTAGTGTAGTGCAACCTCTGCACAGTGTTCAGCTAAAGCTACCTGTAGAAGGTTGGTGTTGTTTTTCTGATCCTATCTATACCGCAGGCAGCTACATTATTTACATGTTAGTGTAGTGCGACCTCTGCACAGTGCTCAGCTAAAGCTGCAAGTTAGTGTAGTGCGACCTCTGCACAGTGTTCAAATAAAGCTACAAGTTAGTGTAGTGCGACCTCTGCACAGTGTTCAGTTAAAGCTACCTGTAGAAGGTTGGTGTTGTTTTCCTGATCCTATCACTACCGCAGGCAGCTACATTATTTACACGTTAGTGTAGTGCAAACTCTGTACAGTGTTCAACTAAAGCTACCTATAGAAGGTTGGTGGTGTTTTCCTGATCCTATCACTACCGCAGGCAGCTACATTATTTACACATTAGTGTAGTGCGACCTCTGCACAGTGTTCAGCTAAAGCTACCTGTAGAAGGTTGGTGGTGTTTTCCTGATCCCATCACTACCGCAGGCAGCTACATTATTTCCATGTTAGTGTAGTGTGACCTCTGCACAGTGTTCAGATAAAGCTACCTGTAGAAGGTTGGTGGTGTTTTCCTGATCCTATCACTACGGCAGGCAGCTACATTAGTTACACGTTAGTGTAGTGCGACCTCTGCACAGTGTTCCGCTAAAGCTACAAGTTAGTGTAGTGCGACCTCTGCACAGTGTTGAGCTAAAGCTACAAGTTAGTGTAGTGAGACCTCTGCACAGTGTTCAGCTAAAGCTACCTGTAGAAGGTTGGTGGTGTTTTCCTGATCCTATCACTACGGCAGGCAGCTACATTATTTACACGTTAGTGTAGTGCGACCTTTGCACAGTGTTCAGCTAAAGCTACAAGTCAGTGTAGTGCGACCTCTGCACAGTGTTCAGCTAAAGCTACAAGTTAGTGTAGTGCGACCTCTGCACAGTGTTCAGCTAAAGCTACCTGTAGAAGGTTGGTATTGTTTTCCTGATCCTATCACTACTGCAGGCAGCTACATTATTTACATGTTAGTGTAGTGCAACCTCTGCACAGCGTTCAGCTAAAGCAACAAGTTAGTGTAGTGCCACCTCTGCACATTGTCCAGCTAAAGCTAACTGTGGAAGGTTGGTGTTGTTTTCCTGATCCTATCACTACCGCAGACAGCTACATTATTTACACGTTAGTGTAGTGCGACCTCTGCACAGTGCTCAGCTAAAGCTACAAGTTAGTGTAGTGCGACCTCTGCACAGTGTTCAGCTAAAGCTACCTGTAGAAGGTTGGTGTTGTTTTCCTGATCCTATCACTACCGCAGGCAGCTACATTATTTACACGTTAGTGTAGTGCGACCTCTGCAAAGTGTTAAGCTAAAGCTTCCTGTAGAAGGTTGGTGGTGTTTTCCTGATCCTATCACTACCGCGGATAGCTACATTATTTACACGTTAGTGTAGTGCGATCTCTGCACAGTGTTCAGCTAAAGCTACCTGTAGAAGGATGGTATTGTTTTCCTGATCCTACCACTACTGCAGGCAGCTACATTTTTTACATGTTAGTGTAGTGCGACCTCTGCACAGTGTTCAGCTAAAGCTACAAGTTAGTGTAGTGCGACCTCTGCACAGTGTTCAGCTAAAGCTACCTGTAGAAGGTTGGTGGTGTTTTTCTGATCCTATCACTACCGCAGGCAGCTACATTATTTACACGTTAGTGTAGTGCGACCTCTGCACAGTGCTCAGCTAAAGCTGCAAGTTAGTGTAGTGCGACCTCTGCACAGTGTTCAAATAAAGCTACAAGTTAGTGTAGTGCGACCTCTGCACAGTGTTCAGTTAAAGCTACCTGTAGAAGGTTGGTGTTGTTTTCCTGATCCTATCACTACCGCAGGCAGCTACATTATTTACACGTTAGTGTAGTGCAAACTCTGTACAGTGTTCAACTAAAGCTACCTATAGAAGGTTGGTGGTGTTTTCCTGATCCTATCACTACCGCAGGCAGCTACATTATTTACACATTAGTGTAGTGCGACCTCTGCACAGTGTTCAGCTAAAGCTACCTGTAGAAGGTTGGTGGTGTTTTCCTGATCCCATCACTACCGCAGGCAGCTACATTATTTCCATGTTAGTGTAGTGTGACCTCTGCACAGTGTTCAGCTAAAGCTACCTGTAGAAGGTTGGTGGTGTTTTCCTGATCCTATCACTACGGCAGGCAGCTACATTAGTTACACGTTAGTGTAGTGCGACCTCTGCACAGTGTTCAGCTAAAGCTACAAGTTAGTGTAGTGCGACCTCTGCACAGTGTTCAGCTAAAGCTACAAGTTAGTGTAGTGCGACCTCTGCACAGTGTTCAGCTAAAGCTACCTGTAGTAGGTTGGTGGTGTTTTCCTGATCCTATCACTACGGCAGGCAGCTACATTATTTACACGTTAGTGTAGTGCGACCTTTGCACAGTGTTCATCTAAAGCTACAAGTCAGTGTAGTGCGACCTCTGCACAGTGTTCAGCTAAAGCTACAAGTTAGTGTAGTGCGACCTCTGCACAGTGTTCAGCTAAAGCTACCTGTAGAAGGTTGGTATTGTTTTCCTGATCCTATCACTACTGCAGGCAGCTACATTATTTACATGTTAGTGTAGTGCAACCTCTGCACAGCGTTCAGCTAAAGCAACAAGTTAGTGTAGTGCCACCTCTGCACATTGTCCAGCTAAAGCTAACTGTGGAAGGTTGGTGTTGTTTTCCTGATCCTATCACTACCGCAGACAGCTACATTATTTACACGTTAGTGTAGTGCGACCTCTGCACAGTGCTCAGCTAAAGCTACAAGTTAGTGTAGTGCGACCTCTGCACAGTGTTCAGCTAAAGCTACCTGTAGAAGGTTGGTGTTGTTTTCCTGATCCTAACACTACCGCAGGCAGCTACATTATTTACACGTTAGTGTAGTGCGACCTCTGCAAAGTGTTAAGCTAAAGCTTCCTGTAGAAGGTTGGTGGTGTTTTCCTGATCCTATCACTACCGCGGATAGCTACATTATTTACACGTTAGTGTAGTGCGATCTCTGCACAGTGTTCAGCTAAAGCTACCTGTAGAAGGATGGTATTGTTTTCCTGATCCTACCACTACTGCAGGCAGCTACATTTTTTACATGTTAGTGTAGTGCAACCTCTGCACAGCGTTCAGCTAAAGCAACAAGTTAGTGTAGTGCCACCTCTGCACAGTGTTCAGCTAAAGCTACCTGTAGAAGGTTGGTGTTGTTTTCCTGATCCTATCACTACCGCAGGCAGCTACATTATTTACACGTTAGTGTAGTGCGACCTCTGCACAGTGCTCAGCTAAAGCTACAAGTTAGTGTAGTGCGACCTCTGCACAGTGTTCAGCTAAAGCTACAAGTTAGTGTAGTGCGACCTCTGCACAGTGTTCAGTTAAAGCTACCTGTGGAAGGTTGGTGTTGTTTTCCTGATCCTATCACTACCGCAGGCAGCTACATTATTTACACGTTAGTGTAGTGCAAACTCTGTACAGTGTTCAACTAAAGCTACCTATAGAAGGTTGGCGGTGTTTTCCTGATCCTATCACTACCGCAGGCAGCTACATTATTTACACATTAGTGTAGTGCGACCTCTGCACAGTGTTCAGCTAAAGCTACCTGTAGAAGGTTGGTGGTATTTTCCTGATCCCATCACTACCGCAGGCAGCTACATTATTTCCATGTTAGTGTAGTGTGACCTCTGCACAGTGTTCAGCTAAAGCTACCTGTAGAAGGTTGGTGGTGTTTTCCTGATCCTATCACTACGGCAGGCAGCTACATTAGTTACACGTTAGTGTAGTGCGACCTCTGCACAGTGTTCAGCTAAGGCTACAAGTTAGTGTAGTGCAACCTCTGCACAGTGTTCAGCTAAAGCTACCTGTAGAAGGTTGGTGGTGTTTTCCTGATCCTATCACTACAGCAGGCAGCTACATTATTTACACGTTAGTGTAGTGCGACCTTTGCACAGTGTTCAGCTAAAGCTACAAGTCAGTGTAGTGCGACCTCTGCACAGTGTTCAGCTAAAGCTACAAGTTAGTGTAGTGCGACCTCTGCACAGTGTTCAGCTAAAGCTACTTGTAGAAGGTTGGTGTTGTTTTCCTGATCCAATCACTACCGCAGGCAGCTACATTATTTACACGTTAGTGTAGTGCGACCTCTGCACAGTATTCAGCTAAAGCTACCTGTAGAAGGTTGGTGTTGTTTTCCTGATCCTATCACTACCGCAGGCAGCTACATTATTTACACGTTAGTGTAGTGTGACCTCTGCAAAGTGTTAAGCTAAAGATACCTGTAGAAGGTTGGTGGTGTTTTCCTGATCCTATCACTACCGCAGGCAGCTACATTATTTACATGTTAGTGTAGTGCGACCTCTGCACAGTGTTCAGCTAAAGCTACAAGTTAGTGTAGTGCGACCTCTGCACAGTGTTCAGCTAAAGCTACCTGTAGAAGGTTGGTGGTGTTTTCCTGATCCTATCACTACCGCAGGCACCTACATTATTTACACGTTAGTGTAGTGCGACTTCTGCACAGTGTTCAGCTAAAGCTAGCTGTAGAAGGTTGGTGTTGTTTTCCTGATCTTATCACTACCGCAGGCAGCTACATTATTTACATGTTAGTGTAGTGCGACCTCTGCACAGTGTTCAGCTAAAGCTACCTGTAGAAGGTTGGTGGTGTTTTCCTGATCCTATCACTACCACAGGCAGCTACATTATTTACACGTTAGTGTAGTGCGACCTTTGCACAGTGTTCAGCTAAAGCTACAAGTCAGTGTAGAGCGACCTCTGCACAGTGTTCAGCTAAAGCTACAAGTTAGTGTAGTGCAACCTCTGCACAGTGTTCAGCTAAAGCTACTTGTAGAAGGTTGGTGTTTTTTTCCTGATCCTATCACTACCGCAGGCAGCTACATTGTTTACACGTTAGTGTAGTGCAAACTCTGTACAGCGTTCAACTAAAGCTACCTATAGAAGGTTGGTGGTGTTTTCCTGATCCTATCACTACCGCAGGCAGCTACATTATTTACACGTTAGTGTAGTGCGACCTCTGCTCAGTGTTCAGCTAAAGCTACCTGTAGAAGGTTGGTGGTGTTTTCCTGATCCCATCACTACCGCAGGCAGCTACATTATTTCCATGTTAGTGTAGTGTGACCTCTGCACAGTGTTCAGCTAAAGCTACAAGTTAGTGTAGTGCGACCTCTGCACAGTGTTCAGCTAAAGCTACCTGTAGAAGGTTGGTGGTGTTTTCCTGATCCTATCACTACGACAGGCAGCTACATTATTTACACGTTAGTGTAGTGCGACCTTTGCACAGTGTTCAGCTAAAGCGACAAGTCAGTGTAGTGCGACCTCTGCACAGTGTTCAGCTAAAGCTACCTGTAGAAGGTTGGTGGTGTTTTCTTGATCCTATCACTACCGCAGGCAGCTACATTATTTACACGTTAGTGTAGTGCGACTTCTGCACAGTGTTCAGCTAAAGCTAGCTGTAGAAGGTTGGTGGTGTTTTCCTGATCCCATCACTACCGCAGGCAGCTACATTATTTCCATGTTAGTGTAGTGCGACCTCTGCACAGTGTTCAGCTAAAGCTACCTGTAGAAGGTTGGTGGTGTTTTCCTGATCCTATCACTACCGCAGGCAGCTACATTATTTACACGTTAGTGTAGTGCAACCTCTGTACAGTGTTCAACTAAAGCTACCTATAGAAGGTTGGTGGTGTTTTCCTGATCCTATCACTACCGCAGGCAGCTACATTATTTACACGTTAGTGTAGTGTGACTTCTGCACAGTGTTCAGCTAAAGCTAGCTGTAGAAGGTTGGTGGTGTTTTCCTGATCCCATCACTACCGCAGGCAGCTACATTATTTCCATGTTAGTGTAGTGCGACCTCTGCACAGTGTTCAGCTAAAGCTACCTGTAGAAGGTTGGTGGTGTTTTCCTGATCCTATCACTACCGCAGGCAGCTACATTATTTACACGTTAGTGTAGTGCGACCTTTGCACAGTGTTCAGCTAAAGCTACAAGTCAGTGTAGTGCGACCTCTGCACAGTGTTCAGCTAAAGCTACAAGTTAGTGTAGTGCGACCTCTGCACAGTGTTCAGCTAAAGCTACTTGTAGAAGGTTGGTGTTGTTTTCCTGATCCTATCACTACCGCAGGCAGCTACATTATTTACATGTTAGTGTAGTGCGACCTCTGCTAAGTGTTAAGCTAAAGCTACCTGTAGAAGGTTGGTGGTGTTTTCCTGATCCTATCAATACCGCAGGCAGCTACATTATTTCCATGTTAGTGTAGTGCGACCTCTGCACAGTGTTCAGCTAAAGCTACCTGTAGAAGGTTGGTGGTGTTTTCCTGATCCTATAACTACCACAGGCAGCTACATTATTTACACGTTAGTGTAGTGCGACCTTTGCACAGTGTTCAGCTAAAGCTACAAGTCAGTGTAGAGCGACCTCTGCACAGTGTTCAGCTAAAGCTACAAGTTAGTGTAGTGCGACCTCTGCACAGTGTTCAGCTAAAGCTACTTGTAGAAGGTTGGTGTTGTTTTCCTGATCCTATCACTACCGCAGGCAGCTACATTATTTACACCTTAGTGTAGTGCAAACTCTGTACAGCGTTCAACTAAAGCTACCTATAGAAGGTTGGTGGTGTTTTCCTGATCCTATCACTACCGCAGGCAGCTACATTATTTACACGTTAGTGTAGTGCGACCTCTGCACAGTGTTCAGCTAAAGCTACCTGTAGAAGGTTGGTGGTGTTTTCCTGATCCCATCACTACCGCAGGCAGCTACATTATTTCCATGTTAGTGTAGTGTGACCTCTGCACAGTGTTCAGCTAAAGCTACCTGTAGAAGGTTGGTGGTGTTTTCCTGATCCTATCACTACGACAGGCAGCTACATTAGTTACACGTTAGTGTAGTGCGACCTCTGCACAATGTTCAGCTAAAGCTACAAGTTAGTGTAGTGCGACCTCTGCACAGTGTTCAGCTAAAGCTTCCTGTAGAAGGTTGGTGGTGTTTTCCTGATCCTATCACTACGGCAGGCAGCTACATTATTTGCACAGTGTTCAGCTAAAGCTACAAGTCAGTGTAGTGCGACCTCTGCACAGTGTTCAGCTAAAGCTAAAAGTTATTGTAGTGCGACCCCTGCACAGTGTTCAGCTAAAGCTACTTGTAGAAGGTTGGTGTTGTTTTCCTGATCCTATCACTACCGCAGGCAGCTACATTATTTACACGTTAGTGTAGTGTGACCTCTGCAAAGTGTTAAGCTAAAGCTACCTGTAGAAGGTTGGTGGTGTTTTCCTGATCCTATCACTACCGCAGGCAGCTACATTATTTACATGTTAGTGTAGTGCGACCTCTGCACAGTGTTCAGCTAAAGCTACAAGTTAGTGTAGTGCGACCTCTGCACAGTGTTCAGCTAAAGCTACCTGTAGAAGGTTGGTGGTGTTTTCCTGATCCTATCACTATCGCAGGCAGCTACATTACTTACACGTTAGTGTAGTGCGACCTCTGCACAGTGTTCAGCTAAAGCTTCAAGTTAGTGTAGTGCGACCTCAGCACAGTGTTCAGCTAAAGCTACAAGTTAGTGTAGTGTGACCTCTGCACAGTGTTCAGCTAAAGCTACCTGTAGAAGGTTGGTGTTGTTTTCCTGATCCTATCACTACCGCAGGCAGCTACATTATTTACACGTTAGTGTAGTGCAACCTCTGTACAGTGTTCAACTAAAGCTACCTATAGAAGGTTGGTGGTGTTTTCCTGATCCTATCACTACCGCAGGCAGCTACATTATTTACATGTTAGTGTAGTGCGACCTCTGCACAGTGTTCATCTAAAGCTACCTGTGGAAGGATGGTATTGTTTTCCTGATCCTACCACTACTGCAGGCAGCTACATTATTTACATGTTAGTGTAGTGTGACCTCTGCACAGTGTTCAGCTAAAGCTACAAGTTAGTGTAGTACGATCTCTGCACAGTGTTCAGCTAAAGCTACCTGTAGAAGGTTGGTGGTGTTTTCCTGATCCTATCACTACCGCAGGCAGCTACATTATTTACACGTTAGTGTAGTGCGACCTCTGCACAGTGTTCAGCTAAAGCTTCAAGTTAGGGCAGTGCGACCTCAGCACAGTGTTCAGCTAAAGCTACAAGTTAGTGTAGTGCGACCTCTGCACAGTGTTCAGCTAAAGCTACCTGTAGAAGGTTGGTGTTGTTTTCCTGATCCTATCACTACCGCAGGCAGCTACATTATTTACACGTTAGTGTAGTGCAACCTCTGTACAGTGTTCAACTAAAGCTACCTATAGAAGGTTGGTGGTGTTTTCCTGATCCTATCACTACCGCAGGCAGCTACATTATTTACACGTTAGTGTAGTGCGACCTCTGCACAGTGTTCAGCTAAAGCTACCTGTAGAAGGTTGGTGGTGTTTTCCTGATCCCATCACTACCGCAGGCAGCTACATTATTTCCATGTTAGTGTAGTGCGACCTCTGCACAGTGTTCAGCTAAAGCTACCTGTAGAAGGTTGGTGGTGTTTTCCTGATCCTATCACTACCGCAGGCAGCTACATTATTTACACGTTAGTGTAGTGCGACCTCTGCACAGTGTTCAGCTAAAGCTACCTGTAGAAGGTTGGTGGTGTTTTCCTGATCCCATCACTACCGCAGGCAGCTACATTATTTCCATGTTAGTGTAGTGCGACCTCTGCACAGTGTTCAGCTAAAGCTACTTGTAGAAGGTTGGTGTTGTTTTCCTGATCCTATCACTACCGCAGGCAGCTACATTATTTACACGTTAGTGTAGTGCGACCTCTGCAAAGTGTTAAGCTAAAGCAACCTGTAGACGGTTGGTGGTGTTTTCCTGATCCTATCACTACCGCAGGCAGCTACATTATTTACATGTTAGTGTAGTGCGACCTCTGCACAGTGTTCAGTTAAAGCTACCTGTAGAATGATGGTATTGTTTTCCTTATCCTATCACTACTGCAGGCAGCTACATTATTTACATGTTAGTGTAGTGCAACCTCTGCACAGTGTTCAGCTAAAGCAACAAGTTAGTGTAGTGCCACCTCTGCACAGTGTTCAGCTAAAGCTACCTGTAGAAGGTTGGTGGTGTTTTCTTGATCCTATCACTACCGCAGACAGCTACATTATTTACATGTTAGTGTAGTGCGACCTCTGCAAAGTGTTAAGCTAAAGCTACCTATAGAAGGTTGGTGGTGTTTTCCTGATCCTATCACTACCGCAGGCAGCTACATTATTTACATGTTAGTGTAGTGCCACCTCTGCACAGTGTTCAGCTAAAGCTACCTGTAGAAGGTTGGTGTTGTTTTCCTGATCCTATCACTACCGCAGGCAGCTACATTATTTACACGTTAATGTAGTGTGACCTCTGCAAAGTGTTAAGCTAAAGCTACCTGTAGAAGGTTGGTGGTGTTTTCCTGATCCTATCACTACCGCAGGCAGCTACATTATTTACATGTTAGTGTGGTGCGACCTCTGCACAGTGTTCAGCTAAAGCTACAAGTTAGTGTAGTGCGACCTCTGCACAGTGTTCAGCTAAAGCTACCTGTAGAAGGTTGGTGGTGTTTTCCTGATCCTATCACTACCGCAGGCAGCTACATTATTTACACGTTAGTGTAGTGCGACCTCTGCACAGTGTTCAGCTAAAGCTTCAAGTTAGTGTAGTGCGACCTCAGCACAGTGTTCAGCTAAAGCTACAAGTTAGTGTAGTGCGACCTCTGCACAGTGTTCAGCTAAAGCTACCTGTTGAAGGTTGGTGTTGTTTTCCTGATCCTATCACTACCGCAGGCAGCTACATTATTTACACGTTAGTGTAGTGCAACCACTGTACAGTGTTCAACTAAAGCTCCCTATAGAAGGTTGGTGGTGTTTTCCTGATCCTATCACTACCGCAGGCAGCTACATTATTTACACGTTAATGTAGTGCGACCTCTGCACAGTGTTCAGCTAAAGCTACCTGTAAAAGGTTGGAGGTGTTTTCCTGATCCCATCACTACTGCAGGCAGCTACATTATTTCCATGTTAGTGTAGTGCGACCTCTGCACAGTGTTCAGCTAAAGCTACCTGTAGAAGGTTGGTGGTGTTTTCTTGATCCTATCACTACCGCAGGCAGCTACATTATTTACACGCTAGTGTAGTGCGACCTCTGCACAGTGTTCAGCTAAAGCTACAAGTTAGTGTAGTGCGACCTCTGCACAGTGTTCAGCTAAAGCTACAAGTTAGTGTAGTGCGACCTCTGCACAGTGTTAAGCTAAAGCTATCTGTTGAAGGTTGGTGTTGTTTTCCTGATCCTATCACTACCGCAGGCAGCTACATTATTTACACGTTAGTGTAGTGCAACCTCTGTACAGTGTTCAACTAAAGCTCCCTATAGAAGGTTGGTGGTTTTTTCCTGATCCTATCACTACCGCAGGCAGCTACATTATTTACACGTTAGTGTAGTGCGACCTCTGCACAGTGTTCAGCTAAAGCTACCTGTAAAAGGTTGGTGGTGTTTTCCTGATCCCATCACTACTGCAGGCAGCTACATTATTTCCATGTTAGTGTAGTGCAACCTCTGCACAGCGTTCAGCTAAAGCAACAAGTTAGTGTAGTGCCACCTCTGCACAGTGTTCAGCTAAAGCTACCTGTAGAAGGTTGGTGGTGTTTTCCTGATCCTATCACTACCGCAGGCAGCTACATTATTTACACGTTAGTGTAGTGCGACCTCTGCACAGTGTTCAGCTAAAGCTTCAAGTTAGGGCAGTGCGACCTCAGCACAGTGTTCAGCTAAAGCTACAAGTTAGTGTAGTGCGACCTCTGCACAGTGTTCAGCTAAAGCTACCTGTAGAAGGTTGGTGTTGTTTTCCTGATCCTATCACTACCGCAGGCAGCTACATTATTTACACGTTAGTGTAGTGCAACCTCTGTACAGTGTTCAACTAAAGCTACCTATAGAAGGTTGGTGGTGTTTTCCTGATCCTATCACTACCGCAGGCAGCTACATTATTTACACGTTAGTGTAGTGCGACCTCTGCACAGTGTTCAGCTAAAGCTACCTGTAGAAGGTTGGTGGTGTTTTCCTGATCCCATCACTACCGCAGGCAGCTACATTATTTCCATGTTAGTGTAGTGCGACCTCTGCACAGTGTTCAGCTAAAGCTACCTGTAGAAGGTTGGTGGTGTTTTCCTGATCCTATCACTACCGCAGGCAGCTACATTATTTATACGTTAGTGTAGTGCGACCTCTGCACAGTGTTCAGCTAAAGCTACCTGTAGAAGGTTGTTGGTGTTTTCCTGATCCCATCACTACCGCAGGCAGCTACATTATTTCCATGTTAGTGTAGTGCGACCTCTGCACAGTGTTCAGCTAAAGCTACTTGTAGAAGGTTGGTGTTGTTTTCCTGATCCTATCACTACCGCAGGTAGCTACATTATTTACACGTTAGTGTAGTGCGACCTCTGCAAAGTGTTAAGCTAAAGCAACCTGTAGACGGTTGGTGGTGTTTTCCTGATCCTATCACTACCGCAGGCAGCTACATTATTTACATGTTAGTGTAGTGCGACCTCTGCACAGTGTTCAGTTAAAGCTACCTGTAGAAGGATGGTATTGTTTTCCTTATCCTATCACTACTGCAGGCAGCTACATTATTTACATGTTAGTGTAGTGCAACCTCTGCACAGTGTTCAGCTAAAGCAACAAGTTAGTGTAGTGCCACCTCTGCACAGTGTTCAGCTAAAGCTACCTGTAGAAGGTTGGTGGTGTTTTCTTGATCCTATCACTACCGCAGACAGCTACATTATTTACATGTTAGTGTAGTGCGACCTCTGCAAAGTGTTAAGCTAAAGCTACCTGTAGAAGGTTGGTGGTGTTTTCCTGATCCTATCACTACCGCAGGCTGCTACATTATTTACATGTTAGTGTAGTGCCACCTCTGCACAGTGTTCAGCTAAAGCTACCTGTAGAAGGTTGGTGTTGTTTTCCTGATCCTATCACTACCGCAGGCAGCTACATTATTTACACGTTAATGTAGTGTGACCTCTGCAAAGTGTTAAGCTAAAGCTACCTGTAGAAGGTTGGTGGTGTTTTCCTGATCCTATCACTACCGCAGGCAGCTACATTATTTACATGTTAGTGTGGTGCGACCTCTGCACAGTGTTCAGCTAAAGCTACAAGTTAGTGTAGTGCGACCTCTGCACAGTGTTCAGCTAAAGCTACCTGTAGAAGGTTGGTGGTGTTTTCCTGATCCTATCACTACCGCAGGCAGCTACATTATTTACACGTTAGTGTAGTGCGACCTCTGCACAGTGTTCAGCTAAAGCTTCAAGTTAGTGTAGTGCGACCTCAGCACAGTGTTCAGCTAAAGCTACAAGTTAGTGTAGTGCGACCTCTGCACAGTGTTCAGCTAAAGCTACCTGTTGAAGGTTGGTGTTGTTTTCCTGATCCTATCACTACCGCAGGCAGCTACATTATTTACACGTTAGTGTAGTGCAACCACTGTACAGTGTTCAACTAAAGCTCCCTATAGAAGGTTGGTGGTGTTTTCCTGATCCTATCACTACCGCAGGCAGCTACATTATTTACACGTTAATGTAGTGCGACCTCTGCACAGTGTTCAGCTAAAGCTACCTGTAAAAGGTTGGAGGTGTTTTCCTGATCCCATCACTACTGCAGGCAGCTACATTATTTCCATGTTAGTGTAGTGCGACCTCTGCACAGTGTTCAGCTAAAGCTACCTGTAGAAGGTTGGTGGTGTTTTCCTGATCCTATCACTACCGCAGGCAGCTAAATTATTTACACATTAGTGTAGTGCGACCTCTGCACAGTGTTCAGCTAAAGCTACAAGTTAGTGTAGTGCGACCTCTGCACAGTGTTCAGCTAAAGCTACCTGTAGAAGGTTGGTGGTGTTTTCTTGATCCTATCACTACCGCAGGCAGCTACATTATTTACACGCTAGTGTAGTGCGACCTCTGCACAGTGTTCAGCTAAAGCTACAAGTTAGTGTAGTGCGACCTCTGCACAGTGTTCAGCTAAAGCTACAAGTTAGTGTAGTGCGACCTCTGCACAGTGTTAAGCTAAAGCTACCTGTTGAAGGTTGGTGTTGTTTTCCTGATCCTATCACTACCGCAGGCAGCTACATTATTTACACGTTAGTGTAGTGCAACCTCTGTACAGTGTTCAACTAAAGCTCCCTATAGAAGGTTGGTGGTTTTTTCCTGATCCTATCACTACCGCAGGCAGCTACATTATTTACACGTTAGTGTAGTGCGACCTCTGCACAGTGTTCAGCTAAAGCTACCTGTAAAAGGTTGGTGGTGTTTTCCTGATCCCATCACTACTGCAGGCAGCTACATTATTTCCATGTTAGTGTAGTGCAACCTCTGCACAGCGTTCAGCTAAAGCAACAAGTTAGTGTAGTGCCACCTCTGCACAGTGTTCAGCTAAAGCTACCTGTAGAAGGATGGTATTGTTTTCCTGATCCTACCACTACTGCAGGCAGCTACATTATTTACATGTTAGTGTAGTGTGACCTCTGCACAGTGTTCAGCTAAAGCTACAAGTTAGTGTAGTTCGACCTCTGCACAGTGTTCAGCTAAAGCTACCTGTAGAAGGTTGGTGGTGTTTTCCTGATCCTATCACTACCGCAGGCAGCTACATTATTTACACGTTAGTGTAGTGCGACCTCTGCACAGTGTTCAGCTAAAGCTTCAAGTTAGTGCAGTGCGACCTCAGCACAGTGTTCAGCTAAAGCTACAAGTTAGTGTAGTGCGACCTCTGCACAGTGTTCAGCTAAAGCTACCTGTAGAAGGTTGGTGTTGTTTTCCTGATCCTATCACTACCGCAGGCAGCTACATTATTTACACGTTAGTGTAGTGCAACCTCTGTACAGTGTTCAACTAAAGCTACCTATAGAAGGTTGGTGGTGTTTTCCTGATCCTATCACTACCGCAGGCAGCTACATTATTTACACGTTAGTGTAGTGCGACCTCTGCACAGTGTTCAGCTAAAGCTACCTGTAGAAGGTTGGTGGTGTTTTCCTGATCCTATCTCTACCGCAGGCAGCTACATTATTTACACGTTAGTGTAGTGCGACCTCTGCACAGTGTTCAGCTAAAGCTACCTGTATAAGGTTGGTGGTGTTTTCCTGATCCCATCACTACCGCAGGCAGCTACATTATTTCCATGTTAGTGTAGTGCGACCTCTGCACAGTGTTCAGCTAAAGCTACTTGTAGAAGGTTTGTGTTGTTTTCCTGATCCTATCACTACCGCAGGCAGCTACATTATTTACACGTTAGTGTAGTGCGACCTCTGCAAAGTGTTAAGCTAAAGCAACCTGTAGACGGTTGGTGGTGTTTTCCTGATCCTATCACTACCGCAGGCAGCTACATTATTTACATGTTAGTGTAGTGCGACCTCTGCACAGTGTTCAGTTAAAGCTACCTGTAGAAGGATGGTATTGTTTTCCTTATCCTATCACTACTGCAGGCAGCTACATTATTTACATGTTAGTGTAGTGCAACCTCTGCACAGTGTTCAGCTAAAGCAACAAGTTAGTGTAGTGCCACCTCTGCACAGTGTTCAGCTAAAGCTACCTGTAGAAGGTTGGTGGTGTTTTCTTGATCCTATCACTACCGCAGACAGCTACATTATTTACATGTTAGTGTAGTGCGACCTCTGCAAAGTGTTAAGCTAAAGCTACCTGTAGAAGGTTGGTGGTGTTTTCCTGATCCTATCACTACCGCAGGCAGCTACATTATTTACATGTTAGTGTAGTGCCACCTCTGCACAGTGTTCAGCTAAAGCTCCCTGTAGAAGGTTGGTGTTGTTTTCCTGATCCTATCACTACCGCAGGCAGCTACATTATTTACACGTTAATGTAGTGTGACCTCTGCAAAGTGTTAAGCTAAAGCTACCTGTAGAAGGTTGGTGGTGTTTTCCTGATCCCATCACTACCGCAGGCAGCTACATTATTTCCATGTTAGTGTAGTGCGACCTCTGCACAGTGTTCAGCTAAAGCTACCTGTAGAAGGTTGGTGGTGTTTTCCTGATCCTATCACTACCGCAGGCAGCTACATTATTTACATGTTAGTGTAGTGCAACCTCTGTACAGTGTTCAACTAAAGCTACCTATAGAAGGTTGGTGGTGTTTTCCTGATCCTATCACTACCGCAGGCAGCTACATTATTTACACGTTAGTGTAGTGCGACTTCTGCACAGTGTTCAGCTAAAGCTAGCTGTAGAAGGTTGGTGGTGTTTTCCTGATCCTATCACTACCGCAGGCAGCTACATTATTTACACGTTAGTGTAGTGCGACCTTTGCACAGTGTTCAGCTAAAGCTACAAGTCAGTGTAGTGCGACCTCTGCACAGTGTTCAGCTAAAGCTACAAGTTAGTGTAGTGCGACCTCTGCACAGTGTTCAGCTAAAGCTACTTGTAGAAGGTTGGTGTTGTTTTCCTGATCCTATCACTACCGCAGGCAGCTACATTATTTACATGTTAGTGTAGTGCGACCTCTGCAAAGTGTTAAGCTAAAGCTACCTGTAGAAGGTTGGTGGTGTTTTCCTGATCCTATCACTACCGCAGGCAGCTACATTATTTACACGTTAGTGTAGTGCAACCTCTGTACAGTGTTCAACTAAAGCTCCCTATAGAAGGTTGGTGGTTTTTTCCTGATCCTATCACTACCGCAGGCAGCTACATTATTTACACGTTAGTGTAGTGCGACCTCTGCACAGTGTTCAGCTAAAGCTACCTGTAAAAGGTTGGTGGTGTTTTCCTGATCCCATCACTACTGCAGGCAGCTACATTATTTCCATGTTAGTGTAGTGCAACCTCTGCACAGCGTTCAGCTAAAGCAACAAGTTAGTGTAGTGCCACCTCTGCACAGTGTTCAGCTAAAGCTACCTGTAGAAGGATGGTATTGTTTTCCTGATCCTACCACTACTGCAGGCAGCTACATTATTTACAGGTTAGTGTAGTGTGACCTCTGCACAGTGTTCAGCTAAAGCTACAAGTTAGTGTAGTACGACCTCTGCACAGTGTTCAGCTAAAGCTACCTGTAGAAGGTTGGTGGTGTTTTCCTGATCCTATCACTACCGCAGGCAGCTACATTATTTACACGTTAGTGTAGTGCGACCTCTGCACAGTGTTCAGCTAAAGCTTCAAGTTAGTGCAGTGCGACCTCAGCACAGTGTTCAGCTAAAGCTACAAGTTAGTGTAGTGCGACCTCTGCACAGTGTTCAGCTAAAGCTACCTGTAGAAGGTTGGTGTTGTTTTCCTGATCCTATCACTACCGCAGGCAGCTACATTATTTACACGTTAGTGTAGTGTGACCTCTGCAAAGTGTTAAGCTAAAGCTACCTGTAGAAGGTTGGTGGTGTTTTCCTGATCCTATCACTACCGCAGGCAGCTACATTATTTACATGTTAGTGTGGTGCGACCTCTGCACAGTGTTCAGCTAAAGCTACAAGTTAGTGTAGTGCGACCTCTGCACAGTGTTCAGCTAAAGCTACCTGTAGAAGGTTGGTGGTGTTTTCCTGATCCTATCACTACCGCAGGCAGCTACATTATTTACACGTTAGTGTAGTGCGACCTCTGCACAGTGTTCAGCTAAAGCTTCAAGTTAGTGTAGTGCGACCTCAGCACAGTGTTCAGCTAAAGCTACAAGTTAGTGTAGTGCGACCTCTGCACAGTGTTCAGCTAAAGCTACCTGTTGAAGGTTGGTGTTGTTTTCCTGATCCTATCACTACCGCAGGCAGCTACATTATTTACACATTAGTGTAGTGCAACCACTGTACAGTGTTCAACTAAAGCTCCCTATAGAAGGTTGGTGGTGTTTTCCTGATCCTATCACTACCGCAGGCAGCTACATTATTTACACGTTAATGTAGTGCGACCTCTGCACAGTGTTCAGCTAAAGCTACCTGTAAAAGGTTGGAGGTGTTTTCCTGATCCCATCACTACTGCAGGCAGCTACATTATTTCCATGTTAGTGTAGTGCGACCTCTGCACAGTGTTCAGCTAAAGCTACCTGTAGAAGGTTGGTGGTGTTTTCCTGATCCTATCACTACCGCAGGCAGCTAAATTATTTACACATTAGTGTAGTGCGACCTCTGCACAGTGTTCAGCTAAAGCTACAAGTTAGTGTAGTGCGACCTCTGCACAGTGTTCAGCTAAAGCTACCTGTAGAAGGTTGGTGGTGTTTTCTTGATCCTATCACTACCGCAGGCAGCTACATTATTTACACGCTAGTGTAGTGCGACCTCTGCACAGTGTTCAGCTAAAGCTACAAGTTAGTGTAGTGCGACCTCTGCACAGTGTTCAGCTAAAGCTACAAGTTAGTGTAGTGCGACCTCTGCACAGTGTTAAGCTAAAGCTACCTGTTGAAGGTTGGTGTTGTTTTCCTGATCCTATCACTACCGCAGGCAGCTACATTATTTACACGTTAGTGTAGTGCAACCTCTGTACAGTGTTCAACTAAAGCTCCCTATAGAAGGTTGGTGGTTTTTTCCTGATCCTATCACTACCGCAGGCAGCTACATTATTTACACGTTAGTGTAGTGCGACCTCTGCACAGTGTTCAGCTAAAGCTACCTGTAAAAGGTTGGTGGTGTTTTCCTGATCCCATCACTACTGCAGGCAGCTACATTATTTCCATGTTAGTGTAGTGCAACCTCTGCACAGCGTTCAGCTAAAGCAACAAGTTAGTGTAGTGCCACCTCTGCACAGTGTTCAGCTAAAGCTACCTGTAGAAGGATGGTATTGTTTTCCTGATCCTACCACTACTGCAGGCAGCTACATTATTTACATGTTAGTGTAGTGTGACCTCTGCACAGTGTTCAGCTAAAGCTACAAGTTAGTGTAGTACGACCTCTGCACAGTGTTCAGCTAAAGCTACCTGTAGAAGGTTGGTGGTGTTTTCCTGATCCTATCACTACCGCAGGCAGCTACATTATTTACACGTTAGTGTAGTGCGACCTCTGCACAGTGTTCAGCTAAAGCTTCAAGTTAGTGCAGTGCGACCTCAGCACAGTGTTCAGCTAAAGCTACAAGTTAGTGTAGTGCGACCTCTGCACAGTGTTCAGCTAAAGCTACCTGTAGAAGGTTGGTGTTGTTTTCCTGATCCTATCACTACCGCAGGCAGCTACATTATTTACACGTTAGTGTAGTGCAACCTCTGTACAGTGTTCAACTAAAGCTACCTATAGAAGGTTTGTGGTGTTTTCCTGATCCTATCACTACCGCAGGCAGCTACATTATTTACACGTTAGTGTAGTGCGACCTCTGCACAGTGTTCAGCTAAAGCTACCTGTAGAAGGTTGGTGGTGTTTTCCTGATCCCATCACTACCGCAGGCAGCTACATTATTTCCATGTTAGTGTAGTGCGACCTCTGCACAGTGTTCAGCTAAAGCTACTTGTAGAAGGTTGGTGTTGTTTTCCTGATCCTATCACTACCGCAGGCAGCTACATTATTTACACGTTAGTGTAGTGCGACCTCTGCAAAGTGTTAAGCTAAAGCAACCTGTAGACGGTTGGTGGTGTTTTCCTGATCCTATCACTACCGCAGGCAGCTACATTATTTACATGTTAGTGTAGTGCGACCTCTGCACAGTGTTCAGTTAAAGCTACCTGTAGAAGGATGGTATTGTTTTCCTTATCCTATCACTACTGCAGGCAGCTACATTATTTACATGTTAGTGTAGTGCAACCTCTGCACAGTGTTCAGCTAAAGCAACAAGTTAGTGTAGTGCCACCTCTGCACAGTGTTCAGCTAAAGCTACCTGTAGAAGGTTGGTGGTGTTTTCTTGATCCTATCACTACCGCAGACAGCTACATTATTTACATGTTAGTGTAGTGCGACCTCTGCAAAGTGTTAAGCTAAAGCTACCTGTAGAAGGTTGGTGGTGTTTTCCTGATCCTATCACTACCGCAGGCAGCTACATTATTTACATGTTAGTGTAGTGCCACCTCTGCACAGTGTTCAGCTAAAGCTACCTGTAGAAGGTTGGTGTTGTTTTCCTGATCCTATCACTACCGCAGGCAGCTACATTATTTACACGTTAATGTAGTGTGACCTCTGCAAAGTGTTAAGCTAAAGCTACCTGTAGAAGGTTGGTGGTGTTTTCCAGATCCTATCACTACCGCAGGCAGCTACATTATTTACATGTTAGTGTGGTGCGACCTCTGCACAGTGTTCAGCTAAAGCTACAAGTTAGTGTAGTGCGACCTCCGCACAGTGTTCAGCTAAAGCTACCTGTAGAAGGTTGGTGGTGTTTTCCTGATCCTATCACTACCGCAGGCAGCTACATTATTTACACGTTAGTGTAGTGCGACCTCTGCACAGTGTTCAGCTAAAGCTTCAAGTTAGTGTAGTGCGACCTCAGCACAGTGTTCAGCTAAAGCTACAAGTTAGTGTAGTGCGACCTCTGCATAGTGTTCAGCTAAAGCTACCTGTTGAAGGTTGGTGTTGTTTTCCTGATCCTATCACTACCGCAGGCAGCTACATTATTTACACGTTAGTGTAGTGCAACCACTGTACAGTGTTCAACTAAAGCTCCCTATAGAAGGTTGGTGGTGTTTTCCTGATCCTATCACTACCGCAGGCAGCTACATTATTTACACGTTAATGTAGTGCGACCTCTGCACAGTGTTCAGCTAAAGCTACCTGTAAAAGGTTGGAGGTGTTTTCCTGATCCCATCACTACTGCAGGCAGCTACATTATTTCCATGTTAGTGTAGTGCGACCTCTGCACAGTGTTCAGCTAAAGCTACCTGTAGAAGGTTGGTGGTGTTTTCCTGATCCTATCACTACCGCAGGCAGCTACATTATTTACACGTTAGTGTAGTGCAACCTCTGTACAGTGTTCAACTAAAGCTCCCTATAGAAGGTTGGTGGTTTTTTCCTGATCCTATCACTACCGCAGGCAGCTACATTATTTACACGTTAGTGTAGTGCGACCTCTGCACAGTGTTCAGCTAAAGCTACCTGTAAAAGGTTGGTGGTGTTTTCCTGATCCCATCACTACTGCAGGCAGCTACATTATTTCCATGTTAGTGTAGTGCAACCTCTGCACAGCGTTCAGCTAAAGCAACAAGTTAGTGTAGTGCCACCTCTGCACAGTGTTCAGCTAAAGCTACCTGTGGAAGGTTGGTGTTGTTTTCCTGATCCTATCACTACCGCAGGCAGCTACATTATTTACACTTTAGTGTAGTGCGACCTCTGCACAGTGCTCAGATAAAGCTACAAGTTAGCGTAGTGCGACCTCTGCACAGTGTTCAGCTAAAGCTACGTGTAGAAGGTTGGTGTTGTTTTCCTGATCCTATCACTACCGCAGGCAGCTACATTATTTACACGTTAGTGTAGTGCGACCTCTGTACAGTGTTCAACTAAAGATACCTATAGAAGGTTGGTGGTGTTTTCCTGATCCTATCACTACCGCAGGCAGCTACATTATTTACACGTTAGTGTAGTGCGACCTCTGCACAGTGTTCAGCTAAAGCTACCTGTTGAAGGTTGGTGGTGTTTTCCTGATCCCATCACTACCGCAGGCAGCTACATTATTTCCATGTTAGTGTAGTGCGACCTCTGCACAGTGTTCAGCTAAAGCTACCTGTAGAAGGTTGGTGGTGTTTTCCTGATCCTATCACTACCGCAGGCAGCTACATTATTTACACATTAGTGTAGTGCGACCTCTGCACAGTGTTCAGCTAAAGCTACCTGTAGAAGGTTGGTGGTGTTTTCCTGATCCTATCACTACCGCAGGCAGCTACATTATTTACATGTTAGTGTAGTGCGACCTCTGCACAGTGTTCAGCTAAAGCTACCTGTAGAAGGTTGGTGGTTTTTTCCTGATCCTATCACTACCGCAGGCAGCTACATTATTTACACGTTAGTGTAGTGCGACCTCTGCACAGTGTTCAGCTAAAGCTACCTGTAGAAGGTTGGTGGTGTTTTCCTGATCCTATCACTACCGCAGGCAGCTACATTATTTACATGTTAGTGTAGTGCGACCTCTGCACAGTGTTCAGCTAAAGCTACCTGTTGAAGGTTGGTGTTGTTTTCCTGATCCTATCACTACCGCAGGCAGCTACATTATTTACACGTTAGTGTAGTGCAACCCCTGTACAGTGTTCAACTAAATCTCCCTATAGAAGGTTGGTGGTGTTTTCCTGATCCTATCACTACCGCAGGCAGCTACATTATTTACACGTTAGTGTAGTGCAACCTCTGCACAGTGTTCAGCTAAAGCTACCTGTAAAAGGTTGGTGGTGTTTTCCTTATCCCATCACTACTGCAGGCAGCTACATTATTTCCATGTTAGTGTAGTGCGACCTCTGCACAGTGTTCAGCTAAAGCTACCTGTAGAAGGTTGGTGGTGTTTTCCTGATCCTATCACTACCGCAGGCAGCTAAATTATTTACACATTAGTGTAGTGCGACCTCTGCACAGTGCTCAGCTAAAGCTACAAGTTAGTGTAGTGCGACCTCTGCACAGTGTTCAGCTAAAGCTACCTGTAGAAGGTTGGTGGTGTTTTCTTGATCCTATCACTACCGCAGGCAGCTACATTATTTACACGCTAGTGTAGTGCGACCTCTGCACAGTGTTCAGCTAAAGCTACAAGTTAGTGTAGTGCGACCTCTGCACAGTGTTCAGCTAAAGCTACAAGTTAGTGTAGTGCGACCTATGCACAGTGTTCAGCTAAAGCTACTTGTAGAAGGTTGGTGTTGTTTTCCTGATCCTATCACTACTGCAGGCAGCTACATTATTTACACGTTAGTGTAGTGCGACCTCTGCAAAATGTTAAGCTAAAGCTACCTGTAGAAGGTTGGTGGTGTTTTCCTGATCATATCACTACCGCAGGCATCTACATTATTTACATGTTAGTGTAGTGCGACCTCTGCACAGTGTTCAGCTAAAGCTACCTGTAGAAGGTTGGTATTGTTTTCCTGATCCTATCACTACTGCAGGCAGCTACATTATTTACATGTTAGTGTAGTGCAACCTCTGCACAGCGTTCAGCTAAAGCAACAAGATAGTGTAGTGCCACCTCTGCACAGTGTTCAGCTAAAGCTACCTGTGGAAGGTTGGTGTTGTTTTCCTGATCCTATCACTACTGCAGGCAGCTACATTATTTACACTTTAGTATAGTGCGACCTCTGCACAGTGCTCAGATAAAGCTAGAAGTTAGCGTAGTGCGACCTCTGCACAGTGTTCAGCTAAAGCTACCTGTAGAAGGTTGGTGTTGTTTTCCTGATCCTATCACTACCGCAGGCAGCTACATTATTTACACGTTAGTGTAGTGCGAGCTCTGCAAAGTGTTAAGCTAAAGATTCCTGTAAAAGGTTGGTGGTGTTTTCTTGATCCTATCACTACCGCAGGCAGCTACATTATTTACATGTTAGTGTAGTGCAACCTCTGCACAGCATTCAGCTAAAGCAACAAGTTAGTGTAGTGCCATCTCTGCACAGTGTTCAGCTAAAGCTACCTGTAGAAGGTTGGTGTTGTTTTCCTGATCCTATCACTACCGCAGGCAGCTACATTAATTACACGTTAGTGTAGTGCGACCTCTGCACAGTGCTCAGCTAAAGCTACAAGTTAGTGTAGTGCGACCTCTGCACAGTGTTCAGCTAAAGCTACAAGTTAGTGTAGTGCGACCTCTGTACAGTGTTGAGCTAAAGCTACCTGTAGAAGGTTGGTGGTGTTTTCCTGATCCCATCACTACCGCAGGCAGCTACATTATTTCCATGTTAGTGTAGTGCGACCTCTGCACAGTGTTCAGCTAAAGCTACCTGTAGAAGGTTGGTGGTGTTTTCCTGATCCTATCACTACCGCAGGCAGCTACATTATTTACACGTTAGTGTAGTGCGACCTCTGCACAGTGTTCAGCTAAAGCTACCTGTAGAAGGTTGGTGGTGTTTTCCTGATCCTATCACTACCGCAGGCAGCTACATTATTTACATGTTAGTGTAGTGCGACCTCTGCACAGTGTTCAGCTAAAGCAACAAGTTAGTGTAGTGCCACCTCTGCACAGTGTTCAGCTAAAGCTATCTGTAGAAGGTTGGTGTTGTTTTCCTGATCCTATCACTACCGCAGGCAGCTACATTATTTACACGTTAGTGTAGTGCGACCTCTGCAAAATGTTAAGCTAAAGCTACAAGTTAGTGTAATGCGACCTCTGCACAGTGTTCAGCTAAAGCTACTTGTAGAAGGTTGGTGTTTTTTTCCTGATCCTATCACTACCGCAGGCAGCTACATTATTTACACGTTAGTGTAGTGCAAACTCTGTACAGCGTTCAACTAAAGCTACCTATAGAAGGTTGGTGGTGTTTTCCTGATCCTATCACTACCGCAGGCAGCTACATTATTTACATGTTAGTGTAGTGCGACCTCTGCACAGTGTTCAGCTAAAGCTACCTGTAGAAGGATGGTATTGTTTTCCTGATCCTACCACTACTGCAGGCAGCTACATTATTTACATGTTAGTGTAGTGTGACCTCTGCACAGTGTTCAGCTAAAGCTACAAGTTAGTGTAGTACGACCTCTGCACAGTGTTCAGCTAAAGCTACCTGTAGAAGGTTGGTGGTGTTTTCCTGATCCTATCACTACCGCAGGCAGCTACATTATTTACACGTTAGTGTAGTGCGACCTCTGCACAGTGTTCAGCTAAAGCTTCAAGTTAGTGTAGTGCGACCTCAGCACAGTGTTCAGCTAAAGCTACAAGTTAGTGTAGTGCGACCTCTGCACAGTGTTCAGCTAAAGCTACCTGTAGAAGGTTGGTGTTGTTTTCCTGATCCTATCACTACCGCAGGCAGCTACATTATTTACACAATAGTGTAGTGCAACCTCTGTACAGTGTTCAACTAAAGCTACCTATAGAAGGTTGGTGGTGTTTTCCTGATCCTATCACTACCGCAGGCAGCTACATTATTTACACGTTAGTGTAGTGCGACCTCTGCACAGTGTTCAGCTAAAGCTACCTGTAGAAGGTTGGTGGTGTTTTCCTGATCCCATCACTACCGCAGGCAGCTACATTATTTCCATGTTAGTGTAGTGCGACCTCTGCACAGTGTTCAGCTAAAGCTACCTGTAGAAGGTTGGTGGTGTTTTCCTGATCCTATCACTACCGCAGGCAGCTACATTATTTACACGTTAGTGTAGTGCGACCTCTGCACAGTGTTCAGCTAAAGCTACCTGTAGAAGGTTGGTGGTGTTTTCCTGATCCCATCACTACCGCAGGCAGCTACATTATTTCCATGTTAGTGTAGTGCGACCTCTGCACAGTGTTCAGCTAAAGCTACTTGTAGAAGGTTGGTGTTGTTTTCCTGATCCTATCACTACCGCAGGCAGCTACATTATTTACACATTAGTGTAGTGCGACCTCTGCAAAGTGTTAAGCTAAAGCAACCTGTAGACGGTTGGTGGTGTTTTCCTGATCCTATCACTACCGCAGGCAGCTACATTATTTACATGTTAGTGTAGTGCGACCTCTGCACAGTGTTCAGTTAAAGCTACCTGTAGAAGGATGGTATTGTTTTCCTTATCCTATCACTACTGCAGGCAGCTACATTATTTACATGTTAGTGTAGTGCAACCTCTGCACAGTGTTCAGCTAAAGCAACAAGTTAGTGTAGTGCGACCTCTGCACAGTGTTCAGCTAAAGCTACAAGTTAGTGTAGTGCGACCTCTGCACAGTGTTCAGCTAAAGCTACCTGTACAAGGTTGGTGTTGTTTTCCTGATCCTATCACTACCGCAGGCAGCTACATTATTTACACGTTAGTGTAGTGCGACTTCTGCAAAGTGTTAAGCTAAAGCTACCTGTAGAAGGTTGTTGGTGTTTTCCTGATCCTATCACTACCGCAGGCAGCTACATTATTTACACGTTAGTGTAGTGCGACCTCTGCACAGTGTTCAGCTAAAGCTACAAGTTAGTGTAGTGCGAACTCTGCACAGTGTTCAGCTAAAGCTACCTGTAGAAGGTTGGTGTTGTTTTCTTGATCCTATCACTACCGCAGGCAGCTACATTATTTACACGTTAGTGTAGTGCAACCTCTGTACAGTGTTCAACTAAAGCTACCTATAGAAGGTTGGTGGTGTTTTCCTGATCCTATCACTACCGCAGGCAGCTACATTATTTACACGTTAGTGTAGTGCGACTTCTGCACAGTGTTCAGCTAAAGCTAGCTGTAGAAGGTTGGTGGTGTTTTCCTGATCCCATCACTACCGCAGGCAGCTACATTATTTCCATGTTAGTGTAGTGCGACCTCTGCACAGTGTTCAGCTAAAGCTACCTGTAGAAGGTTGGTGGTGTTTTCCTGATCCTATCACTACCGCAGGCAGCTACATTATTTACACGTTAGTGTAGAGCGACCATTGCACAGTGTTCAGCTAAAGCTACTTGTAGAAGGTTGGTGTGGTTTTCCTGATCCTATCACTACCGCAGGCAGCTACATTATTTACATGTTAGTGTAGTGCGACCTCTGCAAAGTGTTAAGCTAAAGCTACCTGTAGAAGGTTGGTGGTGTTTTCCTGATCCTATCACTACCGCAGGCAGCTACATTATTTACATGTTAGTGTAGTGCGACCTCTCCACAGTGTTCAGCTAAAGCTACCTGTAGAAGGATGGTATTGTTTTCCTGATCCTACCACTACTGCAGGCAGCTACATTATTTACATGTTAGTGTAGTGCAACCTCTGCACAGTGTTCATCTAAAGCAACAAGTTAGTGTAGTGCCACCTCTGCACAGTGTTCAGCTAAAGCTACCTGTAGAAGGTTGGTGTTGTTTTCCTGATCCTATCACTACCGCAGGCAGCTACATTATTTACACGTTAATGTAGTGTGACCTCTGCAAAGTGTTAAGCTAAAGCTACCTGTAGAAGGTTGGTGGTGTTTTCCTGATCCTATCAATACCGCAGGCAGCTACATTATTTACATGTTAGTGTAGTGCGACCTCTGCACAGTGTTCAGCTAAAGCTACAAGTTAGTGTAGTGCGACCTCTGCACAGTGTTCAGCTAAAGCTACCTGTAGAAGGTTGGTGGTGTTTTCCTGATCCTATCACTACCGCAGGCAGCTACATTATTTACACGTTAGTGTAGTGCGACCTCTGCACAGTGTTCACCTAAAGCTTCAAGTTAGTGTAGTGCGACCTCAGCACAGTGTTCAGCTAAAGCTACAAGTTAGTGTAGTGCGACCTCTGCACAGTGTTCAGCTAAAGCTACCTGTTGAAGGTTGGTGTTGTTTTCCTGATCCTATCACTACCGCAGGCAGCTACATTATTTACACGTTAGTGTAGTGCAACCTCTGTACAGTGTTCAACTAAAGCTCCCTATAGAAGGTTGGTGGTGTTTTCCTGATCCTATCATTACCGCAGGCAGCTACATTATTTACACGTTAGTGTAGTGCGACCTCTGCACAGTGTTCAGCTAAAGCTACCTGTAAAAGGTTGGTGGTGTTTTCCTGATCCCATCACTACTGCAGGCAGCTACATTATTTCCATGTTAGTGTAGTGCGACCTCTGCACAGTGTTCAGCTAAAGCTACCTGTAGAAGGTTGGTGGTGTTTTCCTGATCCTATCACTACCGCAGGCAGCTACATTATTTACACGTTAGTGTAGAGCGACCATTGCACAGTGTTCAGCTAAAGCTACTTGTAGAAGGTTGGTGTGGTTTTCCTGATCCTATCACTACCGCAGGCAGCTACATTATTTACATGTTAGTGTAGTGCGACCTCTGCAAAGTGTTAAGCTAAAGCTACCTGTAGAAGGTTGGTGGTGTTTTCCTGATCCTATCACTACCGCAGGCAGCTACATTATTTACATGTTAGTGTAGTGCGACCTCTGCACAGTGTTCAGCTAAAGCTACCTGTAGAAGGATGGTATTGTTTTCCTGATCCTACCACTACTGCAGGCAGCTACATTATTTTCATGTTAGTGTAGTGCAACCTCTGCACAGTGTTCAGCTAAAGCAACAAGTTAGTGTAGTGCCACCTCTGCACAGTGTTCAGCTAAAGCTACCTGTAGAAGGTTGGTGTTGTTTTCCTGATCCTATCACTACCGCAGGCAGCTACATTATTTACACGTTAATGTAGTGTGACCTCTGCAAAGTGTTAAGCTAAAGCTACCTGTAGAAGGTTGGTGGTGTTTTCCTGATCCTATCAATACCGCAGGCAGCTACATTATTTACATGTTAGTGTAGTGCGACCTCTGCACAGTGTTCAGCTAAAGCTACAAGTTAGTGTAGTGCGACCTCTGCACAGTGTTCAGCTAAAGCTACCTGTAGAAGGTTGGTGGTGTTTTCCTGATCCTATCACTACCGCAGGCAGCTACATTATTTACACGTTAGTGTAGTGCTACCTCTGCACAGTGTTCAGCTAAAGCTTCAAGTTAGTGTAGTGCGACCTCAGCACAGTGTTCAGCTAAAGCTACAAGTTAGTGTAGTGCGACCTCTGCACAGTGTTCAGCTAAAGCTACCTGTTGAAGGTTGGTGTTGTTTTCCTGATCCTATCACTACCGCAGGCAGCTACATTATTTACACATTAGTGTAGTGCAACCTCTGTACAGTGTTCAACTAAAGCTCCCTATAGAAGGTTGGTGGTGTTTTCCTGATCCTATCATTACCGCAGGCAGCTACATTATTTACACGTTAGTGTAGTGCGACCTCTGCACAGTGTTCAGCTAAAGCTACCTGTAAAAGGTTGGTGGTGTTTTCCTGATCCCATCACTACTGCAGGCAGCTACATTATTTCCATGTTAGTGTAGTGCGACCTCTGCACAGTGTTCAGCTAAAGCTACCTGTAGAAGGTTGGTGGTGTTTTCCTGATCCTATCACTACCGCAGGCAGCTAAATTATTTACACATTAGTGTAGTGCGACCTCTGCACAGTGTTCAGCTAAAGCTACAAGTTAGTGTAGTGCGACCTCTGCACAGTGTTCAGCTAAAGCTACCTGTAGAAGGTTGGTGGTGTTTTCTTGATCCTATCACTACCGCAGGCAGCTACATTATTTACACGCTAGTGTAGTGCGACCTCTGCACAGTGTTCAGCTAAAGCTACAAATTAGTGTAGTGCGACCTCTGCACAGTGTTCAGCTAAAGCTACAAGTTAGTGTAGTGCGACCTCTGCACAGTGTTCAGCTAAAGCTACTTGTAGAAGGTTGGTGTTGTTTTCCTGATCCTATCACTACCGCAGGCAGCTACATTATTTACACGTTAGTGTAGTGCGACCTCTGCAAAGTGTTAAGCTAAAGATTCCTGTAGAAGGTTGGTGGTGTTTTCTTGATCCTATCACTACCGCAGGCAGCTACATTATTTACACGTTAGTGTAGTGCGATCTCTGCACAGTGTTCAGCTAAAGCTACCTGTAGAAGGATGGTATTGTTTTCCTGATCCCATCACTACTGCAGGCAGCTACATTATTTACATGTTAGTGTAGTGCAACCTCTGCACAGCGTTCAGCTAAAGCAACAAGTTAGTGTAGTGTCATCTCTGCACAGTGTTCAGCTAAAGCTACCTGTAGAAGGTTGGTGTTGTTTTCCTGATCCTATCACTACCGCAGGCAGCTACATTATTTACACGTTAGTGTAGTGCGACCTCTGCACAGTGCTCAGCTAAAGCTACAAGTTAGTGTAGTGCGACCTCTGCACAGTGTTCAGCTAAAGCTACAAGTTAGTGTAGTGGGACCTCTGCACAGTGTTCAGCTAAAGCTACGTGTAGAAGGTTGGTATTGTTTTCCTGATCCTATCACTACCGCAGGCAGCTACATTATTTACACGTTAGTGTAGTGCGACCTCTGTACAGTGTTCAACTAAAGATACCTATAGAAGGTTGGTAGTGTTTTCCTGATCCTATCACTACCGCAGGCAGCTACATTATTTACACGTTAGTGTAGTGCGACCTCTGCACAGTGTTCAGCTAAAGCTACCTGTAAAAGGTTGGTGGTGTTTTCCTGATCCCATCACTACCGCAGGCAGCTACATTATTTCCATGTTAGTGTAGTGCGACCTCTGCACAGTGTTCAGCTAAAGCTACCTGTAGAAGGTTGGTGGTGTTTTCCTGATCCTATCACTACCGCAGGCAGCTACATTATTTACACATTAGTGTAGTGCGACCTCTGCACAGTGTTCAGCTAAAGCTACAAGTTAGTGTAGTGCGACCTCTGCACAGTGTTCAGCTAAAGCTACTTGTAGAAGGTTGGTGTTGTTTTCCTGATCCTATCACTACCGCAAGCAGCTACATTATTTACACGTTAGTGTAGTGCGACCTCTGCAAAGTGTTCAGCTAAAGCTACCTGTAGAAGGTTGGTATAGTTTTCCTGATCCTATCACTACTGCAGGCAGCTACATTATTTACATGTTAGTGTAGTGCAACCTCTGCACAGCGTTCAGCTAAAGCAACAAGTTAGTGTAGTGCCATCTCTGCACAGTGTTCAGCTAAAGCTACCTGTGGAAGGTTGGTGTTGTTTTCCTGATCCTATCACTACCGCAGGCAGCTACATTATTTACACGTTAGTTTAGTGCGACCTCTGCAAAGTGTTAAGCTAAAGCTTCCTGTAGAAGGTTGGTGGTGTTTTCCTGATCCTATCACTACCGCAGGCAGCTACATTATTTACACTTTAGTGTAGTGCGATCTCTGCACAGTGTCCAGCTAAAGCTACCTGTAGAAGGATGGTATTGTTCTCCTGATCCTATCACTACTGCAGGCAGCTACCTTATTTACATGTTAGTGTAGTGCAACCTCTGCACAGCGTTCAGCTAAAGCAACAAGTTAGTGTAGTGCCATCTCTGCACAGTGTTCAGCTAAAGCTACCTGTAGAAGGTTGGTGTTGTTTTCCTGATCCTATCACTACCGCAGGCAGCTACATTATTTACACGTTAGTGTAGTGCGACCTCTGCACAGTGCTCAGCTAAAGCTACAAGTTAGTGTAGTGCGACCTCTGCACAGTGTTCAGCTAAAGCTACAAGTTAGTGTAGTGGGACCTCTGCACAGTGTTCCGCTAAAGCTACCTGTAGAATGTTGGTGTTGTTTTCCTGATCCTATCACTACCGCAGGCAGCTACATTATTTACACATTAGTGTAGTGCGACCTCTGCAAAGTGTTAAGCTAAAGCTTCCTGTAGAAGGTTGGTGGTGTTTTCCTGATCCTATCACTACCGCAGGCAGCTACATTATTTACACGTTAGTGTAGTGCGATCTCTGCACAGTGTTCAGCTAAAGCTACCTGTAGAAGGATGGTATTGTTTTCCTGATCCTATCACTGCTGCAGGCAGCTACATTATTTACATGTTAGTGTAGTGCAATCTCAGCACAGTGTTCAGCTGAAGCTACAAGTTAGTGTAGTGCGACCTCTGCACAGTGTTCAGCTAAAGTTACCTGTGGAAGGTTGGTGTTGTTTTCCTGATCCTATCACTACCGCAGGCAGCTACATTATTTACACGTTAGTGTAGTGCGACCTCTGCAAAGTGTTAAGCTAAAGCTTCCTGTAGAAGGTTGGTGGTGTTTTCCTGATCCTATCACTACCGCAGGCAGCTACATTATTTACACTTTAGTGTAGTGCGATCTCTGCACAGTGTTCAGCTAAAGCTACCTGTAGAAGGATGGTATTGTTTTCCTGATCCCATCACTACTGCAGGCAGCTACATTATTTACATGTTAGTGTAGTGCAACCTCTGCACAGCGTTCAGCTAAAGCAACAAGTTAGTGTAGTGCCATCTCTGCACAGTGTTCAGCTAAAGCTACCTGTAGAAGGTTGGTGTTGTTTTCCTGATCCTATCACTACCGCAGGCAGCTACATTATTTACACGTTAGTGTAGTGCGACCTCTGCACAGTGCTCAGCTAAAGCTACAAGTTAGTGTAGTGCGACCTCTGCACAGTGTTCAGCTAAAGCTACAAGTTAGTGTAGTGGGACCTCTGCACAGTGTTCAGCTAAAGCTACGTGTAGAAGGTTGGTGTTGTTTTCCTGATCCTATCACTACCGCAGGCAGCTACATTATTTACACGTTAGTGTAGTGCGACCTCTGTACAGTGTTCAACTAAAGATACCTATAGAAGGTTGGTGGTGTTTTCCTGATCCTATCACTACCGCAGGCAGCTACATTATTTACACGTTAGTGTAGTGCGACCTCTGCACAGTGTTCAGCTAAAGCTACCTGTAGAAGGTTGGTGGTGTTTTCCTGATCCCATCACTACCGCAGGCAGCTACATTATTTCCATGTTAGTGTAGTGCGACCTCTGCACAGTGTTCAGCTAAAGCTACCTGTAGAAGGTTGGTGGTGTTTTCCTGATCCTATCACTACCGCAGGCAGCTACAATTTTTACACGTTAGTGTAGTGCGACCTCTGCACAGTGTTCAGCTAAAGCTACAAGTTAGTGTAGTGCGACCTCTGCACAGTGTTCAGCTAAAGCTACCTGTAGAAGGTTGGTGGTGTTTTCTTGATCCTATCACTACCGCAGGCAGCTACATTATTTACACGCTAGTGTAGTGCGACCTATGCACAGTGTTCAGCTAAAGTTACAAGTCAGTGTAGTGCGACCTCTGCACAGTGTTCAGCTAAAGCTACAAGTTAGTGTAGTGCGACCTCTGCACAGTGTTCAGCTAAAGCTACTTGTAGAAGGTTGGTGTTGTTTTCCTGATCCTATCACTACTGCAGGCAGCTACATTATTTACACGTTAGTGTAGTGCGACCTCTGCAAAGTGTTAAGCTAAAGCTACCTGTAGAAGGTTGGTGGTGTTTTCCTGATCCTATCACTACCGCAGGCAGCTACATTATTTACATGTTAGTGTAGTGCGACCTCTGCACAGTGTTCAGCTAAAGCTACCTGTAGAAGGTTGGTATAGTTTTCCTGATCCTATCACTACTGCAGGCAGCTACATTATTTACATGTTAGTGTAGTGCAACCTCTGCACAGCGTTCAGCTAAAGCAACAAGTTAGTGTAGTGCCATCTCTGCACAGTGTTCAGCTAAAGCTACCTGTGGAAGGTTGGTGTTGTTTTCCTGATCCTATCACTACCGCAGGCAGCTACATTATTTACACGTTAGTGTAGTGCGACCTCTGCAAAGTGTTAAGCTAAAGCTTCCTGTAGAAGGTTGGTGGTGTTTTCCTAAACCTATCACTACCGCAGGCAGCTACATTATTTACTCTTTAGTGTAGTGCGATCTCTGCACAGTGTTCAGCTAAAGCTACCTGTAGAAGGATGCTATTGTTTTCCTGATCCTATCACTACTGCAGGCAGCTACCTTATTTACATGTTAGTGTAGTGCAACCTCTGCACAGCGTTCAGCTAAAGCAACAAGTTAGTGTAGTGCCATCTCTGCACAGTGTTCAGCTAAAGCTACCTGTAGAAGGTTGGTGTTGTTTTCCTGATCCTATCACTACCGCAGGCAGCTACATTATTTACACGTTAGTGTAGTGCGACCTCTGCACAGTGCTCAGCTAAAGCTACAAGTTAGTGTAGTGCGACCTCTGCACAGTGTTCAGCTAAAGCTACAAGTTAGTGTAGTGGGACCTCTGCACAGTGTTCAGCTAAAGCTACCTGTAGAAGGTTGGTGTTGTTTTCCTGATCCTATCACTACCGCAGGCAGCTACATTATTTACACATTAGTGTAGTGCGAAATCTGCAAAGTGTTAAGCTAAAGCTTCCTGTAGAAGGTTGGTGGTGTTTTCCTGATCCTATCACTACCGCAGGCAGCTACATTATTTACACGTTAGTGTAGTGCGATCTCTGTACAGTGTTCAGCTAAAGCTACCTGTAGAAGGTTGGTGGTGTTTTCCTGATCCTATCACTACCGCAGGCAGCTACATTATTTACATGTTAGTGTAGTGCGACCTCTGCACAGTGTTCAGCTAAAGCTACCTGTAGAAGGTTGGTATAGTTTTCCTGATCCTATCACTACTGCAGGCAGCTACATTATTTACATGTTAGTGTAGTGCAACCTCTGCACAGCGTTCAGCTAAAGCAACAAGTTAGTGTAGTGCCATCTCTGCACAGTGTTCAGCTAAAGCTACCTGTGGAAGGTTGGTGTTGTTTTCCTGATCCTATCACTACCGCAGGCAGCTACATTATTTACACGTTAGTGTAGTGCGACCTCTGCAAAGTGTTAAGCTAAAGCTTCCTGTAGAAGGTTGGTGGTGTTTTCCTAAACCTATCACTACCGCAGGCAGCTGCATTATTTACTCTTTAGTGTAGTGCGATCTCTGCACAGTGTTCAGCTAAAGCTACCTGTAGAAGGATGGTATTGTTTTCCTGATCCTATCACTACTGCAGGCAGCTACCTTATTTACATGTTAGTGTAGTGCAACCTCTGCACAGCGTTCAGCTAAAGCAACAAGTTAGTGTAGTGCCATCTCTGCACAGTGTTCAGCTAAAGCTACCTGTAGAAGGTTGGTGTTGTTTTCCTGATCCTATCACTACCGCAGGCAGCTACATTATTTACACGTTAGTGTAGTGCGACCTCTGCACAGTGCTCAGCTAAAGCTACAAGTTAGTGTAGTGCGACCTCTGCACAGTGTTCAGCTAAAGCTACAAGTTAGTGTAGTGGGACCTCTGCACAGTGTTCAGCTAAAGCTACCTGTAGAAGGTTGGTGTTGTTTTCCTGATCCTATCACTACCGCAGGCAGCTACATTATTTACACATTAGTGTAGTGCGAAATCTGCAAAGTGTTAAGCTAAAGCTTCCTGTAGAAGGTTGGTGGTGTTTTCCTGATCCTATCACTACCGCAGGCAGCTACATTATTTACACGTTAGTGTAGTGCGATCTCTGTACAGTGTTCAGCTAAAGCTACCTGTAGAAGGATGGTATTGTTTTCCTGATCCTATCACTACTGCAGGCAGCTACATTATTTACATGTTAGTGTAGTGCAACCTCTGCACAGTGTTCAGCTGAAGCTACAAGTTAGTGTAGTGCGACCTCTGCACAGTGTTCAGCTAAAGCTACCTGTAGAAGGTTGGTGGTGTTTTCCTGATCCTATCACTACGGCAGGCAGCTACATTATTTACACGTTAGTGTAGTGCAACCTCTGCACAGTGTTCAGCTAAAGCTACCTGTAGAAGGTTGGTATAGTTTTCCTGATCCTATCACTACTGCAGGCAGCTACATTATTTACATGTTAGTGTAGTGCAACCTCTGCACAGCGTTCAGCTAAAGCAACAAGTTAGTGTAGTGCCACCTCTGCACAGTGTTCAGCTAAAGCTACCTGTGGAAGGTTGGTGTTGTTTTCCTGATCCTATCACTACCGCAGGCAGCTACATTATTTACACGTTAGTGTAGTGCGACCTCTGCAAAGTGTTAAGCTAAAGCTTCCTGTAGAAGGTTGGTGGTGTTTTCCTGATCCTATCACTACCGCAGGCAGCTACATTATTTACACGTTAGTGTAGTGCGATCTCTGCACAGTGTTCAGCTAAAGCTACCTGTAGAAGGATGGTATTGTTTTCCTTATCCTATCACTACTGCAGGCAGCTACATTATTTACATGTTAGTGTAGTGCAACCTCTGCACAGTGTTCAGCTGAAGCTACAAGTTAGTGTAGTGCGACCTCTGCACAGTGTTCAGCTAAAGCTACCTGTAGAAGGTTGGTGGTGTTTTCCTGATCCTATCACTACGGTAGGCAGCTACATTATTTACACATTAGTGTAGTGCGACCTCTGCACAGTGTTCAGCTAAAGCTTAAGTTAGCGTAGTGCGACCTCTGCACAGTGTTCAGCTAAAGCTACAAGTTAGTGTAGTGCGACCTCTGCACAGTGTTCAGCTAAAGCTACCTGTACAAGGTTGGTGTTGTTTTCCTGATCCTATCACTACCGCAGGCAGCTACATTATTTACACGTTAGTGTAGTGCGACTTCTGCAAAGTGTTAAGCTAAAGCTACCTGTAGAAGGTTGTTGGTGTTTTCCTGATCCTATCACTACCGCAGGCAGCTACATTATTTACACGTTAGTGTAGTGCGGCCTCAGCACAATGTTCAGCTAAAGCTACAAGTTAGTGTAGTGCGACTTCTGCACAGTGTTCAGCTAAAGCTACCTGTAGAAGGTTGGTGTTGTTTTCCTGATCCTATCACTACCGCAGGCAGCTACATTATTTACACATTAGTGTAGTGCAACCTCTGTACAGTGTTCAACTAAAGCTACCTATAGAAGGTTGGTGGTGTTTTCCTGATCCTATCACTACCGCAGCCAGCTACATCATTTACACGTTAGTGTAGTGCGACCTCTGCACAGTGTTCAGCTAAAGCTACCTGTACAAGGTTGGTGTTGTTTTCCTGATCCTATCACTACCGCAGGCAGCTACATTATTTACACGTTAGTGTAGTGCGACTTCTGCAAAGTGTTAAGCTAAAGCTACCTGTAGAAGGTTGTTGGTGTTTTCCTGATCCTATCACTACCGCAGGCAGCTACATTATTTACACGTTAGTGTAGTGCGACCTCTGCACAGTGTTCAGCTAAAGCTACAAGTTAGTGTAGTGCGACCTCTGCAAAGTGTTAAGCTAAAGCTACCTGTAGAAGGTTGGTGGTGTTTTCCTGAACCTATCACTACCGCAGGCAGCTACATTATTTACACGTTAGTGTAGTGCGACCTCTGCACAGTGCTCAGCTAAAGCTACAAGTTAGTGTAGTGTGACCTCTGCACAGTGTTCAGCTAAAGCTACAAGTTAGTGTAGTGCGACCTCTGCAAAGTGTTAAGCTAAAGCTTCCTGTAGAAAGTTGGTGGTGTTTTCCTGATCCTATCACTACCGCAGGCAGCTACATTATTTACACGTTAGTGTAGTGCGACCTCTGCAAAGTGTTAAGCTAAAGCTTTATGTAGAAGGTTGGTGGTGTTTTCCTGATCCTATCACTACCGCAGGCAGCTACATTATTTACATGTTAGTGTAGTGCAACCTCTGCACAGTGTTCAGCTAAAGCTATAAGTTAGTGTAGTGCGACCTCTGCACAGTGTTCAGCTAAAGGTACCTGTAGAAGGTTGGTGTTGTTTTCCTGATCCTATCACTACCGCAGGCAGCTACATTTTTTACACATTAGTGTAGTGCGACCTCTGCACAGTGCTCAGCTAAAGCTCAGGTTAGTGTAGTGCGACCTCTGCACAGTGTTCAGCTAAAGCTACCTGTACAAGGTTGGTGGTGTTTTCCTGATCCTATCACTACCGCAGGCAGCTACATTATTTACACGTTAGTGTAGTGCGACCTCTGCACAGTGTTCAGCTAAAGCTCCAAGTTAGTGTATTGCGACCTCTGCACGGTGTTCAGCTAAAGCTCCAAGTTAGTGTAGTGCGACCTCAGCACAGTGTTCAGCTAAAGCTACAAGTTAGTGTAATGCGACCTCTGCACAGTGTTCAGCTAAAGCTACCTGTAGAAGGTTGGTGTTGTTTTCCTGATCCTATCACTACCGCAGGCAGCTACATTATTTACACGTTAGTGTATTGCAAACTCTGTACAGTGTTCAACTAAAGCTACCTATAGAAGGTTGGTGGTGTTTTCCTGATCCTATCACTACCGCAGGCAGCAACATCATTTACACGTTAGTGTAGTGCGACTTCTGCAAAGTGTTAAGCTAAAGCTACCTGTAGAAGGTTGGTGGTGTTTTCCTGATCCTATCACTACCGCAGGCAGCTACATTATTTACACGTTAGTGTAGTGCGACCTCTGCACAGTGTTCAGCTAAAGCTACAAGTTAATGTAGTGCGACCTCTGCACAGTGTTCAGCTAAAGCTACAAGTTAGTGTAGTGCGACCTCTGCACAGTGTTCAGCTAAAGCTACTTGTAGAAGGTTGGTGTTGTTTTCCTGATCCTATCACTACCGCAGGCAGCTACATTATTTACACGTTAGTGTAGTGCAACCTCTGCAAAGTGTTAAGCTAAAGCTACCTGTAGAAGGTTGGTGGTGTTTTCCTGATCCTATCACTATCGCAGGCAGCTACATTATTTACATGTTAGTGTAGTGCGACCTCTGCACAGTGTTCAGCTAAAGCTACCTGTAGAAGATTGGTATTGTTTTCCTGATCCTATCACTACTGCAGGCAGCTACATTATTTACATGTTAGTGTAGTGCAACCTCTGCACAGCGTTCAGCTAAAGCAACAAGTTAGTGTAGTGCCACCTCTGCACAGTGTTCAGCTAAAGCTACCTGTGGAAAGTTGGTGTTGTTTTCCTGATCCTATCACTACCGCAGGCAGCTACATTATTTACACGTTAGTGTAGTGCGACCTCTGCACAGTGCTCAGCTAAAGCTACAAGTTAGTGTATTGCGACCTCTGCACAGTGTTCAGCTAAAACTACAAGTTAGTGTAGTGCGACCTCTGCACAGTGTTCAGCTAAAGCTACCTGTAGAAGGTTGGTGTTGTTTTCCTGATCCTATCACTACCGCAGGCAGCTACATTATTTACACGTTAGTGTAGTGCGACCTCTGCAAAGTGTTAAGCTAAAGCTTCCTGTAGAAGGTTGGTGGTGTTTTCCTGATCCTATCACTACCGCAGGCAGCTACATTATTTCCATGTTAGTGTAGTGCGACCTCTGCACAGTGTTCAGCTAAAGCTACCTGTACAAGGTTGGTGTTGTTTTCCTGATCCTATCACTACGGCAGGCAGCTACATTATTTGCACGTTAGTGTAGTGCGACCTCTGCACATGTTCAGCTAAAGCTACAAGTTAGTGTAGTGCGACCTCTGCACAGTGTTCAGCTAAAGCTACCTGCAGAAGGTTGGTGGTGTTTTCTTGATCCTATCACTACCGCAGGCAGCTACATTATTTACACGTTAGTGTAGTGCGACCTCTGCACAGTGTTCAGCTAAAGCTACAAGTTAGTGTAGTGCGACCTCTGCACAGTGTTCAGCTAAAGCTACAAGTTAGTGTAGTGCGACCTCTGCACAGTGTTCAACTAAAGCTACTTGTAGAAGGTTGGTGTTGTTTTCCTGATCCTATCACTACCGAAGGCAGCTACATTATTTACACGTCAGTGTAGTGCGACCTCTGCAAAGTGTTAAGCTAAAGCTACCTGTAGAAGGTTGGTGGTGTTTTCCTGATCCTATCACTACCGCAGGCAGCTACATTATTTACATGTTAGTGTAGTGCGACCTCTGCACAGTGTTCAGCTAAAGCTACCTATAGAAGATTGGTATTGTTTTCCTGATCCTATCACTACTGCAGGCAGCTACATTATTTACATGTTAGTGTAGTGCAACCTTTGCACAGCGTTCAGCTAAAGCAACAAGTTAGTGTAGTGCCACCTCTGCACAGTGTTCAGCTAAAGCTACCTGTAGAAGGTTGGTGTTGTTTTCCTGATCTTATCACTACCGCAGGCAGCTAAATTATTTACACATTAGTGTAGTGCGACCTCTGCACAGTGCTCAGCTAAAGCTACAAGTTAGTGTAGTGCGACCTCTGCACAGTGTTCAGCTATAGCTACAAGTTAGTGTAGTGCGACCTCTGCATAGTGTTTAGCCAAAGCTACCTGTAGAAGGTTGGTGGTGTTTTCCTGATCCTATCACTACCGCAGGCAGCTACATTATTTACACATTAGTGTAGTGCGACCTCTGCACAGTGCTCAGCTAAAGCTCAAGTTAGTGTAGTGCGACCTCTGCACAGTGTTAAGCTAAAGCTACAAGTTAGTGTAGTGCGACCTCTGCACAGTGTTCAGCTATAGCTACAAGTTAGTGTAGTGCGACCTCTGCACAGTGTTCAGCTAAAGCTACTTGTAGAAGGTTGGTGTTGTTTTCCTGATCCTATCACTACCGCAGGCAGCTACATTATTTACACATTAGTGTAGTGCGACCTCTGCAAAGTGTTAAGCTAAAGCTACCTCTAGAAGGTTGGTGGTGTTTTCCTGATCCTATAACTACTGCAGGCAGCTACATTATTTACATGTTAGTGTAGTGCGACCTCTGCACAGTGTTCAGCTAAAGCTACCTGTAGAAGGTTGGTATTGTTTTCCTGATCCTATCACTACTGCAGGCAGCTACATTATTTACATGTTAGTGTAGTGCAACCTCTGCACAGCGTTCAGCTAAAGCAACAAGTTAGTGTAGTGCCACCTCTGCACAGTGTTCAGCTAAAGCTACCTGTGGAAGGTTGGTGTTGCTTTCCTGATCCTATCACTACCGCAGGCAGCTACATTATTTACACGTTAATGTAGTGCTACCTCTGCACAGTGCTCAGCTAAAGCTACAAGTTAGTGTAGTGCAACCTCTGCACAGTGTTCAGCTAAAGCTACAAGGTAGTGTAGTGCGACCTCTGCACAGTGTTCAGCTAAAGCTACCTGTAGAAGGTTGGTGTTGTCTTCCTGATCATATCACTACCGCAGGCAGCTACATTATTTACACGTTAGTGTAGTGCGACCTCTGCAAAGTGTAAAGCTAAAGCTTCCTGTAGAAGGTTGGTGGTGTTTTCCTGATCCTATCACTACCGCAGGCAGCTACATTATTTACACGTTAGTGTAGTGCGATCTCTGCACAGTGTTCAGCTATAGCTACCTGTAGAAGGATGGTATTGTTTTCCTGATCCTATCACTACTGCAGGCAGCTACATTATTTACATGTTAGTGTAGTGCAACCTCTGCACAGCGTTCAGCTAAAGCAACAAGTTAGTGTAGTGCCACCTCTGCACAGTGTTCAGCTAAAGCTACCTGTAGAAGGTTGGTGTTGTTTTCCTGATCCTATCACTACCGCAGGCAGCTACATTATTTACACGTTAGTGTAGTGCGACCTCTGCACAGTGCTCAGCTAAAGCTACAAGTTAGTGTAGTGCGACCTCTGCACAGTGTTCAGCTAAAGCTACAAATTAGTGTAGTGCGACCTCTGCACAGTGTTCAGCTAAAGCTACCTGTAGAAGGTTGGTGTTGTTTTCCTGATCCTATCACTACCGCAGGCAGCTACATTATTTACACGTTAGTGTAGTGCGACCTCTGCAAAGTGTTAAGCTAAAGCTTCCTGTAGAAGGTTGGTGGTGTTTTCCTGACCCTATCACTACCGCAGGCAGCTACATTATTTACATGTTAGTGTAGTGCAACCTCTGCACAGTGTTCAGCTAAAGCTACAAGTTAGTGTAGTGCGACCTCTGCACAGTGTTCAGCTAAAGCTACCTGTAGAAGGTTGGTGTTGTTTTCCTGATCCTATCACTACCGCAGGCAGCTACATTATTTACACATTAGTGTAGTGCGACCTCTGCACATTGCTCAGCTAAAGCTCAAGTTAGTGTAGTGCGACCTCTGCACAGTGTTCAGCTAAAGCTACCTGTACAAGGTTGATGTTGTTTTCCTGATCCTATCACTACCGCAGGCAGCTACATTATTTACACGTTAGTGTAGTGCGACTTCTGCAAAGTGTTAAGCTAAAGCTACCTGTAGAAGGTTGGTGGTGTTTTCCTGATCCTATCACTACCGCAGGCAGCTACATTATTTACACGTTAGTGTAGTGCAACCTCTGCACAGTGTTCAGCTAAAGCTCCAAGTTAGTGTAGTGCGACCTCAGCACAGTGTTCAGCTAAAGCTACAAGTTAGTGTAATGCGACCTCTGCACAGTGTTCAGCTAAAGCTACCTGTAGAAGGTTGGTGTTGTTTTCCTGATCCTATCACTACCGCAGGTAGCTACATTATTTACACGTTAGTGTAGTGCAAACTCTGTACAGTGTTCAACTAAAGCTACCTATAGAAGGTTGGTGGTGTTTTCCTGATCCTATCACTACCGCAGGCACCTACATTATTTACACGTTAGTATAGTGCGACCTCTATACAGTGTTCAGCTAAAGCTACCTGTAGAAGGTTGGTGGTGTTTTCCTGATCCTATCATTACGGCAGGCAGCTACATTATTTACACGTTAGTGTAGTGCGACCTCTGCACAGTGTTCAGCTAAAGCTACAAGTTAGTGTAGTGCGACCTCTGCACAGTGTTCAGCTAAAGCTACCTGTAGAAGGTTGGTGGTGTTTTCTTGATCCTATCACTACCGCAGGCAGCTACATTATTTACACGTTAGTGTAGTGCGACCTCTGCACAGTGTTCAGTTAAAGCTACAAGTTAGTGTAGTGCGACCTCTGCACAGTGTTCAGCTAAAGCTACAAGTTAGTGTAGTGCGACCTCTGCACAGTGTTCAGCTAAAGCTACCTGTAGAAGGTTGGTGTTGTTTTCCTGATCCTATCACTACCGCAGGCAGCTACATTATTTACACGTTAGTGTAGTGCGACCTCTGCACAGTGCTCAGCTAAAGCTACAAGTTAGTGTAGTGCGACCTCTGCACAGTGTTCAGCTAAAGCTACAAGTTAGTGTAGTGCGACCTCTGCACAGTGTTCAGCTAAAGCTACCTGTAGATGTTTGGTGTTGTTTTCCTGATACTATCACTACCGCAGGCAGCTACATTATTTACACGTTAGTGTAGTGCGACTTCTGCAAAGTTTTAAACTAAAGCTACAAGTTAGTGTAGTGCAACCTCTGCACAGTGTTCAGCTAAAGCTACAAGTTAGTGTAGTGCGCCCTCTGCTCAGTGTTCAGCTAAAGCTACCTGTAGAAGGTTGGTGGTGTTTTCCTGATCCTATCACTACTGAAGGCAGCTACATTATTTACACGTTAGTGTAGTGCGACCTCTGCACAGTGTTCAGCTAAAGCTACAAGTTAGTGTAGTGCAACCTCTGCACAGTGTTCAGCTAGAGCTACAAGGTAGTGTAGTGCGCCCTCTGCACAGTGTTCAGCTAAAGCTACCTGTAGAAGCTTGGTGTTGTTTTCCTGATCCTATTACTACCGCAGGCAGTTACATTATTTACACTATAGTATAGTGCGACCTCTGCAAAGTGTTAAGCTAAAGCTACCTGTAGAAGTTTGGTGGTGTTTTCCTGATCCTATCACTACCGCAGGCAGCTACATAATTTACACATTAGTGTAGTGCGACCTCTGCACAGTGTTCAGCTAAAGCTACAAGTTAGTTTAGTGTGACCTCTGCATAGTGTTCAGCTAAAGCTATAAGTTAGTGTAGTGCGACCTCTGCAAAGTGTTAAGCTAAAGCTACCTGTAGAAGGTTGGTGGTGTTTTCCTGATCCTATCACCACCGCAGGCAGCTACATTATTTACACGTTAGTGTAGTGCGACCTCTGCACAGTGTTTAGCTAAAGATACAAGTTAGTGTTGTGTGACCTCTGCACAGTGTTCTGCTAAAGCTACAAGTTAGTGTAGTGCAACCTCTGCACAGTGTTCAGCTAAAGCTACCTGTAGAAGGTTGGTGGTGTTTTCCTGATCCTATCACTACCGCAGGCAGCTACATTATTTACACGTTAGTGTAGTGTCACCTCTGTACAGTGTTCAGCTAAAGCTTCAAGTTAGTGTAGTGCGACCTCTGCACAATTTTCAGCTAAAGCTACAAGTTAGTGTAATGCAACCTCTGCACAGTTTTCAGCTACAGCTATCTGTAGAAGGTTGTTGGTGTTTTCCTGATCCTATCACTACCACAGGCAGCTACATTATTTCCACATTAGTGTAGTGCGACCTCTGCACAGTGTTCAGCTAAAGCTACAAGTTAGTGTAGTGCGACCTCTGCACAATGTTCAGCTAAAGCTACCTGTAGAAGTTTGGTGTTGTTTTCCTGATACTATCACTACCGCAGGCAACTACATTATTTACACATTAGTGTAGTGCGACCTCTGCACAGTGCTCAGCTAAAGCTCAAGTTAGTGTAGTGCGACCTCTGCACAGTGTTCAGCTAAAGCTACCTGTACAAGGTTGGTGTTGTTTTCCTGATCCTATCACTACCGCAGGCAGCTACATTATTTACACGTTAGTGTAGTGCGACTTCTGCAAAGTGTTAAGCTAAAGCTACAAGTTAGTGTAGTGCAACATCTGCACAGTGTTCAGCTAAAGCTACAAGTTAGTGTAGTGCGCCCTCTGCACAGTGTTCAGCTAAAGCTACCTGTAGAAGGTTGGTGTTGTTTTCCTGATCCTATCACTACTGCAGGCAGCTACATTATTTACACGTTAGTGTAGTGCGACCTCTGCACAGTGTTCAGCTAAAGCTACAAGTTAGTGTAGTGCAACCTCTGCACAGTGTTCAGCTAAAGCTACAAGTTAGTGTAGTGCGCCCTCTGCACAGTGTTCAGCTAAAGCTACCTGTAGAAGCTTGGTGTTGTTTTCCTGATCCTATCACTACCGCAGGCAGCTACATTATTTACACGTTAGTATAGTGCGACCTCTGCAAAGTGTTAAGCTAAAGCTACCTGTAGAAGGTTGGTGGTGTTTTCCTGATCCTATCACCACCGCAGGCAGCTACATTATTTACACGTTAGTGTAGTGCGACCTCTGCACAGTGTTTAGCTAAAGATACAAGTTAGTGTTGTTTGACCTCTGCACAGTGTTCTGCTAAAGCTACAAGTTAGTGTAGTGCAACCTCTGCACAGTGTTCAGCTAAAGCTACCTGTAGAAGGTTGGTGGTGTTTTCCTGATCCTATCACTACCGCAGGCAGCTACATTATTTACACGTTAGTGTAGTGTCACCTCTGCACAGTGTTCAGCTAAAGCTTCAAGTTAGTGTAGTGCGACCTCTGCACAATTTTCAGCTAAAGCTACAAGTTAGTGTAGTGCAACCTCTGCACAGTTTTCAGCTAAAGCTATCTGTAGAAGGTTGTTGGTGTTTTCCTGATCCTATCACTACCACAGGCAGCTACATTATTTCCACATTAGTGTAGTACGAACACTGCACAGTGTTCAGCTAAAGCTACCTGTAGAAGGTTGGTGGTGTTTTCCTGATCCTATCACTACCGGAGGCAGCTACATTATTTAAACGTTAGTGTAGTGCGTCCTCTGCACAGTGTTCAGCTAAAGCTACAAGTTAGTGTTGTGCGATCTCTGCACAGTGTTCAGCTAAAGCTACAAGTTAGTGTAGTGCGACCTCTGCACAGTGTTCAGCTAAAGCTACAAGTTAGTGTAGTGTGACCTATGCATAGTGTTCAGCTAAAGCTACCTGTAGAAGGTTGGTGGTGTTTTCCTGATCCTATCACTACCACAGGCAGCTACATTATTTACACGTTAGTGTAGTGTGACCTCTGCACAGTGTTCAGCTAAAGCTACAAGTTAGCGTAGTGCGACCCCTGCACAGTGTTCAACTAAAGCTACCTGTAGAAGGTTGGTGGTGTTTTCCTGATCCTATCTCTACCGCAGGCAGCTACATTATTTAAACGTTAGTGTAGTGCGTCCTCTGCACAGTGTTCAGCTAAATCTACAAGTTAGTGTAGTGCGACCTCTGCACAGTGTTCAGCCAAAGCTACAAGTCAGTGTAGTGTGACCTCTGCACAGTGTTCAGCTAAAGCTACAAGTTAGTGTAGTGCGACAGTGTTCAGCTAAAGCTACCTGTAGAAGGTTGGTGGTGTTTTCCTGATCCTATCACTACCACAGGCAGCTACATTATTTCCACATTAGTGTAGTACGAACACTGCACAGTGTTCAGCTAAAGCTACCTGTAGAAGGTTGGTGGTGTTTTCCTGATCCTATCACTACCGCAGGCAGCTACATTATTTAAACGTTAGTGTAGTGCGTCCTCTGCACAGTGTTCAGCTAAAGCTACAAGTTAGTGTAGTGTGACCTCTGCACAGTGTTCAGCTAAAGCTACCTGTAGAAGGTTGGTGGTGTTTTCCTGATCCTATCACTACCACAGGCAGCTACATTATTTACACGTTAGTGTAGTGTGACCTCTGCACAGTGTTCTGCTAAAGCTACCTGTAGAAGGTTGGTGGTGTTTTCCTGATCCTATCACAACCACAGGCAGCTACATTATTTACACGTTAGTGTAGTGTGACCTCTGCACAGTGTTCTGCTAAAGCTACCTGTAGAAGGTTGGTGGTGTTTTCCTGATCCTATCACCACCGCAGGCAGCTACATTATTTACACGTTAGTGTAGTGCGACCTCTGCACAGTGTTTAGCTAAAGATACAAGTTAGTGTTGTGTGACCTCTGCACAGTGTTCTGCTAAAGCTACAAGTTAGTGTAGTGCAACCTCTGCACAGTGTTCAGCTAAAGCTACCTGTAGAAGGTTGGTGTTGTTTTCCTGATCCTATCACTACCGCAGGCAGCTACATTATTTACACGTTAGTGTAGTGTGACCTCTGCACAGTGTTCAGCTAAAGCTTCAAGTTAGTGTAGTGCGACCTCTGCACGATTTTCAAATAAAGCTACAAGTTAGTGTAGTGCAACCTCTGCACAGTGTTCAGCTAAAGCTATCTGTAGAAGGTTGATGGTGTTTTCTTGATCCTATCACTACCGCAGGCAGCTACATTATTTACACGTTAGTGTAGTGTGACCTCTGCACAGTGTTCAGCTAAAGCTACCTGTAGAAGGTTGGTGGTGTTTTCCTGATCCTATCACTACCGCAGACAGCTACATTATTTACACGTTAGTGTAGTGCGACCTCTGCACAGTGTTCAGATAAAGCTACAAGTTAGTGTAGTGCGACCTTTGCACAGTGTTCAGCTAAAGCTACAAGTTAGTGTAGTGCAACCTCTGCACAGTGTTCAGCTAAAGCTACCTGTAGAAGGTTGGTGGTGTTTTCCTGATCCTATCACTACCACAGGCAGCTACATTATTTCCACATTAGTGTAGTACAAACACTGCACAGTGTTCAGCTGAAGCTACCTGTAGAAGGTTGGTGGTGTTTTCCTGGTCCTATCACTACCACAGGCAGCTACGTTATTTACACGTTATTGTAGTGTGACCTCTGCACAGTGTTCAGCTAAAGCTACCTGTAGAAGGTTGGTGGTGTTTTCCTGATCCTATTACTACCGCAGGCAGCTACATTATTTCCACATTAGTTTAGTACGAACACTGCACAGTGTTCAGCTAAAGCTACCTGTAGAAGGTTGGTGGTGTTTTCCTGATCCTATCACTACCGCAGGCAGCTACATTATTTAAACGTTAGTGTAGTGCGTCCTCTGCACAGTGTTCAGCTAAAGCTACAAGTTAGTGTAGTGCGACCTCTGCACAGTGTTCAGCTAAAGCTACAAGTTAATGTAGTGCGACCTCTGCACAGTGTTCAGCTAAAGCTACCTGTAGAATGTTGGTGGTGTTTTCCTGATCCCATCAGTACCGCAGGCAGCTACATTATTTACACGTTAGTGTAGTGTGACCTCTGCACAGTGTTCAGCTAAAGCTTCAAGTTAGTGTAGTGCAACCTCTGCACAATTTTCAGCTAAAGCTACAAGTTAGTGTAGTTCAACCTCTGCACAGTGTTCAGCTAAAGCTACCTGTAGAAGGTTGGTGGTGTTTTCTTGATCCTATTACTACCGCAGGCAGCTACATTATTTACACGTTAGTGTAGTGTGACCTCTGCACAGTGTTCAGCTAAAGTTACCTGTAGAAGGTTGGTGGTATTTTCCTGATCCTATCACTACCGCAGACAGCTACATTATTTACACGTTAGTGTAGTGCGACCTCTGCACAGTGTTCAGCTAAAGCTACAAGTTAGTGTAGTGCGACCTCTGCACAGTGTTCAGCCAAAGCTACAAGTCAGTGTAGTGTGACCTCTGCACATTGTTCAGCTAAAGCTACAAGTTAGTGTAGTGCGACCTTTGCACAGTGTTCAGCTAAAGCTACAAGTTAGTGTAGTGCAACCTCTGCACAGTGTTCAGCTAAAGCTACCTGTAGAAGATTGGTGGTGTTTTCCTGATCCTATCACTACCACAGGCAGCTACATTATTTCCACATTAGTGTAGTACGTACACTGCACAGTGTTCAGCTAAAGCTACCTGTAGAAGGTTGGTGGTGTTTTCCTGATCCTATCACTACCGCAGACAGCTACATTATTTAAACGTTAGTGTTGTGCGTCCTCTGCACAGTGTTAAGCTAAAGCTACAAGTTAGTGTAGTGCGACCTCTGCACAGTGTTCAGCTAAAGCTACAAGTTAGTGTAGTGCGACCTCTGCACAGTGTTCAGCTAAAGCTACCTGTAGAAGGTTGGTGGTGTTTTCCTGATCTTATCACTACCACAGGCAGCTACATTATTTACACGTTAGTGTAGTGTGACCTCTGCACAGTGTTCAGCTAAAGCTACCTGTAGAAGGTTGGTGGTGTTTTCCTGATCCTATCACTACCGCAGGCAGCTACATTATTTCCACATTAGTGTAGTACGAACACTGCACAGTGTTCAGCTAAAGCTATCTGTACAAGGTTGGTGGTGTTTTCCTGATCCTATCACTACCGCAGGCAGCTACATTATTTAAACGTTAGTGTAGTGCATCCTCTGCACAGTGTTCAGCTAAAGCTACAAGCTAGTGTAGTGCGATCTCTGCACAGTGTTCAGCTAAAGCTACAAGCTAGTGTAGTGCGATCTCTGCACAGTGTTCAGCTAAAGCTACAAGTTAGTGTAGTGCGACCTCTGCACAGTGATCAGCTAAAGCTACCTGTAGAAGATTGGTGGTGTTCTCATACTAATAATACTACAGGCGGGCAGTTGATTTTGCTAGCTGCAATATAGTACCCATGCTCAGGGTACTTTGTCTGGCAAAGCAGCTGCCAACGCGGCCTCTTCCCTCAGCTCAATGCATCAGTGACTCCTTCCCTAGCCCCACCATGTCCTCCTGAGGAGTCCCTCATACTGTTTGACCACAGTGTTGGGTACATGCTCCAGGAGGATGCCCAGCGTTTAGAAGGCTATGATGATGATACTGAGCTAGATGAAGGCAGTAACGTGTGCACTAGGGATGAGCCGAAAACCCCCCTGTTCGGTTTGCACCAGAACTTGCGAACAGGCAAAAAATTTGTTCGAACACGCGAACACCGTTAAAGTCTATGGGACACGAACATGAATATTTAAAAGTGCTAATTTTAAAGGCTTATATGCAAGTTATTGTCATAAAAAGTGTTTGGGGACCTGGGTCCTGCCCCAGGGGATATGGATCAATGCAAAAAAAAGTTTTAAAAACAGCCGTTTCTTCAGGAGCAGTGATTTTAAAAATGCTTAAAGTGAAACAATAAAAGTGTAATATTCCTTTAAATTTCGTACCTGGGGGGTGTCTATAGTAGGCCTGTAAAGGGGCGCATGTTTCCCGTGTTTAGAACAGTCTGACAGCAAAATGACATTTCAAAGGAAAAAAAGTCATTTAAAACTACTCGCGGCTATTAATGAATTGCCGGTCCGACAATACACCTGAAAGTTCATTGATAAAAACGGCATTGGAATTCCCCACAGGGGAACCCCAAACCAAAATTTTAAAAAAAATGAAGTGGGGGGTCCCCCTAAATTCCATACCAGGCCCTTCAGGTCTTGTATGGATATTAAGGGGAACCCCGGCCAAAATTGAAAGAAAAAATGGCGTGGGGTCCCCCCTAAAATCCATACCAGACCCTTATCTGAGCAGGCAACCTGGCAGGCCGCAGGAAAAGAGGGGAGAAGAGAGAGTGGCCTCCCCCTCCTGATCCGTACCAGGCCACATGCCCTCAACATTGGGAGGGTTCTTTGGGGTAGCCCCCCCAAAACACCTTGTCCCCATGTTGATGGGGACAAGAGCCTCAGCCATACAACCCTTGCCCGGTGGTTGTGGGGGTCTGCGGGTGGGGGGGCTTATCGGAATCTGGAAGCCCCCTTTAACAAGGATACCCCCAGATCTCGGCCCTCCCCAAAAAAAAATGAAGAGATAGTTTTTGACAATTCCTTTATTTAAATGTTTCTTCTTTCTTCTATCTTCTTTCTTCTATCTGCTATCTTTTATCTTCCTTCGGTTTCTTCCTCCATCTTCTTCTTCTGGTTCTTCTAGTTCTTCCTCCAGTGTTCTTGTCCAGTATCTTCCTCCACGGCGTCTTCTTCCCTTCTTTTCCTCGGGCCGCTCCGCATCCATAATGGCATGAAGGGAGGGTCCCACTGTGTGATGCTTCTCTTCTGACGGTTATTAAATAACGGAGGGTGGAGCCTCCCGGTGACCTGCCCCCCTCTGACGCACGGGGACTTGACAGGACTTCCCTGTGATGTCAGAAGGGGACGGGGTTACGTAACGGATGACCCTGCCCTCTATGACCACACAGGGATTGGCCCCACCCCCCGTTATTTAAGAATCATCAGAAGAGGGAAAGCGTCACACAGCGGGAGCCTCCCTCCATGCCATCATGGATGCGGAGCGGCCCGAGGAGAAGAAGGGAAGAGGATGCAGCGGAGGAAGATGCGAAAACACTGGAGGAAGAACCAGAAGAACCAGAAGAAGAAGAAGAAGATGTAGGAAGAAACCGACGGAAGACAGAAGAAGCATTTAAATGAAGGAATTGTCAAAAACTGTCTCTTGTAATTTTTAACATTTTTGACAGTTTTTTTGGGAAATGGTAGGGGTACTTTTGTACCCCCTTACCATTTCACACAGGGGGGAGGGCCGGGATCTGGGGGTCCCCTTGTTAAAGGGGGCTTCCAGATTCCAATAAGCCCCCCGCCCGCAGACCCCCACAACCACCGGGCAAGGGTTGTGGGGATGAGGCCCTTGTCCCCATCAACATGAGGACAAGGTGTTTTTAGGGGCTACCCCAAAGCACCCTCCCAATGTTGAGGGCATGTGGCCTGGTACGGTTCAGGAGGGGGGGCGCTCTTTCGTCCCCCCTCTTTTCCTGCGGCCTGCCAGGTTGCGTGCTCAGATAAGGGTCTGGTATAGATTTTGAGGGGGACCCCACGCCATTTTTTTTTTATTTTGGTTCGAGGTTCCCCTGTTGGGAATTCCCATGCCGTTTTTATCAAAGAACTTTTATGTGTATTGTTGGACCTGCAATTCATCAATAGCGAGTAGTTTTAAATGACTTTTTTTTCTTTGAAATGTCATTTTGCTGTCAGACTGTTCTAAACACGGGAAACATGCGCCCCTTTACAGGCATACTATAGACATCCCCATGTATGAAATTTAAAGGAATATTACACTTTTATTGTTTCACTTTAAACATTATTAAAATCACTGCTCCCAAAAAATGTCCGTTTTTAAAACTTTTTTTGCATTGATCCTTGTCCCCTGGGGCAGGACCCAGGACCTCAAACACTTTTTATGACAATAACTTGCATATAAGCCTTTAAAATTAGCACTCTTGATTTCTCCCATAGACTTTAAATTGTGTTCCGCGGCTTTCGAATTTGCCGCGAACACCCCAATTTGTTCGCTGTTCGGCGAACGGGCGAACAGCCAATGTTCTAGTCGAACATGAGTTTGACTCGAACTCGCTCATCCCTAGTTAGCACGGACAGAGGGGGTGCCCAAGAAGGACAGCAATCTGGCAGTCATGTTCTCCCTGCTGCAGCATACTGCCAGGTTTGCTCCAATGATGAGGAGGGAGGGGATGATGAGGTCACTGACTCAACGTGAGTGCCTGATAGGATAGAGGAGGAGGAGGCACATCACCATTGAGGCAGGATTCCCTCCAGGGGCCAGCCTAAGGGCAGCACACAGACTGCATCACACCTCAAAGCTCCGCATGTGCAGGGCGCTGCTGTCTCTGTGCGTTATTCCAAAAGTTCTTTGGTGTGGGCCTTTTTTGAGACGAGTGCATCAGATGGCACCGCTACTATTTGCAACATATGTCTCAAGCGTATCTCCCATGGCCGAAACATCTCCGGCTTGGGCACCACATGCTTGACCAGACATATGTTGACCTGCCATGCAGTTCATTGGCAAGCGTACCTAAAAGACCCACACCAAAACACAAAGAGGACCTATCCTTACTCCTCATCATATGGGATCTTCAATCCCACTATACCTTCAGTCCTCTGTGAGACCTGCACTGAGAGGAATGAAGGTGTAGAATTAGGTGTGTCACAGCCAAGTACTTGCGGGCAATCTGCTATCGGTACACCAATGTCAGATTGTACCAGGCAAATTTCCCTGCCCTAGCTGCTGCACCGCAAAAAGAAGTTCACTCCCAGCCATCCACATGCCCAGCGGTTGAATGCTACCTTGGCAAAATTGCTAGCACTTCAACTGCTACTTTTTCAGTTGGTAGACTCTGCCCCCTTCCGTGAGTTTGTGGAACATGTGGTTCCTCAGTGGCAGGTTCCCAAACGCCATTTTTTCTCATGGAAGGCGATTCCGGCTCTCTACCGGCATGTGGAAGGCAATGTCTTGGCCTCGCTGGACAGGGCGGTCAGCGGTAAGGTGCATATTACCGCTGACTCATGGTCCAGCAGGCATGGACAGGGACATTACCTAAGTTTCACTGCGCATTGAGTGACTCTTCTGGTAGCTGGGAAGGATGCAGGACAAGGGGCAGTAGTGTTGGAGGTTGTTCCACCACCACGCTTTCAAAATGCCACTACTAGTGATTCTGACACACCTCTCTCCTCCACCCCCTTCCTCCTCTTCTTCCTCCATGTCCTCTTCCTGTGCTTTGTCCTCTGAACCAGCGGTGCTCCGTAGGCATTCAAGGGGCTACGCAAGTACGCAGGCCAAAAGATGCCATGCGGTGCTTGAGCTGGTGTGCTTGGGGGACAGGAGCCACACTGGGGCAGAGGTTCTGTCAGCTCTGCAGGGGCAGGTTCAGAGGTGGTTGACGCCACGCCAACTTAAGGCAGGAATTGTGGTTTGCGACAATGGCACCAACCTCTTCTCTGCCCTCTGACAGGGACAAATGACCCATGTGCCCTGTTTGGCTCACGTCCTTAACTTGGTGGTGCAGCGGTTCTTGGGCAGGTACCCGGTCTTACAGGATGTCCTGAGGCAGGCCAGGAAAGTCTGTGTGCATTTCCACCAGTCATATAATGCCAGCGCTCGGCTGGCAGACCTCCGAAAGGAATTTAACCTATCCAAGAACCGCCTAATCTATGAAATGCCCACCAGGTGAAACTCAACGTTGACCATGCTGCAGCAGCTGCACACGCAGCAGAGGGCCATCAATGAGTACCTGTGCGACTATGGCACCAGGACAGGGTCAGGGGAGCTTGTTTTTTTTCCTCACGCCAGTGGGCCATGATCAGGGATGCATGCACTGTCCTGTCACCATTTGAGGAGGCCACGAGGTTGGTGAGAAGTTACAGTGCATGCATCAGTGACAATGTCCCCCATGTCCACCTGTTGGAGCACAGGCTGCGTGGAATAATGGACAGGGCACTTGAGGTAGAACAGAGGCAGGAAGAGGAGGACTTCCTTAGCTCTCAAGGCCCCCTTTATCCAGACAGTGTTTCTGCGTGCCTGCCGATCACACAGGAAGAGGAGTAGGATTGTGTCAGTATGGAGGTGGAGCCTGGCACTCAGCATCAGCAGCAGTCTTTAAGGGATCATTTACAGTCCCAAGAAACACATGGACTTGTACGTGGCTGGGAGGAGGTGGCTGCGGACCATGTTGTCCTTAGTGACCCAGAGGACTCCGGACCGAATGCCTCAGCAAACCTAAGCTGCATGGCCTCCCTGATCCTGCAAAGCCTGCGGAAGGATCCTCGTATTTGTGGCATCAAGGAGAAGGAACAATACTGGCTGGCAACCCTCCTTGATCCACGTTACAAGGGTAAGGTTGTGGACCTTATCTTCCTGTCGCAGAGGGAGCAGAGGATGGAACATCTTCGGAAGGCCTTGCAGAAAGGTCTGTGCAATGTGTTCCCAGAGACTGGGAGGTTACAAACTCCTGTTTCTGGACAACGTGTTGCTGAGGCTTCGGTCAGTCAAAGAAGGAGCGGTGGAGAAGGTGGCCGTCTGACTGATGTGTTCAGACAATTTTTTAGTCCGCAGCCCCAAGGTATGATCGGTTCCAGCAACCATCGCCAGCGTCTGTTTTACATGATGCAGGGATACCTAGGGGCAAGATCTTACTTGGACATCTTTCTCACCGAAAAACCTCTGGGTTACTGGGTCTTGAGGATGGATCACTGGCCAGAGCTTGCACAGTATGCAATTGAGCTACTGGCCTGTCCTGCATCCAGCGTTCTTTCGAAATGCACATTCAGTGCTGCTGGAGGCTTTGTAACCGATCACAGGGTGCGTCTGTCCACCGACTCGGTCGATCGACTGACCTTCATAAAAATGAATCAGTCTTGGATCACCACCAGCTACCAAGCACCTGATGCTGATGTAACCCAATATTTTTTTTGGAAATGTCAGATCCCTTCAAAGACTGCCTATGCTGATGCTGAGTGACTATCCTGTTATGCTGTGTAATTATCCTCTTCCTCCTCAATGATCATGCTGATAGCTTGTAAGAACATTTTTGGTTCTTTGCGCCGCCACCAGTGCCTAAGGCCCAATTTTTCAGCCCTCACGTGTAATTACAATTTTTGATGCAATTCTTTGCAGCAGGGCTAGTTCTTGCACTCCAACTAGAGTATCTGTGAGGGGTTGCAGTGTTGTGGCACCAGCACCAGTGCCTAAGGCCCAATTTTTCAGCCCCTGTTTAACAGGGGCGTGTAATTACTATTTTTGATGCAATTCTTTGCAGCAGGGCTAGTTCCTGCGCTCCAACTAGAGTATCTGTGAGGGGTTGCAGTGTTGTGGCACCAGCACCAGTGCCTAAGGCCCAATTTTTCAGCCCCTGTTTAACAGGGGCGTGTAATTACAATTTTTCATGCAATTCTTTGCAGCAGGGCTAGTTCCTGCGCTGCAACTAGAGTATCTGTGAGGGGTTGCAGTGTTGTGGAACCAGCACCAGTGCCTAAGGCCCAATTTTTCAGCCCCTGTTCAACAGGGAAATGTAATTAGAATTCTTGATGTAATATTTCACAACAGGGCCCGTTTCTGCGCCCACCAAGAGTAACTGTGAGGACTTACAGTGTTGTGGCACCAGCACCACCACCACCACCACCACCGGCCCAATTTTTCTGCCCCTGTTCAAAAGGAGCAGGTAATTACAATTCTTGATCTAATATTTCACAGCAGGGCCCTGTGAGGGCTTACAGTGTTGTGTCCACAAATTTCTGCTGAGTATATAGGGCAGACCCCTACTTTCAAACATCCAACTTACAAACGACTCCTACTTGCAAACGGAAGGAGACAACAGGAAGTGAGATGAAATCTACCCCTAGGAAGGGAAATTCTCTCCTGTTATGCCCCGTACACATGGTCAGATTTTCCAATGGAAAATGTCCGATCGGAGCGCGTTGTCGGACATTCCGACCATGTGTGGGCTCCATCGGACTTTTTCCATCGGATTTTCCGACACACAAAGTTTGAGAGCAGGCTATGAAATTTTCCGACAACAAAATCCGATCGCGTCAATTTCCGACCGTGTGTGGCCCGTGCCACGCATGCTCAGAAGAAATTCCGAGACGGAACAGCTCGGTCTGGTAAAATTAGCGTTCGGAATGGATACAGTACTTTCGTCAGGCTGCAATGTTTGAAATAGTTTAATACAGCGCACTCTCTTCTTCTTTATAATGTGAGAAGAATGAAGTAGTTTTGCTGCTCATACTCACACAGACTTCTCACAAACTTATTTCTTTATTATTTATTGTGATTCCCTCAATATATTTAGATTTGTCACAACTGACGAATTTTTTTTTTTTTGGTTTTTAAATATTTCTTTTTTTTTTGGTCAAGGCATTTTTTTTTTTTGTGTTTTTTATTTTTTCCAAGGCTGATGTTTTTTTTTGGGTTTTTTTGTGTTTTACTCCATAATATTTTTGGGTGTGTGTTTTGTGTGTCAAGTTACCACAACACTATTGATATCTTGTATTATTTCATCTCAAGGAGGTTGCTTGGTGTTGGTGTCTCTTGTTAATTTCACATTGTATTTTTGAAATGTACCTGCCTCCTCACAAACAAACTGTAATTTTTGAAGGAAAACACACATAGGCGAGTATAATTGAAACAAAAATTCCTTTATTAAGGGCTCAGAACCAAACAAAGAGGGAGGCAATGCTGGAGAAACAGCAGAAATTGGTGAAGCCTTTGGCCCCCAGGGCACACATCAACTATTTTCAAGCAAAATTGGTTGCCTGAGCCGTCCTTATCTAAGGGAGTACAGTCTGGTCCAGAAGTCCCAGAGACCCTGAAAGCAGCAGATGACATACATGTCCAGAGGCTGTTGTTCATACAAGAGACTGCATCTTTTGCCAGACCAGACTGAACCCAGGTCATCATGCTCTGGTCTTCCTTCCACGCTGTGGCTGTGGTGGTGGAGTTGTGGCAGGAGGGGGAGGAGGATGGTCCAACTCAATCACGTCAGTATTGGGTGTGATTTCGCCACTCACCCCCTTAGTTAGGACTTTATAAAGAAGTTTCTCACACATGAGGCGTTGACCCTCCTGCATGTCCTTCAGTTTGGTGGCAGCCATGCAGGCAAAGGCCTCTTCAGGAGTGGGTAAGTCTCTGAGGGACGCAGAAGCCTCCTGAATGAGCCTGAGCGCTGAATCCTGAATGTGAGACCCCTTCCTCTGTCTTTTGTATGGAAGGCGGAGGTGAGGAACCTGCGATTCTGTCAGGCTGCGACTGGTCCCAGGCTTCTCCTGGCTGTCATTTAGCCCTGCCTCCTTCTGGCTGCCACTAACCCCCGCCTCCTCCTGGCTGCCACATTCCAAAGCCTCCTCCTGTGTGCCACATTCCACAGCCTCCTCCTAGCTGAGGTCTTCCTGTGTATGAAAAAGGGACATAGTTTTAGTTTTTTCTTCATTAATCACACACAATTTTCATCTCATGACTGTTGCAAATTGAATGTTAACAAATATAACAGACTATCATTCTGAGCCCAGCATTTTTCTTTCTTGTCCGAATTTTTGGAGCCCACTACTCTCTATTGATATGTAAAACACTTTATGAAATCAGCAATTAGTGATCAATAATAACATCTAGTAAACATCATTTATTTATTGACAAGAAATCTGTAGAAGAATGCTATACCTGACTCCAGCTGGGCTCCTCCACTGCTTACTGGCTGGAAGTCCCAGGTTGGACATCGGAAGCCTCAGCTGGGGTGGAAGGAAGAGTGGAAGGAAGGGTTGAGAGGGATTCCCTGACTCCAGTGTGGTCTGACAGAAATTGCAGTCTCTCATAGTACCACAGCCTGGGGACATAAATGTCATCTGCTGCAGCTCTGAATCTCTGGGAATCTGTGACCTTCTTGCGCTGCCTAAGATAAGTGCTCCTCAGGCCACCAATTTTGGCTTTTAAATAGGGGATGGTTGCTGTGGGGACCACCGGCTTCACCAACTCCAGCAGTTTCTCCAGTGCTGTCTGCCTCTTTTGTTTATTATTGTAATGTGGATGTTTCACCTGCCACAGACAGGGCCACTCCCTGTACTTGTCTATGAACAGGGGGAGGAAGTTGTGGTCATTGAAGCCATCCATTTTATCTGCAAGACACAACACAAGACAAACACTAATGTCAGGCGAAACTCTCCTAATATAGTTACAATATAGGCCTCAATTTAGAATCAGTATAGGCCCAAGTTTAGATCTTACCTTTGTTTTCACGAACAGCGCCTCCGATACTCCTTCCTCCGCTCACAGATCGTACATACTACGCACGCGTGTTACACTTTATAGACACTGAGCATGCGTGTAACTCCGCCCGCCCCTGATGTTCTTTCTAGTCTCTTCCCCACCCCTTCTCGTTCTGCGCAGTGGGGAAGAGCACATGGCGGAGTCAGAGCAGGTGCATGCTAATTACAGCAACGAGGAGGAGGAGGAGGAAAGCCCAGAGCCTGAAACATCCCGATCCCAGAAAAGACAATTTAAGCCATCAAATATGTCCTTTGGGGAGATGTTGGAGATGGTCGACATCCTGAAGAAGGCCTACTATGACAGGAAGTATGGACCTTACCCCAACCCCAATGTCCGAAAGGCCAAGATCATGGTGAAAGTGGTCAAGAGTCTGCACCGGAATTTCGGGGTACGACGATCAAATGATCAGCTCAGGAAGCGGTGGTCGGACCTCAAATTAAGAGAGCATGAGCAGTACAGAAAGATCCGGAGAGTGCTGAAAAAAAGTAAGTAGTTGTGCTGTGTTCCTATTCTTTATGTTTATTACGTTTGTGCTCCAAGTGCTTTTATTAACTGTTGTCCAGTTTAAAAAGGCAACTTTCATGTTCATGGGCACATTATTCGATCGTATCAAACATAGTTCGTTTGGCCATATGCATTTCCCATCATTTTTTAGGGCCTACTTGTGTGAAAACAATTGGGTTGTGTAAATGGGTTTGTTACTAGAATGAAATGCCAACTAGATTCTGTGTAAGGAGAGGACACTCAGCAGCAGTTTTCACATCTGGACGCTGGAGCACTAGTGTGGGACACAAGAACACCCTTTTTATTAGGGGGGCCACACAGGTGCTCCAGTGCATACTATAGGGGTGTCTCCAATCTGTGAAGCTTGTACAAGACAGGTAAGTATTCAAGCTTGACAAAGGACAAGAAAAATGCTACATCTTGGAACAATGTTTCATATTCCTATTTCTGCCATCAAATATCTGTGTGCTAAGTATACCTATTTTTTTTTACATAGGGGAGAAAAGACTCGGAGGACACCCCTCATCCGAGGAGACCACAGACCCCCCACCTCTGAAAGAAGGGGAAATCCACCGAAGACCTGCAGAGCAGGAGGAGGAAGACGTGGTGGAACTAGTCACCACAACAGGTGAGTGTCTGCGACCACAGGCTCAGGTAAGAGATGGATGCCGCCATATTTATAATACATGTTTTTTTTTGTTTCTATCTTTTTAGGGGATCGTGATGTTGTGGATCCAAATCCTTTTACCAGTGAAAGTGCCCAGATCCTGATCGGGGAGATCATGGGGTGTAATAGGGACTTGAAAAACATTGTGAAAAGCATCAATGTTGTTCAGCAAAACATGAAAAACATCATGATGTTTTAGGGAGAGTTTAAAACCCCTCAAAATGCCTTGGGTTTTTGTTGTGCCAAATGTTTTTGAAATTTTTATGTCAATTTGTAGCAAAGCCAAGGAGAGGCACACAGTGTGTCAACATGTGCTATCTGCCATCATGGGAGATCAATGGACGCGTTTTGGGGTGCAACCCCTTCCTCAATAATAAAGTAGCTGTGAGGAAGGGGTTGCACCCCCAAAACATGTCCCTTGATCCCCCGTGATGGCAGCTAGCACATGTTGACATTCGGAAATTTGTGTGCATCTTCCAAATGTGGCTTTTCCTGGAGTGACTTCACCCCATCTGAACGCAATATCAAACACAGTTTGTAAATACTCATGTCTGATATTGCCTTCAAGTTCTACAAAATGTGAACTTTGTAAGTTCTAAAATTGTGTATTTCTTGTTGGTTTTCACACATGCCTGTTTTATCTTAAATGGACATTTCTACTTTTTCTAATGTGACCCCAAAAATTGTTTTACAAAAAACATGTTGGTTTGTTTTAAAAACCTTTTGGAAATGCACATGTGATTGTGCTGTTATTAAAAAGATTCTTAATCAAGATTGTGTGGATTATTGTCTCAACCCTACAACACTTTTGTGGTGCTCTAATTGGTGTATTCGGTGACAATGGGGGTTATTTCCTAAGGGAAAATACACTTTGAAATACACGTGCAGTTTCAGTGCAGTTTCACGTGCACTTGTAGTGCAAAGTGCCTTTGTCTTTAGTAAATAACACCCAACAGTGCTTTTTAATGTTACACAGTCACGCTATTTTCAGGACTCACCACATTTCTGTCAGGGTCAGCTAAAAAAAACACAAGCAGTAAATGTCACCAAAGATTTGAGTTCTTTTTTTTTTTAATTTGAAAAAGGTTTTACACATTGTCTGGCATATTGATAGCCCCCCTACCCACAAAGAATTCAAGGTATCTTAGCTGGACATCACGGGCACTCAGGGGGGGCAAGCCAGGACGGCCACTTTCAAGCGCCGTCAGGGTTGATTCATGTTGAATTCCAGCCTCAGGCCCATCTGAGCCAGCATAGTTGGCAGAATGTTGCCGTAAAAAGTTGTGTAGAACCGGAACTGGCTGGCCATGATTCCAAACGTGTTCTCCACCACTCTTCTGGCTCTGGCCAGCCGGTAATTAAAAACCCTCTGGTCCGGGGTGAGGGTCCTCATCGGGAATGGCCGCATAAGATGGTCCCCCAGCGCAAAAGCTTCATCCGCAACGGGGGCGTGGCCGGACGTGTGTGAGGGAAGACATGTGGATGCTGAGCTCCACACAGGCACGATCAATCCATTGCCATCCCTGTCCTATTCCTCCTCTACAGGACCCCAGCACACCTGCCCTGCTTTCTAGACCCCCCTGCTACATTCCTGGAGGGGTCTTTGTTGGATTTGGCTGCTGCCTACTCTGCATCCGAGCCTGCGGCTCATCCCGCTCCACAGACACCAGCCGCCATCTTGGGGCCTACAGATGGCTCAAAGCCATCCGTTTCTGGTCACGGTGACCCGAGCAACAAACGGACGCTCTGCCCTACTCTCCTGGCACCCGTGCAGTCGGAGACCGAGGGCCAGGTGAACTTAGGAGGATAGTCGCCTGCGGATCCCGTCTCTCTGCTCCGGATCCCCGCGGCCCGACGCCATCTTGTGGCCTGCCGGCCCGTTCCTCTCTGCTTCCTGGGCGCTGTGAGTAACAACTCCCCCCCTGTGTGTGCCCAGAGAAGGGACTCCACCGGTCACATTACCGGGATACCGAGGCCTAAGCCCGATCATTTGTTTGCTAATCTGGGAAGAGTGGAGTTTACCCGGCAGGCTGTCCCCATTAGGAAAGTCCGCGGCTTCGGCCTAGGCCTGGAAGTGGTCGGCCATCTTGCTACACCAGCTATACCTACTCCAGCTCCATTCCACCTTAATAAATCATCCGCAAAGTTATTTCCTCTCCAGAATTAACACACAGGAGGATTATTATCCATCTCCCATAGTGGCTTACAGGTTCTTTTTTGCAACTCACTACTATATTCGATTCTTGCAATATGACTGTAATATCTATGTAATCAGATGTTAATGAGGTGAGCCCTGTCAAGTTATCGGCCTTACAGCTCCAGCTACGCCCGCCAAGACACCTAAAACTCGTTCCACATTAGGTAAAAGCTCCGGAAAAGGGTTGAAATCTCACACGGTTACCTCCGGCTCCATCCGGTAATATTTAGCTGGGGAACGCAAATGTCAAGTCAGAACCTCAAGACCAAGTGTCTTCCCTTCCTCCCATGCTGCCTCTGTGAGGGAAAGCTCTCCTGCCTCCTCTTATTGTTCAGATCTTATGGATGATCCTGGATCCCCCGCTGGCTCTGAAATGACAACTCTGATGAGTGGTCTTAAAAAAGAACTCGCTGGAATGTTTCATAGTCTGGAGAAATCCATTAAGAAAGAAATTACAGCGTTGAGAACTGACATGTCTCACCTCCTGGTCAGAGTTGAGGAAACGGAACAGCGTCAGGACTCCCAAGCATCAGCTATAAAAGAATTGCAGGAGACTGTCACTCAGCTGGCTTTTACTCATTGTGCCTCTCTATACAAACTCAAAGATCTCGAGAATCGTAACCATAGAAATAACTTACGAATCAGAGGGTTACCGGAAGCAACCAGAGACAATGATCTTGAGCCATCAATCCAAGGCATTTTCAATACAATACTGGGAAACCCGGTCACTGACCCAATATGATTTGATCGTGTACACCGCGCTTTGCGCCCTCGAAACGCAAATTCAGAACAGCCTAGGGACGTCATATGCCGTCTACACTACTTTGAAGACAAAAACGCCATCATGACAAAAATGCGGAACACTCCTAACATTGACTTTGACGGAGCAGTTATTACCATATTCCCTGATCTGTCCAAGGAAACCCTCGATCGACGCAGAGCGCTGAAACTGCTCCTTGAACATTTGCGCACTGACGGGATTACGTATAGATGGGGTTTTCCAGCCTGCCTGATTGCCACCAAAAATGGCCATTCCCATACCCTTCATTTCCCTGAGGAACTTCCTACCTTTCTACAGGATCTACATCTTCCGCCTGTAGAGCTTCCAGGTTGGCAGGACCCCATCCCAAAATTCTCTAACCTCTTGGATCCCCATTGGCAGAAAATACCATCAAAGAGACAGCGCACGTCAATCCCTGGATCCACACAAAAACATGGCTGAGTGATGTCTTTTTCTACTCATTCCCATTCCCTATATGCTGACACCCATTTTTTCAATGCCCTATTGGTCTTGGTTAAACACCTGGAACTCTTTTTTTTCAGCTTCATTGGCTTAGAGGACTCAGACCTGACACAAATGTTTTCTGTCTATTGGGTATCCCATTTCTCAAGTTCAGTCTCACTGGGCCCAATGGGTTCAGCTGCACATTCTCTTACAGGTTTTGTAATGTTCAAGTTGCTATTGTTATTGTCTTGGTTCTTATAGTTTCCCTTCCTCCTTATCTAGCTTATCGCTGGAGCTCACTTTGCATAATTATAATGTACTTTTCTTTTTACAGGCCGAGAGCTGGCGGGGCGCATTGCTCCCCAGCGCCTCTTCCTCGGTACGTCCCCCACCCCCCCTCCCTTTTGGGGTTGGTGAGATCGGGCTACCCACAGGGTTTCTAATCCAGACTCTTATTGGAGTATTGGATGGCCGCCTGCTCTCTCTCTCCCCACAGGGACCACTGCATATTTCTGCGTGTTTCACCCGTACTTCCCACGATTGTGTTATTGTATGTTCATGCCTTCTTTATGTGCTTAACCCCTCTTCTTATACTTCTCCAAACTATCTCTTCTCTCCCCCCACTCTATCTCCCCCCTCCCTGTTTGCATGGGTGGAAATATAAGCGAAGGAATCCCAATTCACTTTTCCAATGGCTACTTTGACAATCACATCTTATAATGTCCGCTAAACGGCACCAAGTAGTACGTGAGCTAAGGCAAACCGCCTGCTCTATTGCCTTTCTTCAGGAAACGCACCTAACTCACACTACACCGGTTAGATTGACCTCACCCCACTTTCCACAGTGGTACTATAGTCTTTCGGATACCAACAAGGCCAAGGGAGTTGCCATTGGGTTCAGTGGTAGAGTACCTTTCCGCTTATCTGATATGCTTGCTGATGACTGTGTTCGTTATCTCTTTCTTAAAGGCTTCTTAGGCAACACCCAGTGTACGTTTGCAAACATTTATTGTCCAAATCATAATCAACCATTTTTTTTTCACAAACCCTCACTAAATTATCACAATTTGCTAAAGGTATTATTGTCCTTGCAGGTGACATAAACATGCCTCTTGACCCAACAATGTATACATCCCAGGGCCGTTCGAACATATCATTTAAACGCTTAGCTTTTGTTAAGAAAAGACTCCTTGATTATCAATTAATAGATGTCTGGCGCCTCCTTCACCCTAAAGGATAAAGACTTCTCATACTTCTCCACGACACACCAGTCCTATTCTAGAATAGATAACATTTTTCTAGATCACTTCCATCTTCCTCTCCTCAAATCTACTCATATAGGTATTGCAACTATATCTGATCACGCACCTGTGACAATGCGCATGACCATGCCCACCTTAATTCGTAACACCAATAGCTGGAAGCTCAATGACTCTCTTCTCTCTAACCCGACTGAAGTCTCCATATTAGCCTCCCACTTGATGCAATACTTTAAAGAGAACATTCCCCCTGTGGCATCTCCATCGCTGGTGTGGGAGGCTCATAAGGCCACTATGAGAGGCCGTTTAATTGAGCTAGGTGCGAGGAAAAAAAGGGAACATGGTCATCAAATTGCACAGTTATTACAGCAAATAACAGACCTTGACAAACAGCATAAGCTTTCCCTCCATAGCTCTCACCTCAATGCCCTCACACTTAAATGTGAAGAACTGAAAAATCTCCTAGAACTAGACACTAAACGGAAATTTCAACGCATATCGCAGAAATTTTATGAATGGGGCAATAAACCAAGTAAACTACTTGCTAGATCCCTACAGGCTGAACAAACGAAGTAATTTATCCCTAAAATTAAACTCCCAACAGGGGAGCTTGTCCATGCAACCCCACACATTGCCAAAGCTTTTGAAGAATTTTATGCAGATCTTTATAATGTCACAAATGGCCTATCCCCCTTTCCCCATCAGAGAGGCGTAAGCGTATGCTTTCTTATTTGAAGGCGGCAAATCTCCCTAAACTATCTAGGTCAGCCCTTGCGGAAATGGAAACGGATTTTTCAGTTGAAGAATTTCAGACAGCTCTGAAATCCTCCCCTTCAGGTAAAGCTCCCGGGCCTGATGGATACACTATCCTATACTATAAAATATTCCAAGAGATTCCACTCCCTCGCCTTACAGCCTACGCCAACTCAATCTCCCAATCCTCAGGCCTACGCCCGGAATCCCTCTCAGCCCACATTACTGTTATCCCTAAACCCGGTAAAGACCTTGCCCTTTGTAGCAGTTACAGGCCAATTTCATTGATAAACGTTGACGTTAAATTATTTGCCAAGGTGATGGCTAACCATATACTCCCTTAATGCCTAGCTGGATCTCTGCAGATCAAACAGGTTTCATGCCACACAGAGAGGCTAAAGATAACTCCTTACGTACAATTTCTTTAATTCAATATGTTCAGAGGTGTTCCCAGCCCACCCTACTGCTTTCTACTGACGCTGAAAAAGCGTTTGATAGGGTGGACTGGGACTATCCTAAGATGACTTTACATCACTTTGGTTTAGGCCCAAAGATGTATCACTGTATTTCTTCTCTCTACTCCGCTCCCTCTGCACAGATTCGTATAAACGGCTTACTGAGTGACCCCTTCACCCTACACAATGGCACTAGACAGGGTTGTCCCCTATCCCCCCTTCTCTTTGCCATTACTTTGGAACCCTTCCTAGCCACGATTAGACATAACATTAATATACATGGCATACAAATAGGTGATAGAATTCACAAGTACGCTGCCTATGCCGATGATATACTCTTTTTTATCCAACAGCCATGTATTTCTCTTCCCAACTTAATATCAGCTTTTTCCACCTTCCAAACGATATCTAACTTCAAAATAAATCTATCCAAGTCCGAAATTTTGAACATAAATCTTCCCAGAGCAGAGGCGGCCTCTCTAAAACCCTTCTTTCCCTTCAAATGGGAACAGACCCACATGAAATACCTAGGTATATTCCTCACACCTAAACTGCATTCTCTTTTTAAGTATAATTATATCCCATATAACATAGATTGATGCGCTCTGATACAAAGTTCAATCAATGTGAGAAAATAATTTTTTGTGCTAAAAAACCAATGTGAAAAAAATTGCTACCAAATCGCTAAAGAATCGCATATATATATAAAATCGCAAATATATGAAAAAATCGCAAATATTTAAAAACTGTGTTCCTCCAGTAATACAAATCCACTGGAAGTGGTGCGATATCTCCAAAATAAACTAAGCAACAATTGTGTATAGATATACTAAAAATGCGTTTGCAAATTGTAATCAATCCAAATTAGTGCCAATAAATAAATAAATTAGATATATTTCCTGTGATAAGTGTTGAATCCTCTGTAATAAAAATAAATAATTGATATGCTTATAAAGGTGCAATATATATACAATTGATGAGTATAAATAGTGCCAATAGAATCTGATTAAATATAGATGGTTAAATTCATGAGATAGGATAAGTAGCAGGCGACAGTTCAATCCTCAGTAATCTGGGGTATCTGGATTCCTGCAGTAATTATTTGTTCACCCTCTGAGCTATTTCTTCCACAGCCACAATGAATGGTAATTTTCTCAGTATCAAGTGGTTTTATGTAAAATAAACAAAGAGAGAAAACATTGCGCAATATTGTTACAATAAAAGTTCACAGCCAAAACAGCGCAGTGATACACTCACGTGTGTCTGACTTGTTTTAGGCATGCAGATAAGCAGATAGGAAGATCTCAGCTGGCTTGTAAGGACAAGGCTTGCTACGCAAGCTGCTGCTTGATACAATGAATTCAGCAGACTGTGTCCTATGCTCCTCCCACGCTCCTCCCACGCGTTACATCACTGACACATGACTTTCTCAAGGCTTTTTTTTGTATATGTCACACTAGAACATTATTGCGCTTGGTATTTTTGTTTATTTACTATAATTATATCCCACTATTAAATAGTATTAAAGAGGATTTACAAAATTTGACCGGTCTGTCACACTCCTGGCTGGGGAAAATAAATATCATCAAAATGAACATACTCCCTCGCATACTATTTCTTTTTCAGATGATCCCACTGGGGGTGCCTGTGGGGTTTTTTACTATCCTGCAAGCGATGGTCTCCTGATTTGTCTGGAGGAACAGCCACCTCAGAATATCCAGAGACGTTCTTTTCCATTCTAAGTGCTCTGGGGGACTGGCACTCCCAAATTTTAAGACATATTATCATGCTGTTATACTCTCTAAACTTACTGACTGGAAATATGCTATTAATTCGAAACTATGGGTGCAAATAGAATACTCTCTGAGTGGCGCAGATCTTTCTGCTGTCCCCTGGATACCTCGAGCGTATAGGAACATTTCCCACACTACATCAGCACTCACCACATCCTCACTAGACATCTGGGACGCCCTACATAGGAAGCTTTCCTGGAGATATGACTCCCCACTAATGCCCCTCTTAAATCACCACTATTTTTTACTAGGCCTACTGGACCCAGGTTTTAAATCCTGGACCTCAGAAGAACCTTTTTTGTTACATCATATCCTCCACGCTAATGTAATTAAACCTCTTCCTGAAATCCTCTGCTCTAAACCGATTACATTTTTAGATAAATGGAGATTTCACCAACTACAACGCTTTCTAAGATCCTTCCCTCACCCGTTACGAGGCTTACAAGATCTAAATAGCATAGAAGAAATATTCTACCCAAAAGATCCCCCATTACACGCTATTTCACTATTCTACAAAGCTCTTACTGACTTTCCTAATTCTCCATACCCACACTTTCTGGCTAAATGGGAAATAGATTTGGACTCCCCCATTACAAACACACAGAAAGACAAAGTCTTAAAACTCGCCCATGTCTCCTCACCTGCTTCAAAAATGGCAGAAGTCAATTACAAATTACTTACCAGATGGCACTATACCCCAGCCAAACTGCACCAAATGTTCCCCGACAGTTCCCCATTCTGTTGGAGGAGCTGTGGGAACAAAGCTACTCATGCTCATATCTGGTGGTGCTGCCCATTCATTCGCCCCTTTTGGACCGAGGTTCTCAACCTTATATCTCAGATTTCAGATGTTAATCTCCCAAATGATCCCTGGACCGTCCTCTTTCATGCTACTAAAGAATTCATTGTTTCCTATAAACGTTCGCTCATACCCCATCTGCTGAACACTGCCAAGGCCCTAATCCCCACCTTGTGGGGTCAATCCACAATCCCGTCCATAAAAAGTTGGTTACAGAAGGTCGCAGAGGTTCACCATTTGGAAGACATAACTCATAGCATCAGGGGTACTTCTCAGTGACACTCTTTAACATGGGCACCATGGATAAAATTCATATCTTCACCCTTCTATAAAGATATTTTAACACAACCAGAATAAGTCTGCTAATATCTCCTCAGCCACTGGATATGGTCTCTTACTAACTAACTTAATTCTAGGGATTTATCTCCCTCTGAATGTGGATTATTCTTCCTCCTGAATAACTATATAGCAACTAATATTGCTACTCTAACACACAACGACACCCATGCCAACCTCCCCCCCCCCCCCTCCCCCTTTTCCTTTTTGTGTTTCTCTTTCTATCCTTTCTCCTATCCCTATCTTTTTACTCTCTTTCCTTTTCTCCACCCATCTTCTTCTTATCTCTTTTCTTGAAAGCATTTTCTAACCACCCGCTCTATTTTGTTGCAATATTAATGTCTGGATTGAATTTCTTTTCTTTCTATTTGTTTATATAGATGTAAGCTTTTGCTTAGTTTTTGGTTATATCTGTTTGTTCAATTCCTTTTTGCATTTACAGGGGCAATTTTTTGAATACTGATATATGCTTGGAATATGTGCACTTTGAATCCCTTGTTTTCTGTTCAAAAGATTGCTTTCCATATGTTATATGTTTACTTTCTTCTTTATATTAATCTTTAATAAACAATTATTAAACAAAAAAAAGCTTAATCCGCAATGAAGACGAATGGGAGTCCTTCCACATTGTCTTCTGGAGGTGGCAAGTCCAAGCTGCCATTCTGGAGACGCCTGTAGAACTCCGTCTGGGCGATGACTCCACCATCGGACATCCGGCCATTCTTCCCCACATCCACATACATAAATTCATAAGTAGCCGACACCACCGCCAACATCACAATACTATTGAACCCCTTATAATTATAATAGTACGAGCCCGAGTTGGGTGGTGGGATAATGTGGACGTGTTTCCCATCAATTGCCCCTCCGCAGTTAGGAAAGTCCCACCGCTGGGCAAAGTGGGAGGCCACAGTTTGCCATTCCTGTGGCGTGGAAGGAAACTGTGGAGTCAAAACCAAAAAAAAATTAGTCTTTGTGCACATAAACAGGGAAAACAGATTAGACACAAACATTGTTGGCCAACATCAAGATAACATTTATTAGAGGAAATTTTTGAAAACCAAAGTATAAGGTCCAACTATCAGATTCCCCCCCCCTCTCCTGGGCCATTTCTCACATTATGGGGGGGGGGGGGCTCTGGGACAGGTAACCCTCTCCACTTCATTGAGAGATGAATGCCTAAATAATGGGTATTACTTTGGCCAGCCCCTCCTTAGTTACACTATTGACAGCCCACTGGACAGGTAAGAAGTGTCATAATACAAAGATATAAATACACACTGTACACATTTTAGCACATTTGGACATTCTGCTATTAGCTAGCAAGATAATAATAGTATACAAAAACTTGCAACAGTACCATTTGAAAGTATTCAGGCAGGCCCTTGCACTACATGCTTTGGGGAATTCATCCATAAATCTGACCACTAAAAAGATGGGTGACTTAGCAGTGGGGGGGGGTTCTAAATGATTTGGGGACCCCAAAAAAACTCGGCATGAATTTTAAGCACCAATCACATTTTCTTAAATTTTAGGGGGTGTTTGGGGTAAAGCACTACTATGGAGCTGACAAAATACATTGTTAAGTGACTACATGAGGTGAATATAGGGGCAGGAGACCATGCTGGGGAGGTAAGTGAAGGCAAATATGTATGAAGAAGAAAAATAATAATTACATAAAAATCCAGCATGCATGAGGACAAAGGGGACATTTACAGCATATTGCAATCATGGTAATTAGGGAATGAGGAAAGAAATAAAATATATTATCAAACATTAAATACAATAAAATGTGATGTTAAAGGATAAAAATCTTACCTTAATATACTCCTTCTGCAGGACCTGGATGATGGCAGAACAGGTTTCCTGGGATAATGATCCCCAGAGCCTGGGGGGAGATGCCTGTCGAGAACTTCAAGTCCTGCAGACTTCTCCCTGTCGCCAAGTACCACAGAGTGGAGACGAGCCTCTGCTCCGGAGTGATGGCTTGCCTCATGCAGGTATCCTGCCTGCTGATATAGGGGGTCAGCAAAGCCAACAAACGGTGAAATACGGGGTCCATCATCTGGAGAAAGTTCCTGAAATCATCAGGATTATTCTCATGGATCTCACGGAGCAAAGGCATATGAGAGAAGTGGTCACGCTGAAGCAACCAATTCTTGGTCCATGAACTCCTCCCCACCCTGTTCATGGACTGGACTTGTGTCAAGGTCAGGACCCCAACACCAAGCCCCCGCACAACACGAACTCTACGAGGAGTACGTATACGCAAAATGGCTAGAAAACGGTCGGCTGCTCAGAACGAGGTAACAGAACGCACTGAAGAACAGCAAAGCCTGTGAAGAGTGACCTGAAAAACAGTAACGAATGAACAAGAACACAATGAACTGAAGTGAACGCACTGAAGAGCAGATACAAACCCACAAGCACAAACTGAACAGCAGAAAACGATCTGAAAACCACGAGCCACGAGTCTGAAAAAGCGCGAATCGTCTCTCACCAAACTTTTACTAACACGAGATTAGCAAAAGGAGCCCAAAGGGTGCCGCGCTTGGTTCTGAAATGGTCTTTTCTAGTCTCGTTGTACGTGGTGTACGTCACCGCGTTCTTGGCGAGCGGAAATTCCGACAACTTTGTGCGACCGTGTGTATGCAAAACAAGTTTGAGCCAACATCTGTCTGAAAAAATCCATGGATTTTGTTGGCGGAATGTCCGATTAATGTCCAATCGTGTGTACGGGGCATTAGAGTTAATATGGGAAAAACTTTTCTCCTTTACACTGATTCTTTATCACCAATCCTTGTTTCACTAAAAACCCCAAATTTTCAAAAAACTTTTGTCATTGGGACAAAAAGTGAGGTGAAATCTTCTGAAGAGGAGCACAGACAGCAAAACAAATGTCACAGGGGTGATAACCCTTCCCTATGTTTTCCAAAAAGCTTAAAATAGATTTTTTGGCTGGAGCTAAATACGTTAAAAATGTACCAGTTCAAAATTACAAATAGATTCTACTTAACAACAAACCTACAGTCCCTGTCTTGTTTGCACCGCCTGTATACTGCTGTTCATAGTATATAGGGCCTGGGGGCCCCACACCTTTCTTTTTTTAATTTGGGTGCGGGGTTCCCCTTAATATCCATACAAGACCCAAAGGGCCTGGTAATGGACTGGGGGGGTACCCATGCCGTTTGTCTCACTGATTTTCATCCATATTGCCAGGACCCAACATTACATTAAAGCTACAAGCAGTTTTAAATGACTTTTATTCCTTTAAAAATTACATTTTGTGCAGGGACTGTTCTAAGCATGGGAAACATGCGCCACTTTACAGGCATACAATAGACACCCCCCAGGTACGATATTTAAAGGAATATTTCACTTTTTTTTTTTACTTTAAGCATCATTAAAATCACTGCTCCCGAAAAAACTGCCATTTTTAAAACTTTTTTTTTGCATTGATACATGTCCCCTGGGGCAGGACCCGGGTCCCCAAACCTTTTTTAGGACAATACCATGCAAATTAGCCTTTAAAATGAGTACTTTTGATTTTGAACGTTCGAGTCCCATAGACGTCAATGGGGTTCTAACGTTCGTGCAAATTTTTGGTCCGTTCGCAGGTTCTGGTGCGAACCGAATGAGGGGGGTGTTCAGCTCATCCCTACTGGCAAATATAAAAAGCTGCTAGCAACAAAAACAGTCCGATATACTGTACAATCAAACATAAAAACTAATATTTGCAGTGCTAATAATATTCATTAAGTGTATGCAAAAGTGACCCAAAACAAAAAATGTGACTAAAAAGTCCAATTATAATACATATAGTAGTAACAATTAGGGATGAGCCCGATGCTCGAACATCAGGTGTTCACCGAACAGCGAACATTATGCGGTGTTGGCGGCAAATTCGAAAACCGCAGAACACCGTTAAAGTCTATGGGACACTAACATGAAAAACCAAAAGTGCTCATTTTAAAGGCTTATATGCTATTGTCATAAAAGGTGTATGGGGACCCAGGTCCTGCCCCAGGGGACATGTATCAATGCAAAAATAAGTTTTTTCAGGAGCAGTGATTTTAATAATGCTTAAAGTGAAACAATAAAAATTAAATATTCCTTTAAATATGATGCCTGGGGGGTGTCCTTAGTATGCCTGTAAAGTATCACATTTTTCCCGTGTTTAGAACAATACCGCAGCAAAATGACATTTCAAAAGTTGGCAGCACAGTGGTGTAGTGGTTAGCACTTTCACTTAGCAGCAAAAGGGTCGCTGGTTCAAATCCCGACCACGACACCATCTGCCTGGAGTTTACATGCTCTCCCTGTGCCTGCGTGGGTTTCCTCTGGGAACTCTGGTTTCCTCCCACACTCTAAAGACATGCTGGTTAGTTAATTGGATCCTGTAGAAATTGGCCCTAGTATATGTATGAATGTGTGTTAGGGACCTTAGATTGTAAGCTCCTTGAGGGTAGGGACTGATGTGAATGTACAATGTATATGTAAAGCATTCATAAAATTGACAGCGCTATACAAGTAACTGAAATAAATTAAAGAAAAATAGTCATTTAAAATTGCTCACGGCTGTAATGAATTGTCGGATCCAGGCAATACAGATAAAAATCATTGAAAAAAACAGCATGGGTCCCCCCCAGTTCATTACCAGGCCCTTTGGGTCTGTTATGAATATGAAGGGGAACCTCTCACCAAAATAAAAAAAAATTGTGGGGGCCTGCCCAAAATCCATACCAGACCCTTTAGGTCTGGTATGGATATTAAGGGGAACCCTGCACCAATTTTTTTTTTAAATGTCCCTTCAGGTCTGGTATGGATTTTAAGGAGAACCCTGTGCCAAAATTAAAAGAAAAATGGTGTAGGGGTCCCCCCAAAATCCATACAAGACCCTTATCTGAGCTCACAACCTGGCAGGCCACAGGAAAAGGAGGGGGAACGAGAGAGCACCCCCCCTCCTGAAACATACCAGGCCACATGCCCTTAACATGAGTCGCCCCCAAAGCACCTTGTCCCTAGGTTGATGGGGAAAAGGGCCTCATCCCCACAACCCTTGACCGGTGATTGTGGGGGTCTGTGGGCAGAGGGCTTATCAGAATCTTTAACAAGGGGACCCCCAGATCCCACCCCCCCACCCTATGTGAATGGGTATCGGGTGTACCCCCACTCATTCACCAAAAAAGTGTCAAAGTGTTAAAAATGACAAGAGACAGCTTGGGACAAGTCCTTTATTAAAAAATAAAAACTGTCCCACGATGTCCATTCATCTTCGATCACAGCGCCGAAGGACTGAGAAAAAAATACGCAACAACTCCGCCTCTATTGGAGGCTCCTGCCAACTGAATACTTTTCACAATGACAGCTGTTATATAGCTGAGGGCCAGGCCACCTGGTGACATAAACGGGTGACCCCACCCCCTTCTGACATCACGTGACATCCAGTATATCGAGACAGGATACTAATTTCAGGTGCATATGACTCTGTAATAGAGTCTGCTGGTTTTGGTAAGGGTCCATCTTTAACATTGGTGGTGGACCATGTGGGGAATCTGGAATTCTAGTAAAATCATATCCTTGTCATATGGTGGAGTACACATTACCTTACTGGGATTATTGTTACTACTATACGTATTATTATTGCACTTTTTGGTCACATTTTTTGATTTGGCTCACTTTTGCACACACTTAAAGAATATTATTAGTGCTGCAAATATTAGTTTTTATTTTTTAGGTAAGTATTATTTATTTTATTTAACAATCCCGCTCTTCTCTTTTAAAACAAAAGAAGTTGTCAAATAAATCTGATTTCTTTTTATGAGGAGGTAAGTAAAACATTGGACAGAGGGGTGGCTGTGGATGTGGTATACTTGGTTTTTGCAAAAGTACGGCTAATGTGTAAAGTAAAGTCTACAGGCATGGAAATATCAGTTTTTAAATGGATAGAAAACGGGCTAAAAGACAGAATTTAGAGAGTAGTGGTTAATGATTCTTACCCTGAATGGTCTAAGGTTATCAGTGGTGTACCCCAAGGTTCAGTGTTGGGACCTGTACTTTTTAATAACTTTATAAATTATATAGGGTCTGGGATTAAAGTAACATTTCAGTCTTTGCAGATGACACCAAGCTATGCAGTGGAATAACGTCCTTACAGGATGTCTCCAATTTACAGGCTGACCTCAATGCACTGTCTATTTGGGCAACTATGTGGCAGATGAGGTTTAATGTGGATAAATGTAAAGTTATGCACTTGGGGGCTAAGAATATGCATGCATCATACATACTAGAGGAGTACAACTGGGGGGATCCATAGTGGAGAAGGATCTGGGGGTTTTGGTAGATCATAAGCTCAATAATAACATGCAATGCCTAGCTGCGGTTTCCAAAGCAAGCAAAGTCCTTATTAAGAGAAGTATGGACTCCAGAGAGAGAGATATAATTTTGCCCCTGTACAAATCATTAGTAAGACCTCATCTGGAATATGCAGTTCAGTTCAGTTTTGGGCACCAGTTCTCAAAAAGGATATCGGGGAACTAGAGAAAGTGCAGAGAAGGGCAACTAAGCATGGAGGAACTCAGCTATGAGGAAAGATTAGAGGAACTGAATTTATTCTCTCTTGAGAAGAGGAGATTAAGGGGGATATGATCAACATGTACAAATATATAAGGGGTCCATATAGTGAACTTGGTGTTGAGTTATTCACTTTATGGTTAACACAGAGGAAAGGGGGCACGCTTTATGCCTAGAGGAATAGAGATTTATTCTATTTATTTAATACGGAAAGGTTTCTTCACAGTAAGAGCTGTGAAAATGTGGAATAGAATCCCTCCAGAGGTGGTTCTGGCCAGCTCAGTAGATTGCTTTAAGATAGGCCTGGATTCTTTCCTAAATGTACATAATATAACTAGGTACTAACATTTATAGGTAAAGTTGATCCAGGGAAAATCCGATTGCCTCTCGGGGATCAGAAAGGATTTTTTTCCACTGCTGTAGTAAATTGGATCATGCTTTGCTGGGGTTTCTCTCTTACCTCTAGATCAACTGTGGGTATAGGATTAAGTATATGGGATTGAATGATATTATTTATTTATTTATTTATTTATTTATTTATTTATGGCTGAACTAGATTGACTTGTGTCTTTTTTCACCCTGACTAACTATGTGACTATGTAACTATGTAAAAGTGAAGGTCACCAGGTAGTACTTTGGCAACACTGACTACAGTCTTGAAAACAATGCTAAATACTAGAGACGAGCTGAACTGTCCTTGGTTCAGCGAATTTCAGAGAAGTTCAGATTCTGAACCAGAACACCCCTGAAATCAATGGTCTACAAATCTGTCAAATTAAAAATGTCCTAATAGGTAAGGGGGTGTCAAAAATAGCATGGCAGGGGGAGATTCCTGCTCTGGGCAACATATACCAAGGCAAAAAAAATATCAATTTGCCGGGAGCAGTGATTTTAAATGTTTAAAGTGAAACAAGAAATGCCTAATTCCTTTAACCACTTCTAGTTCGGGCCAATTCTGATATTCCTTTCCTACATCATTTTTTTGCGAGAATACTAAATAATATACTCAAACATTATATATTTTTTTAAGGCAAAGGCCACAGAGAATAAAATGGTGGGTGTTGCATATTTTTATGTCACGCGGTATTTGCGTAGCAGTCATTCAAACACAAATGTTTTGTAAAATATACGCTTTAATGAATTTTAATGCACAAAAACACAATATAATACCCAATATTTTGGTAAAATATAAACATGATGTTACAACGAGTAAATAGATACAAAACACGTCACGCTTTATACAGTGCCTTGAAAAAGTATTCATACTCCTTGAAATTTTTCAACACTTTGTCATGTTACAATCAAAAACCTAAATGTATTTTATTGGGATTTCATTTAGACCAACACAAGGTGGCACACAATTGGGAAGTGGAAGGAAAATGATAAATGGTTTTCAACATTTTTTACAAATAAATATGTGAAAAGTGTGGCGTGCATTTCTATTCAGCCCCTCTGAGTCAATACTTTGTAGAAACAGCTTGTGACATCATCACATCGTTTGTAGGAAGTACACAATCACCCATGAGGGCAGCAGGTCCGAGGACTTATGGACAATTTTGTGACCCCAGGGTTGGATCTGTATATTTTCAAGTTTATCATCTGTATGCACCAGGGATAGTGCATTTCTAAATGTGAGTGGAATAGTTGCTTGTGTTTGAAATACATTTTGTTTTACAGTATTACACTATGCTAGTTCCTTTTTTACCCTTATGTTCCCACCCTATATGAGAAATCACACTTGCAGGAGTCCACTATTGGGAGCTTAAAGATACTGGATTCAGACCCCAAAGAGGAAGGTAATACTTGGTCCAATTGGGGGCCGCTCTGGGAGGTGAGCGCATAACGTGACTGGTGGAGGGTTCATGTGGTGTTAAGTCACTCATTTGTTATCATTCACCGTTGGATTGTGTGTGGACAGCATTGGTTCACAGAAGAAGGTCACTGGTTGTACATACCACCTTTGTTGTGACCAGGGGCAGACTGACAACTCATGGGGCCCCCGGGCAATAGGAGAAGATTATGGGGTCCCCGGGCAATAGGAGATTATGGGGCCCCCGGGCAATAGGAGAAGATTATGGGGCCCCCGGGCAATAGGAGATTATGGGGCCCCCAGGCAATAGGAGATTATGGGGCCCCCAGGCAATAGATTATGGGGCCACACAGTATACACACACAGACACACAATATACACACACAGTATACACACACAGAATACACATACACACACTGAAAAGGCACCGGAGAGGTGGGGCAGCTATATTCTTGGGATTTTAAAAAAAAAACACAGATTTTTATATACTGTCCCTGGTTTTATTGAGGCTGGCAACCCTGATGGGGCCCCTTAGTGGCATGGGGCCCTCGGGCAGTGCCCGAGGGCCCGAATGGTCAGTCCGCCCCTGGTTGTGACATATTTAAAATAATTTGGTGTCAGTTTACATGATGTTGCCACCACCATGTTTCACGGTGGGAATGGTGTGTTCTGGGTGATGTGCAGTGTCTGTTTTCTGCCACACATAGCGTTTTGCTTTTAGGCCAAAAAGTTAAATTTTGATCTCATCTGACCAGAGCACCTTCTTCCACATATTTTCTGTGTCCCCCACATGGCTTCTCGCAAACTGCAAACAGGACTTCTGTTTCTGGAATTCCGACAGCAAAAGACCGATGGAGTATACACACGGTTGCATTTTCCGACAAAAAGCTCTCATGGGAGTTTTGCTGGCAGAATTCCAGCCAGCAAAAGATTGAGAGCATGCACTCTATTTTTTGGTCGAGTTTCCTATCCGAAAATGCGATCGTCTGTATGCAGTCAAGTACGAGACGGAAGCGTTCGTTCTGGTAAAACGAGCATTCGTAATGGAGATAGCACGTTTGTCACAATGTAAATTTTTGGATCTTTTAATGCAGTGCATTCTTTTGTTCTTTATAATGCTAGAAGAATGAATTAGTTTTGCTGCTGATATTCACACAGAGTTCTCACAAACGTATTTCTTTATTATTTCTCGTGATCTCCTGAATAATCTTTTTTGTTAATAATAATGTTCAGAATTATTTTTTATAGTCATTTTTTTTAATCAAGATCTCCTGTTTTTTTGATTATTTTTAACTGCTTGCTTGCTAGGCACTTAAACCCCCCTCCTGCCCAGACCAATTTTCAGCTTTCAGCGCTGTCACACTTTGAATGACATTTACTTAGTCATGTAATACTGTACCCAAATGAATTTTTTGTCTTTTTTTCATACAAATAGAGCTTTCTTTTGGTGGTATTTGATCACCTCTGGGTTTTTTATTTTTTGCGCTATAAATGAAAAAAGACTGAAAATTTTGAAAAAAAAAACGCATTTTTCTTAGTTTATGTAATAAAATTTTGCAAATTATTAATTTTTCTTCAGTATCTTTGGCCACAATTTATACTGCTACATAATCTTTGGTAGAAATAACCCAAATTAGTGCATATTATTTGGTCTGTGTGAAAGTTAGAGAGTCTACAAGCTGTGGTGCAAATCATAAAAAATGAATTACACCTGAAAGTACAAATACCCCCCAAATGACCCCTTTTTTGAAAATAGACATTCCAAGGTATTTAGTAAGATGCATGGTGAGGTTTTTGATGTTGTCATTTTTTTCCCACAATTCTTTGCAAAATGAAGATTTTTTTTCCACAAAATTGTCATTGTAATAGGTTATTTCTCTCACATGGCATGTGTATACCACAAATGACACCCCAAAATACATTCTGCTACTCCTCCTGAGTATGGCGATACCACATGTGTGGGACTTTTTCACAGCCTGACCACATACAGAGGCCCAATATTGAAATAGCACCATCAGGCGTTCTAGGAGCATAAATTACACATCTCATTTCTCAACCACCTATTACACTTTTGAAGGCCCTGGAGCACCAGCACAATGGAAACGCCCACAAAGTGACCCCATTTTGTAAAGCTAACACCCCAACGTATAATCTATGAGGCATAGTGAGTCTTTTGAACAGTTCATTTTTTTTCCAGAAGTTTTTGGAAAATGTGGAAAAAAAATGAAAACGCATTTTTTTTTTACGCAAAGTTGTGCATTTATAAGATATTTCCAACACATAGCATGTACATAGCAAAAATGACACCCCAAAATACATTCTGCTACTCCTCCTGAGTATGGAAATATCAAATGTGTGAGACTTTTACACAGCCTGGCCACATACAGAGGCCCAATATTGAAATAGCACCATCAGGCGTTCTAGGAGCATAAATTACACATCTCATTTCTCAACCACCTATTACACTTTTGAAGGCCCTGGAGCATCAGGACAATAGAAACACCCACAAAGTGACCCCATTTTGCAAAGCTAACACCCCAACGTATAATCTAAGAGGCATAATGAGTCTTTTGAATGGTTCATTTTTTTCCAGAAGTTTTTGGAAAATGTGGAAAAAAAATGAAAACGCATTTTTTTACGCAAAGTTGTCCATTTATAACATATTTCCAACACATAGCATGTACATAGCAAAAATGACACCCCAAAATACATTATGCTACTCCTCCTGAGTATGGTGATACCACATGTGTGAGACTTTTACACAGCCTGGCCACATACAGAGGCCCAACATGCAAGGAACACTATCAGGTGTTCTAGGGACACATAGCATGCACATACCAAGAATTACACCCCAAAATACATTATGCTGAGCAAAGAGTAAACAAAAGATTACCTGTGTTTGTAGTAGCACAGTTATACACAGGAGGATAGCACTGGTCCAGGCAGCAGGCAGGGACTTGGTCAGCAAAAGCGAATGCAATTTTCCAGGCAACAGGCAGGAATGCTGTCCATAGTCAGTACAGGCAGCAGGCAGGGATACTGTCCATATACAGTCCAGGGTCAGTGCAGGCAGAGATTGTCAGCAGTGCCAATATATTGGTCCTGGTAGTAGGCAGGTTCATGTGGTGTAGTAAGTTCATGCAACAGGCAGAGGCATGATAGCATGAGTCCTACAGGCAGCAGGCAGAAGTAGGGCCTCCTTCAGGACAGAATGGGGACAGGGGTAGAGGTTTCTCCCACCCAAATCCCTTTGAAGCCTCCGAGTCTCCAGACCCTAATTCAGGAATGAGAAAACAAATGAAATCGTTTTCTTCATCCAGAAAAACAATTCTGGAGCCCCTCACATATGTGAGACCCCTGTGTTCAGTCCAAGAGCAAGAGGCAGGCAAGAGGCATGGTCAAACAGTCCAGGGTCAGTTCCAGATCAGGCAGAGGTATGTACAGAATCAGTAGGCAGAAGCGTGGTCGAATAACAGTCCAGGATCAGTTTCAGATCAGGCAGAGGTATAAACGGAATCAGTAGGCAGAAGCATGGTCGAATAACAAGCCAGGGTCAGTTACAGAGCAAGCACAGGCATAAGGGGTGTGAAGGTAAATGGCAGGAAGTGAGGGTTATGTTTACCATACTTCACTAATAATTTAGTGAAGTATGGTAACAGCGGAAACAGTCAACTATACAGAGGCCTGGTTGGGAAGGACATTGGGGACAATGATAAGTGGTGTCTCTTCTCACTCCTCGTTTGCAGCACACCTGGCATTTTTTCTGACGTTTTTGGCCTGTTGGTCTGGGAGGGATTTTATCGGGAAAGTGGCGTTCAGAGAGACTGCTAATCACATTGGATCTAATGTTTTCTGGTGGGCCATTCGGGTATATAAGGGCAGTGGTGATTTCCTCCTGGTAGCCAAGGAAGGGTTTGGGCCTTTTAGTGGAGTTGCAATAGATTACATAGGTGTTGTATATGGCCAAATTAAACAAATACATTTTGTATAATAAATATATAATATAAATATATAATATAATTAGATTATATAATTATATAATTATATTATATGATAAATAAACTTTTTTATACCACTGGTATGTTCTTCTAGTGGAAAGGTAGGTTGAAGTCGACACCCCCCATGAACATGTTATATTCGTGGATAAATGTTGGCTTTTGAATTGGGCCATTCCTCCTGGTGATCTCAACCAATGTATTGTTGTGGATCGAAGAAAGCATGTAGACATCACTTCTGTCCCTCCACTTCACAGCCAGAATTTCCTCACTCCGTAAGCTCGCCACCTCCCCTCTTTTTAACTTCTTGTTGACGAGGCTTTGAAGAAAGCCCTTCCGGTTCGTCCTTATGGTGCCACATGCTGGAGTGTTCTTTCTGTAAAGGTTTCGGAACAGGGGAAAACTAGAATAAAATTTGTTCACATACAAATGGTAGCCTTTCTCCAGGAGTGGGTTTATGAGTTCTCAAGCAACTTTCCCACTTGATCCAATGTATTCTGAGCAATTAGGAGGATGTAGCTGGGTGTCGTTCCCTTCGTATACCATGAAGGCATAGGTATACCCTGTAGCTCGATCGCACAATTTGTACATCTTCACCCCATAGCGGGCCCTTTTGGTGGGAATAAATTGTTTTAAGCCCAGCCTGCCAGAAAATTTGATAAGGGACTCATCCACACATGTGTTGGTCTGGGGTAAACAAGTGGGGGAAGATTTCAGAAAAATAATTTATTAGCGGCGGAATTTTATAAAGCTTGTCAAAATGTGGATGATTTCGGGGAGGGCACTGGGTATTGTCGTTATAGTGTAGGAATCTCATAATCATGAGATATCTGGTCCTGGGCATTACTGAGGAAAAGATGGACATGTGGTAGATGGGGAGGGTAATACCAATATGAACGTAATTCATTTTTTCTGTTTAGTCCCATACAGAATGTGAGGCCCCAAAAAATTTTAAACTCCTCCACTGTTAGGGCTCTCCACTCGTAGGGACGGGCATAAGAGGACGTTGGGTTACTTGCTATAAATTGTTGTGCATACAGGTTGCACTGGGCCACAATCGATGCAAGCATGTCCTCAGTAAAAATTAAATGGAAAAAGTCTACCGGGGAAAAATGTTCTGTGTCTACCTGGACTCCTGGCTGGGCAGTGAAAGGGGGAACGTTAGCTTCTCCTGAATTAGGAGAAAGCCACAAGGGGTTCTGAAGGGAACAGGGAAGGCTGGCATGGGACCTAACCCTTTGGGACTGAGGTGACACCCCACTGGCATGTGGCCTTTGCAGAGGTACTGCGGTGCTGGTGGATGGCACTGTGGTGCTGGTGGATGACAGCACTGCCTCCTCACCAGTACACCTTCGTCTGGCGGGCGGACTCTCATCCTCCTCCTCTGAGGCTGTCAGTGTACCACTGGTTAGGACAGGCTCGTAGTCCACGTCAGACTCAGAATCTGAAAATGAGGAGGAATCCGAAGCGGAGAGCTCCCCGTTGCTCTCATCGCCCGCAATAATATTGTATGCCTCCTCAGCTGAATATAGTCTTCTAGCCATTGTTAGTGATGACAGAAGGCACTGATGACAAGTGACACTGATGATAGATGGCACTCTTACATGGCACTGATGACACGTGACACTGATGACACTGATAGGTGCCACTGGTGACACTGATAACAGATGGCACATGGCACTGACAGGTGGCACTGATGACAGATGGTACTTACAGGTGGCACTGATGACAGATGGTACTGACAGGTTGCACTGATAGATGGCACTGACAGGTGGCACTGATGACAGGTGGCACTGACAGGTGGCACTGATGGCAGATGGCACTGGAAGATGGGACTGGCAGATGGGATTGGCAGATGGAACTGGCACTGGTAGATGGCAGATGGGACTGGCAGATGGACTGGCAGATGGCACTGGCAGATGGCCTGGCAGATGGCACTGGCAGATGGCACTGGCAGATGGACTGGCAGATGGCACTGATAGGTACTGTGGGCATGGTGTATGTGTTTTTTTATGCACTCACAATTTCACAATGTCACAATCTGAAGCACAGGCCGCTCTCCCTCCTCACACACGGTCTCTGTGTGAGGAGGGAGAGCCGGCAATGAGAGATGATCTCATAAGTTTGCATTTGAGATCATCTCTCATTGGAAGCTGTAGTCGCACTGTAAACTGTGATTGGCCATTTACAGCCATCTGTGACTGGCTGTGTCCAAGTGACACAGCCAGCGCAGAATATCCCTGATGCGTGCCCGTGGGAGCGCGCATCACGGAAGTAAACAGGAGGACGCCCAGGGACGCCCTCCCGGGCAATTGGCGTCCGCGCTGTAGCTATAGCGTGGGCGTGAAGTGGTTAAATTATTCTCTAGTGATCCCCATATGTTTTTTTTATGTGTCAAGTTTCCACAACAACATTATTATCATGTATTTTTAAAGCTCAAGGAGGTTGGTTAGTGTCCCTTGTTAATTTGACATTGTATTTTTGAAATGTGCCTGCCTACTCACAAACAAACTGTCCTTTTTGAAGAAAAAACATAGGCAAGTATTTTCATATAAAAAAATCTACATTTATTCTGGCTCATAACAAAATAAAGAGGAAGGCAACACTGGAGAAACTGCTTGAATTTGCGAAGCCTTTGTACCCCAGGGCACACATCAACTCTTTGTAACTAAAAATTGGGAGCACAATCTGGTCCAGGACCCCCAGAGATCATGAACAGCAGCAGATTACATATATGTCCCGAGGCTGTAGTACTACAACAGCCTGCGTCTTCTATCAGATCAGACTGAACCCATGCCATCACTTTCTTATCTTCCCTGCAGCCTTCCCTCCACGCTTCCCTGCAGCCTTCCCTGCAGCCTTCCTTGCAGCCTTCCTTGGAGGCTGTGGCTCTGGAGGTGGACTTGGCAGGAGGAGGAGGAGGATGGGTGAGCGCACATAAGTGCATGTTCTCACTAATTTGGCCCCTCAACCCCTTCCAAAGGGACTGAAAAAGAAGATTTTCCACATGAAGCGTTGGCCCACCTCCATTTGCTGCAATATTGCAGCTACATAGCAGCCATAGGCCTCTTCAGCATCAGGGGGTGATTTCAGGGCCGCATTAGCATCCTTAATGAGGCCCAGTGCTGCCTCCTCCACATTACTCCCCTTCCTGGCCCTTTTTATTGTAAGGTGGAGGGGAGGCACCTGGGATTGGGTGAGGCTACTGGGTCTGGCCACCTCCTGGCTGACACTTACCCCTGCCTCCTCCTGGCTGACACTTACCCCCGCCTCCTTCTGGCTGACACTTACCCCCGCCTGCTCCTGGCTAACACATTCCAGAGCCTCGTCCTGGCTGAGGTCTTCCTGTGTATGAAAAAGGGACATGTAGTTTTTGGTTCATCAATAACACACAATTTTCAGCTCATGACTGTTGCAAATTGAATGTCAATAAATAGAAAAAACTATCATTCTGAGCCCAGCATTTTTCATTCTTGTCCCAATTATTTTTGGCCCCTACTGTCTATTGATATGTCAAACACTTTTTGTTCAATCAATCATTTGATAGCAATAATAACATCTAGTTAACACCAACAATTTTCGGACAATAAATATGTTCAAAAATACTATATCTGGCTCCAGTTGGACTCCTCAACTTCTTCCAGGATGGAAGGGCCAGGTTGGTCCTCGGAAGCCTGAGCTGGGGTTGAGGGAAGGGTGGATGGAAGTGTAGAAAGTGATTCCCTGGCTTCAATCTGGTCTTCCCGAAACCATATCCTGTTGTAGTACCACAGACTGGGTACATACACATCCTTTGCTGCTGCTCCTGATCTCATGGAAGCCTGGACCTTATTAAGCTCCTTCTTATACATGCTTCTCAAGCTACCAATTTTCTTATCCACAAACTCGATATCTGCGTCGGGGACCTGCGTCTTCACAAAATGCACCAGTTTCTCCAGTGATGCCTTCCTAGCTAGTTTATTTGGATATAAGGGGTTTTTAACCTTCCACAAATTTTTCATATCCCTGTATCTGTCTATGAACTGGCCCATGAATTCAGGGTCTTTGAATTGTTTCATATTTGCTGCAAGACAAAACACAAGACAAAAACACTAATGTCAGGCTAAACTCTCCTAATCTTATCCCAATATAGGCCCCAATCTTGAATCAGTATAGGCCACTGATGTCCCAAGTTAAAATGTTACCTTCGTTATAAAATCCGGCGCTTCCTCCACTCACAGATTGTACATATGACACACGCGTGTTAGCTTTATATACACTGCGCTTGCGTGAAACTCCGCCCGCGTCGCCCGCCCCTGACATTCTAATATTCCCCACCCCTTCTCTTTCAGCGCAGTGGGAGAGGAACATGGCAGAGACACAGCAGGTGTGTGATAATAGCAGTAACGAGGAGGAGGAAAGCCCGGAGCCTGAAATGTCCCGATCCCGCAGGAGATTTAAGGCCTCAAATATGGCCTTTGTAGAGATGGTGGAGATAGTAGACATCTTGAAGAGGGCCGACCATGATTGGAAGTATGGACCATACCTAAACCCAAATGTGAGAAAGGCCAAAATCATGACTAAAGTTGTGAAGAGTCTGCACAGGAATTTTGGGGTATGACGATCCAAGGAGCAATTGAGAAAACGCTGGTTAGACCTGAAATTGAGGGAGCAGGATCAGTACAGAAGGATCAAGAAAGTGCTTCTAAAAAGTAAGTAGTTGTCGTGTGTTCCTATTGTTATTATTATTGCATGCTGCTCCATGTGCTTTTCTTTACTGTTGTACAGTTTAAATGAACTTTCATGTTCATGGGCACAGTAATCGGTCTTAGGAAACATTGTTCATTTGCCAAATAAATACAATGTTTTGGGCAGATACAGGGTTAACTACATTTGGTCATGCTAATTTGTATTAAAAGAAGTTTAGGACATTGTTGTCTAGATGTGTTTGAAACTAGAAAGAATTGCAAACTTGATTCAGTGTAATGTAAGGCGAGGACACTCAGCAGCTGTTTACACATCTGGACTCAGGAACACTAGTGTGGGACACAAGAAGAAACTTTTTAGGGTGTCCCACACAGGTATTTCAGTGGATACTTGGGGTGTCTACATGTGTGAAACTTGTCTGAAAAGGTAAGTATTCCAGCTTTGGTCAGTGAAAAAATCATGTCTTCAGCTTGGAACTCTGCCAAAACAGACAATTGTAGCCCACTTCTAAACAATGTTTCATATTCCTATTTCTGGCCTCAAATATCTGTGTGCTAAGTATACCTTTTGTTTCATTCTCATAGGGGAGAAAAGACTCCGGATGTCTGAGGACACCAGGAAACCCCCACTCCTGAAGAATGGGAACAGAGGACACCACAACCTGAGGATGTGGAGGAAGGAGATTGTCACCACAACAGGTGAGTGTCTGACACCACAGATTCAGGTAATAGATGTATGCCTGCATATTTATAATACATGGTGTGTATTTTTTCTTTTAGGTGATGTGCATGTTGTGAAAGAACAATCTACTCATTTCACGACTGACAGTGCACAAAGGCTAATCAAGGACATAATGTTTTGTAGTCAGGATTTAGACGTCATCAAGCAAAAAACAAATGATATAGAACAAAAACTGAAGAACATGATTGATGATGTACTAGGAAGAATCTAAAGAACACCAAAATGACACCATTTTCAATTTTTTGGTACCAATTTTTTACAATTTTTTTACGCATTTTAAAAGCCACATTTTGAAGATGCACACAGTGTGTCAACATGTGCTATCTGCATCAGGGAATATCAAGGTACACATTTTGTGGGTGCAACCCCTTCCTCGTAACTTAAATAGGTGAGAGGAAGTGGTTGCACCCCCAAAACACGTCCATTGATCCCCCACGATGGAAAATAGCACATGACATGACATTAGGCATGGGATCAGGAGGGAAATCCCCAGTTTGACTTCCAATTTGTGTGCATCTTCAAAATTTGGCTTTTACAGGGGGACATCACCCTATCTGATGAAGGCAATAACAACACAATTTTGACACTATAATGTCTGATATTGCCTTCGGTTTTTCAATGTTGAACTTTGTAAGTTCCTGAGTTGTGTATGTTATGTTTTGAAACATGCCTGTTTATGTACAAAAAAAATATTTTCAAGGTAAAAAATATTTTTAAAAAAATTAACAACTCACATGTGAATGTGCATGGAGTAAAAGGTTTTATACTCAACAATGTGTGGCTTCTTCTGTCAATGCTCAATACCATTTTTGTATTAAGTTGGTGCTTACAGTGACAATGGGTGTTATTTAATAATGGAAAAACCACTTGGCACTACAAGTGCACTAGGAGAACCTAGGAGACAGCTCAAAGAAACACAAGCAGTAAATCAAAATCAAGATTTGATCAGATCAAATTTTTTTTAATATCTAAAATAATTACAAATTTGCTGACATAGCAATGGCCCCCCTACCCGTAAAATAATCTACATATTTTTGACGCACTTCACGGGCACTTTGGGGGGGCAAGCAAGGATGGCCAGTTTCCAGGGCCGTCAGTGTATTTTCTGGAAGTCCGGCCTCAGGCCCAACTGAGGCAACATAATTCGGAGCATTTCTCTTCAAAAAGTTGTGAAGTATGCAGCATGCTAGAACTATGTGGTTAAGTTTGTACTCTGCCATATTTATTGCCGTAAGAAATAGGCAGAACCAGCTGGCCTTTATCCCAAAGGCATTCTCCACAACTCTTCTGGCTCTGGCCAGCCGGTAATTAAAAACCCTCTTCTTCGGGGTGAGGGTCCTCTGGGGGAATGGCCTCATCAGGTAATCACCCAGACCAAATGCTTCATCAGTGATAAAAACAAATGGGAGTCCTTCAACATTTTCTTTCGCAGGTGGCAATCCCAAGCCACCACTCTGGAGATGTCGGTAGAACTCGGTCTGGGCAAAGACTCCACCATCCAACATCCGGCCATTCTTCCCCACATCCACATAGAGAAACTTGTATGTCGCCGACACCACCGTCATCAACACAATACTATGAAACCCCTTATAGTTAAAATAGTATGACCCTGAGTGGGGTGGTGGGATGATGTGAATGTGCTTCCCATCGATTGCCCCTCCGCAGTTGGGAAAGTCCCAACGATGAGCAAATTGGGAAGCCACAGTCTGCCATTCCTGTGACGTTGAAGGAAACTGTGGAGTCAGAAAAGAAAAAAATATATATTAGTACTTTTGCATATAACATTGCAAGCGGATTAGACACAAACATTCTTGCCCAACATCAGTATAACATTTATTTTAAGGAGTATTTAAAGACAAAAATATAAGCTCCACTTATCAGATTCCTCACCCCCTCTGATGGCCCATTGAAACATTTTAGGGAGGGGGTTATAAATGAGTTTGGGACCCCCAAAAAAAGCCTCTTGCACTCTGCCTGCATGTACGTCCTAACTTTGCTGGCGGATATTGTTGTTATGGCAGCAGCTCACTGCCATAACCCTGGTATCCCCGTTTTCATGCGGCGGTCGGCTACAAGATAAAAGTGGTCTCTGCGGCGGATTCGCTCCCCTCCTACCGCGATCCGGTGCCCTCTGCTGCTACCGACGGCTATGATCGCGTCTGTCCTCTAACTGTGCCTGGAGATGAGTGAGGGGAAGATGGCGCTCACTCGTCTCCATTACACTGCAGGGCGGAAGCAACGTCAAAACATCACTTCCACCCATACGTCTTAAAGGCATATTTTTTCAATGTTATTTTTTTAAATGACACTTTTTTTTTATTGCATTTTAGTGTAAATATGAGATCTGAGGTCTTTTTGACCCCAGATCTCATATGTAAGAAGACCTGTCATGCTTTTTTCTATTACAAGGGATGTTTACATTCCTAGTAATAGGAATAAAAGTGACACAACTTTTTTTTCAAACAGTGTAAAAATAAATAAAATCATATAAAATAAATAAGGAAAAAAAATGTAAACGCCCCATCACGACAAGCTTGCGCGCAGAAGCGAACGCATACGTGAGTAGTGCCCGCATATGAAAACAGTGGTCAAACCACACGTGTGAGGTATCGCCATGATCAGTAGAACGAGAGCAATAATTCTAGCCCTAGACCTCCTCTGTAACGCAAAACATGCAACCTGTAAAATTTTTAAAACGTCGCCTATGGAGATTTTTGAGGCTAAAAGTTTGACGGTATTCCACGAGCGGGCGCAATTTTGAAGTGTGACATGTTGGGTATCAATTTACTCTGCGTAACATTATCTTTCACAGTATAAAAAAAATTGGGCTAACTTTACTGTGGTCTTATTTTTTTATTCAAAAAAGCAATTATTTTCCAAAAAAAGAGCGCTTGTAAGACCACTGCGCAAATACCGTGTGCAAAAAAGTATTGCAATGACCGCCATTTTATTCTCTAGGGTGTTCGAAAAGAACAATATATAATGTTTGGGGGTTCTAAGTAATTTTCTAGCAATAAAAACAGTTTTAAACATGTAAACACTTAAATTCCAAAACGAGGCTGGTCCTTAAGTGGTTAAGGACAACAATAACATTTGGACACATTTTAGGGGGTTTTTAGGGTAAAGCACAACAATGGAGCTGACAAAATACATTATTAAGTGACTAGGCTAGGTGTATATGGGCCCAGGATAGCATGCTGGGGAGGTTAGTGAAGGCAAATATGCATGAAGGACAAAAAGGAGCATTAAACGCTTACAGCATGCATAATTAGGGAATGATGAAAGAAATACAGTACATTAGCATACATTAAATACATGTGATGTTAAAGGAAAAAACTCACCCTAATATAGTCCTTCTGCAGGACTTGTATGATGGCAAAACAGGACTCTGGTAATGATCCCCAGAGCCTGGGGGGAGATGCCTGTAGAGAACATAAGGTTCTGTAGACTTCTCGCTGTCGCCAAGTACCGCAACGTGGCGACTAGCCTCTGCTCCGGAGTGATGGCTTGCCACATGCAGGTGTCCTGTTTTGTAATATAAGGGGACAGCAAAGCCAACAGACGGTGAAAAAGGGGGTCCCTTACCCAGAGAAAATTCCTGAAATCATCAGAGTTATTTTCCTGGATCTCACGCAGCAAAGGCATATGAGAGAATTGGTCACGCTGGAGCAACCAACTCTTGGTTCATGAACTCCTCCCCACCCTGTTCATGGACTGGGTTTGGGTCAAAGCAAGAACCCCAACACCAAGCCCCCGCACAGCACAAGCTCTATGATGAGCACATACCTGCAACATGGCTTCAAAGCGGTCGGCTGTTCAGAACAAACTAGCAGAACGCACTGAAGAACAGAAAGGCCTTTGAAAAACTAGCTGAAAATCAGAAACAAGCGGACAAGAACGCACTGAAAAACAGATACAAACTGATTACACACACTGAAAACCAGATACAAACCCACAAGCACAAACTGAAGAGCAGTAACGGACTGAAAAGCACGAAAGCTAAAAAGCATGAATCATCTCTCACCAAACTTCTACTAACACGAGTTTAGAAGAAGGAGCCCAAAGGGTGGCGCATTGGGTCCCATCGTACGTGTTGTACATCACCTCGTTATTGATGGTTAGAATTTGGTGTGACACACAGTTACACAGTCTGACTCTATTTACTAATAAGATGACTTCTGAAGGCAATTGGTTCCACTAGATTTTAGCTAGGGGTATCAGAGTAAAGGGGGCTGAATACAAATGCACGCCACACTTTTCAGACATTTGTTTGTAAAAAAATTTGAAAACCATTTATCATTTTCCTTCCACTTTACAATTATGTGCCACTTTGTGTTGGTCTATCAGATAACATTCCAATAAAATACATTTACATTTTTGGTTGTAACATGAAAAAATGTGGAACATTTCAAGGGGTATGAATACTTTTTCAAGGCACTATAATTGCATCTACCCATGGAATGGTGCCAAACTATAGTATCTAAAAAATCCCCATGGGCGACACTTAAAAAGCCTTTACAGGTTACTAGTTTAGGGTTACACAGAAGTTCTGGAGCTAGAATTATTGCTCTAACTCTGACGTTCACTGCAATACCTCACAGGTGTGGGGCAATAGCTGCTCACATATGCATGTGGGACCAGATTGTGTGCTCCCATTTGTGTACGGGTGGATGGGGGCGCTTTCATTTAAAAAAAAAAGAAGCTGGCAATGAAAGAGTATTTGCAGGAAAATTAAAAAGTATTAGTTTTTTTATTTGTAAATGTTATCACATAATACAGCAAGAATGAAAAAAAAATTGTGTAGAGTCCCCAATCAAAATCCATACCAGACCCCTTGAGTCAGATTTTAACCACTCTGATACTGGACACTTTAACCCCCTTTCTAGTCAGGCCAATTTTTAGCGCAGTCACACTTTGAATGCCAATTACTCAGTCAAGCAACACTGTACCCAGGAGTGGGACCATTTGCTCTTTGCCCTTCCTTTTCTGGCTATCCAGACCGCATGCTTGGATACAGTAAGTGTCTAGTATTGATTTTGTGTGGTAGCCCATGTTATTTATGTTTCTTGCACATCATCAATGTTTGTAATAGTGCACCATAACAGCTGATGGCTACCTAATAAGTATTGACACCATCATTTGGTAGATACAGGCAGCTGACCCACACCAGCGTTTTTGGTTGCAAAGCTGAAAACATCTTCCGGGGATTTGAAGCTGTGAACTTGCGCTTGTTTGCTGAACTGCCAGCAGACTGGGTGGGATAGAACTTATGCTCAACCTAAACCTCTCTCATACCTACTTATGAGAAATAAGTTCTTATTTCTCCATGTTTCCATGAAAAATATTGCTTTAATATTTACATCAATTTATAGACTTCTATGAGCGATGTCTTTTCACCCCTTTATCATATTTTTATCTAAGAGGTCAATAAACCAACAAATTCAGTTTTGCTGATAACTACCAACCTCTAAAGATTTATTGACAGTAACATTGATTTGCTAAAAGAGTATAAGCTGTTCACTTAGCTTAGTAATTAAGGTGAAGCTGCACTCACTTTAAATACCCAGTCACGAGAAAAAAAAAACAGGACTTTTGGTAACACATGTGAAGATGAGCACATCTTCACTTCATTCACTATGACAAGTGAACATGTACTAGGCAAAGTGTACAGTACATACTCTGTACAATATATTTTTCAAAACTGATAATTTGTGCCATTCTTACAAACCACTAATTTTCAGTGGAGGAATGGTGAAGAAGGAACTTACTTCAAGGTGGTATAACAGTTTTATAACTGCTTTAATAAGGTCAATAGGCCAAGGTTCAACTAAATGAACCAACATTCATCTTATTTTCAGTCATTTTATTCTCAACTTTTTTTTTACTTTTAATAAGCTTTCATTTATAAAAAATCTGATGTAAAGGTGTTGGCACTAAAAAACATGCAAAATGAATGTGAACAATATTAAGAAAAAGCATATGGTGATTGAAAAAGCAAATAAATATATAAATTCCAAAGTGACAATCCCAACACCATAAATAAATGAAATCTTCTGGTTTGATGTTCCTTCAAATAAAAGCTTTGCCATGAGTGCTCATGAGGTAGATGGCAACTCACCAAAGGTGTCTGACCACTTTTTACAGTACGTCAAAATGTGCTTAGGTTGAATGGACCAGAGGAATCCTAGGTATACATATCTCCACTGAGTAAACCCCTCCAGGTGGCGGCTGGGGATAAGGTAACAGACTCCACCAAGGACACACAAAAAGATCTTTTATGGTGTAGTGAGTTTTAATAAAAAATGTTTAAAAAGGTAACAAAAGATTTTGCAATCACATGTGACTGTGCTATGCCCAGCACTATGGTGTTTACAGCATGTGCTGGTGGATATATCAGAATCGCGGCAGCGTGCATTCCGCGCCTCATTCTGGATGTACCAAAAGGAAGTCACATAGAGGACCTGGAAGTGACGACGATCAGTCTGCTCCCCTAGGAAGTTCTATCCCCCCACAGTTAGAAACACTCCCTGGGTAACACATTTAACCCCTTGATCGCCCTCTAGTGTTAACTCCTTCCTGCCGCAATGTCGCAGTCCCGATAAAAAACGCAGATCGCTACAATTACTAGTAAAAAAAAAATAATAATAAAAATGCCATAAATATATCCCCTATTTTGTAGACGCTATAACTTTTGCTCAAACCAATAAATATACACTTATTGCGATTTTTTTTACCAAAAATATGTAGATTAGATATCAGCCTAAACTAAGGAAGACTTTTTTTTTGGGATATTTATTCCTTCTTCTTTTAATATTAGTATCTCTAGTCGTCCTACATGCTAGACGGGTCCCACATGCAAAAAAACCTGTCAAAAGGGGCATAACCAATCCTGATCTCTTATTATTATTAGGGGGGCCAACATATGCCTTATGCCCTGTACACATGGTCGGATTTTCAGATGGAAAATGTGCGATCGGAGCTTGTTGTCGGAAATTCCGACCGTGTGTGGGCTCCATCGGACTTTTTCCATCGGATTTTCCGACACACAAAGACTCCGACTCGTCAATTCCGACCGTGTGTGGATAATTCCGACCCACAAAGTGCCACGCATGCTCAGAATAAATTCTGAGATGGAACTGCTCGGTCTGGTAAAATTAGCACTTTCATCACGCTGCAATGTTTTAAATTGTTTAATGCAGCGCACTCTCTTCTTCTTTATAATGCAAGAAGAATGAAGTAGTTTGGCTGCTCATATTCACACAGACTTCTCACAAACTTTTTTTCTTTATTATTTATCGTGATTTCATTAATATAATATTTTTATTTGTCACATCTGCCTAAAAAATAATCTTTTTGGGATGTTTTTAAATTTTTTTTTGAGTTTTTTAAAGCCGGAACTTGTGTTTTTTTTTTTATTTTATTTTTTTTACTCCAGAATATTTTTGGGTGTGTTTTGTGTGTCAAGTTACCACAACACCATTATTATCTTGTATTATTTAATCTCAAGGAGATTGCTTGGTGTTGGTGTCCTTTGTTAATTTCACATTGTATTTTTGAAATGTACCTGCCTCCTCACAAACAAACTGTCCTTTTTGAAGGAAAACAAACATAGGCGAGTATAATTGAAAAAAAAATTCCTTTATTAAGGGCTCATAACCAAACAAAGAGGGAGGCAACGCTGGATAAACAGCAGAAATTGGTGAATCCTTTGGTCCCCAGGGCACACATTACTTATTTTACAGCAAAATTGGTGGCCTGAGGAGTCCTTATCTAAGGGAATACAATCTGATCCAGAAGTCCAAGGGATCATGAACAGCAGCAGATGACATGTATGTTCCCAGGCTGTGGTCATGCAAGAGCCTGCATCTTTTGCCAGACCAGACTGAGCCCAGGCCATCACTCTCTGGTCTTCCTTACACGCTTCCTTCCCGGCTGTGGCTCTGGTGTTGGAGGTGTGGCAGGAGGAGGAGTAGGACCTGGAGGAGGAGGAGGAAGACCTTGAGGAGGAGGAGGAGGACCTTGAGGAGGAGGAGGAGGACCATGGATGAGCTCACAAATGTGGCTTTGGCATGTGAGTTGGCCCCTCAACCCCTTATTTAGAGCTTCTAAAATGAAAAACTCACATAAGAGGCGTTGGCCCTCCTCCATTTGCAGCATTTTGCATGCTGTTAGGTCAGCAAAATCCTCTTCAACACTGTGGGGTGTTCTGAGGGCCTCAGTAGCCTTCCAAAATAGGCCAATTGCAGCCTCCTCCAGGTTACTCCTCTTCCTGCCACTTTTTCTTTGAAGGCGGAGGGGAGGGACCTGGGTATCGGGCAGCCTACTTGGCCCGGCCACCTCCTGGCTGAGACTTTCCTGTGTATGAAAAAGGGACATCGTTTTAGTTTTTGGTTTATCAATCACAATCATAAATTAGTACTCCAAACTAACATATATTTAACATCATTAATTTGACCAACAGAAATATTTAGAAGAATGCTATACCTGGCTCAAGCTGGGCTCCTCCACATATTGCTGCCTGGAAGGCCCAGGTTGGATGTCAGAAGCCTCAGCTGAGGGGGAAGGAAGCGTGGAAGGAAGATTGGAGAGTGATGGCCTGGGTTCAGTCTGTTCTGCCAGAAAATGCAGTCTGTCTTAGTACCACAGCCTTGGGACATAAATGTCATCTACTGCAGCTCCTGATCTCAGGGAATACTGGACCTTCTTGTGCTCCCTTAGATAAGTGCTCCTCATGCCACCAATTAGGGCCTTTAAATAGGTGATGTCTGCCGTGGGGATCACTGGCTTCACAATTTCCAGCAATTTATCCAGCGCTGCTTGCCTCTTTGTTTGGTTCTTATAATGTGGGTGGTTTGCCTGCCACAGACAGGGTAGCTCCCTGAACATATCAGTGAATATGGGGATAAAGTCCTGATCCTTCAATATGTCCATTTTCTCTGCAAGACACAACACAAGACAAACCCTAATGTCAGGCTAAACTCTCCTAATCTTGTCCCAATATAGGCCTCAATCTCTAAGCAGTATAGGCACAAGTTTAAATGTTACCTTCGTTATCACGATCAGCGCTTTCGATACTCCTTCCTCCGCTCCGATCGTACGTACTGCGCACGCGTGTTACGCTTTATATACACTGCGCATGCGTGAAACTCCGCCCGCCCCTGACGTTCTTTCTAGTCTATTCCCCGCCCCTTCTCGTTCGGCGCAGTGGAGAAGAGCACATGGCGGAGACACAACAGGTGCGTGCTAATTACACCAACGAGGAGGAGGAGGAAAGCCCGGAGCCTGAAACGTCACAATCCCGGAGGAGAAGATTTAGGGCATCAAATATGTCCTTTGTGGAGATGTTGGAGATGGTCGACATATAGAAAAGGGATGACTATGATGGGAAGTATGGACCTTACCCCAACCCCAATGTCAGAAAGACCAAGATCATGACTAAAGTTGTGAAGAGTCTGCACAGGAATTTTGGGGTACGTCGATACAGGGATCAACTGAGGAAGCGGTGGTCGGACCTCAATTTAAGGGAGCACGATCAGTATAGAAGGATCAAGAGAGTGCTGCAAAAAAGGAAGCTGTTGTCCTGTCTTCCTATTCTTTATTTTTATTACGTTCATGCTGCTCCATGTGCTTTTCTTTATACTGTTGTACAGTTTAAAATGGCAACTTTCATGTTCATGGACACATTATTCGTTCGTAGGAAACATTGATCGTTCGGCCTATAAAACACCATGTTTGGTCCAGATGCAGTTCTATACATATTTTCTGGCCTACTTCTCTTAAAATAATTTTGCTTTCTAGATGGGTTTGTAACTAGAATGACTTGCAAACTTTATTCTGTGTAAGGAGAGGACACTCAGCAGCTGTTTACACATCTGGACGCTGGAGCACTAGTGTGGGACACCAGAACACCCTTTTTATTAGGGGGTCCCACACAGGTGCTCCAGTGGATACTATAGGGGTGTCTCCATCTGTGAAGCTTGTACAAAACAGGTAAGTATTCAAGCTTGACAAAGGACAAAAATATTTCTTCATCTTGGAACTCTGCCAAAATAGACAATTGTACCCCACTTCCAAGCAAAGTTTATATTCCTATTTCTGTCATCAAATATCTGGGTGCTAATTATACCTATATTTTTTACATTGGGGAGAAAAGACTCGAAGGACACCACTCAGCAGAGGAGACAACAGACCCCCCACCTCATGAAGAAGGGGAAATGCCAAAAAGCCAAGCAGAGGAGGAGGAGGGAGACGTTGTGGAAATAGTCACAACAAAAGGTGAGTGTCTGCGACCACAGGCTCGGGTAAGAGATGGATGCTGGCATATTTATAATACATGTTTTTTTTGTTTTTTTTAAATATTTTTTGGGGATCGTGATGTTGTGGATGAAGGTCATTTCACCAGTGAAAGTGCCCAGATCCTGATCAGGGAGATGATGGGGTGTAATAGGGACTTGGAAAACATCAAGCAAAACATCAATAATGTTCAAAACAAAATGAAGAACATCATTGATGTTTTAGGGAGTTTAAAACCCCTCGAAATCCCAAATTATTTCTGGTTTTTGCTCCTGATAATTTTTGGTCCTTTTTTTTGACATATTCTCGAAAAGGCTAGTTTTGAAGATGCATACAGTGTGTCAACGTGTGCTATCTGCCATCACAGGAAATCAATGTATGCGTTTTGGGGGTGCAACCCCTTCCTCAATAATAAAGTAGCTGAGAGGAAGGGGTTGCACCCCCAAAAAAACACGTCCCTTGATCCCCCATGATGGCAGCTAGCACATGTTGACATTCGGCAATTTGTGTGCATCTTCAAAATTTGGCTTTTCCAGGGGTGACTTCACCCCATCTGAACGCAATATCAAACACAGTTTATAAATACTCATGTCTGATATTGCCTTCAATTTCTACAAAAGTTAAGCTTTGTAGGTTCCAGATTTGTGTATTTCCTGTTGGTTTTAAACATTCCTGTTTTACCTTAAAAGGACATTTCTACTTTTAATAATGTGACCTAAAAATATTTTAGACAACAAACATGTTGGTTTGTTTTAAAAACCTTTTATAAATGCACATGTGATTGTGCTTGTATTCAAAAGATTGATAATCAACAATGTGTGGCTTCTTCTTTCAATGGTCAAAAAGTTTTTTGTGGTAAAATTGGTGTTTTCTGTGACAATGGGGGTTATTTCCTAAGGGCAAATCCACTTTGCACTACAAGTGCCGTTTCTGTGCAGTCTCAAGTGCACTTGTAGTGCAAAGTGTCTTTGCCTTTAGTAAATAACACCCAACAGTGCTTTCAAATATTACACAATCACGCCATTTTCAGGACTGCCCAAATTTCAGTCATGGTCAGCTAAAAGAAACACAAGCAGTAAATGTAAGCAAATATTTTTTCAGTTTAAAATATTTTTTTATTTAAAAAATGTCTCAGAAATTGTCTGGCATATTGATGGCCCCCCTACCCGCAAAGTATTCCATGTATCTTAGACGGACCTTGCGGGCACTCAGGGGGGGCAAGCCAGGACGGCCAGCTTCAAGCGTCGTCAGGGTTGGTTCATTGAGAGTAATTCCGGCTTCAGGCCCAACTGAGCCAGCATAGTTCACAGAATTTCTCCTTAAAAAGTTGAGGAGAACACAGCAAGCCAGGATGATGTGATTGAGTTTATACTATGCCATGTGTATCAGTGTAAGAAATAGGCGGAAACGGCTGGCCATTATTCCAAACGTGTTCTCTACCACTCTTCTGGCTCTGGCCAGCCGGTAATTAAAAACCCTCTGGTCCGGGGTGAGGGTCATCATAGGGAATGGCCGCATAAGATGGTCCCCCAGCGCAAATGCTTCATCCGCAATGAAGACGAATGGGAGTCCTTCCGCATTGTCTTCTGGAGGTGGCAAGTCCTAGCTGCCATTCTGGAGATGCCTGTAGAACTCCGTGTGGGTGATGACTCCACCATCTGACATCCGGCCATTCTTCCCCACACCCACATACAGGAACTCGTAAGTAGCCGACACCACCGCCAACATCACAATACTATTAATCCCTTTGTAGTTGTAATAGTAGGACCCCGAGTTGGGTGGTGGGATGATGTGGACGTGTTTCCCATCAATTGCCCCTCCACAGTTAGGAAAGTCCCACCGCTGGGCAAAGTGGGAGGCCACAGTCTGCCATTCCTGTGGGTTGGATGGAAACTGTGGAGTCAAACAAGAAAAAAATAATAATTTTGCATATAAACATGGAAAGCAGATTAGACACAAACATTATTGGCCAACATCAGTATAACATTTATTTTAGGGAGTATTTAAAGACAAAGGTAAAAGGTCCACCTATCAGATCCCCCCCCCCTCCCTCAAAAGCATTTAAAAAAATGTATGGGGGGAGATGTTTTGGACAGGTAACCCTCTCCACTTCATTGAGAAATGAATGGCTAAATAATGTGTATTACTTTGGCCAGCCCCTCCTTACTTTACACTATTGGCAGCCCACTGGACAGGTAAGAAGTGTCACAATGCAAAAAGATAAATACACACTGTACACATTTTAGCACATTTTTCTATTCTGCTATTACCTATCAAGATAATAATAGGATACAAAAACTTTAAACAGTACCATTTGAAAGTATTAAGGCAGGCCCTTGCACTACATGCTTTGGGAAATTCATCCATAAATCTGACCACAAAAGAGGTGGGTATAGTGTGTATGGGTTTGGCAAAGTCAGCAGATAGAGGATTGGTATCAGCTGAATTAGCAGCTGGGGGGAGGGAGGGTTGCAAATGGTTTTGGGACCCCCCAAAAAAAGCCTCTGGCACTCTGCCTGAATTTCAAGCACACGGCACAATTTTCAACATTTTAGGGGGTATTTAGGGTAAAGCACTACTATGGAGCTGACAAAATACATTGTTAGTTGAGTAGACAAGGTGGATATAAGGCCAGGAGAGCATGCTGGGGAGGTTAGTGAAGGCAAATATGTATGAAGGACCAAAAAAAATTAACCTAAAATTCCAGCATGCACAAGGACAAAGGGGACATTCACAGCATATTACAATCATTATATACAAAAAAATGTGATGTTAAAGGATAAAAATCTTACCTTCATATACTCCTTCTGCAGGACCTGGATGATGGCAGAACAGGTCTCCGGGATAATGATCCCCAGAGCCTGGGGGGAGATGCCTGTCGAGAACTTAAGGTCCTGCAGGCTTCTCCCCGTCGCCAAGTACTGCAGGGTGGCGACTAGCCTCTGCTCCGGAGTGATGGCTTGCCTCATGCAGGTATCCTGGGGTCAGGATAGGGGGTCAGCAAAGCCAACAAACGGTGAAATACGGGGTCCATCATGCGAAGAAAGTTCCTGAAATCGTCAGGATTATTCTCACGGATCTCACAGAGCAAAGGCATGTGACAGAACGGGTCATGCTGGAGCAACCAATTCTTGGTCCATGAACTCCTCCTCACCCTGTTCATGGACTGGGCTTGTGTCAAAGTAAGGACCCCAACACCAAGCCCCCCCACAGCACAAACTCTACGATGAGTACGTATATGCAACATGGCTAGAAAACGGTCGGCTGCTCAGATCGCAGTAACAGAACGCACTGAAGAACAGCAAGGCCTGTGAAGAGCGACCTGAAAATCAGTAACGAATGAACAAGAACACAATGACAAGTCAATGGTAACTCGCTGCATGCACTGAAGACCAGATACAAACCAAGCACAAACTGAACAGCAGAAATACGATCTGAAAACCACGAGTCTGAAAAAGTGCGAATCGTCTCTCACCAAACTTTTACTAACACGAGATTAGCAAAAGGAGCCCAAAGGGTGCCGCGCTTAGTACTGAACTGACCTTCTATAGTCTTGTCGTACGTGGTGTACGTGACCGCGTTCTTGGTGTTCGGAAATTCCTACAACTTTGTGTGACCGTGTGTATGCAAAACAAGTTTGAGCCAACATCTGTCGGAAAAAATCCATGGATTTTGTTGTCGGAATGTCCGATCAATGTCCGATCGTGTGTACGGGGCATTAGACTTAGGGCTTTCTTATACATGAACTTTGGATTGGAAGGTAACACCCCCAATACCTTGTCTCTCAACAATAAGTCCCAATATTTTCTAAAAATATCTTCTACCTTTTTATTCTGTACATTTTAATCTAATATGACTCTAAATTCATCCTCAACCCCCCCCCCGGATATCATTCAGATGATTTTTATTGATTATCAACTCTTTCCTATCTATACTCTTCACTGCCTCTAACTCTCGCTTAACCACTTCAACCCCGGTAGGTTTTACCCCCTTAATGACCAATGCATTTTTTTGCGATTCTGCACTGCGTCGCTTTAACTGACAATTGCACGATCCTACCCTGTACCCAAACAAAATTGACGTCCTTTTTTTCCCATAAATAGAGCTCTCCTTTGGTGTCATTTGATCACCTTTGCGGTTTTAATTTTTGTGCTAGAAACAGAAAAAGAGCGACAATTTTGAAAAAAAAAACAATATTTTGTATTTTTGCTATAATAAATATCCCACATTTAGTTTTTTTTAAACAAATTTCTTCATTAGTTTAGGCTGATATGTATTCTTCTACATATTTTTGGTAAAAAAAAAAAATCACAAAAAGCGTATATTTATTGGTTTGCGCAAAAATTATAGTGTCTACAAAATAGGGAATAGATTTATGGCATTTTTATTTATTTTTTTTTTTTTTACTTGTAATGGCGATAATCTGCAATTTTTTTCAGGACTGCGACATTGTGGCAGACAGATCGGACACTTTTGACACTTTTCTGGGACCATTGACATCTATACAGTGAACAGAGCTAAAAATAGCCACTGATTACTATGTAAATGTCACTGTCAGGGAAGGGGTTAACACTAGGGGGCGATCAAGGGGTTAACTAAGTGTTTCTAACTGTGGGGGGGATGGGCTTACTGGGACATGACAGACATCAACTGTTCCCGACCACTGGGAACAGTAGATCCCTGTCATGTCACCTGTCATAACAAGGAAATGCCTTGTTTACATAGGTATTTCCCTGGTCTGCCTGTGTTCAAGGCAATCGCGGGCCACCGGTGGATGTCGAGCCTACCCGCAAGTGAGCCTGTGCGAGCCGCCGTACAGCTATGGCGATTCGCGCAGGAGAGCCATTGTGCTACCGTCAAACGACGGCAGCTTGTCTTAAAGCAGTTAATGAACCCCTTTTCATATCCTTTTTGTGTAACTTTCTCTTCAAACTTGGCAGATTGGCCTCATAATCATCCATTGAGGTACAATTTCTTCTTATTGGACAAATTTTCCCTTCAGTATATTTAAAAGCCACGGATGATAATGACAACTGTCAATGGCTATGTACCCATTTCGGTCAGTTGGTTTACAGTAATTTCTCGTATAAATCCTATCTCCATATATGTGTATATATATATATATATATATATATATATATATATATAAATATATATATATATATATATAAATATATATGTGTATATGTATATTTCTAGATCCAAAAATGCCATTTCTTATCATATTTCCATGGCAATAGTGGCAATATTATGTTCTTCTTCTTATTATTTAACCTGCTCATGAATGCGAGGAGGTTTTCCTCCTCACCCCCCCCCCCACCATACCATGAACAGGTCATCAATGTACCTTCTATAACATATCAATTCATTGGGTCTTTTACCAAATACCACATCTGACTCCCAGTGGGCCAAAAACAAAAAGCAAAACAGGCTCCCATGGCCACTCCAGTTCTCTGCAGGAATGATCTATCATCGTACCAAAAAATATTATGCTGGAGCCTAAACTCCAGACAATCTAAGATAAACCTCTGATATTTTTTCTCCAAATTGGACCCTCTAATGCCCATTTGATGGACTCTCTAGCATCTGTATGCTCTATGATAGTATACAGTAAACCAATGTCAGCTGTCACTAAATAGTAAGAATAATGGGCTGGGATAGTCTCCAAAATCTGTAATAGGTGCTTCGTATCCTTGAGATAGGCTTGAGTAGAGGTAACAGCTGTAGGAAGATATCCCAATACTGACCTAATCATGATGATAGGGAATCCACCCCATTCACAATTGGTCTCCCTGGGGGGTTATTCAAATCCTTATGTATTTTGGGCAAAAAGTATATTACTGGGTTACGACATGCTGTGGGATCCAGGTACTCTGCTTCCTTTTTATTAAGAATTCTTCTCTTTACGTCGTTCTTGGTAAGTCTAAACAGTTCATCCTTATGCTGTTTTACTGGGTTTCTAATTAACACCCTATAGTTATTCTGATCCTCTAGTATTCTCTCCATTTCTGTTTTATATTATGTTGTTGTTATAAGCACAATCCCCCTTATCTGCGGGTCTAATCACCACATTTTTCTAAGGAGCGGATTATTTCCTAATATAATTAGGGTCTCTTTCTTTACTTTTAAAGCTTTAAAATCATTGATAACCATGTTTTTAAAAGCTTCCACACATTTATTGTCAGAAGTGGGGGGATTAAAAGTAGATCTATTCTGTAAGTTTGTGCCCTGCATCAGGTAATTTTGAATATTCCTCTCTATGGGGTTGGATATGAAATATTTTTTAATATTAAGGGTCCCAACGTACTTTTGTATACTCACATAGGTGCAAAACATATTTAAATTCTTAACCAGGGCATATTTTAAAACTTTAGCTAACACTTTGACCTTATCTACACCTAAAGGCATCCCACTCATATTATATATCCCTTCACCTATTGCTGCTTTCTTTTTTTGGGCCCTCTTCCCTTCTCTCCTTCCCCAGACAGAGGGGAAGGAGAGGAGGGAAGGAGGTCCCAATCCTGATAATAAGAGATTAGGATTGGTTATGCCACCTTTGACAGGTTTTTATGCATATAGGACCTGTCTAGCATGTAGGACAACTAGAGGTAATAATATTAAAATTAGAAAATAATTTACTGCAACATCAACAGGTAGGGCATATAAAATTAAGGATTTTATTTTGTGTACTTCCAAAGAGGTAGTGTATATGCTGGAGTGCCCTTGTAAGACCCAATATGTAGGTCGTACCTCTAGACCTCTACAGGTCTGAATACGGGAACACATTAACAATATTAAAAAGGGAAAAAAATACCATAGTGTATCAAGACATTTTAGAGAGGTCCATGACGGAAACCCCAAAGGTCTGCAAATTTGGGGATTAGAGAAAGTGAGTGATCATTGGAGGGGGGGTAATCATGTTAGGCATCTTAGTCAGCGTTAAAAATTTTGGATATTTGAAACCAAAGTTTTAGCACCTAGATAACCAAGACTCAACAGGAAAGAAAGCAGTTCTCCCCAGGAGCAGAATAATATTTGATGATGGGTCTGATTATTTCTATTTTGAGGTGAGCAGGTTTTTCACCTTGTGTTGGGAGCACATGCAACACAAGAGGAAGGATTTATCACTGAACACTGTTAGTGGAAGAGTAGCTATAGATGGACATTTGTATATGTGTTTTTGATGAAGAATAATCAGAATTTAGAGGTATAATGAGAAATAGAAATATTACAAATGACATTGTATTAGTTTAATGAATTAATGTATACATAAACCAGTGCTTGTCAATCTCCCTGAGACCAGGTCCTGGTAGAAGCTTTCACAGCCTTCTATGTCCCAAAACATGGCAATGATTCATTGCTGATAAAACGAACAAGTGAAGGCACCCTGAATGAACATCAAAAAGTGATTAGCTGCCCCTTTAAAAAAAGTGTGATGGATAACACTGTTCGAATAATGAAAAAAAATAAATTTTAAAGGTAATGGCGCTTCACTATACTAAGTCATGATTGAAATTCTAAAACTCTAAAACCACTGAAATTGGTGCAATACATGTACAATATATATGAGAAACATGAAAAAAAATCATGACAGAACGCAAATCAATAGTCCAATGTGACTGTGCCCGACACCAATAATAAAGAAGTTCTTCCATGTATGTGTGTTTTCTATTGTTTCACCACAAGTGCTCTAGGGATAGATGACAGCTCACCAGAAATGTTTGACCCCTTATTACAGGGAGTCAAATAGAGCTTTATGAAAACCACTAAGACTCCCACCATACTCCTCCAGCGGTCTCCCAGGTTTAGTTATGGAGATACATACTCCACCAGGGACACAGAGAAGGACTTTATAGTGTAGTATGTTTATGAAAATTGAAAACAAGTTAAAAACAACTTTGTTGCACTTACATATAGCAGTGCCCAGCCCGGCACTTGGGATCTACAGGGTGTGTTGATTAAGTATAATGGTGTAGTTCTGGCGTGCTCCCCACGCCTCGTTCTCAAAGATGGGCCGGGGAAAGCACCACATGGGACCCGGAAGTGACAAATCCCCTTGTGGTAAACCTGTTGCCAACCCCCATTCTAAACCTACCCTACTACATCCAAACTAAAAAAAGTTTTGGCTATAGTTACACTTTAAATCCATAACTTGATACCATAAGAAGCTATGCATTAAAACTGAAGAGAAGAAAATTATCACACAATTGCCCACAGCAACTGATCAGTATTTCTGTTTTCCTAAAACAAACAGTAAATCTTATTGGTTCCTATTAGTAACAACTTTATTTCTCTACTTGATTTCAATTTTCATTTTTAATGTAATGTAAAATCCCTGGAGTGGGCATTTTTGCACACTGTTAGCGTTGGAATCTTACACACATTACATTCATACAAACCAATCAGATTGGATACAAACTTGCAAGAAGCAATTTCAAACTAGGAATCAATGAAAGAAGAATGATTACTGGGGCAGCACTGAGCCTGCCAGACAGCTTCAGGAATAGATAATAAGAATTCAGGTGAAAAATGTGACTGAGAGTTTATACCCCAATCTGGACAACTTCACTTGCACACACAGAACATCCCAGCATTCGATTGCACTCTTCTCTGCCAACCCACCATGTGTGGGGCAGCTGATCTGGTGGCCACAGGAGGCTTCTGTGTATTTAAGGGGCAATTATTTTGTAATCAACAAGTTCTCCTATTCCCCATAAAGTTGTCAGCTGTTAGATGGGACTCTAACTGGATCTTCATTGGAGTGTGACAGGCAGTGTGACAGGCTTGGGCTTGCACAGGCAGACATCAACAGTACCTTCAGTTAACATATGTTCTGTGCTCCTGCCAGATTCTAGAATGAGGACAAAGCTGATAATCTCTAAGCTAGCTCTAGCTGCCACCCTGTACGAGTAGGAAAGCTAGATATTGGTGTGCATCACTTTGCTGAGGTGTCTTGGGCTTTACTCTCATTCCAAGAGCTAGCAGCTTTGCCATCATTTCAGGAGCTTGCAGCTTTTCCCTCATTTCAGGGGCTGGCAGGACAGGGCACTCTTTCCAGGCTGTGGTTTCCTGTCTGCTCTGCTAGAGTCTAGATAATGGAGCAGACAGGAAGTTGTGGCTCAGCAAGAGGGAGGCTGTGGCCACAGAGGGTCATGGCATGGTAGGTGAAAACTAGTTATCTAAAGCAAATAATTGGTAAATTAATGTAGTTCTCTATATATCTAAAGTAGATTGTAATTCCAGAGCAGACACAGACACACTCTCTATGGGCGGTCAGATGTAAACGGACCGCCTGTCTGTTTACACCCAAATTCTAGATAGATGGGGAAGGGATCCATCTGTTCTTAGCAGATTGGATCAGATGTTCATTTACATCCATCTCTTCATAGAGGATAATTGGGGGATTGATCAGGTATGCCTGAAAAACTGACAGACAGGCCGATTGGTCCATAGAGGAGAGCGGGGTCTGTAGCAGTGGATATGATGCAAGGGATGGTTAGAGAGTACAGGCATGCCACTAGAGATAGTCAGATACCGCAGACATGATACGAGAGATGGTTAGAGACTATGGGCATGATATAAGAGATATTCAGAGACTGCAGACATATTGCAGGAGACTGGCAGAGACTGTGAACATAATATAGGAGTTTTTGGAGACATGCTTCAGGAGACAGTAATAGACTTACAGGAGACTGCTAGATAACATTGCAATAACAGGGAAATACATAAATTTGTGTCTGCAGGGACCATGAGAGCGGCCCAAAAAGTTCCAAAATGTCTTGGGATGCAAATTGGGCAACAGGGTTCTAGGAAGCTCTGAGTTGGAGTTTGAACATTTAATTACTTTAAATAATAGTTAACTTTAATAACAAAAAATATTTGTAAAAATATTCAAGAAAGACACTAGACTGTGTAAAAATGGCACATTTAATAATTCCAATAGTTTGTCAGTTCCACTATATTTTACTTACTAAGTATATAAAAGTCCTGCAAAAATGCTGCAGCATGAACTATAATGTTGCACATGGGTTTGACTGCACGTATGGTTTAGAGAAATGGTTAAATCCCTTTCTGTTCTTCATTCTACCCTGATATTTGGAAGAGAACCTGGGATTCTTGAAGGCGCTGAAAGGAAAAATGACTAGCAGCAGCTTGTATTCTGAGGTTTCTCTTGAGCTATTGGAATATTTTGATAGATACCTTGTAGAGCTGGAGTCTATTCTTATAATCTTTAATCTGCCTCAGAGTGCAGTATTCACCCATGTTGTAGTCAGAATATGAATTTACCTCTTACAGCACATTTCATTTTTAATTTTTTCAGGGCTTCTCAAACTATTGGAGTCCTGTGTATTCAAATATATAAAATATTTGAAGCATTATTTTTTCTGATATTTTTAAAGCACATGTAAGCTGTTTATTAATGTTTTTCTTTGTTTTTTGTTTTTTTTTTACTAAAACTCAAGTAATATAAAATTGAATGTTTATTATATATTAGTCCATGCATTTTATATTGATTTATCAGAAATAAAAAATGTATTATACACTTTATACTGAAACTTTATCGTTTATTTATTTAATTCAATATTAGGTCACTTACAAAAGTTTACAAGCTTTTATTTTGTCTGGAGGTATATATTGATGTATGTATTTGAATCACAAATCATCTATAAATTTCAGATACATAATGCAATGGTTTGGTTTGCTTTTTTCTTATTTATCATAGGTAGAGAAAGGCACATTTTATGATACATTATTATATGCTGACAGATGTAAAAGTACAAGCTTGGGTGTTATTGAACAAGCATGGGATGGTCCCTGTCATTTAAATAAAAAGCATACATGTACTCTATGCTGTGCCAAGGCACCAGGGGACGTAAAGCTAATAATAATAATATCCAAAAAAGGAAGACCTATATTTTAAAAACACTGAACTGGAATTCTGAATAAAGGTATCTATTGAATATATATGGTTGCTATGGCCACCACTCTCCAGCCCGACAAGTAGCACTTCTTCAGCAGAAACGAGAGGTGTGAGAAACCATCTCTGCTTTGTGTGGAGGAAAAAAATACACCTGTTCAGAACAGGACTGAATTTCATCATATGTTTCCAGAAATATAACCAGAAATATTTATGGCTTTAGTATGATATAGCTTAAAGGACAAGCAGATAGAAAAAAAAAAGGTTGACATTAATTCCTTACTCATCACTCATCACCCAAAAAAAGTCAGCAGGAGACTATAAAATATTAGGAGCACATTTATACTATTGTGTTTCTGTAATGTATCTGCTTTATAATGAATTAGCGCAATATGAGTAAGTCTGTCACACACAAAGCAGTGCAGTCAGAAACATGCTAAGAGTGGGGTTTTGAACTAAGCTGGCCAATGGATGAATCCCTTTTTTAATTTTAACAACGGATCAAATGAAAAAAGTGACCCAATTCCCCTATCCACACATCCAAGGTGGATGAGGTTATCCTCCCTGCTGCAGCATTGTATTATGACAGTGGAAAAAATTCTGTCTTCAGAATATACAGATTAGCGTTGCAGGCTATATGTGAAATAAACTGATACTGCGCAAAATATCAAAAAATAATCAAATAAATGTGACTAAATAAACAGCAGCTACACAAAAATGTGACGAAAATTCAAATAAGAAAGGTGCAAAAAAATTTAGCACTAGCAAAGTATGTGTACCAATAAAGAGTGCACAAAAAAGTTCAAAAGTCCTACATATTGAAATGAATGAAGATTATCACTTCGCTGTGGATCCTCACCTAATTTCTTTGGACTCATGTTATGAGATTCTATAAACATTTTTCATTCTATATACATTTGTCCATTTCAATATGTTGGACTTTTGAACTTTTTGTGCACTCTTTATTGGTACACATACTTTGCTAGTGCTACATTTTTTTGCACGTTGCAGGCTATAGCCTGATCAAGCATGGAAAATCTGACAGAGCGGTTGTACAGAAGTCAATCAGTAGATCAACTCCTGTACAACCACAGTGCTTATGAATGGATCAGAATTTGGCCGGTTACTGCTGAACTGGTTGAATTTTGACCCATGTATGGTCGTCTTAACTAGATTAGGATAGGTGGGCTTAAAAACACAGGAGTTATGCTTTAATTTCAGAAATCTTGACTGCTTAGTGATCCTCTTTCCGCATCTGTTGTCACAATTTGAAAACAGCGCAGCCGTGCAGGGCTCTGCCCAAATGACCACATCATTCATTCACAGTTTTCTGTGAATGAATAGACTACAAGTACTACCATCCCTTGTGGCAGACAGCTTGTAGTTCTCAATGAACATTGAAGGTGCTGGGGACCGCTCTTGTAGTTCATTGTTTTCTCTGCTCTCAAGTAACTGCTGCCCGAATTGGAGGTTTAGGCAGACAGCAATTCTGAGGGTCTGAGGATGCAATGCCCTGCAGGCTCTTTAGAAAAAGATAGTAAATGCATATTTTTTTACTTGTAAAAAATGCATTTATTATTTTTATTTTAAAAGGTGAACTTACCCTTTAAGTTTGCTAATTAGGAGGCTTAGTTAACTGTTCACAGGTGTGATATAGGTAGCAGTACATTGAAAATGGCTAAAAGTAAAATCTACAAAGTTCATATAAGATGTTAAAAAAGTTATAAAGAATAGAAAAAGGGCATTAAGAAAAATAAAAAAAGGAAGGAAAACTTTATGACGAAGAATAAACAAAAGATGAAGGAAAATCAAGATCGCAAACATTCTAAATGAATGACAGGTTGCAAAAGAGAGTAAGACAATTCCTTAAATTATTATTCTTAAAAGTAGCTGGACTATATCGGTACTGATAGACAACAATGAACAAATTAAATAAAAAGATTTTATTACAAAAAAGGAAATACATAGTATATTTATTAAAATGCAAAACAGAGGCTCGGGATTCCCCAAGGGATATCTGTTGTTACAAGGTATAGAATGGTCTGGTTCTCGACTAGTTTCGCGGTATTACCGCTATACAAGCATAATAAATACAATGATCGCAATGCAGCATGTAAAAAAGAAAAAAATAACCTAAGAAGTAAATACAGGATTGGCTTACCCTACAACTAGGTGAACATGTGCGGCACCCAGCTGCCCAATAAAATCTCCCCCGCGGCGGACAAGGGGGATTGTGCGGAGTTCCCTGAATGAAAAACTTATAGCAATTGAAGGGTCTAGTAAATTAGCTGGTTAAGGGTAAAATAGATTAGCCGTTAGCATAGGAGGGGGGAGGGATAAAGATAGAAAGGAAGGAATGGGAAAAAAAAAGGGAGGAAAAAGGGATGGGATGGGGAGAAGGGAAATAAGGGGAGGAAAAGTTGGAAATGGGGAGGGAAAAAAGGGGAAGGGGAGAGGGACGGGGAAAAAGGGGGAGGGAGAGACAGGGAAAAAGGTGGGGAGGGAGAGGGAAGGAAGGGGGGGAGGAAGGGGGACCTAGGGAAAGAGAGGGAAAAGGGGGGACAGGAGGTGGGGGGGCGTAAGGGGAGGGGAAAGAAAGGACAGATAGAGGTGATCGGGAGAGAGGAGTAAGGGAGGGGGGGAGGGAGGAAAGGAAAGGAGAGGGGAAAGCAAGATAGGACAGACAAGACACAGAAACAGGGAAGGGAAAGGGGGATAAGGTTACCAGCACCCTCGCTAGTAAATAATGAGGCATATGGTATAGCTTACCATGGATGTTAACCAAAAGGTGATAAGGGTACCAAGCCACATGGAGGCTTCTTGATGACGCAGAGGTCGGATGGCCCGTAGGAAGCAGGAACACCACCTGTGTCCACAGAGTGGGGCATCATAGAGGGTACACAGGTGTGGGAGCCCAACAATGTGGGGGGATACCCACAGGGTAACATGGGAGTCTGTCAATGAAATAGTATCAAATATAACATAAGATACAGGATAGTATCCATGAGACGGTATCAATTGTGGATAACGTGGGGTAAAGGATAGTATCAAAGGATAAAAAATGATGAAAAAACTTAGCCATAGATGTCCCCGGTGAGACAATGAAGGCGTCCCTTCCATCCAAGCCCCACGTGTATGGGCCTTCAGTGGAGAGAACCGCACTGCTCACTCAGAGGCCCAAGGGCCCATTAAGTGAGCTCCCCAACCCGGAGACCGCGTCTGACGTCACCGGGTCAGTTTCTCTGCACTGCGCAGATGCACAGCCAGCGCTATTGTGCAAGCGCGTTCAGGACGAGCCCATGGGCGGGGAGCCCTGGGCTCGAACAGAGCAAGCAGCGAACAGGCTTACCCTATAACTAGGTGAACATGTGCGGCACCCAGCTGCCCAATAAAATCTCCCCTGCGGTGGACAAGGGGGATTGTGCGGAGTTCCCTGAATGAATAACATATAGCAATTGAGGGGTCTAGTAAATTAGCTCATTAAGGGTAAAATAGATTAGCTATTAACATCCAGCCACTTTTAGGGTGGGAATGTTATGGGGCCAACATCAGCCACTGTCCCCTTGTTCCCACTCTTCCTTGTTTCTGTATATTCTTAAAAGTATTTTAATAGGAAAAAAAAATCATGTCTGAGCATGTAGGCCCCATTACAAGATAACTCAGAGTTGGTGACTAGGGACAAAGAGAAGGCAATTTTATTGAATACATTCTTTAGCTCTGTGTATAAAAAAAGAAACTTGTAGAGTTGAAGTCTATAAAAGGGATGGTATTGCTACAGCCTCAAACGTAATACAATTTCTAAAATTAACTTGATCAAGAAACTGCGCCTATTTACACTACTGCATTATGGTGACACATGGCAAAGCACATGACATATGCTGCTGCATTGTGGTAACAATAATTTTGAACACAGTGCTAATGCGTACAACATTCCACATTGCCACGTGTTGCATTATAAATTTGGTGGAATGTATGATTTTGGGATGTTTTGGTGCATTGCCCTAACACAATGCATGTTAACAAGCTATATACTATGATAAACATTATTGAATATGCATTAATGCATTACAGTAATATAGATGGCCCTTGAACAAAATGGTGATTCATGAACCTGGACCAGATGGCTTACACCCATGGGTTCTCAAAGAAATCTCTATGTTATTTTGAAGTCATTGTTCCTAATTTTTAGACACTCTTTAAAGTGGATGTAAACCCCAAATTTTTTTTATATATCATACTGTAGAGTATAAGATTTCCTATCATTTGAGCCCAGTCTTGCCACACAGAGTTAATCCATCTCTGAGCAATCCTCTTTTATTGTTCAGTGAGATAATTCTTGACAAACTGAGAAAAACTTTGTCAAATACCCCCCCTTGCTGTGAGTGACAGCCTAAGACACATGCAGTATTTTTTAATTCCCTCCCCCACTCCTTTCTTCAGCAGCTCTGCAAGGATTGGCTGTTCCACACCTCAGCATGATTTGGCATGCTGAAGTCATGTGGTTACTTTCCTGTCTTTTCACTGGATGTTAGAGATCATAGCAGAAGTTCAGTGTTAGAAATACACAGGGGAGTGTAGATGTGGGCGGGGAGTCTACTGACATCACGACTCCACCCACCGAGCTCCAGACAACAGACCCACCCACAGAATATGCAGTTTTTTGGGTCTAATAACAGACAGAGGGGAGACATTTGACAGGTAAAGATACATGCAGGAGGCATGTATATCCTTATAGATAACCCCTATGGCAGTAGTTTAGAAAGGATGACATTGGGTTTAGATCCACTTTAATGACTGCCTTTGTACCAATGGATTGTTGCAAGGAGAATGTGGTGTTTATATTTAAAAAGGAATCAAGGTCTTTACCAAGAGTTGTAAGTTTAACTTCTATAGTCAGAAAGATACATTGGAGTTGGATAAGGGACCACATAAAAGAGCGTTTGCTAGAAAACCATTTTATAGTCAACACTGATTCATAAAAGACCAAATTTGTCAAATTAATCTGCTTTCTTTTTTTTGATGAAGTGAGCAAAAACTTGCAATTGTGTTTGACACAGTTATCCCCTTTCTGACCAGGCTATAGCTAAAATATGGCTATAGCACGGTCATCCAGTTCTGGGAGGGTGCCTATTGTCGTCCTCCTAGAATCTCGTTTCCCTGCGTGCCCTTGCGGCGTGTAACTAGCATGCTATGGTATCGCTGTGTCCGTCAGACACAGCTGATCACAAATTGATGTAAAGGGCCAATCACAGTGGCCCTTTACCATGTGATCAGATGTGTCCGATTCCAGCTCATCACATGTAAACAAATGTCACTGTGATGAAAGAAGAACTGATAACTGGCTATCCTGGGACAGGGGACATTTACACTGATAATCAGGGCACTAATCATCAGTGCCCTGATTATCAGTGCCAATTAGTGCAGCATATCAGTGTCGATTATCAGTGCCTCCCTATCAGTGCAGCATCATCAGTGCCTCCTCATCAGTGCCGCTTATCCAGTGCCCATCAGTGACACCTCATCAGTGCAGAGTTATCAGTGCCCATCAGTGTCCATCAGTGCAGCCTCATCAGTGCATATTAATGAAAAAGAAAAATGACTTATTAGAAAAATGTTATAACAGAAACAAAGAAAAAAAAATTTAAAATGTTTGTTTCCTTTGTTTAGCAAAACATTAAAAAACCTAGTGGTGATTAAATACCACTAAAGAATGCTCTATCTGTCTCAATTTGGGTATAGTGTTACAGCATGACCGCACAATTGTCATTCAAGGTGTGACAGCACTGAAATCTGAAACTGACCTGGGTAGGAAGGGGGTGAAAGTGCCCGGAAGTCAAGTGGTTAAGGTCCATAAGCTTGAAAAATCCAGACTGTAAATGTATAGAAAACTAGTTTAAAGGCCATATTTAGAAAATAGTGAATCATGATTCAATAACTCTGAACGGCTAAAGTTGTTAGTGATGTACCCCAGGGTTCAGCATTGGGACCCTTATTGTTTACCTATTTATAAATAATAGTAAATAAAAGTGCTACTTGTGTGTTTGCAGATGGCAACAAACTATGTAATGAAAGTCCATACAGAATGTATTGAACTGACAAGCAGGTCTAAATGCACTGTTTGATTGGGCAACTTTGTGAAAAATGAGGTTTAATGATGCTAAATATAATGTTATACACCTAGGAGCCAAAAACATGAATGCATCACACATCTAGATGAAGTACATGTTCTGGAAGATCATAGACTTAATAACAGCTTAGAAAACCAATCTGCAGTTTCTAAAATAAGCAAAATGCTCTCTTGTATTAAGAGAGATATAAGGTTGATTTACTAAAGACAAATACAGTGTTCACTTTGCAAGGGAACGTGCCCCAGAGCTTAGTGAATGGGGTGAAGCTTTGCTGACTTTAATCATTCTATCTTGTGCAAGCAAAAATGCCATTTCTTTTTATTTTCCTTGAATGCGATTGGGTATACTTTGAAAAGTTAAACTTTGTTATGTTCATTAATCTCTGGGGAAAACTGTCTTTTAAATGTAACTTACCTTGCAAAGTGAACAGCCTTTAAAAAATCAACCCCATAATCTTGCCCCTGTACAAAGCATTAGTAAGACCTTGTCAGGATTGCGCAGCTCAGTTTTGCATACCAGTTCACAATAAGAATGTTGAGAAACTGGAAATAGTTCAGTGGACAACTTTTCTATCTCGAGAAGAGGTGTTTCGGACGATATGATACCTATGTATAAATACATACATTATCTATATAGCAAACAAACCTATTAATTTTAAGGTCATTACAAAGAACTAAGGACCCTCTTTACATTTGGAGGAAAAGAGGTTTAACCTACCCCTTTAAAAAGGCTTCTTCACTAGAAATAAGTCCTCAGTTAAGTCTGAACACAGGTTCCGACTGAACTTTACTTGATCGGATGTTTGTCCAAACACTGGAATGTTATCTCATTCAGTAGAAAGTGAACATCATATATATAGTAGCAGTTGTACTACTGTACATGGCAGCTTCCTCTGTCAATGCCTGTTAAAGAAGCAGTGGGTAAAAGCACCCACCATATCCTTAGCAGTCAGTGACATCAGATGTTTAACCACTTGAGCACCGGAAGGTTTTTTCCCCTTCATGACCAAGACAATTTTTGCTGTTCAGCACTGTGCTATTTTAACCGGCAATTGAGCAGTTATGCAACACTGTACACAAATTCATTTTATATTATTTTTTCTTTCACACAAATAGAGATTTTTTTTGGGTGGTATTTGATCACCGCTGGGATTTTTTATTTATAAATAAAAATATAGAAAGTTTTGAAAAAAAAACAATGTTTTCTTCTTTCTGTTATAAAACATATCCAATAAAATCAACTATCTTCATAAATTGAGTCCACAATGTATTCTGCTACACGTCCTTGGAAAAAATCCCAATAAGTCTATTATAACTAGTTGCCGACCAGCTGCTGTCGTTATACGGCGACAGATTGGCTCTCCTGCGCAAATTGCCGTAGCTGTATGGCAGCTCGTGCAGGTGCAGTTGTGGGCGCTGCAGGCTGTGGGAGCGTGCCTGTGGGTCAGGCGGACTCAATGTCAATGCCGATCGCCTAGTACAGAGGCAGAATGGGGATCTGCCTTTGTAAACAAGGCAGACCCCCAATCTTACAGGGGACATGTCAGAGATCTTCTTTTCCCAGTGATCGGTAACAGTAATCTCTGTGATGTCCCTGGCAGCCCATCCCCCCCACAGTTAGAACATGCTGAGGTAACTCAGTTAACCCCTTTATTTCCCCACTAGTGTTAACCCCTTCCCTGCCAGTGTTATTTTTTACATTGATCAGTGCATTTTTATAGCATTGATCAATGTAATAATGTCACTGGTCCTCAAAAAGTGTCACATAGGGTCAGATTTAAAATAAATTCCCTACAGCTATCCAACAGTTTGTAGACACAAACCAATCAATATACACCGAAAAATATGTAGAAGAATATATATAGGCCTAAACTGATGAATACATTTTTTTTTGGGTATGTATTCTAGCAAAAATGTTAAAAAAATGTGTTTTTTTTTTTCAAAATTGACGCTCTTTGTTTGTTTTGTAGCGCAAAAGATAAAAAACGCAGAGGTGATCAAATACCACCAAAAGAAAGCTCTATTTGAAAAAAAGCACATCAATTTTCTTTGGGTACAGCGTTGCACGACTGCACAATTGTCAGTTAAAGCGATGCAGTGCCGTATCACAAAAAATGGCCTGGTCATTAAAAGAGAAGTATGTTTTTTTTTTTTGATTCATACTTACCTATATGAATGCAGCATCAGACCAATGCTGCATCTGTTCCCCACTGTCTCTCCGTTTTCACAGATCCCCGAGAGGAAAGCTGCTGATTATCAGTCAGTGTCTCTCCTCTCTGCTTCTCTACGCTCACTGAAGCGCTGAACTCTGGAGGGGTGGGGAGCGCCCGTCTCAGCAGCTCGCTGAGACTGCCATTAATCAAGGCACCTGGTGAATCCAGACTTGGGAAGTCAGGATGACGCGCTGCCTCCACTGATGGCAGTGACGTCAGCGGAGAGCAGACTTCAGACCGCTCTCTGTTGAAAAAGGGTCACAGGAGTTCAAAACGAATTGCACTCCTGTGACCCAGAAGAGAGGCCCAGCCTAAAAAGCTCAGGCTGGACTTCTCTTTTAAGGGGGCAAATTCTTCTGGTCCTTAAGTGGTTAATTGGTGTGTGTGAAAGTTATAGAGTCTACAAACTATGGTATATGTATATTTGAAAACTGATCAATCTTGATGTACTGATGGCCTATCTCATATCTTGAGGTCCTTAAAATGCCAGGACAGTACAAGTAAGCCAAAACTACCCCTTTTTGGAAAGTAGACAGTCTGAGGTATTTAGTAAGGAACATGGTGAGTACAAGTAAGAAGTTGTAATTTTTTGTTACAATTTTTTGGAAAATAAATAAATTAAATAAAATGTTTTTTTCCCACAATTTTTTTTTCCATTTTTTTTATTAAAATTTCATAAAATAAAATACAACAGAACAAAGCTAAATGTTACAGTCACAATAGACAAAATTTGGCTTCAATGTTTTATATAGAGGTAAGAGTGTTACATTCAATTGATGAGCATAGGCTGTACCCTTTATAGGTTTAAATATTAAGCCCTTTCATATTCTCTCATATTTGGTTAGAGGGGCTTACAATAGCCAAAATGGATCAGGGGACAGATATACCTCCTAAATAGGTTCCAAGGACCAGAGTGGGTCATGTGCTTTCCTTTTTCTGTTTTGTCTATTATATTTCTTTTCCATTCTTATAGTGAGATTCAGGAATATACATAACAAGGGTAAATAATATTGGTTGTTATTATAGGTACAATAAAACACTGAGACAAGAGCACGGCATATTTGGTTCAAATGCATTTCACCAGTCTTTTCCACAATTTTTATTTAATACTGTCACCAGTGCAGTAAAGCATCACCATATGACTGGTGTGGTGGTGATTGGGAATATGCAAATAATAGGCTGCGCTACCAGTGAATAAACGTGGTCATAATTGATAAAACCAACTGAGTGACAATCAAGCATAGACAGAAAAAAATTAATTTAAAAAAATTCAATATCGGCAAAATTTAGATCACATTGATAAAATGATGGTGAAAAAAAGGGGTTCAATGATCGAAAGCAATTAAAGTGAGTCCATATAATCAGAAAATAAAGTCCTTATGGATACAAAAACTTTATAGATAGAAGGAGAGAAACACCCTTTCTTCAAGTGATATAGGCATGCAAGAAACACTGTCTCCCTAAGGAGCGTGATGTTGCTGGGAGTTCCTCCACCTCAAGTAAATGGGCCCCTTACCAGATCCAAAGATCTCCTGTCACAGAGATCTTACACGCAAGTGGCTGTATCCCCCAGCCACTGGGTCTCTGTTGCGGTATATGTCACAGGCCACTGCTCCAGGGAATCAACCTAGTGAAGATATTTCCGCTCCCAATCCACAGGTAAGCAAGAAAAGAGAATACTCCATAGCGTAATACAGTATAAAACTCTTTAATTATATAAAAGAATAACACTTACAGTGTGTGCAGTAAAAGATTGCTTAAAAATCGTTAAGTGCCGGCCGGCTTCAGCTGCTGCCCGTTCCTTCCGGGTTTAGCGTGGTATGGTGGTGACGTCAGCACGCCGCTCCTCCCTACGCCGTTTCGACAGAGCTGTCGTCTTCCCCAGGAAGACAGCATTGCGTCGCTTTAACTGACAATTGCGTGGTCATGTGACGTTGTACTCAAACAAAACTGACGTGCTTTTTTTCCCACAAATAGAGCCTTCTTTTGGTGGTTATTGATTGCCTCTGCGGTCTTTATTTTTTGCGCTATAAACAATGAAGAGAGAGAATTTTGAAAAAAATCTTTAACTTTTTGCTATAATAAATATCCCACATTTTTTAATAAAAAAAAACACATTTTTTCCTCAGTTTAGGCCAATATGTATTCTTCTACATATTTTTGGTAAAAGTGGTCAAAAGGCAAAGTGACGTAAGTGTAAGGTAACATCGTTACGCCCAGCCGTGCCATTCTGCCGCAGTAAAACTGTGGCGGCTGGTCGGCAAGTGGTTAAGGACATCCCCCAGGCATGTTATATAAAGGGATTTTATATTTTAACGTTGCCCTTTAAGAATAATGAAAATTGCTGCTCCCTGCCAAATGGAATTTTTAAAACTTTTTTTTTCGCCTTATTACATGTTCCCCAGGGAACTTGTACCCAGTCCTGGGCCATTTGTTTGAAAATCCCTTGTTTATTGGCATAAAAAAGGTTATCACTCTTTTTTTTTTAACATTCGGCTCTGATTGTTTTAATTGGGGTTCAAATTCAGCAGGCAAACTTCATTAATCCATTAATAATTAACTTCCATAATCTAAACCCAGCTATGTTTGACCTATTTGTCACAGTAAGTTCTGTGAAAAATTAGAAAAAGACTCTCTTAGGAACTAGTTCTAGCCAGTTCAGTAAACTGTTCCTTTTTTTTTTTTTTAAAGCTGGATGCACTGAATATACTGTACCTAGCTATTAACATTTATAAGTAACAACACCAGAAATTCTAGATCCAGTGATTATCTGATTTACTTTTTTCACCTATTAGAGCAAATTGGATCATGCCATATAAGGTTTTTTTTGCATAAATTGTGGTTCTATGGTTCTGTATAGAGATGTTTTTAATTTTATTTATTTACTCATTTTCGCCAAACTTGGCACAAAAATTTGAAATTGCAGATGCTAATATGAATCCCATAGGAGCCGAATTTTGAACTTCCATTCTCCCCATTTTCAAGGATAAAAGGCAAGGGATTTTCAAGGAAAGGGCATGGGGAGCTGGAAACTGCCAGGGCAGGGCGTCATGTACCAATACAAAAAAAACAACATTTGGTTTGTGATATGGACTTTAAGGAGAAACTCTACACACAAAAGTACCCCCAAAATCAATAACAAACAAGCAAGCATGAAGCCTGGCTGGGCAGGAAAGGGGGAGTAAAAAGTGTGTGGTTCCTCCCTGTACTATACCAGGCTAAATGGCATCAACAAGGGGAGGGTGCATTTCCAGGAAGGGGATCTCCTGCCAAATAACCTCTTTCCCATATTGACAAGGCCTTCATCCTCAATGACATGGCTCAGTGGATGTTGTGTTCTGTGGAGGGGGATAGTTATTAGAATATGGAAGTTCCTATTAAAAAAGCGAGCCCCAGATATCTGCCCCCTCCATGTGAATAAGTAAGAGGTATCCAGTACCCGTGGTTACTCATTTACAAAAAAATGTCCAAAAAATATTGTCCCACGATGTCCACAAAAAAAACCTCACAAAGTATATATCTCACCCTGATCCTCTTGTCATGAAGGACAGAAAAGCTTCAGTGCTATATATTACAGCAGGATAGTGGTTGGCAAATATATGTTAATAGGCTTGCTTTTGCTTGCATAGATTAAGCTCCTTGCACACATTGAGCACTGATATTTTTCTTAATAAAATGTTATAACTACATTTTATGGAAAGAATAAGGAGGAAAATAAAGTTGTTGTTTTTTTTTTTTGCCCCACTTTTAGCTCCCAACTTTGTGTCAATCACACCTAGAAAACAATTTAAAGAACAAATTGAAAACTTCATGGGGTTCATATAAAGAAACTAGGAATTGTAAGGTAATAGTTTTAGGCTAAATGTTTATTATTATCAATAAATTAATGGCAAAAGCTAAGCAAGTTTTTAGTAAATATTTTCCGTGAGAAATACTATTATTGTGCATAAATGGAGCTTTCAGTCATTGAATTACCATCTCAGTTGTAACTGTTTTTTCAGATGTCTTTCTGATTATGATAATCACAGGAGATTAATTGAGACCGTTTCTCACAGACAAAATACCCTGAACAATTGTTAAGAAAAATGCTTTCATACTTTGGACATAATGATAGCTGACACAAGCACTGAAATTGGGTGCTGTAAAAGGAGAACATCCAAACAAAACATGATACATAAATCCAGCAGCAACAGATGTTCCAAATTTAATTATTAAAGTAAGCTGATATTCTCAGCACACAGCCATTGAAGAATAATCTAGACTGTACAACTATTTTTCATAGTAGCACAAAATAATGTGAAAAAAACAGCAAGTGACAATAACAAGTATTTTCAAGAAACTTTCATGGTAACAGGTTGCTTTTGACCAGATTCCAGATGTTTTCATTTTAGAGAAGGGCAGTTTTCCACAGTAATGTACTTGACTTAAATGTGTTGTTCTATCTTCCAGAAATTCATTGATATAGTAATGTTCTAAATAGTAGATTTATACTTTCTATACAGGAGAAAAAAAACGTGTTTTATGAAAGTGAATGTAACTCGTTACTGAACGTAACCGTTGCTGATGGCCAGATTTATATTACTGATCATATAGGCATGGCACAAAACCTCTGGTAAAGTGAGTCTGTCTAATATAAAAGAATGATAACATAGTTATACCTTCAAGTTTTGCTTCAGCAACTGTTTCAAAACAACTCTTACATCTCCAAAACATGCATAAAGCCTAAGCAAGTTAAGCAGCATTGTTACTACCATGCAAAGTTTGACATTTACCAAAAGTCAACATTCATTTCTAGCCACTTTCACTAGCCTTCTGATGACTGCAGAGAGCAGTGGCTCATGACTGTGTAATGTGGACAATCCGCGCTACCCCCAGTGGGTAAGTGAAAAACAATATGTATAAAATACAATAAATATTTAAAAAGTATGTGATGATGTTGCAATCTAGAAAAAAAATGAATATTCAGTTTTAAAATTGTGTAAAATAGATAATAGATGTGCAACCAAAAAGACCCAATGTGTATAAGAAACATACAAAAAAAGTGCAGTAAGTGCCCCTTAGGACTGAATTTAAGGAGAGCAAGAAAAAGCAAAAGCAAACCAAATAAAAACAGAAATGGTTATCAAAATAAGTATAAAAAATAGGTATAAAATATTGGTGGATATCAAAACGAGTATAAGAAATTGGTATAACATATTAAAATTCGGTCAGCATACACCCAATAGCCTGAATTAAACCTGTGCTGAAATGGAAAACAGAAGAAAAACCTATGCAAAACAAAAACACAGGAAAAAATCCATAGTGCATTCAATACAGTCCATTAAACATAGATTATTCAAATGGAAAGCCCCAATGCATCCTTTTTCTGAATAAAGTCCCACATGATAGCCAAAGAATGCCAGACGGCTGGTTACCAGAACAGTGGGACACCTGTTATGGAGGTCTAGTAGGCACAGATGGGAGGGAACACTCACTCAAGTGCGGAAATTCCAAACATCCGCCTGGATCCTCTCCTCCACCAATAACTCCAGGCTCCGATATGTTCTGTGGGACCCTTGTTTAGTGAATGGAAAAGGGGCTGCTCTGGATAGAAAATAATGAACTTATCCAAGTTGATCATGAAATAAAGTGGCAAACCATCTTCCTAGGAATAATTTTCCTGCTGTCTCACTGGCCGATCCTATTGGCCACCGGCTGCCACTTGGTCCACAATGCTCCTGGCTGGCTCACCAATTTGAGAAGCATAGCATTCTCTTTGATTTCCAATTACACCTCTCTGGAAAGACTGTTTATATAATTGCAATTATATAGCAGGAACATTATTCCTAGAAAGATGGTTTGCCACTTTATTTCATGATCAACTTGGATAAGTTCATTATTTTCCTTCCAGAGCAGCCCCTTTTCCATTCGCTAAACGAGCATCATGCAGGGTTAGATTCGCAAGCTGTGTATACCTATTTTTTATACTTATTTTGATACCCATTTCTTATTTTTTTTGGTTTGTTTTTGCTTTTTCTTGTTCTCCTTAAATTCAGTCCTAAGTGGCAATTATTGGACTTTTTTTGTGTGTTTCTCATGCACATTGTTTTTTTTTGGTTGTGCATCTATTATCCATTTTACACAGTGGCACAAGACTGTCACAAGAAGAACAAATCTTAAAGTGTTACTAAACCCAGTACCTTGCATTCACTATATTTGGTCTCCCACAGTAAACAGAACATGGAAATGCAATCGTTTTAGTAAATATAAAGTGCTAAATACCTTTTTTCATCAGCAGTATATAGCACTCTTGTGACTTCTATCAGTTCCTGGTTAAAGCTTGTAGGAGGAGTTTCATACTGCACTGAGCTGTATCAGGATCCAGGACCTCTGACCCTCTGTCTGGACAGTGCTGATTGGCCCTGTGCTGATCACATGCACTCCCAAAAAAAAACCTCTCTAGCAATACACACCAAACTGAGCATGTGCAGCCTGACTCCAGTAACTCTGTCTTGTCCAGACATGTTTTGGAGTCAGTGGATAAAGAGGAGGATCTGTGCATACAACATCAAGCAGCCTTTTCACACAATGCAGAGGGTTAACCCCTTAGGTTACACAGTGAGTATGACAAGCATGCTTTGCTGCATATACAGACTGATTTTACTTTAATTTGTAGTATGGGTTCTTAGTGACAGCTTGGCTTCATCTTACCAAAACTTGATCGGAGGTAAGATGGCAGTTCACATTGTGGCAATAACTGGGAAGAGTCAGATTACCATTACCATTAACTATCAGAGACCATTACCCATCCAATATCCTCTAATAAGCATGTAACAATTTAAAGCCTTCCAGACATGGAGAGGTTAAGATTAATCTTTAACATTATTCTTTATCCGGATGTGAATTCTCAATGTGTTTTGTGAATAGTGCTCTATCAAGAGAAATTCTGGTGTGCTGGTACATACAATGCCTTGAAAAAGTATTCATGCTCCTTGACATGTTCCTCATTTTTTCATGTTACAACCAAAAAACGTAAATTTATTTTATTGGGATCTTATGTGGTAGACCAATACAAAGTGGCACATAATTGTGAAGTGGAAGGAAAATGATAAATGGTTTTAAATTTTTTTACAAATAAATATCTGAAAAGTGTGGCATGCACTTGTATTCAGCCCCCTTTACTCTGATAACCCTAACTAAAATCTAGTGGAACCAATTGCCTTCAGAAGTCACCTAATTAGTAAATAGAGTCCACCTGTGTGTAATTTAATCTCAGTATAAATACAGCTGTTCTGTAAAAACCCTCAGAGGTTTGTTAGAGAACCGTAGTGAACAAACAGCATTATGAAGGCCAAGGAACACACCAGACAGGTCAGGGATAAAGTTGTGGAGAAGTTTAAAGCAGGGTTGGGTTATAAAAAAATATCCTAAGCTTTGAATATCTCACGGAGCACTGTTCAATCCATCATCCGAAAATGGAAAGAGTATGGCACAACTGCAAACCTACCAACCATTGACCTATACTGACACGCCGAGCAAGGAGAGCATTTATCAGAGAAGCAAGAGGCCCATGGTTACTCTGGAGGAGCTGCAGAGATCCACAGCTCAGGTGGGAGAATCTGTCCACAGGACAACTATTAGTCGTGTACTCTACGAATCTGGCATTTATGGAAGAGGGGCAAGAAGAAAGCCATTGTTGAAAGAAATTCATAAGAAGTCCTGTTTGCAGTTTGCGAGAAGCCATGTGGGAGACACACCAAACATTGGGAAGAAGGTGCTCTGGTCAGATGAGACCAAATCTCAACTTTTTGGCCTAAAAGCAAAACGCTATGTGTGTCAAAAAACTAACACTGCACATCACCCTGAACACACCATCCCCACCGTGAAACATGGTGGTGGCAGGATCATGTTGTGGGGAAGCTCTTCTTCAGCAGGGACACAGAAGTTGGTCAGAGTTGATGGGAAGATGCATGGAGCCAAAAAAGTCACACAGAAATAAAGACACCCAAATATTTGCAAAATCCTTAAATAAAAGTCCCCCAAAAAGTCCCTCATCATAAAACCACCATAAATCATGATGCCCACTTCTGAGAAAAAAAAACTCAATGACACACCAAATACGACCGATCCCCAGCAGTGACTTTAGCCTATTGACAGCTGCCATTAGCCTTATAAATGAAGGGATAGAGAAGGGGGAGTGGTGGAGTGGTGAAATCATTGACCATGTGGCCATATTTAGGCATTGATGTAAGGCCCTATTCCCCACTCATTTGCTTCCATGGCAGGGGATAGCCAAAGTAACAAGAGGGCCTTGCTTACACCTCTGGTCCAAATACTTATGTAATGGTAGCAGGGAGAGAAGGGGCATACAGTTGCATGGGTTCCACTGTTCATTTCAGGTAGACAATTTGACAGAAGAACCAGGTGAGGTGAGCAGGCCACAGAGAAGCAGATAGGGACAGGAGCTGGTAGGAACACTGAGACTCATGACAGGCTAAAAGTGAAGTCTGCTGTAGAGAGCAGTCAGCAACCAGGAAGGCAGGTAGCAGGCAGGACAGAAAGCAGTATCATGGTCAGGACACAGGCTAAGGTCAGAACCAGGAAATCTGCAGAACTGTGGTCAGGAGGCAGTCCAAGGTCAGAACTGTGAAATCTGCAAAGGCCATGGTAAACAACTATTCAAATTAGCAATGAGTAGGCAGACAAGACTAGATCGTCATGAAGGCAGGTCACAAAAAGAGGTTAGAGCTGAGAAGAGAAGATTCCAGTTCAGAGGCATGCTAGGTCAGCAACAGGTTAGCAGATCAAAGGAACAAATGTAAATTTGGTTTGCAAGGAGACAGCTGAAGATCATCCAGCAACTTCCTAGGTCAACTCTGTTCTTTAAACAGACCATTTGGTGCCACGTCTAGAATTGGGTATGCATGCCCATGCTCCGGCATGCTCAGACATCTGCACAATGTGCCTGCATGAGTGAGCTTGCTCATGCAAATGGGTGGGAATAAGTAACTGACCAGCAAATATCCTTTTTCTGAACCTGTCCTAACACTAGTATTGCCTGTGGTCTTTGTGCAGCTGATATTGTTCTCATTACTGACTTACCCTACTTTGGTCTTTTTGCAGAGTCACCCATCTTAAGAAGGCCATACACTCTTCAAGTCTCGGCTGGTTCAGCAGGAACCAGCCGAGATTCAAACCGTGTATGGGCAGGCTGAATGTACCAAGTTGATCGATCGATCGATCAACTTGGATACAACCAGCATACTGGGTTTTACCTGCAATTATCACTAGTGGCTGCTATAGCCACTAATATTAATCACTGTCTCCTCGGGGGGGGGGGGGGGATTCCTGCATCAACGCTGTCTGTGGTTGTTCCGTGTTCCGTAGTAGAGGCAGGGTTTTGTTTCCTCATTTCAAAGTTGATGATTGATTGTGCTTAGGGCAAACTAAATAAGAAGAAAAGATATAAACAGTCTTCCAAATGCTTCCACCAACATTGCTTTGATATTTATGTCAAATTGTAAAAAATTGGCATTCAAATGCCTTATTTTGACGTTTTTTCACTGTGGTCAGGTGACCACTACCATTCACTTTTGGCCCTGTGCTTTGCCAACAGTGGGCAGAGCTTTTTTTCTTCATTGACAGGAGGGAAGTAGCTGTTGCCTGCACTGTTGTGAGCTATGTGGGAGCAAAACTAGCATATATGCACTAGCTATAGGTCTGCTCTTCATTAAGCGCATGCACAACAAACAAAAACCCAGCAGCCATTTGTCCCGACAAAGCTGGGGGGGATCAGCCATTTCAAAAGCAGATGAGTAGCATTGTCAAACTGGGGCCTGGAAATATGGGCGTTAGCAGGGAAATAGTAGAATCACAAAGTAATTGCTTTGCATGTTTTTAAGCTGTGAAAAATGAACTTGTGTAATGTGCAAATTTTATCTAAAACTTGCTTCATGATTTTTTTTTTGCTTTTGCCTTGAGAGACATTTTGATATTTCTAGATGTTTCCTATAACATATCAAATGTTCACTTTTCTAATTCAGGTCCACTTTAATGATGTTATTCAATTCCTCTCTGTGAATATTCAATACAACTTTACAAAATCTTATAATGAGTACAGGTTTTAACATTAATAATGAAGATGAAATAGAGATGATGAAAATAATTAAATAGGCTCTGATCCCTCAACTCTAACTGTATTAAATATAAAAAATATGTAACTGAAATGAATTGGTGTAAAAAAGTACACATAACATAAATATGGGACCAGGCTTTCATATGTTGAATTTATGCATTTCAGCCTATAAATAATTTAAATATTTTGGCCTTGTTTAATCTATGTGGGGACAAAAAAATCTGTAAAAGAAATAATAAATCTAAGTGTGAAACATTGTTAATCCATTATGTAACTATGTAACTATGTATGTACTTAGTCATATCATGAGATTCAGTTGTTTTGTAGACCATAATACTTTGTTGTTATTGAGCCATTTGACTCAAACTTTCTGCATTTATCAGTTCATCTCTATGTTTTTAAATTATTACATGCTAAACTGGTCCATTTTGTTATAATAGATACTGTGGCAGAAAAAAACCCTGATTCTTCAGAAACACAATGTAGGTGTTGTGGGTGAACAGCTTCAAAGTGGAGAGCTCACTGAGAGGTAATCCAAAGTGCCAAAGTGTCTAAAGGGCCGTACACACGATCGGACTTTTTAACAACAAACATGCAAATTAGCTGTTTTGGAGCAACATCTGACCGTGTGTATGCTCCATCGGACAAACTTTTTCAGTTTCCATCGGACTTTTGTTGGCTGTGCGAACGGACAAACTTTCCGGCAACAAAAGTCAGATGGAGCAAAGTCTGATTGTGTGTACACAAAGCCATCGGACTTTTGTACAAACTACAGTACGCGGCCGCAAGAATGTTTCCAGCGTGATCGGATCGCGATGGTTCTCAGCGGCAGGTTACTGTACATCTTGCGCTAGCTGCAATAGAAAAAACCCATTTTCCTACTGCGACGGGCGCGAGAGGGAATTCCCCTCTGGGGAATACCAAGCCCTTCGGTCTGGTATGGATTTTAAGGGGAACCCCCTACGCCAAAAAAACGGCATGCGGGTCCCCCCCAAATCCATACCAGACCCTTATCCGAGCATGCAGACTGGCCGGTCAGGAAAGGGAGTGCAGACGGGTGAGCGCCCCCCCTCCTGAGCCGTACCAGGCCGCATGCCCTCAACAGGGGGTTGGGTGCTTTGGGGGAGGGGGGCGCCCTGCGGGCCCCCCACCCCAAAGCACGTTGTCCCCATGTTGATGAGGACAAGGGCCTCTTCCCGACAACCCTGGCCGTTGGTTGTCGGGGTCTGCGGGTGGGGCGCTTATCGGAATCCGGGAGCCCCCTTTAATAAGGGGCCCCCAGATCCCGGCCCCCCACCCTATGTGAATGAGTATGGGGTACATGGTACCCCTACCCATTTACCTAGGGAAAAAAGTGTCAATAAAAAACCACAGTACACAGGTTTTTAAAGTAATTTATTAGGCAGATCCGGGGTCCTCTTTCGACTTCGGGGGTCCTCTTCTGGCGTCTTCTCCCGGTGTCCGCATCTTCTGCCGTCTCCACCGCTATCTTCTGGCGCTCTTTTGCCAGCGGTGATCCGGATCTCTGGGTCGTCTTCTTCCCTCTTCTCTTCCAGAGATGTTGACACGACGCTCTTTCCAGCCAGAATGGTCTCTGTGCACTCCGCAACGGACTTATATAGGCGGTGACCCCGCCCCCCTATGACATCACAGTCCCGGGGCATGCTGGGACTGTGAAGTCATAAGGGGACGTGGTCATGTCATCATATGACCACGCCCCCTTATGACCTCACAGTCCCAGCATGCCCTGGGACTGTGATGTCATAGGGGGCGGGGTCACCGCCTCTATAAGTCCGTTGCAGAGCGCACAGAGACCATTCTGGCTGAAGAGAGCGTCGTGTCAACATCTCTGGAAGAGAAGAGGGAAGAAGACGATCCAGAGGTCCGGACCACCGCTGGCAAAAGAGCACCAGAAGATAGCGGTGGAGCCGGCAGAAGATGCGGACACCGGGAGAAGACGCCGGAGAGACCCCCGAAGTCGGAAGAGGACCCTCGAAGTCGGAAGAAGACCCCAGAGCTGCCTAATAAATTACTTTAAAAACCTGTGTACTGTGGTTTTTTATTGACACTTTTTTCCCTAGGTAAATGGGTAGGGGTACCATGTACCCCATACTCATTCACATAGGGTGGGGGGCCGGGACCTGGGGGCCCCCTTATTAAAGGGGGCTCCCAGATTCCGATAAGCCCCCCGCCCACAGACCCCAACAACCAATGGCCAGGGTTGTCGGGAAGAGGCCCTTGTCCTCATCAACATGGGGACAAGGTGCTTTGGGGTGGGGGGGCCGCAGTGTGCCCCCTTCCCCCAAAGCACCCACCCCCCCATGTTGAGGGCATGTGGCCTGGTACGGCTCAGGAGGGGGGCGCTCACTCGTCCCCACCCCCTTTCCTGACCGGCCGGGCTGCGTGCTCAGGTAAGGGTCTGGTATGGATTGGGGGGACCCCCACGCCGTTTTCTCGGCGTAGGGGGTTCCTCTTAATATCCATACCAGACCTAAGGGCCTGGTATGCCCCTGGAGGGGAACCCATGCCGGTTTTGTATTTAAAATTTGGCGTTGAGTTCCCCCTCAAGATTCAATACCAAACACAGTGCCTGGCATTGGTGGGGATCCAAGTCGGATCCCTGCACCAGTGTCAACCAGGCTCGCAAGGTGTCAATCTCGCCAATAAAAGTGGCGAGATTGACACAATATCAGACAACAATACACAAGTTGACCAAAGGATGGTGGTAAAGAGCTGAAAAACCACGTGATATGGTGAAAGTTGGCTGGAAAAGTCCTGTCGTCTGTATGCAAGACAAACTTCTGGCCAACTCCCTTTGTACAAAAATCCAAGGGAAAGTTTGTACAAAGTCCTATCGTGTGTATGGGGCTTAAGGGCTTCCTGTCCATGCTTGCTCATCAGTGTTGCAGCAAACATAACCAAGGAGATTACCTTGCCGGGGTAAGTAATCACAGCTAAATAAACAACAGAAAGTTATTTAGCTGCTTCACTAGTTATGACATGTTCCTTCAAAGCCCACATGCAGCCTTTTTTAGCACACTCGCATAGTTTATCACAGGGGAAGAAAACTTATGGCCCAAGTGGGGGGAAAGGGCATGGCCAGTGCTTAACCCCCTGTATATGCTGCTAAAGACCTAATACTTCAAGCAATTTAAAAAAAGCAGGAAAAAAACCCTGATTCTTCAGAAATACAATGTAGGTGTTGAGATAAAATGAAGACATGCTGCATTTTATTGCAGCGCACCATAGAGAATTACATGGCAGTGTACGGCAGAGCATCATGCAGTTGTATAGCACCATGAATGAAGTGTATGCTTTGTTCGCTTCAAAAAAAGGGAACCTTGTGATGCTCTGAATTGCACACCACACTGCCCCCTAACGCAGCCAGCAACAGACAGCTGCCGAAGTGGTAAAGCGCTCTGGCAGCTGTTTGGTATAGTGCGAATTTAGACTTAGGATCACAAAAGGTTCAAAGCATTTTTCATCACCTCTTACTGACTTTGTGGGTCCAAACAGGGCTGGAATTACTCGTAAAAATAGAAGGCCTTTCCTTTATATGCTCATTGGGCATCCCATCATATCAAATAATACAAAAATTTAATAAAAGCTTATTTACACATTATCACAATATTCTAAGCGACATAAGGACAGAAAAAAAAACCCACAAAAAATATCCTGTGTAAGTATGATCCTAAATTAGAGATATTGATTTTGGTACCAAAATGTGTCTGCTTACAGGCTCCTGTAATAGGAACTGGATCTTTTACTCAAGTGTTCTTTTTTCATGGGTACTAGTCTGAACTGACTGGGTTGAAGTAGCCTTTTAATGGATAAGTTCACCTATGTTTATATTTTCTTTCTAACTTCCAGCTCCCCTATGTACCAATATAGCATTAATGTACTTCTTTTGCAAAAATAAAACAGCTTTTCATTTATTATGGCTGTTTCAAAACACTGTTTGATTACTTCTGCCTTACTTCCTGGACAGACTTTAGGTCATGATACAGGAAGGAGTTGACCAGCTGATCTCATTAGCACACACCCTGCATCATCTACCCTCAGTTGGTCCAGTCCTACCTGTGTCATGACCTAAAGTCTATCCAGGAAGTAAGTCAGAAGTAATCGAGCAGTGTTTTGAAACAGCCATAAACACAGGGAGCTAAGAGTGCGTATAATAAATGGAAAGCTGTTTTATTTTTGCAAAAGAAATACATGAATGCTATATTGGTACATAGGAGCTGGAATTTAGAAAAAAAAAAAAGTGAACTTAGCCTTTAAATATAAGGAAAAGAGCAGTTAAGCTAAATGATTCTCTTCACTCTTTACAGGTATGGGGACTCCTTGTCGAAATTGCGTCTAGAAATTTACAATTAGGCCTGAGGATCTGAAATAGAGGATGAGGGTTCAGAAAAGCTGCACACAAAAGGGAAGGGTGAGAGGTCACAGGAACTGCAAAGAAGAGGAAGAGATTGAGTTTGGTTGGTTACACAGGTTTGCTGAGATGTAGGAAGAATACTAGAGCTATTATAGAGTTATGTGTGCAAAAGTGTGAATCCCACAAGTGAAGCATGGTTTTTCAGATAAAATTTACTGGTGGAGACAGAATTCTGCAATGGCAAATATTATACTGGTACAGTGATACAGACTATAACTTCAAATTATTCCTATTTTGCATATTTTATTCTTAAAGGTCAGGTGTACTTTCATAAATGTGACCCACTCTCTTTAGCTGTCCTGTACTAAGTTGTCCTAAACATTATCAATTCTAGATGCTTACTTCCCACTGGAGATTGACCAGGGGTTGCTCTGGTATTTACTTCCTTCAGTCAAAATATTCTTCATTGTCGGCTGCCTGTGCAATGAGAAGATGGCCCTTTACAGGTTATAAGGACACATTGCAGAGTATCTCTAATACTGCCACTTCTCACTAAAGGGCAGAAAAGAAAGGTGTTCCCCTAACCTATTCTGGTCATGTTTGAATAATAAATATTTATCACATCTCATTTATAATGTACATCTGATGAAGGAGCCTCTGTGCTACAAAGCCAGGTTAACACCTGTCTAATGAACACACGTTTGCAAGCACTTACCTGCATTGCACAAGCCAGCCTATTCATTTTGAATGCACACCTGATCCTTTTCAGAGAACGCAAGGCACACCAATGCAAGGAAGTGTATTGCTGTAGGTTCTGGCACACTGTAATGCAGATGTGTTGCCCTGGTCCATTAGGGAGTCATTAAAAATAAGTGTTACCACAGCCCACCAACATACATAACATGTTACTGCGTATTATAGTAACATGTACATTTTTATAGTGGGATAATGTTAACTGTGAAACTGTAAAGCAAAAATGCAGTTAGGTATTTGTTAAAAAAATAAGTATTTTTAAATGCAGCTTGGGAAAAAGCAAAACATTTGACCTGATTTTAGCCTCTTTAAATCTTTTATATAACAAACTACGTGACAGGTTACTATTACGGGGGTATTCCCATGCGTCACTCAAACGCTCTTTCAAAAAAGCTTTGATGCAGCCAAGAGAGGGCAAATAAAAGCAAATAAACCTGAAAAGAATGATACCGACACTCTTAGGATCATTACTAAATTTAACAACCAACACAGACAGGTCAGGAATATTGTGACAAAATACTGGCACATGCTACAGTGCGATCCAACACTAGGACCATTGGTCCTACAGAGACCTCTCTTTACGTTTAAAAGAACCACCTCCCTGAGAGACAAGATCACTACTAGTGAGTTTAAGGCAGGGACAAATAAAACACACTGTAAATACAAGGGAACATTCATGTGTGGAAAATGTAAATATTGCAAATATATGCTTACAACAAAAAATCTGATTCTTCCAAACGGCCAGCCCTTCCACCCCAAACATTTTGCCAATTGTAGGACCTACGGGGTGATATACCTACTCTTGTGTGAATGTACATGTTTTTATATAGGGAAAACCAAAACTGAATTCTGGAAGAGGGCATATAGACACTTAGTGAGCATGGAAACATGCGATCCCGATTTCCCACTCGGGAGACATACCTTAACAGTACATAAGGGTAAATGTCCTAAGATTAAATTTCTTATTCTGGACCGGGTACACCTGGATTCGAGGGGAGGTGACTGGAATAAGACACTTTTACAGTTAGAGTCCCGTTGGATATATAATCTAAGAGCTACCCAACCCCCAGGCTTAAACGAAACCATCTGGTTTAAACCCTTTCTCGAAGGTTTTTCATCAGGCGGCAGAGAGCAATGAATAAGATAACTATATGTACAATACATATTTACACTTGGACCACAGATAGAGTTTTCGAATATACTAACATTTCGTCTATAGTACTTCCTACCCCTATGGTACCAATGCCCGCCTTTCTGGATACCTACCTACATATTGTTCTTCCCCCCCCTCCTCTTGCCTATATATAACTAGAGGCATATATACATATATGCAAAGATATATCTCTCAAGTATGGACCGACTATATCCATATGCCTAGCAGATTCTGTACTATTGGCTATTTACATCATAAATAAAAACTTAGAAGAGGCTCTGAATCTAGCAATATGTATGTATGCCTAGCCTCGTTATTGCCTACTGTTTATTACCAAGACTCATGTCTACATAGAAGTGGGACCTATAGTATGTTGTAGGATATACTGTAACGATATGTTTTGGATATTCTTACTAAATTGCTGTCATGCATCTGCCTACTGTACACTGTGACCCCTTAGATCCCAACAATCCGGACTGTGTGTATGTATAACTAAGTGAAATCCCTGGATCCTACCCATATAATGTATATCTAAGTTATATATTCTTTATGCTTGTTAATTTAGGTCAATGTAGATATACATTGTATGGATCCTACCCATATAATGTATATCTAAGTTATATATTCTTTATGCTTGTTAATTTAAGTCACTGTTTAACAATATATGCCCTTCCATTAGGAACCGTCCCAACCTGTATAATACTGCCCACTAGCGTCTCTTCCTGTATAATGGTGACTAATTGATTATATATGTATTCACTTCTTTGTTCTCCACAGTATGCACAATATCTGTGCCTCAACCCATTCTGCATTTTCTCCACACTGTGATCTGCTATCCGCCCGACACACAAAGCCACCTGAGTGACTCTGGCTCATGGCGGCGCTGTGTGAGGTACAGTGTTGCTGACACTGTCCTCCATCTTGCGACCCCGGCGGACATGCGCAGTCCGTCGGGGAAGCTGGACGTGCCGGCGGGTGTAGTAGGCGTGGCCACGCCTCACCGCGTCTGCGAGCGCATGCGCTGTGGGAGCCTGGCGGCGCTCGCTCCACCCGGGGGGCCAGTCGCAGCGCGTCCGTCCCTCCTCCACCATCCACAATCAGCTGTTGCCTTTTTCCATCAACAGCTGATTGGTGGGGAGGGCTTTAAATACTCAGTCAATGCTCACACCGAGCGTCATCTGCTCTGGGCAGGACGCTGTCGGTGTGAGCTGCTGCTACAGATTGTAAGTAACCTCAATACCATATTAAACTGATGCACACTCATGGACCTAGACTGTATTACTGAAACTACAAGCCACAAATCTTATATCACAACTGTGCTCTTTATGTTTCCTACCTCCTCCCTCTTATTTTCCCCCCTTTCCTTCCCCCCCATTCCCCTCCCCCCCTTCTTCCCCTCCCCTCTCCCCTCCCCCCGTTCCCGTTTCCCCCCCCCTCTTTTCCCCCCCTCTGTCTCTTTTCTGCCTTTCCCCCTTTCCCCCCCCTCCCCCGTCCTCCTCCTTTCATTCCCCCTTTCCTCGGTTTCCCCCTTTTTCCCCCCTCCCCCGTCCTCCTCCTTTCATTCCCCCTTTCCTCGGTTTCCCCCTTTTTCCTCCCTTCCCTCCTCCCCCCCCCCTTCTTCCTCCCCTCCTTTCTTCTCCTCCCCCCCTTTTTCCTCTCCTCCTCCCTCCCCCCCCTCCTTTTTTTCCCCTCCTTGATTAAACTGAACACTGCCAACCAGGGACAAAGCTGTTGAATCCCTACTTTATTTTATATAAAATCTCCAAACACATAGCTTTTTTTAAATATACTCTAAACTGTCAAGACAAATGACAGAAGTACAAAAATGAGACTTTTATATGTTCCTTCTCCTTCATGTCGACTCTCTAGCCTTCTGAGTCCCACCCGGCCTACACCTATCATCAGCTGGTGACCCCTTTCGAACTCTATACCGTAGGCCTATCAGGTAGGATACATCTCAAGACTTCCTAACTACCACTGAATATATTTTTGGTCACTATACACTCATCTATACATTTCCACAACTTACAGGACCCGCATTTGGCCCCAGTGTGATTCCAGATCCAAATATTTGTATGCCCTCAACTAATGGGCCTTTCTTCCTACCATAAGGAAGTAAAACTACTTCATACATCCTTACCCACCTATTTCCACCTCGATAGAGACCATATGAATACTTTGGATATACTAAACAAAGCTCTATACACCATGGTTGGAAGACACGCTTGATGGGCAGTATGTGTCAATACCGTTGTTTTTAAATCTTTCTGGAATGCGCAGCCAACATTCATTTATACCAATGTAAGTGTAAATGAAAATGAATATAATATTGCACCTATATGTTTTATGGCTTGATATACACATGTATTTATTATGTCTATGTTGTATATACCATTCCCTATACAGAAATTTCTATTTAAAGATTACAACCACCCCTTAAGAAGGAGGCTAAAACAACTCCGAAACGCGTCGGGTGCAAGCGTATTGGTATTAATAGCTAAAATATGTGCAACCGCATTCCTTTTTTATCTATGTCATTTGTTTGATGTCCTTATGAGAATTCTTTGTAATTAATAAATTGTTGTTTACTTAATATACTCTCTTACATATCCTTTTATATGTGCCTTTAAAGTCCACTAGGGGAATTATCTCTGTTTAAATTCTTAATCTAGGATGTGGCACAATCTGCAGATAATTAGCCGACCAAACCCCTGTCTTAAATCTTTTATATAGTAGCATTCTTGTGTACTGCGTCATTGACACATGTTGACAAGGAACATGCTGACGGAAGACAAATCTAGGAGATGTTCACATGAGTTAGTTGCTGTTCCTTCTCTTTCTATTCACTTTCCATTCACAGACTGAGGGCAGGAAGATTGTAAACTGGACTAGATGAATAGAAAAGAGCTCCCATATGCACTATACATGTATATATATGTATATGTATATATATATCCACTTTTACTGCAGTATATTGTAATCATACAAGGGTGCTTTTGCACTACCCTGCTGTGGTTTGGCCACAGTGTGGGTGCAGTGCAATGTACCTGTGATTTTCATGTGGGTTACCTGCAGTTTCACACAGACTTTATAGTATGTTGGTATGCTGGGTTTTTGGTGTGTTTCTGAAAGTGCACCAAAAATGCACCATGCGGAACTTTTGGGGCTCTTTCAGAAAATACACCGAAAATGACTGACATGATAGAAATTCTATGGGAAACCGCAGGTAACCTGCGGCCAAATTGCATGGGGGCAGTGTGAAAGCATTTCTAAAAGTTAGTGGAGATGATTTACCTTCCAAATATTTTGTAATCAGCTGCAGTCTGTTTTGTGATCAACAAACAAAAGTTACTTAAAGTGGTTGTAAAGGTTGAAGGTTTTTTACCTTCTATGCATGAAGGTAAAAAACCTTCAGTATGCAGCTCCCCCCGCAGCTCCTCTTAATACTTGTAAAAATGGAAAGTGCAGCGCTGGACTTGTGACATAAATTATGTGAATAATAATGAATCAATTAATCAAATAACAAACCACAGTGAGTAATTACCAATCATTGATAACAAATCAACAACAATTGAGTGCTCATAAATATTACTAGAATTATGTATTTAAAAAGTCAAAGTGAAAGTAAAATAAAGTCCAAAATTATGATATATTTGGTATTCTGTACGAAGCCCGGGGTCAGTATTCCACCATTTAGTGCTGCCCACCACCTGATGATGAAGTAATGGAGGCTTACCAGAAAGCCTGCAACCGCCCTTACTCAGGGGGGTCAAAACAGGCTTAGTAGAAAGATGTAGAGCACCGAGGGTATACTCCGGAAGACACTGCTGAGAAGAAACACCAACCTCCTTCATAGACGACCAATTAGCGACAACTTGGAGTGCTTCACAAGGTGCTGTCCCAGGACCGCTTCACATAGAGCGGTCAGTGATTGCTTCCACGACAATCAGCATGTGGCCTGGAGCATGACCAAAAAAAGAACCTTGGTCATGCTCCAGGCCACATGCTGATTGCAGTGGTTTCCAACCTCCTGTTTCCCCAAGTACTGCTGTTTTCCAAGCAAGCACAGCCAATTCCATCTCCACTGCTATTGTTGGTTTTGCTGTGGCTTTTTCTGTGGCTCAGGTGTATGCAGTGAAGCACAATTATACCATTGATGGTAACCAAGAATTAATAGTATTGTGATTGTGTAACATAGTATGTGGCGCATTCAAAGGCTTCGTAGCAAGCACTTCGTTAGCCAGGTCATCAGTGCAAGAGAGCTCAGGAGGCAAAACCCAGATTGCTGGGATACTATCAGGTGTAATAGTTTTGATAGTAACACTCGCTCTCGGATATCTTTTGGAAACTCTACCAAAGCCAAAGATTTTCTACACCAGTGGAGTTTTCCCCTTTTCTCTTTTGGCATTCATGATTTATTTTTGCTGGAGTCGTGGAAGCAATCACTGACCGCTCTATGTGAAGCGGTCCTGGGACAGCACCTTGTGAAGCACTCCAAATTGGTCGTCTATGAAGGAGGTTGGTGTTTCTTCTCAGCAGTGTCTTCCGGAGTATACCCACGGTGGTCTACATCTTTCTACTAAGCCTGTTTTGACCCCCCTGAATAAAGGCGGTCGCAGGCTTTCTGGTAAGCCTCCATTACTTCATCATCAGGTGGTGGGCAGCACTAAATGGTGGAATACTGACCCCGGGCTTTGTACAGAATACCAAATATATCATAATTTTGGACTTTATTTCACTTTCACTTTGACTTTTTAAATACATAATTCTAGTAATATTTATGAGCACTCAATTGTTGTTGATTTGTTATCAATGATTGGTAATTACTCACTGTGGTTTGTTATTTGATTAATTGATTCATTATTATTCACATAATTTATGTCACAAGTCCAGCACTGCACTTTCCATTTTTACATCTGTTCTGTGTGTCCTCATATAGTGGTTATAGTGTACAGCAGCAGGACCTTCTTCACTATTTTTTATTTATAATTTTATTTTCTCAATTTTTCACGCACTTAGTGCAATTCTTTTTCTTTTATCCTCTTAATACTTACCCGATCTCGATCCGGCAATGTGAATGAGAGTGGCTGCTCTCTCGGGTCTCTGCCTCCTCATTGGATGAGACACAGCAGTGGGAACCATTGGCTCCCACTGTTGTCAATCACAGCCAGTGAGCCAATAAGGAGAGAGTTGTGGCGGGGCAGAGCCCTGTTTTATGTGTTTTATGGACACACAGAGCAGGGCTCAGGAGCAAGCACCCACAAGTGCCCTTACAGCAAGCGGATTGCTATGTGGGCATCCGGAGAAGAGGAGGAGCCAGGAGTGTTGGTAGGTGACCCAAGAAGAGGAGGAACCATTGCACAAAACCATTACCCAGAGCAGGGAAGTATAAGATGTTTATTTGTTTTTTAAATAATTTAACCTTTATTATCACTTTAACATAACTGAATTGATTAGTGTTTTAAATCTTTTTGGAATTTAAATTTCTCAAAGGTGATTGTATAATTGGTCAGATGAATGAACGACAGATTTTTAAAGTTATCTGTATACTATACAATCTAATTGTACAATCTCTATAAATCTCTTTTAGATATACCAAAACTTTGTAATATGAGGACAAACGTAAACAGCCCAGGAAATTGCGCAATCAGATTGTATAGGGTATAGTAAATTTAAAGCAGAATTATAGGCACAATTTTTTTTATTTTGGATAGAGTAAGGGAGGGTTACAACCCATGTCAGATTTTTTTCTTTTTCCATCTGTGTTCCATTTAGGACATATACCTTCACTTTCTGTCTCATGGCCAAACAAGAAGTGAGAGGAAATCCCTGCAAGTTAGGGGAATTCATTGGGGATCCCTAGGTCACCAGAACCATTACTTTTTTGGGGCCAATTCAAAATGTCAATGATAATTGTAAACAGGACAAACAGAGAGGGTGGATCTCCTTACCGACACAGACGGTAATAAAAACGGACAGGTGTTCTAGTTCCTTTCCACTCTATCCAAAAAAAAAAATGTTTTTCCTTTAGTTATACTTTACGTTTTATCAAAACAGCTGGACTGGACTGTATTTGTTCAGTGGTACTTGCAGCTACATTAGTGGTTCTGCACAATTTTCATGATTAGGGTTGGGGATATATGTTTTTTGGTAACTATTAGGGATAAGCCAACTGTTCAATGGTTCAGTCCAAACCTAGGTGGAGAGCAAACTTTGGCTGTTCAGTTGTTTGAACAAACACCAGAAATGTTTGCCTGCTTGGCCCCCTGGTGGGCTGGAGCCAAGAATCATATATAAAAGCAGAATTTCTATAGATTCTACATATGACAACTTTCAGCCTAAAGGAGTTTTTAATCTTTTTTTGTTCAGTTGCAAGGTGCCTTTGAACTTGCTAGAAAAATTGACTGCTTCAGGAAGAGTCTATTCCAGCAGCAGTCTCATGGTTTTTCAATGTCAACACAAGAGAGACTTCCACAGGCCGATATCATGCCTAAATTAAGTTACACGCACATATAATCTTATGGGAGAATTGTTGCTGAAATAAATTATCTGGAATAAGGATTTTTGTAAACCTTTCATGCGGTTCTGCATCTATATTTATTTGGACAACAGTTGACAAAGGGTAGATAATGCTCTCATATATCAATATATCTGACCATAATACAATTATGTTTTTCTTCCTGGTCCCTCCATTTAGTAATATTTTCCTTCTTGACATAAGAATTATTTGATTAAATGCCAAAAAAACAATCACCTTGCTTTAATAAACCAAATCAGTTTTGAGCTGATCAGGGTTACATTTCCATGCAACTAATCTAGCAGTTTCTAAAAAGTTCTAGTACTGTCAGCGATTGCTAGACTGATTAACAAACTCTGCACTGAATTCTTGACTGGAATATTGTAAAATGTTTTTTTTTTGTATAAGGCATTTTCATCAGTGTAGAGAAGTGTTTTCAGTACCTCCAGGACAGAAACATTCAGGAACATGTTTTTTTAAACTCCCTAGATTATACAGTATGTAGTTGGCTGCAAAAAAAGTTTTTCCTTTTTTTTTTTTTTAACAGAGCTAGAATTTCTTTTTCAGCATACAATAACTTGATCTACTTTTATAGTTGCAACATGTACGGGCACCTTAAGATGTGCCTGTAGCTTATTCCAGTTTTTATTTAATGCTTGAAACGTATAGTGTACAAGTATTCCAGTACTGTTATGGAGCCCTATAATTTAAAACTGTTTTTCTCTAGAACACACTCTGCTTGTTTGAGGTATGTGAAAGAAACATTTATATGGCTCTTTTGAAGAATGGCAGCATTTCTGTGCAAAAAATATTTCTTTGAATATAAAAAATGCAATGTAAATGTAGATTCAGGTTTGTAAAGTGACTTCACGGTTTTCAGTAAACACATGCTGCTTATCATTTTTTTTTTTTTACTTCTTCCGAGAATGAAAAAAATCCTTGCTGATATTCTGAAAATATATATTTGTTGCAATGAGCTTAACAAATTAGACTGCTGTTGACATAGTTATTAAAATATATACAGCCTTTTTAAAATGGTATTTTGCATTTCAGATAGAAATTAAAACTATAATGTGGTGTTGGTAAAATGTATTAAGAAATAATAATAATAAAAATAATAATAATATTATACTGTAATTAGTTCAAATTCATGCTTATGTGTTTTCTTTTTTATGTACTGTAGATAGCATGCATAATTTATAAACCGTGCCTTGTAGATGTACAGCTGTCAGTTTCCATAAGCTACTGTTGTGATGGACCTAGCTAAGTCATAATGTCCTCAAGTATGTAACATTTCCAGAATAATTATCTAATCCTACTAAGTAGGAATGAGCCGAACACCAGAACATGCGAACAGGAAAAAAGTTCTCTTGTCATTTTTAACATTTTTGACAGTTTTTTAGTGAAATGGTAGGGGTAAGTACCCCCTTACCATTTCACACAGGGGGGGGGGGGCGGGATCTGGGGGTCCCCTTGTTAAAGGGGGCTTCCAGATTCCGATAAGCCCCCCGCCCGCAGACCCCCACAACATGGGGACAAGGTGGGGACAAGGTGTTTTGGGGGGCTACCCCAAAGCACCCTCCCAATGTTGAGGGCATGTGGCCTGGTATGGTTCAGGAGGGGGGGGCCGCACTCTCGTCCCCCCCTCTTTTCCTGCGGCCTGCCAGGTTGCATGCTCGGATAAGGGTCTGGTATGGATTTTCGGGGGGACCCCACGCCGTTTTTTTTTTTTTTTTGGCGCGGGGTTCCCCTTAAAATCCATACCAGACCTGAAGGGCCTGGTATGGAATTTAGGGGGACTCCCACGTCATTTTTTTTTTTATTTTGGTTCGGGGTTCCCCTGTGGGGGAATTCCCATGCCATTTTTATCAATGAACTTCTATGTGTATTGTCGGCAATGCAATAGCCGAGGGTAGTTTTAAATGTTTTTTTTCCTTCGAAATGTCATTTTGCTGTCAGACTGTTCTAAACACGGGAAACATGCGCCCCTTTACAGGCATACTATAGACACCCCCCAGCTACGAAATTTAAAGGGATATTACACTTTTATTGTTTGACTTTAAGCATTATTAAAATCACTGCTCCTGAAAAAACGGTCGTTTTTAAAACTTTTTTTTTGCATTGATCCATGTCCCCTGGGGCAGGACCCAGATCCCCAAACACTTTTTATGACAATAACTTGCATATAAGCCTTTAAAATTTGCACTTTTGATTTCTCCCATAGACTTTTAAAGGGTGTTCCGCAGAATTCGAATTTGCCGCGAACACCCCAAATTGTTCGCTGTTCGGCGAACTTGAGAACAGCCAATGTTCGAGTCGAACATGAGTTCGACTCGAACTCGAAGCTCATCCCTACTACTAAGTTAGCAATATTGGGGTTTCAGATCTGTTCAAAGGTCAGCATATTTTTTATTTACCAAAAAAATTATAATAAAAGTATAAAAACAAAAATAAAATGTGACTACTTTAGGAAGTGTTTAATTGCTGTCAACCCTGACTCACCTCCATACATAGATTTTCATGCAAATACTGGGTGTGGAGCAAAGAGGAATACTATGAAATGTCACTTGAATAACAACTCTGAGTTTGCAGGGGCTGCTGACATCACTAGCAATGAGTGAACTGGCCTGTGTTTGGTTTTCAGAAGGATCAGTGCACCTAGCCTGAAATTTTGAAATTTCCAAACCCTGCACATAGGGGTTGATTTACTAAAGAGAAATAGACTTTGTGCACTTTGAACAATGTAGTTGCACATTGGAAGAGCAGTTTCTTCACAGCTTAGTAAATGAGCAGAAGCTCTGCTGACTTCCATCATCCAATCTTGTGCAAGCAAGAATGCTGTTTTTTTATTTTCCTTGCATGTGATTGGGTATGTTTTGCAAAGTGAAGCTTTAGCTCATTTACTAAGATCTGGAACAATTGCACTTTTGCAGTATACCATGAAAATCAGTCCTCCGGACTGGTTAACAGTCCTCTCTGTTAACCAAACTTCCTGGGAACACCTCACCCTGCATGGGTCAGAACCCCTGAGTACAGCAATGAGTCCACATATGTGTCAGTTTAATCAGATGCTTTCACAAGCCAGTAATGGCTTTTTTGCATCTGAGCAAAAGCGGAAGTGACTAAATCCTTAGCACTTCTTAGATCATAGAGACGATCAGGGGAGTTCCAGTCCTTGGTCATCTCTAGGTAAGCTGACAGAACCAACAGCTTCAGTCCTGGGCTCACCAGAGGAACAGGAGAGCCTAGAAAGGCATCAGAAGGTGGCAGGAGTAGGGGGACTTTTTCTGCAACATGTAAAAACAATGCAGCAACTATTTAGCTGCTTGGATCACTTTTAGTTTGTAAGGAGATTCTATATTACATTTCATTATTGATTAATTGATTAATTGTTGATTTCACTCTGTTCATGATTTCACATTGCTTATTTTGCTTTAATAATCAGAGACATATCTTAGTATATTTTTGATTAAGATCAAAAATGGAATATCTCATATATGTTTTTTCCTCTTTTCCATGCCCAGCAGAGGAAGCATCTGCTATGTGGTTTTATCTCGGTACTTTTTTTTGTACTTATTTGCAGCTTAGGGAAGCTGCGGTTGTCCGGCAGACAAGTGACAGAGGGTGAGGAATGTTTTGACCTATTAACTTGAACAACATGTATAGGTCACCATTTTTGATATCACAAGATATCACAAGATGTAGACATTATTAATGTTTGGAAATTACCGAATATGCTAATATGTATTATCATTTTGATTGGCCCCAAAATTGTGGGCAGAGTCTTGTAAAGACAGCATAAAAAAGCAAATCCAAAAATAAAGACTTGTAATCATTTTCAGCATACCTGTGTGTGTATGTGTCTTTGATTAACCGCCGGCGAGGACTTCCACTGAGCCACATTCCAAGTGCCTAGGCCACAAGGAGAAGACGAAGCACCTAACAGTTTTGGTACCAGAAGTGGGGTGTTTTGAACAGGTAAGTCACCTCCCTATTTACCTATTTTTTGGTAACTGGTGTTGATGCTTGCCTTGTTCAAATAACCTTGTATGTCCACCCACTTACATAACTGTGCCTTCGCAACGGGCTAGGCTGGCCCCTTGGAGGGTTAAAGAAGGGCTCGCAGGTTTTTTTGGTTTTTTAAGTAGTCTGACTAGGTTGGTCTGACTGGATTGAGTAGATATATGTGTGTTTAAAACTCGGGAAGTATAGAATACGCCCGTAGTATAAGGAGTGGCTTAGTGGACGCCCAATTTTTGGGGAAAATATTGAAAAGTGCACTTATTATACTTATTATAACATGTTCATATAATGTAACTTTGTAACTTTATCATGCCACTGTATATATAAGATTTTGCTTGTTTTCTTGCTTGTTTTGCTTCTAGGTAACACCGTAAGTATTTAGAGTGTATAGAGTATTAGAGAATTAGAGATAAGTGTATGATAATATATGTGTATGACAACTGAATTTAAAGTACTGTATTGATTTAGAGGGATTTTGTTGATATTGTATTACACATATATGTACTAAATGAACAACCTAAGACAGGAGCCTGATTGTAGTGAGATAGCGCCCGCCTGCCCACGTTGCACCTTTGGTCTACTGTTCCTTAGTGTTGACAGGACGTGGATCCTGCTCACTACCAGACCAACCGGATTTTCATACCGGCTTGGTGCAAGGGGGGTCTATCCCACCACAAGGAGGGGCACTGTACACCGGGTACTAAGAGTTAATCTTCATAGCTATTTCAGCCCCAGTGCCATAAGAGACCAAGGGACTTACTCCCAAGTCAGGGAACAGATTATAGCACAAACAGGTTGCTTTCATCTCTGTCCCTGTACTAGTCATACACTTCCAAGGTTGTTAGATGGGGAATTCTGCAGCAACCCAGACCATGGCCAATCCATCTCCCTATGAGTATGTTAAAAACACACTGCCAGGGTCACAGGTAGAACCATTTTGGACACAAGTCAGAGACAGGTGCAAACAGCTGGGGATACATGACCCAGGGCCAGTGGGACCCTGTTCTGAGGAAGAGTGGAAGGAAGTGAGCAAGGTGTGTCAGGTACACAAGCACTCCTACCCACCTGGGAAATGGGAAGACATCCAGTATATGAAAAATTGTTACAAAATATGGAATAAATGCTTAGCCAAATATAAAACAGAGTATGTAACTAAAGCCCCCACACCAAAACCTGTAAATTCACCCACCCTTTCTCAGCAACCCGAAGCACCCCCCCCTTATGTGATGGTTAAACAGGAGGATGGAACATTGGGTCCATGTCTTCAGCTGTACCCATCTTTGGATCCAGCAGTATTAGCTACCATGGTACATAGTGCAGCTGATCAGGCGCAGGTTACACGATGGGAAAACGAAAGTAGAAACAGGAAAGAGGAAGTCCGGACAGAAGGTATACGTAGGAGAGAAGAAGAGAGGATTAGGAGGTTGGATCCGAAGGAAAGGGAATTAGAAGAGAAGTTAAAAGAGCTCAAGAAAAGGGAGGAAGAGCTAGAACGTTACAAAAGAGAGCTAGATAAGAGGGATGGTGAGATGAGAGAGTATTCTGTGATAGCTAAGGAAGAAAGGGAAGGAATGTCCCTGGAAAAGGGAGAAGAGGAAGGAGTCAGGAAGTTAAGCCCCAGGGAAAAGGAATGGGAGGAGAAACAGAAAGAATTTAATAAGAGACAGCAGGAGGAGGAAGAAAGGATACAGAGGAAAAGGGAAGATTTAGAGGCGTACGAGAGGAAACTAGAGAAAAAGGCAAGAAGGATTAAGGAAGCTGAAGAAAAGATAATTTCACAGCCATCCACCACACTCAGAAGCCAGAAACCCCCACAGGAGGAAAGGGAGCAGGGTGAATCCTCTACTGAGGAAAGAGAAATGGAGGTGGAACAGGAAACTTTAGGTGCCACCTTTAAAGCACCACTCATGCATATAGGGGAGACGGAAGTCCATATTCCCTTACCCCTAGGCACACTGTCAAAAATAAAGGAGTTATGCCCCAGCCCAAAGAAAAGCCCTAGGGAGGCTGGTGCTTTCCTTGCAAAATACAGTGCAGGGACAAGCCTGGATAAGGAAGATATAGCAGGGATTCTTAGTATAGTTGACCCTGACAGCCCAGAGGGGCATCCCGTAGAGGCCTTATGGACAGCCCACATAGAGGAAAATAAAGATTGGGTGTCTTTTTGGAAAGGTATGGGGAATCATTGGTCTGCTATATACAAGGGTTCATCTGCACTTCAGGAACTTGTCCTAGCAAAACAGGGACCGAAGGAAAAGTTCTATGACTTTTGTACCCGGGTATATAGTCTGTGGAAAGCAGTAGATAACGCCAACCCCCAATTGTTCACCACCACCATTATGGCTGGTGGCGATACGAAGGTGACACAGTTGCTTAAATTCACTAATCCAAAGTGGGCAGAACAACCCCCAGATGAATTTATGAAAGATGCTAGGTCACGAGAAACATCAGGGGTATTTGAACAGAAGGGTGGTATTTTTCCCTCCTTAACACCAACCCAGACTCTGCCAACTGGTGGGACTCCGCCCACCCACATAATGACAATGCAACCTTATCCACCAATGCAATCTTATCCCCCAGACCAGGTTTACCCACCAGACCAGGGGTGCTTTAACTGTGGGGAACTGGGGCACTGGAAGTCCCAATGTCCCTACAGAATTAGAACAAACGCCCAGAGAGGAAGAGGTAGGAATCTTAACACCGGCCCCCGTCGCTTTCAGGATATCAGGTATCCTCACCCACCACAACCCCAACCACCCCCACCACAACCCCAACCACCCCCACCACAACCCCAATACCAGCCTCAGCCTCACAGACCACCCCCACGCATTCCGATGCAGTGGCCATCCGCTCGGCGGACACCACAATAGGGATGCCAAGAGTATGTCCCGTCCCTCAGCCTTGTGTGTTATAATCCATCGTGGAAGAGTCTTCCGCAGGTACTATTGCGAGTAGACAATCACCTGATATGTCTACTTCTGGATTCAGGGGCTACATTCAGTAGTCTGAATGATGCCATATATGACACACCACACTGCACTGAGGGAAACTCTATTGGTATAAATGGGACATCAGTTACCCACCCCATCACTCCACCATTACCCGTGGCTACTCCAGAAGGGCAGGAACTGTGCACTCAGAGTTTTGCTGTCCTTGTGGATTGCCCAGTATCTTTAATGGGGAGGGACCTACTCTCAAAACTGAATATCACCATTAAATTTGACAGAGGGGGCTCCCTCACTGCCAACTCACCGTTCTGTGATTTACATGCCCCAAAGAGACACACTTTCAGGGGACTCTTTGCATCATTGCCACCCACTCTAGAAACACATGCTATATGGGCAGACAACAAAGGGAGTGTGGGTTTCATCAACTGTACACCCTACACACCACAAATGCGTCCAGACGCTGTAGTACAGTATCACAAGCAGTACCCCCTGCCACTTGAAAAAATTGAAGGCATCACACCATTAATCAATGATTACATAGCAAAAGGGATTCTGAAACACATCATAAGCCCCTGGAATACACCAATCTACCCTGTGAAAAAGGCAAATGGGGAATGGAGGCTTGTACAGGACCTAAGGGCCGTGAACAAGCAGGTTATACCTCTGCCACCTTTGGTGGCAGATATTTCTTTCATCTTCTTGAAAATACCTGCTGATTCCCTTTGCTACACAGTAGTAGACCTGGCGAACGCCTATTTTAGCATCCCGATCGATGATGGGGTATCGCCCATGTTCTCATTCTCATGGGGGGGGAAAAAGCAGTTGACCTGGTCAAGATTACCTCAGGGGTATGTGGACAGTCCCGCAGCCTTCTCCATGGTCCTTAATGAGACAATTAAGTCATGGACTGCTGAGCGTGGGTCGGTGCTAATACAGTATGTGGACGACTTGCTCCTGTGCAGTCGATCTGCTGAAGATTGTGCGGTCGATTCCACATCTCTGTTACATCACCTGGCCAGGTCTGGCCACCTAGCATCAAAAAGGAAAATACAATGGTGTCAAAGTCAGGTAGAATACCTGGGATGCATTCTGAAGGAGGGAACCAGGCTGGTATCCCCCAAACGTGCCGCAGCCCTGCAGGCTCTCAGTCCTCCAAGAGACAAAGCAACTTTGCTCTCATTCTTGGGCGCAATTGTATATTGCCGCCAATGGATCCCAGATTGTTCATATTATGATGGCATTCTGAGGGAGGCTACCTTGTCCACCGCCCCAAAGACAGTAGATTGGACAACAGAGAGGCTCTGTGCATTTCAGGCCTTGTTAAAAAGTCTGACTCAGGCCCCCGCCCTGGGATTGATAGAATATGGCAAACCCTTTCAATTATACTGTGTGGTATCAGGAAATTCTTTTGCTGCGGTTTTGACACAGCAACATGGAACCGGGTACCGACCAGTCTCCTATCTCTCAAAAAAGTTGCCTACCCAAGTACAGGGGATGCCATCCTGTCTACAAAACCTTGCTGCTTGTGCTATGGCAGTTCAGGAGGCTAACAAATCAGTATTAGGCCATGAACTGACTCTCTACACTACTCATTCAGTAACTCACCTTCTGCAAAACATGAACACACAGCATATGACAGCACAAAGGCTTAGTGGGTATGAGATCACACTTCTGAATACTGATAACCTCACCCTCAAACACGCACCACCAAGTAATCCCACTGTCCGTCTTTTACATTCTTTGCTCAAGCTGCCACGAGACCCTGATCAGAAGCACAATTGTGTTGAACAGGTTGCAGCAATAACCAGCCCTCGCCCAGATCTCACTGACATTCCCTTACCAGGAGTACAGGACGTCTTCATAGATGGCAGTTGTACTCGCCCCTCTGATGCAACATTCCTGACAGGGTATGCCATTGTCCAACTACCTGATGTGGTGTTGGAAGCAAAAGCCTTACCACCCTCCTCTGCACAGGTAGCAGAATTGGAGGCACTCACAAGAGCTTGCATACTTTTCTCTGATGAGGAGGTAAACATCTACACAGATAGTAGGTACTCTTTTGGTGTAGCGCACGACTATGGCGTAATCTGGGCGAATAGAGGATTTAAAACCGCTGACAACAAGCCAATCGCCAACTCTACGCAAATTAAAGCACTCCTGCAAGCCATTCTTCTCCCAAAGAGGATAGCGGTCGTCAAAGTGAAAGCACATTCATCGGATAACAGCAGAGTTTCCAAAGGAAACGCTCTGGCAGACAGAGAAGCAAAAAAAGCCGCTGCCCTGCACATTGGTCAGCCAGCCCCCACAACAATGTTCTTCAAAGAACATTTTACATCACCCAACTTTAAAACCGTTGTGGCACAAATACAGGGATTAGCTACAGAGGAGGATGTCTCTTTTTGGGTCAAGGATGGCTTGACCAAGGACCAAGAAGGTCTTTGGTCAAAAGAGGGGAAGATATTGGGAATACCAGAATCAAGCAGTGTTCTCATACTTTCCTATCTCCATGGTCCAGGACATATAGGTACCACCGCCCTAACAAACATATACACAAAGTCTTTCTGCACAAACAACTTAAGTAAACAGGCGAAACTCCTCACCAGCAGTTGTCTAACCTGTGCACAAAACAATGTCCAAGGGAAAAATCATGGATTACATGGCCATCTGCCCTCACCCCTGGGTCCCCTAACAGATTTGCAAATAGACTTCACGCACATGCCCAAACAAAGAGGTAATTTGAAATGCCTTTGCGTAATCGTATGCAAATGGTCGGGCTGGGTTGAGGGAATTCCTTGTACAGGTGAGACCGCTAAAATTGCTGCCAAGTGCCTACTGAACCATTGGGTTTGTAGGTTCGGAATACCAACGGCCATTTGGTCAGACAGAGGGCCTGCCTTCAGCTCCTCTGTTACACAGACTTTAGCTAAGCTACTAGGCTTACAGTGGAAACTGCACATCCCTTACCACCCACAAAGTGCAGGAGTAGTGGAAAGAATGAATAGGAACATCAAGGACAAGTTAAAAAAGGCCACGGGGGGCACCATGAAAGGATGGTTGGATTACCTTCCTTCTGTCCTATTCCAGATCAGGACAACACCACATGCTAGAACAAAACTCTCGCCCTTTGAGATTTTGATGGGAGTTCCTGCAAACATAGAGCTGCCCCTCTTAGATCAAAACACTGACATTAACATCTATTCTCAACAGGAAATGTACGTGAAAAATCTGGTAAGTATGCTACAAGATATGAACGAACAAGTCTCTGTCACCTTTTCTCCTCTTTCAACAGAACCTACTCATCCCTTCATCCCAGGAGACAAAGTATTGGTGAAACAACTGGCACACAAAAAGAAGGTTGGACCCATTTTCACCGGACCCTGGAAAATAGAGAAGGTTTCCAGAACTGCTGTACTGACCGATCTAGGAAACACCTGGATCCACACCAGCCGGTTAAAGAAGTGTCCACAGCAACCCCGGACCCCTGACCCTCCACCAGCATCCCAAGACTTCTCTCTACAGGAACAACGACCGGATTTGAAGGACATTCAAGAAGGCATAAAACAAAAGTCTCTGGACGACGAGACGAATCCCCCACCAACAGGAAGAAACGTGTAACAGAACTTTGCATACAGTACCTGACAAAATGATTTCCACCTTTGTGTCAGGAAAAACATTATGCCTCTGGACATGTCTGATTCTGATAGTATTCCTACCTACTTGGTTAATAGCGAATTGTGTGTATTATCCAGGAGGTTTAGGGCTCCTAAAAGGGATTTGTGGAAAGGCCCAGATAGCCAAAGCACCTAGCATAAAATATAAAAGAAGTATGTCCCCCACTGAACCCCCTTCAGGTTTCACTGACAAGATGTCGCTGTTGAGGTTTAAGTACAGTTATGCACAAAAGTCTGGTTTTGAGAAATGTTGGATATGCAGCAAACTCCACCCCAGTACAGCCAGAATCCCATTGATGGCCATTCCCTTAAACATCACTCCTTTTTTGAATGGAACACCCCCCATAACTCTTGCCAATGTCATAAGAAAAAGTCCCAATAAGCCCCTCAGTTTTCAAATTGTGGGCAGGAGCCACGCTCCAGATTGGTGTTTCATACTGGGAAACATTTCCAGGGGAGCTGAGGTGTGCAAACGGTCAAAACTTAATGTCTCCATGGCTTCCCTTACTGACAGCTCACTTTTTCACACCTCAGACCCTGTGATAAATGCTACCATCTATGACCTTTTTAATTCCAGTTCCCACTCCATGGTCGCACAATTATTGGCTCTGCTGATGGCATCTGGTCATTCAAAGGGTGCAAGGACCGTTGTTAGTCAACGACCTTTGGCATTAGGTAACACAACGTACATCTGTTGTGGTAAACTGCTTTGTTACCCATGGATTCCTGAAGAACCTCAGGGATGGTGCTACCTTGCTAAAATAGTTCCTATAATGGGAGTAGTTGGAGACAACGGGCAAGGACACCTACTTAAAGCTAGCACCCACCCAAGATACCCTCTAAAACATCTTGGAAAGAGAGAAATATTCCTAGAGAAAGATATGACCTGGGCTTGGTTCCCTTCCTGGACAGGTTGGGGAATAGATTTGATGAAGAGACTAAATAACTACACCTCAATCATTGATGAGATCTTGGAGAAGGACTCTGATGACATCTCAAAATTAAACCTAGAAACCAGAGCTATTAGAAAACAATTGGAGCTTCATGACCTTGCTATAGAAAGCATGAGCGCAGCCCTCACAGGCCTCTGTGAAATTACTGAGGACTATGAATGCTGCACTTGGATACACAACACCAGTATCGAGATCCCTGATTACTATGACATCATTACACAACACAGAAAAGAGGTAAACAAGCTACAACAGGATGCAAGGGATATTGGGAAAACATGGGACCCTTTCTCTACCGGGTTCAGTTTTGGAGGTCTCACTTCATGGTTTAAGAACACTGCAATGACAATTTTTACCATACTGCTTTTCATATTGTTCTTGTATGCATGCTTCACGTTACTCAAATGCCTCTACCAAAAGGGTAGCAAAGCACCTTCCGAAACCATGAAGCTGACTTCTATTACCAGAGATCCCACGGTATGGTACGAGAACCAGGGAAATGAGGCCGAGGAATATGAATCCTTAAGGCGTGATGGACAGGTAGCTGAGGAATATGACTCCTTGAGGCGTGATGAAAAGGTGGAATGACCATTTCGATGATATCGAATGGTCAAAGGGAGGATTGTAAGGAGATTCTATATTACATTTCATTATTGATTAATTGATTAATTGTTGATTTCACTCTGTTCATGATTTCACATTGCTTATTTTGCTTTAATAATCAGAGACATATCTTAGTATATTTTTGATTAAGATCAAAAATGGAATATCTCATATATGTTTTTTCCTCTTTTCCATGCCCAGCAGAGGAAGCATCTGCTATGTGGTTTTATCTCGGTACTTTTTTTTGTACTTATTTGCAGCTTAGGGAAGCTGCGGTTGTCCGGCAGACAAGTGACAGAGGGTGAGGAATGTTTTGACCTATTAACTTGAACAACATGTATAGGTCACCATTTTTGATATCACAAGATATCACAAGATGTAGACATTATTAATGTTTGGAAATTACCGAATATGCTAATATGTATTATCATTTTGATTGGCCCCAAAATTGTGGGCAGAGTCTTGTAAAGACAGCATAAAAAAGCAAATCCAAAAATAAAGACTTGTAATCATTTTCAGCATACCTGTGTGTGTATGTGTCTTTGATTAACCGCCGGCGAGGACTTCCACTGAGCCACATTCCAAGTGCCTAGGCCACAAGGAGAAGACGAAGCACCTAACATAGTTTATTTAGCAACTACGGCTGAAAACACTCATACTGGGGTCGTGATTGCAAACTCATCCTTTCTGTATGTATTCATAACCATATTTAAAAAATATTTAAGCCTCTATATAATACATCTATACATTAAGAACACACATTATTTTTCTGTTTTAGAGGAAACCTGCACTGGGAAAATACATAGACTCCAATTGCTTATCACCTCTTGCAACCCAAACTTACCTAATGCAATTTAGGATAGATACCAGAGTGTGGTTGTAAATGGGGTTCACTTGGAAAAGAGACCATTCACTAGTGGTATACCACAAGGCTCTGTATTAGGTCCTGTTCTATATAATCTATATGTAAGTGATATAACTAAAGGTTCATTGAGCAAGGTATGTCCTTTTGCAGATGACACAAAGGTGTGCAATAGGGTTGATATCCCTGGAGGTGTCTGTAACATGGAACATGATTTGGCATTGCTGTAAGATTGGTCAAAGCGGTAGAAAATGCAGTTCAATGTTTCTAAATGTAAAATAATGTACCTAGGGAAAAATAATCTCTTACATTGTGGGTACAGTGTTAGCCAGTACTACAGAAGAAAACAATTTGGGGGTACTTCTTTAAGATGATTGCAAAATGTGCAAACAGTGTACCCAGGTGTCAGGCTAGGATCAGATAACAGGTAACAGTTCAGGTGTGCTGATTATGCAAAGAGTTCAAAGAACAAGAGCACATACCATGATCAGGTCTAAGCAGAGCAGGTAAGCTGGGACTTGTAGTTCACCGCTGCAGATGAAGATAGATGTTTGCTGGACCTTGTAGTTCACCGCTGCAGATGAGGATAGATGTTAGCTGGTGCTTGTAGTTCAGCGCTGCAGATGAAGGTACTACAGTAGAATCAGGCAAAGTGTAGTCTAGGCAAGCTGGGTCATACACAGGTAGATCAGAGTCAAAACGGTACCGAATCAGAAGCGAGCAAGCATGGTCAAACGAGCCGGGTCATACACGAAATACTCAGAGCAGATATCAGCTGGATCAAACAGTGGCACACAAAGGTAAACTCTATCACAAGCACTGATTGAATAATGGATACAGGTGATTTAAAGGTGAGCTGGCCAATCACTGTTGTTTCCCAGGCAAAGGCTGTGTCAGGTGAGTTGTGCTGGGTCCTAAAGGGATCCTAGTACTGACAGTACCCCCCCTTTCTCAAGTGGTTGCTCCTGCACCCCCAGGCTTACTTGGATAATGAAGATGGAACTTCTTCTTAAAGCGGGATTCCGTCCAAAAAAAAAGAAAATTAAAGTCAGCAGCTACTAACACTGTAGCTGCTGACTTTAAATAAGTACTTACCTGTCCTGGGTGCCCGCGATGTCGGCCGCCCGAAGCTGACCCGTCCCTCGGCTCTCGGGTCCCTGCACCGCCATCCTAGGAAAGGGAAACAGGCAGTGGAGCCTTGCAGCTTCACGGCCAGTTTCCTACTGCGCATGTGCGAGCGGCGCTCCGTTCTGTGAATGGCCCCGTGGTGTTCTGGGAACACACACAGTTCCCAGAAGACAACGGGGCCGCTCACCGAGGAGAAGAACTCACCGCGGAATAGGAAGAGGCAGATTAGGAAGACTGCCTAGCAACAAGGGTTTAGGTAAGTTTAATTTATTTATTTTTTTCAAATTTTTAAAAAAATTTTTTTAGGATTTTTGGTGATTTTTTTTTTCAGGGTGGCCCTCCACTTTAAGTCGGTCAGCATGAAGATCACGAGCTGAGACCCAAGATCGATCCTCTGGGCTGAAACCTTTCCAATGAACGAGATATTGTAAGGAATTGCGTACTCGTCTGGAATCAAGAATAAATGCCACTTCATATTCCTGACTGTCCAACACATCCACAGGTTCTAATTTTACTAGGAGGCTGGAATGAACAGGTTTCAACAATGAAACTTAAAAGACATTTGGAATGCGCACGAATGTGGGAAGTTGTAATCTATAGGACACAGGATTAACAATCTCCAAAATTTCATAGGACCCGATGAATTTTGGGCCTAGTTTTTTAGATGGAACATGCAGGGACAGATTCCTAGATGATAGCCACACTTTGTCACCAACTTTATATCGTGGTGCCTTTGAGCGCCTCTTGTCAGCCATTTTCTTAAAAGCCTGCACAGAGCAAGGAATAGCACACGATTAACATTGGACCAGATTTTGGAGAAATTTTGTGGTTGTTGGCATCTGGAACATCAGAGGGTGGAAGATCAAAGGAGCACACACGAGGATGCAACCTGTAAACACAGAAGAAAGGAGAGGTCCCGTAGATGTGCTGGCGCAATTATTAAAGGCAAACTCTGCCCATGGGAGGATGTTGACCCACTCCACCTCATCATTGGCCATCAGACAACATACCATCTTCTCTAGAGTCTGATTAGTCCTTTCTGTTTGGCCATTTGTCTCAGGATGATATGCTGAAGAATACGATAACTTAATCCCCAGCTGAGAGCAAAGGGCCTTCCAAAACTGAGCTATAAACTGAGAGCCACGGTCTGAGACAGTGTTAATTGGTGTCCATGGAGCCTGAAAACATATTTAATGAATAAAGATGCCAGTTCTTTAGCAGATGGAAGTTTCAGAAGCGGAACAAAGTGGGCCATCTTACTGAACCTGTCTACCACCACCCAGATCGTGGAACATCCCTGGGACGGAGGCAAGTCAGTGATAAAGTCCATAGACAAATGGGTCCAGGGACAGGTAGGTATTGGTAGAGGATGCAGGAGACCGGGGGGCTTAGAGGTACTGCTCTTGCTTCTGGCACAAACTTCACAGGTCTGGACGAAGGCTAACATATCCTGCCTAATTGATGGCCACCAGCGGTTGTGAGAGATAATCTCAAAAGTTTGTCTAAACCCTGGATGTGCTGCAGGTTTTGATGTATGTACCTGCTGCAATAACTGCAAACGAAGAACCAGGGGCACAAAAAGCATACCAGAGGGAGTGGAGGGAGGGGCTTCTGCCTGTGCAGGTAACAAGGCCTCAGAGATGTCAGTCTTGGTGAAAGCCAAAATGCTATCCTCAGAGATAATAGGTTGTGGAGGAAGAGGAGGAGGAAACTCTGATAAAAAGCTGCAAGACAAGGCGTTAGCCTTAATGTTTTTTGGCCCTGGTAAATAAGAGATTGTGAACTCAAATCTGGAGAAGAACAATGACCACCTGGCTTGATGTGAGTTCAGTCTTTTAGCAGAACGGATGTATTCAAGGTTTTTGTGGTCAGTCAGAACTATGAATGGATAGCGAGCTCCCTCCAGCCAATGTCTCCATTCTTCCAAAGCTAGCTTTATGGCTAAAAGATCTCTGTTGCCTATATCATAATTGCGCTCTGTTGGGGAATATTTACGGGACAGGAAGGCACAGGGGTGGATGGCAGCATTTACAGGACACCTACTTCAGATGCATCTACCTCCACAATAAAAGGCAGCTCAGGAACAGGATGGCAAAGAATTGTTGCAGAGCTGGCCAATCACTGTTGTTTCCCTGGCAAAGGCTGTGTCAGGTGAGTTGTGCTGGGTCCTAAAGGGATCCTAGTACTAACACCAGGCAGTGAGAAAAGTATATACACTAGAATTCTAGGATGCATCACTAGAGGGATCCCCAGCAGCAGGAAGGAGGTTCTGATTCCCCTATATTGATAAGATAGGACGAGTCCAGAGACAGGTAGCAAAAATGGTGAAAGGTCTGGGGGATAAAACATAACCAAAGCAATTTCAGGAACTTAATATGTACAGTCTGGAGGAAAGGAGGGAAAGGGGAGACATAATTGAAACATTTAAAGACATCAAGGGGGTGAATAGGGTTGAGGAGGGCAGTTTTTCCATATGAAACCAAAATCAAGAACACGGGGACATGACCTCAAACTAACTGGAGTAAAGTTCAAAACTAATTTTAGAAAGTATTATTTACTGCAACAGTAGTTGATGCTTAGAATAAACTTCCAGCAGAGGTAGTGCGAAAGTCAACAGTAAATGGCTTCAAGCATGCATGGGACAACATAGATCTATACTCAGACAAAAAGTTAACGAAAAAAATAAACAAAATAAACAAAACAAATAAATAAGAGAAAGAAAAAAAGCAATCAAAAATGAACAAACAAATGGGCAGACTGAATGGACTACTCTGTCTTTTTTCTGCGGTCACTTTTCTATGTTTCTATTTATCGAATTACCAGCTCGATCAATGTGATGCATACTCACAAAGGTGCATAAGTACTGTATACAGCAAGTACATAGGAGGATAACATGAGGTAGAACATCCAAGTGTTTCTGCGGCTTCACATATGCATTTTGGGGGGTGCACCCCCTTCTCCAGAGCTCCTGAAATGCATTAGCGTGCATATGTGGGGCTGCAGAAACACTTGAATGTTCTACTTCATGTTATCCTCCTATGTACTTGCTGTATACTTATGCACCTTTGTGAGTATGCATTTTATTGGTTATTTTTTATCAATAAATTCTGTTTTTACTTGGATAATGCACTAAGGGTTTGCACCTTCCCCTTCTTTGTTTTTGGGGTTCTACATCCCTATCCAAGGAGGGCTGCATCCACTGGGCATTGGACCGTGTATGTGATGTGATTTTGGTTGGCTTTCCCTCTGGCGAAGACCACTGAGCGATGGGAGTGTCTGGAAGTGTCTTTTTCTTGTAGCCTAATCAATGTATCAAATTTAATCTGTATAAAAATGATGTTGTCAGAAAGGACTAAGACTAGGCGACTCACCTGAACCAATTGGCTTGAGGTGCATATTTGATGTTTCATACATTTTGCTTCATGCATTTCCATTGAAATAAACAGAAATGCATTCTAATGCATGTCAGTGCATGCATAAAGACACACCTCAGTGAGTGTTTTGACTTATGTAAAGACATCATGGTGAGTGTAAACAAATGTGTATGTTTATTGATGTGCATATAATCTATGCATCTAGGATGTGCATAGATTATGCCAAGATTGGAAGTGCACAGTCACAGATGGTAAGAAACAGTAACAGCAGCAGTACCAAGTAGAGCAATTGTTGCAAGTTACATAAAATTAGTTTTGGTAAAAGTGGCACCCAAATTGCTATGCATCAAATATCTCCATCTGTTTGACCAGTCTAATGTTTGTATATTTGGCTACTATCATTGCACAGGGGCATGTATTTGATGTGATGCCTCATGTTTTCAGCAACTTAAATCCCTCATCAATGGAGGTAACAAAATGGATTTTCCATTTTTATTAGTAATGAGCTTAACAGGAAAACAACATCTCTAGGCAATCTAATTGGACTGCACAGGGCATTAGTAAGTCCTAAAGAATTGTATCTGGTTTGGATAGTATATTCTGGTTTGGATTGCATATTCATCTTGAAGAGGTGCAATCTCTCTAGTAATGCCCAATAATATTTCTTTAAGATGGCATTAAATCCAAAAAATGTAATATATTGCAGCTTACCAATTATTGTTTTCCCCTGGTGATTTGGCCAGTTACACACCTCTTGTATTAAGCCTCATACACACAATTGGATTTTCCGCCAATAAAACTGTGGACTTTTGTCTGAAGCACGTTGGCCCAAACTTGTCTTGCATACACACGGCCACCCAATTGTTGGCCAAAAATTACAAACGTAGTGACGTACTAAGTTGTTTTTCAGCTCTTTAGAGCCACCCTTTGGGCTCCTTCTGATAATTTTGTGTTAGTAGAAGTTTGGTGAGTGTTGATTCACGCTTTTCATTACGCGCTTTTCATTTTGCACTTTTCAGTTTGCACTTTTCATTTTGCGCTTTTTTTTCCATTTGTTTTTGATCGTCTATTCGTCAACCAGCCGCGTTGTGGAATCGGAGGAGATAATGTGTTATTTATTATTGGCCTTGGAGTTATTGCTTTGACATTATTTTTTTGGTTGAATAATGATTTGATATGGTATATTTTCTATATATTTGGATGCATAGAATGCACTTTTTGGTTAAGTTCTATTGGCAGATAGCATGTCTAATTTTATTTGTTTTCTTTTTTAATGCACAATAAAAAAATTGTGGAGAATAATACTTGGCTATGTGTTTAACCACTTGAGCCCCGGACCATTATGCTGCCTAAGGACCAGAGGTCTTTTTCCAATTTGGCACTGCGTCGCTTTAACTGCTAATTGCGCGGTCATGCAATGCTGTACCCAAACGAAATTTGCGTCCTTTTCTTCCCACAAATAGAGCTTTCTTTTGATGGTATTTGATCACCTCTGCGGTTTTTATTTTTTGCGCTATAAACGGAAAAAGACCGAAAATTTTGAAAAAAAATGATATTTTCTACTTTTTGTTATAAAAAAAATCCAATAAACTAAATTTTAGTCATACATTTAGGCCAAAATGTATTCGGCCACATGTCTTTGGTAAAAAAAATGTCAATAAGCGTATATTTATTGGTTTGCGCAAAAGTTATAGCGTCTACAAACTAGGGTACATTTTCTGGAATTTACACAGCTTTTAGTTTATGACTGCCTATGTCATTTCTTGAGGTGCTAAAATGGCAGGGCAGTACAAAACCCCCCCAAATGACCCCATTTTGGAAAGTAGACACCCCAAGGAAATTGCTGGGAGGCATGTTGAACCCATTGAATATTTATTTTTTTTGTCCCAAGTGATTGAAAAATGACAAAAAAAAAAAAAAAAAAAAATATTTACAAAAAGTCGTCACTAAATGATATATTGCTCACACAGGCCATGGGCCTATGTGGAATTGCACCCCAAAATACATTTAGCTGCTTCTCCTGAGTATGGGGATACCACATGTGTGGGACTTTTTGGGAGCCTAGCCGCGTACGGGGCCCCGAAAACCAATCACCGCCTTCAGGATTTCTAAGGGTGTAAATTTTTGCTTTCACTCTTCACTGCCTATCACAGTTTCGGAGGCCATGGAATGCCCAGGTGGCACAAAACCCCCCAAAATGACCCCATTTTGGAAAGTAGACACCCCAAGCTATTTGCTGAGAGGCATATTGAGTCCATGGAATATTTTATATTTTGACACAAGTTGCGGGAAAGTGACACTTTTTTTTTTTTTTTTTTTTTTTTTTCATAAAGTTGTCACTAAATGATATATTGCTCACACAGGCCATGGGCATATGTGGAATTGCACCCCAAAATACATTTAGCTGCTTCTCCTGAGTATGGGGATACCACATGTGTGGGACTTTTTGGGAGCCTAGCCGCGTACTGGACCCCAAAAACCAATCACTGCCTTCAGGATTTCTAAGGGTGAAAATTTTTGATTTCACTCTTTACTGCCTATCACAGTTTCGGAGGCCATGGAATGCCCAGGTGGCACAAAACCCCCCCAAATGACCCCATTTTGGAAAGTAGACACCCCAAGCTATTTGCTGAGAGGCATGGTGAGTATTTTGCAGCTCTCATTTGTTTTTGAAAATGAAGAAAGACAAGAAAAAACATTTTTTTTTTTCTTTTTTCAATTTTCAAAACTTTGTGACAAAAAGTGAGGTCTGCAAAATGCTCACTATACCTCTCAGCAAATAGCTTGGGGTGTCTACTTTCCAAAATGGGGTCATTTGGGGGGGTTTTGTGCCACCTGGGCATTCCATGGCCTCCGAAACTGTGATAGGCAGTGAAGAGTGAAATCAAAAATTCACGCCCTTAGAAAGCCTGAAGGCGGTGCTTGGTTTTCGGGGTCCCGTACGCGGCTAGGCTCCCAAAAAGTCTCACACATGTGGTATCCCCGTACTCAGGAGAAGCAGCAGAATGTATTTTGGGGTGTAATTTCACATATTTCCATGGCATGTTTGAGCAATATATCATTTAGTGACAACTTTGTGCAAAAAAAAAAAAAAAAAAAAAAAATTTGTCTCTTTCCCGCAACTTGTGTCGCAATATAAAATATTCCATGGACTCGACATGCCTCTCAGCAAATAGCTTGGGGTGTCTACTTTCCAAAATGGGGTCATTTGGGGGGGTTTTGAACTGTCCTGGCATTTTATGCACAACATTTAGAAGCTTATGTCACACATCACCCACTCTTCTAACCACTTGAAGACAAAGCCCTTTCTGACACTTATTGTTTACATGAAAAAGTTTTTTTTTTTTGCAAAAAAATTACTTTGAACCCCCAAACATTATATATTTTTTTAAAGCAAATGCCCTACAGATTAAAATGGTGGGTGTTTCATTTTTTTTTTTCACACAGTAATTGCGCAGCGATTTTTCAAACGCATTTTTTGGGGAAAAAACACACTTTTTTTAATTTTAATGCACTAAAACACGCTATATTGCCCAAATGTTTGATGAAATAAAAAAGATGATCTCAGGCCGAGTACATGGATACCAAACATGACATGCTTTAAAATTGCGCACAAACGTGCAGTGGCAACAAAATAAATACATGTTTAAAAGCCTTCAAAAGCCTTTACAGGTTACCACTTTAGATTTACAGAGGAGGTCTACTGGAAAAATTACTGCACTCGATCTGGCCTTCGCGGTGATACCTCACATGCATGGTGCAATTGCTGTTTACGTTTGACGACAGACCGCCGCTTGCGTTCGCCTTAGCGCGAGAGCAGGGGGCGACAGGGGTGTTTTTTTTTTTTTTTTTTTTTTCTTTATTATTTTTTTGCTTTTTTAATCTTACTTTTAAACTGTTCCTTTCATATTTTTTTTTTTAATCATTTTTATTGTTATCTCGGGGAATGTAAATATCCCCTATGATAGCAATAGGTAGTGACAGGTACTCTTTTTTGAAAAAATTGTGGTCTATTAGACCCTAGATCTCTCCTCTGCCCTCAAAGCAAATGACCACACCAAGATCGGTGTGATAAAATGCTTCCCCAATTTCCCAATGGCGCTATTTACATCCGGCGAAATCTAAGTCATGAAATACTCGTAGCTTCCGGTTTCTTAGGCCATAGAGATGTTTGGAGCCACTCTGGTCTCTGATCAGCTCTATGGTCAGCTGGCTGAATCACCGGCTGCATTCTCAGGTTCCCTGTTGAGACAGGAGAGCCAGAGAAAAACACGGAAGACGGTGGGGGGGGGGGGGCATTCCCTCCCACGGCTTGTAAAAGCAGTCTAGAGGCTAATTAGCCGCTAGGATTGCTTTTACATGAAAGCCGACCGCTGGCTGAAAAGAATGATACCAAGATGATACCTAAACCTGCAGGCATCATTCTGGTATAACCACTCAAAGTCGTGAATGGCGTACCTGAAGACAAAAAAATGGTTAACAATGGTTAACAATAAAGCACAGTAAAGTGTAAATAATTACACACCTGAAAAACAAACATGATAAAACATAATAACAATAACAATAACAATAACAATCAATAACAATAACAATAACAATAACAATAACAATCAATAACAATAACAATAACAATAACAATAAAACATTGCAGAATAGAATACAGTAAAAAAGAGCAGAACAATAGAGAGAGAGAATAGAGAGAGAGAGAACAATAAAACAACAACTATTTTTTTTTATTTCATATTTTTTTTTTTTTTTTACACTTTTTTTTGTAACTAACTTTTATAACGGTAACCGGTTCCAGGTTCGGGTCTCTCAAAATGCGATGGCATCTTGGGAGACCCTGTGAAAGTGTGCCTAGTCTGTGCAATGCTGTACCCTACGCTAATACTCAACTAGTGAATGGTAGCGTTCAAAACATTCACCAATGCAAAGACCAGGATTGTCAGGACAGGAGGGACAATAATAGCGGGTGTCACGCCTATATCCGCGCTTGCTGCAGACACGACATCTTTTTTGGGGGGTTCGCTGGGTAGGGGTACTCGGGAGGACATAAAAATGCCTCTCATGCAGCCGACTGCATTTGGTTGGGGATGTGAATGGGGGAAGTACGGGCGCTGCAGAAGCGGTGGGTTCCCAATTAGGATTGGCGAATGCAGCAGGAAGGGCACTATGGGCACGACGGGCCTGTGTTTGTCTTTTTGGTGGCAGCGGGACACTACTTGTGCTTGCCACCTCACCAGCTTGAACTGCACTTATGGGACTCGCCACGTCACCACGTGTTACTGTAGTGCTGGTTTGACTACGACCGGGGTGTACTAGGCCGCTGGCGCTTGCCAGTTCACCAAAACACTACCAAAAAACTGTTAGCGATCGCAGGGATCAGGCCTGACTCTGCGAACGCTGCAGTTATGCGTTTAGTGTTTTGTAAGTGACAGTGATCGATCGATACCGCACTTGGGTGGGCTGGGCTGGGCCGGGCGGAGGGGCAAAACGCAGGTGCTAGCAGGTATCTGGGCTGATCCCGCTAACACTGCGTTTTTGGGAACCCTAAACTGCTGGTGACGCTAGTATAGATCTAATCGGATCAGATATTGATGCGATCAGATACTATACCACTAAGGGAGGTGTACAGTGCGTGCGTGGGTGTTAGCGGTACTGGCGCTAATCTGACGCTGCCTGGGGCTGGTGCTTGCCAGTTCACCAAAACGCTACAAAAAAAACTGTTAGCGATCGCAGGGATCAGGCCTGACTCTGCGAACGCTGCAGTTATGCGTTTAGTGTTTTGTAAGTGACAGTGATCGATCGATACTGCACTTGGGTGGGCTGGGCTGGGCCGGGCGGAGGGGCAAAACGCAGGTGCTAGCAGGTATCTGGGCTGATTCCGCTAACACTGCGTTTTTGGGAACCCTAAACTGCTGGGGACGCCAGTATAGATCTGATCGGATCAGATATTGATGCGTTCAGATACTATACCACTAAGGGAGGTGTACGGTGCGTGCGTGGGTGTTAGCGGTACTGGCGCTAACCTGACGCTGCCTGGGGCTGGTGCTTGCCAGTTCACCAAAACGCTACCAAAAAAACTGTTAGCGATCGCAGGGATCAGGCCTGACTCTGCGAACGCTGCAGTTATGCGTTTAGTGCCTTGTAAGTGACAGTGATCGATCGATACTGCACTTGGGTGGGCTGGGCGGAGGCACAAAACGCAGGTGCTAGCAGGTATCTGGGCTGATCCCGCTAACACTGCGTTTTTGGGAACCCTAAACTGCTGGGGACGCTAGTATAGATCTGATCGGATCAGATATTGATCCGTTCAGATACTATACCACTAAGGGAGGCGCATGCTGCGTGTGTGGGTGTTAGCGGTACTGGCGCTAATTTGACGCTGCCTGGGGCGACGCATATCGCCGCCGGGCGATCGGGGGGCTAAACCTTTATTCGGTAATAAACGGCGGGTGCCCTGACACTATAAAAAATAAACAAACTAACCAGCGTCACCCGTATCGGTTATACGGTGATCAGTGGTGAAAGGGTTAACTAGGGGGCAATCAAGGGGTTAAAACATTTATTAGATAGTATATGGGGGTCCCTGACGCTATAAAACGCTGACGGCGAACCTAAATATTTACCTCACTAACTAGCGTCACCAGCGACACTAATACAGCGATCAGAAAAATGATCGCTTAGCGACACTGGTGACAGGGGGTGATCAAGGGGTTAAAACTTTATTAGGGGGGGTTAGGGGGGTACCCTAGACCTAAAGGGGGGTAATATACACTGTCCCAACACTGTCACTGTCACAAACTGACACTATGCAGTAATCAGAAAAAAAAAAAAAAAAAAACTGCTGGTGTCAGTTTGTGACAGGGGGGGGGGGGGGTGATTGGGGGGGGATCGGGGGGCGATCGGGGGGGGGATCGGGGTGATTTGTGTGCCTGGCATGTTCTACTGTGTGTGTAGTGTTTGTGCACTCACATACTTGTCGTCTCTCCTCGGGCCGGAACGGAAAATACCGACCCGAGGGGAGATGACATCACTTCCTTTGCTGCTGTTTAGCATACAGCAGCAAAGGAGTGTTTTCATTGGCCGGCGGCGATCGCGAGGGGGGGGCCACGAACGGATGGTCTCCCCCTCATCACCGATCGCCGCTGGACAAACGACGACCGCCTCGGGCACCGGGGGGGGGTCCGATCGGACCCCCCACCCGCGGAAGGCAAATCACGTACATGTACGTGATTTTGCCTGTCCGTGCCACTTTGCCGACGTACATCGGCGTGAGGCGGTCGTCAAGTGGTTAACTTCAACTTGACAGTTTGGGAGTAGGCAGTTACATTTAAAAAAGTACAATGTAAAATTGACAAGGGACACCAACATAGTTGTATCTTTGATCTTAAAACTATGGGATAATGGTGTTGTGGTAACTTGCCCAAATAAAAAAAAAAAAAAGCATAATAATATTAGTCTTGATATCAATAGAAAAAAAGTCTTTGAAAATTTGTTTGCAATAACTCCATCAGTATTACCAGCAGCTTCATTATTATCCCATTAACCTCCCTGGAGGTATGATTATTTCATATTTTTGATGCAAAGTGGTACAATTATTTTGCATGGAAATTTGGCGTTTTATATTCTAGGCCTGTAATTCTTAAGAATAACTCACTTAAATCTGTCCAAACCAGAGTCTAGCAGACATCTCGGGTATGATAACGTTTGAAACACGAAATCCTAAATTATAATATAATAAATAAGTATACCAAATAATAATATAATAATAATAAAAAATATTCAATAATGTAATCAAATCAAAAACACTGAAATTTGCTCAATTGCAGAATTGTCGCTGTCATTACTTTTCAGTGTTTGATGTTGGATCTCCCCACAAATCAATATCGCTCAATTCTGCGAGTGATTCTAATTTTTTATCGCTGTTTTCTAGCTGGTCTAAAACCACTTTTGATGTAAAGGGACGGTTTTGGTTACTATGGACAATCTCCAGTTTCCAGGCAGAAAGAAGTGTATATAAAATTTAAAACTGCACGCAGGGCACTGGACAATGCACTAGGGACAAAAGGGATGTGAAATAATTTCATACAGTAATGTAATCTGTAAGATTACAGTGTACTGTATATGTATTGTGTGTGCTTCACTTTTTGAATTTGGTGCCGTTCTCCGTCCCCATTCTTCGCAACGCTCGCAGGGAACGGAGCCCGGCTCCGTGATGAATCGAGTGGAGGACGAGCCGCTCACACTGCAGGAAAACATCTCAGGATCCTCGGGACAAGGTGAGTAAGCTCTTCCTGGATCCTGTGATGCGATCCCAAGGCTGGCTCGGGGTAACCGCTTTTGGTTCAGAAATTCCACCCCGAGCCAGACTCGGGAATACCTCCAGGGAGGTTAAAGAAGAAGAGACTTGTGCGCTGCATTTGGAGATTTCATAATTTGCCACATCACGAATGTTAATTCTCCGTTACGAATGCCCAATTTACAAGACTGACAGCTTCTGGCTTGTCCTTGCTTCCGAGCCTGCGTGTTTGTACTTTGAACTTTTGTCCAATGGACTTGTGTACACATGCTCGGAAAATCCGACAACACACATTTGTTCACGGGAAATTTTAAAACCTGCTAGCCAACATTTGTCCGCGGAAAGTCTGACAACAATTGTCTAATGGAGCATACACATGGTCGGATTTACCGCCAACAGCCTGTCATCGAACATTTCCTGTCGGCAAGTCTGATCGTGTGTACGAGGCTTTTTAGTGGCCCCACTATGGATTAAGGAGCACAAGGGGCACCTTTGTACAGCAGCATTGTCAGTCTGGGGGGGGAATGTACTAACAAAATAAAAAATACAGTAACAAATGGATGCTGCACTCCAGCTAATACTTTATAAGCAGTTACAGCAAACTGTTTTTTTTTCCTTTTGGGATAAAGGTTTTGCATAAATAAATTCTGATCATCCAGTGCTCAGCACATTTTTGAATGGGGTATATTTTATCACACAAAAAATTACTGACAGATCTTCTACCATTCACACCAGCTACTCCACCATGCCGAGATTCCATGTCCACTTACAAAAAAAAAAACGGTGGTGAGACATTTGGTTACTGCTGCCAAGGCGTGTATTCTGCCCCTATGGAAATCACCTTATCTACCTACTTCACAGCAATGGTTTCTTAAAGTGGAAGACATCAGGCAAATGGAAAGTCTAACCAGACTAACACAAATGAACGGTTTACCAAAACATGGTTTTACTGGATCAAATTTTCTTGTACAGAGAAATTTGTTGTTATAGGTTGATTCTTCTAAAGTATTATATTCTTCTTCCATATATGTTGAGTATGAGGATATTGTATTGGTCTTTGGATGGGGCAGGGGTGTTCCCAGTTACTCTGGTGCCCAGCTCTCCTTCCCCTAAGGTTCCAATTATTTTCTAATCTAATCTGTCCTATCCCTGTAACTTCCAAAAATATTTTCTGTTGAAATGCAACAGACTTACTGTCCAGATCACTAGATAAAAATATAAGAAAGAAAGCCTAAAAAAGTAAACCAATACAGCAATGACATCTAAGAAAATGTGGGTTTAATACTGCGTGTAGTAAATGTGTGTAGCTAAGTCCCGGGTCCCCTAATCTAATGGGAACCTCCAGAGTCAGGGACAGCCGACATCCTTCTATGTAGAGTGAGTTACGAGGCATGGTGGGTGTGATGCAAGGTAGATTCATGGGTGCCAGGCACTTCTTCAATGCAATAAGATTTATTGTCTCTTAAACTGAACTGTGGGAGAGAGGGTTTATGGCCAGGACACCCTTTAGTGGTTGCGATGTTAATTGGCAGATTCCGAGACTTCTATATGCAGACAGCCATGCAAGGAAAAGGCACCCAGCTGAACACCACATCTGCATTATGTAGACATGCTGTCTCCTATGGCAACAATCTTGAACAGTTCCTAACAAAGGTTACAATTAACTCTCTCACTTCCTCTACAATCTCCTATTGTAGATCTTCACTCAACTGTGCTCTCAGCTTGTCTCTCTAGACTTACTGATCCACTGCCACTGGATCTCCTGAGCTTTTCCAACCTTCTCACTCAGTATCTTCCTCAAACTTCACCCCCGCATCCCTGCTGGGTCCCTAGCTTGGCATCCAAGATACTTCTCAAGTGTCACCACACTGGCCTGCTCGGTCCCTAGCTTGACACACAAGGCTGCTCTGAAAGCATCAACTCCACTGGATGGGTCCCTGGCTTGACACCTGCTGAAGTTTCCCAATTCTTCACCCTCCACGGTTGATAAGAATACTGCTCCGTACTTGCTTCAGCTACTCACAGTGGTCCCTGGTAACAAGGTGGATGAACCCGTAGTGGTGAAGCTTCCCCTCTACCTATGACAACGACAGGTTCTCCGGCCAGCAGAACCGTCACTTCTGGTTGGACTGCAAGCCACAGTCCCAACCCTACGCTGCTCTCTCTTGCTTCTGGATAGGCTCTCAGACAGTATAGCAGCCAGATGTCCCCGGGATAGGCCTCAGGCTCTGGCCTAGCAGCCCTGGAAAGCACAACACACGTCCACCAGCTGTTCAGATGGCACAGAACCCCAATTACCTGACCTCACTCAAATAAATTGGCTCTCCCAGCAGGCCAAAGGACCCAAGAAGATCCCTGCCCATTGGCTGAGATACCCCATCTATTCCTAATCTGTCCTTACAATGCCCTTGTCTTATCTAATGCCACCAGATACCCGGCCATCTAGTGACAGAAGGGAGAAGTGCAGCAATTCCAGAATTAGGGTGGAGTCAATTGATCCCCTATCAATTGGCCAAGGCAACTATACCTGGCAGATAAATTTACTACTGTAGCAACCCTGCCTAAACATCAGGGTGTTACATGTGGATATGCACAAATACATTCCTAGGCCATTTGTCTTCTGTAAAGGACAGCCTGGGTGGTCAATGGATTCTATTAATTGCAATCTTATAAGGGCCATCCGAGGAAAGAAGCTGTTGTATCATAAGCTGAAAATATTACTTTAAATCTGCTGGATCCACACATGCAGGAATGACTCTGAATCTCACAATATTATTCTGCCATGAGAGGTCTTCTAAATTACCTAATTTAGCCTTTAACCTATTGCAGTTCATCAATTCATCAGTTACCTGCTTCGCATCCTGTATATATATATAATTTATATATATATATATATATATATATATATATATATATATATATATATATATATATATATATATATATATATATATATACGTCCTGAACAGTAAACAGTTTTCACAGGATTATGGCTGTAGCCGCTGCCATGATCATTGTATTGTTTTTTTAGAGCCAGCAATCGGCTTTCATTAAAGTGTAACCCAAGCAATTTTACAGCTGCCTGAACACTTTTACAGGGCCTAGAAGGGGCTCCCCTACCACCACTGTTTTTGGGCTCTCCTATTCCCCCAGGGAGCCTGGGTCCACTGTAAGTGATCAGTTTGGCTGCCCACAGAGGAAATGGAGGAAACATCCATTACCCGATCTCCTCTTTGATGAATAAAGCGGCAAGGATTTAGTCACTGCTGGTTTCAGTGCTGTGTTACCAACCAGCAAAACAGCTGATCAAATACATCTCTGTTTAATCAGCTGCCTTGGAGGGCCAAGGACTCCATAAAGAGTACCTGTCACTGCCCAAAGCTATCACAGGGGTTGTGTCCATCCATTGTGATGACAATAAAGTTGAATGAAGAAAAAAGTGTAACAAAAAATAATAAAATTTAAATAAAATAAAGTAAAAAAAAGCCCGGATGGCAGTCCTGGATTTGCACTTTGCAGAGCTGTTGAGCTGTTGAGTAGTGCAGGCTGGAGTCTCTGTGTTTATGTGCTGATTGTTCAGAGCTGCCATTCCCTGAGGAGGAGTGTAACTGTTATATTGCCACAGGGCTCCCAGCACCATATTTTTGTCCTGTGTGGCTAATGAGGTGTACAAAATTCCATGAGCTTGTGGAACCCCTCTTTGGGCTTGCCCTTCATAGTCATGGTCATTACCTCTAGGGTGCATGCAGAGCACTACAGGGTGAGATTTGGGTCACACTACTGCTACTCTTCTGGTCTTCCAAAATGCTGTTAACAGAGCTCTGGATTCACATGACCATCTCAGTAGGCTTCTGGCTACAACCCCCCAACAAAACTTTAATTTAGTTTTTTTTTTAAATGGCATAACATTTATAATTGTCATACAATCTATTTTGTAAGGGATATTATTTAAAATTACCTTATTTTACTTTTCAGCCAGCTATGAATGAAACAGTTTTCTTGTAACAGTTGTAAGTAAGGATGTGCTGCTTTTGTGTACAGAACAGCCCACAGAAATAAAATTAAATATTATTTTCTGATAAATATATTTACTTAAATAAATTTTAAATAAATTTAAATAAATTTAACTCAATTTTGTGAAAACACAAAAATAAAATCAATATCACGCACGCTTTCTGACCGGCGGTTGAGTTTGGTGCAGCCACACAGTCTGCTGCTTTTTTGGGAGAGCAATTGTATCTGTTTTTATTTCTATATGCAAGTTTTTTTAAACCTATTGCCCAAGGATTTGCTTAGTGTGATTCCCTTTGCAAGTTTTACTTGTTATTTTTTTGAATACATGTTTTTTATGGGTTACACTATGGTATTATATGCTCTTTATTTTTGTGTTTCACCCTGCTGAAGAACTGACCTTGAATGGATCAGGTTTGGTGGTTTGGAGTTTCCCTTCATAAGGAGATGTAACACGTGCATTTGACCATACTATATGATGGCCCACAGGATCTGGTAAGAGGCTTTAATACTTGGTGTCCCCTGGAGGTGAAAGCACTATGAGTTGTGATTGCGGGGACACTGGTGGAGCTAGTGAATCATGGATAATTTGTTTCCTTTGTACTTTCTTGTTTCACATATATTTTTCCTTTTTAGCCCTTGTGAATGGGCTCTTATGGACACTAATTCATATATTTGGTGTGATTTGTTTATACACGTTTTTTCACCTAATAAGTTTGATGTCATTATATTGAATTTATTTTTGTGTTTTCACAATATTGAGTTAAATTTTTTAAGTGCTGCTTTATCACAATTCTTGTATCTAGTGTCACAGATTGCTTAATATATTTTAGCGTGGAAATTCTATATGATTTTTTAATTAAATGTTATTTTCCTCTCATGTGATAGGCCCAGTGCTTTTCCCAATAGTTTTCTGTTATTGTAATAATGGGAATGATAACGTGATCATTGTAGACAGACCCATTTACCTAATACTAGTAGGAATAAGTACCTATAATGCATGTGTCTGTAGCCACAAAACAGGAGCATGAAAGGCCTTATGCACACTGCTTTATTGTAAACGCTGTTTTTCCTGACTGGAAAAAATTTGCATTAAAAACTCACCTAAGCTGCCTTTTTTCAAACCAGTTTGGGTGGATTAGTGTCTAATGTTTGGGTGTTTATTTATTTCAGTGGCTAGAATTTAAATTTATTCTAGCCATTAAATTAATAAATGTGCTAAATGCGCCAAGTGTTTAGGCGCGTTTAGAAGCGTTTGCCGTTATTATGCCCAAAAGTTCTTAGTTCTTCTCCTCAACATTATTCTTCTGCATTCAGGAGAGGAGCTTTGACTTCCTCTAAACTCTGCTGCTCCTACATTCCACTAAAAGCCTATGTGTGTATGGACACATAGACTTTTGTTGAGGTGCATTCAGGGGCAAAAAAAGCTATAGATTAATTAGGCTCATGTGGGCTGGCATGTAATTGCCAACATCCCTTAGTATACCGAACAAACTAGCACCTCAAAGGTTTGGGATTTTGAAGGCAATGTAAACAGGTAAATTTTATATAAAAAAAATATTTTATTAATACAAAAATATCTAAAAACAATGATCATGTGGATCCAAACAAGGTAATTGAAATTCATACATAGAAATACATATAGTGACATATGATGGTATCAGAAAGTGGCAAAATACAACTAAGTTCAACAAAGAGATAAAGAACATAGCTCTAGGTTGCAGAGTCCAGCTTGTTTCGAGAAAGTACCTAAAAATTCTTCATCAGGGACATATAGCCACTTTCTGAAAATACAAAATTGATATAAATACATGTTATCAAAGCATTATTCGGCCTATCCGAGACGCCTATTGAGAAACACTTACGTATTCAGATGTTGATCCTAAAACTAGGGAAAAGCTCATCCAAACTAGGCACTCCACCACCAATAGGATTGGCCCTCCACCGCATTAAGGGGCCCAAGAGTGGAACACTCAACAAGGACATCAAATCCCAAAGGGCTCCATAAATATATTTATACATACCCTGTTTCCCCGAAAATAAAACCTAGCGTGATTGTCAGTGATGGCTGTAATATAAGCCCTACCCCTCAAATAAGCCCTAGTTAAAGTCCTTTTAGGTCTTATTTTCAGGGTAGGGCTTATTTTTGGGGAAACAAGGTAGGGCTTATTTGGGGGGTAGGGCTTATATTGCAGCCATCACTGACAATCACGCTAGGTCTTATTTTCGGGGAAACAGGGTATGTATAAAGCAAACCCCCACATCCTAGGGAAAAGGGAAGGACCTGAAACAAAAATAATGAAATAAAATAAAAGGCTTATAAGGTGTATATCCAGCAATAAGTAAAAAAGAAGCTTACAAGGAGCCAAAATGTGAATGTGCTCCAGCTAGGTTTTTTAGTGTGTCGGGGGTTTTAGTCTCTCCGGAGTAATAGGAGCTTCACCAGATAGGTACATTCTGTTTTTTTGTGAGGCACCTGTCCCTCTATGACCCAATAGAGGTTTTGGGTCTTCCACGGTTTTTCTCTTAGGTCGCCAGAAGCTTCCTTCCATCTGTGGTGTATTTCATAATTGTCAGAGGCTTTTATTGACAATTACAGTAAGTGCCAAGTGCAAAGAGCCAATATTTGCAGTGACCCTTCTTTTTCAAGACCTCTGCAATTCACCTTGGCATGCTGTCAATCAACTTCTGGGCCACATCCTGACTAATGGCAGCCTTTCTTGCATAATCAATGCTTGGAGTTTGTCAGAATTTGTGGGTTTTTTTTTGTTCACCTGCCTCTTGAGGATTGACCACAAGATCTCAATGGGATTGAGGCCTGGGGAGTTTCCTGGCCATGGACCCAAAATTTCAATGTTTTGTTCCCCAAGCCACTTAGTTATCACTTTAGCCTTATGGCAAGGTGCTCCGTCATGCTGGAAAAGGGAGTGAGCCCACTCCCTTGGCTGAGAAGCAACCCCACATATAAATGGTCTCAGGATGCTTTACTGTTGGCATGTCACAGGACTGATGGTAGCGCTCACCTTTTCTTCTCCAGGCAGGGTTTTTTCCAGATGCCCCAAACAATCGGAAAGGGGATTCATCAGAGAAAATGACTTTTTCCCAGTCCTCAGCAGTAAAATCCATTTGCAGAATATCAGTCTGTCCCTAATGTTTTTCCTGAAGAGAAGTGTCTTCTTATCTGTGCTTTTTGACACCAGGCCATCCTCCAAAAGTCTTTGCCTCACTGTGCATGCACTCACACCTACCTACTACCATTCCTGAGCAAGCTCTGCACTGGTGGTGCCCTAATCCCGCAGCTGAATCAACTGTAGGAGATGATCCTGGCACTTGCTGGACTTTCTTGGGGGCCCTGAAGCCTTCTGCACAACAATTGAACCTCTCTCTTGAAGTTCTTGATGATCTGATAAATGGTTGATTTAGGCGTAATCTTAGTAGCAGCAATATCCTTGCCTGTGAATACGTTTTTGTGCAAAGCAATGATGACTGCACATGTTTCCTTGCAGGTTACCATGGTTAACAGAGGAAGAACAATGATTTCAAGCACCATCCTCTTTTTAAAGCGTCCAGTCTGTAATTCTAACTCAATCAGCATTTCCAGCCTTGTCCTCTTCAACATTGACACCGGTGTTAACGAAAGAATAACTGACATAATGTCAGCCGGTACTTTTGTGGCAGGGTTGTAATGCAGTGGAGATGTTTTTTGGGGGATTAAGTTAATTTTCATGGCAAAGAGGAACTTTGCAATTAATTGCAATTCATCTGATCACTCTTCATAATATTTTGGAGTATATGCAAATTGCCATAATAAAAACTGAGGCAGCAGACTTTGTAAAAATTTATATTTGTGTCATTCTCAAAACTTTTGTCCGGGGCTTTATATATTGTGTAGTGTTTTAACCACTTGCTGACTACCATACATATAAAAACACCCTACCAGCAAGTGGTATTTACAAGTTCATGCCTGTAGCTGAAGATGACCTCCTGTGTGATAAATTAAGTCAGTTTCAGAGTCGTTGTTCTCTGGCTGCTAAAGCCAGGAAGCAGCATATCAAAGCTGCTTTGTGGGACAGGGGAGATTGAGGGTCTAAAAGACTTCTGATATCTCCATAAAGAGTACCTGTCACTACCCAAAGCTATCACATAGGGAGATTGTTAGCCCCCTTGTGATAGCATTACAATTAAATGAAGAAAAATGTGTATATGTAAACAGCGAATGTACGACATATATAAGGTATTGCTGTGAATGCCACAGCAAGAGCAATAGGGCCATCATTCACAATTACCTCTACACTGATAACCTGTAGAGGCTTTTAAAACATTGCCTATGAAACATTTTAGGTTCCGTAGATTGTTGCCATTGGGTTGGGTTCTTGGGTGCACCTCATTTTAAGTCTTCACATTTTTGGTATCTATTTACTCGATGTGGACCTATCTTTTATATTTTAGCAACACATAGTGCTATATTGTGTTTGTATGTGCTAAAATTTATCTCAGTGTTCTTTTTCCTGACAATGGCTGCACAAATATTGTGTGAAATAAAAAAATTGCAACAGCCACCATTTTATTTCCCTAGGTCCCTGTGTTTAGAAAATATATAATGTTTGGAGGTTTATAAGTAATTTTCTGGCAAAAATGCTGATTTTAATATTTGTGTGATAAATTAAAAAATTGCCCCGGACAGCAAGTTTTTAACCACTTGTCGACCGGCTCACGCCGATATACGTCAGCAGAATAGCCCTACTGAGAGAAACCTCGTAGTAAGTAGGAACAACGATATGTCTCCTCCCCAAGTCAGTGCTATCCTCATACAGTTAGAAACATTAACTAAGGAACACATTTAATGCCGTGATCGCCCCCTAGTGTTAACCCCTTCCCTGCCAATGACACACAGTAATCAGTGCTTTTGTATAGCGCTGATCGCTGTATAAATATCAATGGTCCCAAAAATGTGCCAAAAGTGTCCGATCTGTCCGCCGCAATGTCGCAGTACCGTTAAAAATCGCAGATCGCCGCCATTACTAGTAAAAAAAAGAACAATTTATAAAAATGCCATAAATCTTTCCCATAGCTTGTAGACACTCTAACCAGGACCATTATTAAGGCAGGGCAAAAGGGGCAGCTGCCCTGGGCCCCATCATTGTTGTGGGGTCCAAAGCAGCTGCCTCATACTTGCCAATTATCCCAGTTTAAATTCCCTTATCGCTTGAAGTTTTAGTCCCGTACTGTGTCCCGATATCTCAGTGTAAAGTTCTGTTGCTGCTGCCCAGCTCTGCCCTTTTGCCGTGTACAGATGACTCACCTGCATACCCTGTGTTTACAAGTAAATAACCTGCATTGATATGTAAATAGTGGCTGCAACAATATGTAAATAGTCGCGGACAGCGGCATCGATATGTAAATAGGGGCGGCATTCATATGTATATCAAGTACCCCTGAGGTCATATCTACCATCATTTCTGCTAAATGCTGCCCACTGGGGAGGTAAAGGAGTCCTGCCTACAACTATAGTCATTAAGCCTAACGTCAGCCTGTTCAGCAAAGGTAAGCAAATTAAAGGTGGAACCCTTCTTCAAAATAACATGGTGCCACAGCACATTGAATTTTGGTGCATGTGAATAAGCACATCTCAGCTGATGCATGAGGATATCATTAACAATTAATGGCACTACTGTGTATCTGCTAAAGGGCAGCATGTTTCTATGGTGTAAGGAAAGCGATTTTGCATGTGTTCCCGACACACACAAATGTGAACACAGGCTAAATGTCTCAGTTACATTGGTGGTCAGTGTACATCTTCTCATTACATTGGGGCTTGCTGTACAATCCTTTCATTCACACTAGTGACCAGTGTAAAGGTCCCCCTTACATTGGTGGTCAGTGTAAATCCCTCTTTACATTGGTGTTTACTGTGAATGCTCCTATTACATTAGGGGTCAGTATAAATCCCTATTACATTGGTGGCCAGTATAGAAACTCCTCTTTATATTGCTAATTGTTAAAAAATCCAAACTTGCATTTTTGGTCAGTTTTGAATCCTCCCTTATATTGGTGGTCCATGTAGAAGCCCCCTTTAAATTGGTGGTGAGTGTAAATCCCCCTACATTGGTGGCCAGTGTATAAAACCCCCTTTATTGGCTGTTGATGTAAAATCCCCCATTACATTGGTTGTCAGTGTATAATTCTTCATAACATTGGTGATCAGCGTACATTTCCCTTTACATTGGTGGTAAGTGCAGAATTGTCCTTATACTGGTGGTCAGTGTAAATCCCCCTTTACATTGTTGGTCAGTGTAATTCCCCCCTAACATTGGTGGTTGGTGTAGAAGTGTCACCTTGCATTGGTGGTCAGTACAAATCTCCTCGACAATGGTTGTCAGTGCAAATTCGCCCTTACATGGAGGTCATTGTATATTCCCTCTCACACTGGTAGTTGGTGTAAATGCTCTAATAACAGTGGTGTCAGTGTAGAAATCCCTCTTTCCTATTGGTGGGTGGCGTAAAATCCCCCGTTACATGGTGGTCAATGCAAAATCCCCCTCACATTGATGGTCAGTGTAAATCCCCCCTCACATTGGTAGAATCCTCCACTATATACTTGCCAAAGATCTCCAGCTTTGCTCTACAAGATTCAGAATTTTCCACAGTGTATTGCCTCCTAACTAATCCCACCCCCCACCACTGTTACTGATCCTATCAACCCCCAGCATTGCCACTAATCGCATTACCCCTTCCCCCAGCATTGCCACTGATCCCAGGAGTCCTAGGATTTCTAGGAGTTTTCTGTCTATTGATGGGTCCCCTCCCCAGTCCATGGTTTGAGGGCAGTGAGGAGATGTTGTGCTGTAACCTTTGACAAAAAAATCAGTGAGCAGTAATGCTGTGCACTAACCTCTTGCAACCAATCATTGAGCGGTAAGAATATGCAGTAATCTCTAGGAACTGTGGGGTGGCACAGTGGTGTAGTGGGTAGCACTCTCGCCTAGCAGTAAAAAGCGTTGCTGGTTCGAATCCCAACCACGACACTACCTGCCTGGAGTTTGCATGTTCTCCCTGTGCCTATGTGGGTTTCCTCCGGGTACTCCGGTTTCCTCCCACACTCCAAAGACATGCTGGTAGGTTAATTGGCTTCTGTCGAAAGTTGGCCCTAGTATACAAATGTGAGTTGGGGACCTTGGATTGTGGGCTCCTTGAGGGTAGGGACCGATGTGAGTGTGCGATGTATATGTGGAGTGCTGCGTAATTTGCCGGCGCTATATGGGTACCTTAAATAAATAGGGATAATTGTAGACACACACCCACACTCACTCAGGTTGAACCGGATGGACTGGTGTCTTTATTCAACCTTACTAACTATGTAACTATGTAACCAATTAGTGAGTGATGTAGATGTCCAGTAACCTCTAGCAATCAATCAGTGAGCAGTATTGATGTACAGTAATCTCTAGCAACCAATCAACAAGTAGAAGTCATGTTCTGTCACCTCTAGAAAATAAACAGTGAGCCATAATGTGTGCTGCAACCTCTAGCAGCCAGTCAGTGAGTGGTAATGATACACTGTAATCTCTGGCAACCAATCACAATCGCTGCCTGATCTGATTCAGTAAACTGATTTTGAGTCTAGTTGCTATTTATTGTATGTTTCAAAGCAGGTGGAGAGTGAAATTGCACTGAAGAGGGGGCCCAAGAAAATGTTTGCCCGGTGTCCAGTCAATATTAAAGATGACCCTGACTATAACTTTTGCACAAACCAATCAATATACGCTTACTGCAATTTTTTTACCAAAAATATGTAGAAGAATATATATTGGCCTAAACTGATGAAGACATTTGTTTTTTAAAAACATTTTTGGTGATATTTATCATAGCAAAAAGTAAAAAATATTGTTTTGTTTTTTTCAGAATTGTCGCTCTTTTTTTGTTTATAGCGCAAAAAATAAAAACTGCAGAGGTGATTCAATACCACCAAAAGAAAGCTCTATTTGTGGGAAAAAAAGGACGTCAATTTTGTTTGGGTACAGCATCGCATGACCACGCAATTGTCAGTTAAAGTGAAGCAGTGTCAAATTGTAAAAAAGTGCTCTGGTCAGGAAGGGGGTAAAATCTTCCAGGGCTGAAGTGGTTAAGCTGCATTTTTGAATGGGGTGGGGGATATGTGAATTTTAAAGGTTGACATTATGTTAAGAGCTCACTTAATGGGTTAAGTGTTGGTTGCATTTTTTGCAAAGGGTAAAATACTTGTCAGCTACACTATTTGCATGGTTTACCAGTGACAGGAACCTAATTTTGAAAACTATGAGTGCCAGTCTTCCAGCTCTAACACAAGTTTATTGAAATTTCAATTCCCCATTTTCTGTGACAGATTTGACTAATTGTGCTCACACAGTAATGATATACATTTTTACCATAATATTTCTACTGACATTGTATGTGTATTTATGGGGCTGCAAGGTGATCTATAGTTCTTTTATTGTACACAATATTCTATAGAGCATATTTTTCTTTTAAACAAAAGGTTTCATATCACATGAATGGAACAAAATGTGTTTTGTTTTATTGGACATAAATGGAAAAAAAGTTTCTTTGAGAAGCAGAAATAGAAAGTAAAATTACAGAAAAACCTGGGGAAAAATTGAGCAGTCACACGTTTTCAAGACCGACACAATACTTAAATGCAGGAGCATTAGATCTAATCACTGTTTGCAAGCAAGCTTTTCTATACTTCTTAGCACACAAAGCATTCTTTTTTTCTATTGTGGCTCCAGTTGCTATTTCAGAAACAGAAAAAAAAATCAATAAGCCTTTACACCTTTCCATCTTTTGCCCCAAAAGGTGTTTTTTTTGGGTAGGTTTCTCATTCATAAGATGTAGCGTCAAATCCTTGACATCATTCCTGGGTTGTATTGATCACATCTTCTGTTGTGCCAAAGGACAAATAGAAATGATTTATCTGTCTGTAGTGCAAAACTGCAAAAAGACAAAAGGATCTGTCAGACTTCCACAACAATCAGCAGCTGAAGGTATTAGCAAGAGGCCAAGTTCAAAGGTTAAGGTTCAAACAGGTTGTCATCAGTTTCTCACAGCTCTCCAAGTAGGGCAAAACAGCTGGTTCTTATTAGCTAACTCAAGTTCTTTGTAATGAGAGATGACTAGACCAGATAGGGTACAATTTTTAATCAGAATGCACAAATCCAATATAATGAAAGCAAATAAAACACCTGTGCCTGCTAAATGTGGTGTTTTCCTTACTGGCTACTAAAATATTATCTGCATCATGATCCATAACAGCAGCATTGGAGAAAGACTATCTGCTAAGAATGTTGCATTCAAATTTCATTAAAAAGCATAACACCTTAGAAAAATTATATTACCGGTATTTCCATGGCATAGTGACGGGCTATCTCATTCAGTTAATCTATAGTTAATTAAAAATAGCATTTTTTTACTTTAAAATAAATTACAATATATGTTACTGTGTTAACACTCAAATGCATTTACCTTTACATTTTAAATTATATTGGAAGTGCTGAGGGTGTAATGAAGGAGATCTGTATTGAGAGATTACAGGGGCTTCCACTTCTAACCCTCTTCTGAAAACCGCTTGTTTTTTGGAGGTCTCTGGCTTACATACTTTTTAAGTCACTGACCTTACGCAAAAGTGCAGCATATGAAGTCAGTTAGAAGTATGTCAGAATTTCTTGACTATATTTCAGTCACTCAAAAATTGTGGAAGCCTTTGGATCAGCATGTCAAACAGACAATCAATATTTTTAGAAGGGGAGGTAAGCAAAGACAGTCTATATAGTCCACTCAGTGCAGGCTTGTCTTCAGGGAATATGTGGATATTTTTGATACTCTATTTATTCAGGCAGTATTGTCAGGAACCATAAATTAGACTGAGACAGAAATGCAGTAAAAATCACACCTTTTAATGTAATGGTAAAAAATGGTACAGATCAGTAAAACTTTGTGAAATCATAAGCCAGGGATCGGAAGCCAAAAGTGGATAGTCAGACAAGCCAATGATCAGGAAACCAGAGATCAGCATAGTCAGAGGTGAGGCCAGGTGAGCCACAAAGGAATCAATGAGTGCTGACAATTATCCGACAGCTGAGCAGAGAAAAGAAAGCTGCTAAGAGCAAAGTCCTGACAAGTATATTTTATATTGAACACCTAACAAGGGAAGTTTTTTGGACCATACATTAGACTCTTTTTTTTATTCAACCAATAGGTTTACTGACAAAAATATCCATTTCCCCATCCACACACTTGAGGTGGATGGGGGAATCACTCCTGATGAGCTATTGTGCTCTGATGGTGGGGAGACTTTCTCACTATCAAAATGCACCAATCAGTACTGCTGGCTATAGATGGTAGAACTGATAGTAACTAAGGAGGTTTTCCAACAGGCTGGTTGTACAGAAGTCGATCGACTTCTGTACAACCAGCCTGCCTAAACGTGAATCAAAATTCGCCTGGTCCCTGATGAACCAGCCAAATTTCAATGCATGTATGACTGGCTAAATTCTCCCCTTCCATGGACTTTTACATTCCACTCCAAAGACAAGTTTGCTTGGCGTCCTATATTTGGGATCATTTTAATGTCAAAGTATATAGCCAAACTGTTCAAGTAGCCATCATGTACTCTTGGAAGTTGAGACCACAGCAACCTGCTTCAATACAAATAAATAAATAAATAAATATATATATTTTTTATGGTTTAAAAGAGAAGTAAGGGATTTTTTTTAAGAATCATACTTACCAAGGTAGATGCGCTACTGGTCCGATGCTGCATCTGTCCCCCGTCGGTTCTAAGACTTAGAAACACCACTGATTGCTTGGTTCCCAGAGCTCCATGAGCAGAAAGCTGGTGACTCTCAGTCACCACTGTCTGCTCTGCCCTCCCCGCGCTCACTGGAGCGCTGGACTTTGGAGGGGGTGGGAGAGACTGGCTCAGCCTCTCAGTGGATTGTTGAGAGGCTGAGCCAGGTGTCGTTCAGGGTTGTGGGTAGAACCCGACCATATTGTGATGATCTCTCCCCAGGCTAGACCAGCTCTGTGATGTCAGCCCGACCGCGCAATAGTAATTCAAAGTGCGACAGCACTGAAAGTTGAAAATTGTCCTGTCTTCTAAAAATGAGCTTTGGCTGTACTTCTCCTTTAATGTTAACCACTTACCTACTGGGCAATTTTACCCCCTTTCTGCCCAAAACAATTTTCAGCTTTCAGTGCTGTTGCACAATGAATGAAAATTGTGCAATCATGTAGCACTGTACCCATATGAAATTTTTTGCATTTTTTTTAGACAGATAGAGCTTTCTTGTGGTGGCATTTAATCACCACTGGGTTTTTCTTTTTTGTTAAACAAAGGAAAAAAGACCAAACATTTGGAAAAAAAACCTTTTTCTTTGTATCTGTAAAATGTTGCGAATAAGTAATTTTTCTCCTGGTAGGCTGTATTAATGAGCACTGATGAGGCTGCAATGATGGGCACTGATGAGGCTGGACTGATGGGCACTGATCAGGCTTTACTGACGGGTAATGATGAGGCTGCACTGATGGGTACTGATGAGGCGACACTAATGGGCACTGATGGCCACTGATAAGGCTGCACTGATAAGGCAACACTAATGGGCACTGATAGGTGGCACTGAGGACCTCATATGACATCCACCCGGAAGGAGGAGCTTCCCTTCCGGCCCTCAATCTGCTATAGGCCAGACGGGAACTGGTTAATGATGACTTTAAGTAGTTGTGAGCTAATTGGCTGTTAACCAAGCAAATCAGCAAATATTTTTTGTTTTTCTAAATATATTGGGACAGATAGCTTGAGTTAGTCAAGGGCATGGTCCAGGATGGAGTGTATAGGTCACCCATACCTTTGTGTTTTATCAGGTAAACTGGTTGGCCCCCTGCAGTTTGGCTTTTAGCAGTAGATGGGGTTTAACAGGTGAACACCCCTTTACACACCTGATTAATACAGTATAATAGTGAGAGTCTGGTTGTAAACCTTCCAAAGAGAGAGAGATGATATGTGCCAGGAACAAGCTGAGACTCGGAGCTGACCAAACAGTCTATCGAACATTCAGAAGGTCAGGAATTTTGTATTCTAATAACCTTTGAGAGGGTGAACTTTTATATTTTGTTTTGTGGACAAATAAAGGTGGGCAATAAGCCTTGAAAAGCCACCTGACATGAAGATGGACTCCTTACAAGCTCTGGTCACTACAATATGAATTCAGAAATGCCTCATTTGCCAAGAATTCTACAATTTATAAAACGTGATTACATAATTTTTTTTTCTTCTTGCATTGCTTTTAGGAGGTTTAAAAAGCTTTGGATCAGTAGTTCTGACTATATTCAATCATTCCTACTTTTAGGTTGTTGGGTCATATGTATTTGGGTCAATCTAAATATTCTGTATTTTAAATGTAGTTATTGATCCTTATAGCTTTTGTATTATACAGAAACATTAGATCTGATTTAAAAAAGAACTTTGGAACTGGCCAATTTCCACTTGACACACCCAGAAAGGGTTATTTTCTTTTTCTTCATTTTTTATTTATTTGAACCATTTTGGATATGGGATCACAAGTTTTTTTTTTCCTTAAAGTGGTTTTAAAGGGGTTGAAAAGTCAGAAGGTTTTTTACCTTAACCGCTTGCCAACCGTCGCACGAACATTTACGTCAGCAGAATGGCACGGACAGGCAAATGGGTGTACAGGTACGTCCCTTTAAATTTGCCACCATGTGGTCACATGAGCACCGCCGGTGATGCACGCGCGACCCTACCGTGAGCTCTGTGAGTGTGATCACGGATACCCGCGATCGTCTCACAGAGAGGAAGAACGGGGAAATGCTGATGTAAACAAGAATTTCCCCATTCTGCCTAGTGACACTGACACTGATCACAGCTCCCTGTGATCGGGAGCGGCAATCAGTGTCATGTCACACGTAGCCCATCCCGCCTACAGTTAGAATCACTCCCTAGGACACACTTAACCCCTGCAGCGCCCCCTCCTGGTTAATCCCTTCACTGCCAGTCACATTTACACAAAAATCAATGCATTTTTAATCGCACTGATCGCTGTATAAATGTGAATGGTCCCAAAATATCACCAAAAGTGTCTGATCTGTCCACCATAATGTCGCAGTCACGATAAAAATCACTGATCGCCACAATTACTAGTAAAAAGAATTATTAATAAAAATGCCATAAAACTATCCCCTATTTTGTAGATGCTATAACTTTTGCGCAAACCAATCAATAAACACTTATTGCGATTTTTTCCCAAAAATATGTAGAAGAATACGTATAGGCCTAAACTAGGGAAAAAAATGTTTTTTTATATATATATTTTTGGGGATATTTATTATAGCAATATAATATTTATTAATAATATTTATAATAATATTAATATTAATATAATAATATTTATTATTGTGATTCGGCACTGCATCGGTTTAACTGACAATTGCGCGGTCATGCGACGTTGCACCCAAACAAAATTGACATCCTTTTTTTCCCCCACAAATAGAGCTTTCTTTTGGTGGTATTTGTTCACCTCAGCAGTTTTTATTTTTTGCTCTATAAACAAAAAAATAGCGACAATTTTGAAAAAAAACACAATATTTTTTACTTTTTGGTATAAAAATTTTCCCGAAAAAATATATTAAAAAAACGATTTTTTTCCTCAGTTTAGGCTGATATGTATTCTTCTACATATTTTTGGTAAAAAAAATCGCAATAAGCATATATTGATTGGTTTGCGCAAAAGTAATAGCATCTACGAAATAGGGGATAGTTTTATGGCATTTTTATTATTAATTTTTTTTTACTGGTAATGGCGGCGATCTGCAATTTTTATCAGGATTGCAACATTATGGCGGACACATCAGACAACTTTGACACATTTTTGGGACCATTGGATTTTATACAGCGATCAGTGCTTTAAAAATGCATTGATTACTGTAAAAATGTCACTGGCAGGGAAGGGGTTAACACTAGAGGACGATCAAGGGGTTATTTGTGTTCCCTAGTGGTTGTTGTAACTGAAGGGGGAGGGGACTGTTGAGGGGAGATGACAGATCGCTGTTCATACTCTGTATGAACAGACGATCTGTCTCTTCTCCCTCAGAGAACCGGAAACTGCGTGTTTACACACAAAGATCCTGGTTCTCGGTGTGCCCCGAGTGATTGTGGGAGCCCAGGGGTGATCGCAACTGCCGGGCACTCGCATCGGCTCCGTGGGTGAGCAGCGGGCACGCGCGCACCCCTAGTGGCCCAAACAGGAAGCTACGTAACATAACAGCGATTCGTGCAGCTGAGCCATGTTGCCGCAGTATGACTGCAGCGGCTGGTCGGCAAGTGGTTAAAGACACATTAGACAGACTGGACCACTGTTGTCATAATCAGGAAACCACCTGATACAACAAAGGATAAAAAAGGTGAAAGTAGCATGTTAATTTTAAAAAATGGCAATAATGTATGTTTTAACAAATTAAATACCGTGTATTTTAAGTAAATAAGCACAATGAAATAAGATGAAACAATGATACAAATATGCTCAAGGAAGAGTTTGTTGTGGAAAATACAATTGAATTATATAATATAAATATCAATCTAAAACATTCTGTGTCACTTGTGGTGAACCTTTAACAGCAGTTCCCTGTTCATCCTAAACAGCAGTCACTCCCTGCCTAACTTATGAATATGAAATAGACTTGAACAGAGAAGTGACATTTTCAAACTAACAACAACTGCAAAGATTGAATTTTTCACAAGCTAGGATTAAATATTTTGCAATGTGTTCTTAACCTGGGATTAAAATGACGAAAAACACATTTATACTTGGTTCTATACATATTTATTCACATGAATGAGCTCTTTCTTTCCAAGAATCATGCATATATTGCAGTGTAAAAACATTTGTATCTACATCTATACAAAAATCAGGCACAGAATCTCACTGATTAATTCAATGTAGAATATAAAAATACATATATTTGCCAATGACACAAACAAGGTCATAAGGAACCCTGATGCTCCACAGAGTACATCAGGGATACAAACCCATTTCACAAGACTATTGTTGTATGTATCCTCCTGTGCAACCAACTTCATTTCCACTTCAATTTTATCAACCTTCCGCTCGAGACTCAAGGAGATTGGAAACAAGCACTGACATGAATTAGTCCTGAGATTGACTGATATAGCTTAACCCGGGGAATTATGGGTAGAACATTTACTAGCTTTTCTATTTTTTTAAAGATCTATTCTTTGTCAGTCACCTGTCAAGATGTTACCAATCCAGTTCATGATGACAGAAAGAAAGAAGGTATTTTGATGGAGTAAATTGCCACATGTTCAGTAGTGTGGTTCATCAAAATTGCCAAGAACGTCTATATAAAAAGGAAATAATAAAAAAGTTGTGCCTAAAAAAAAATTTCAAGTGGCACAAGCTTAAAATAAAAATAGCTGCAAAAATTCACAATACTGTTTATCTATTAGGCAAAAACAAACACGTTGATAATAACATTAATCATTATATCTGCTAATATTCAACAATATATCATTTGCAGCCCCTACTGTAATCTTTATACTTTCTTTTTAACACATTTTCAATAAATACATTTAAACTGCCAGGGATTCTTTATATTAACAACGTTTACATCTATTTCTAGCATTTGATTGTCTGAATAAAGGTTTAAAATGTTGCTCCCAACAAGCTTTTTTGTTTTCTTTAGACATTATGTTTTTTTCTTAAGGCAGCATATAATGAATTGGTTAAACAAAACTGAATTGCTAGTGGGTATAGTTTTTATTTTAGTAGAAGAGACTTTGCAAGTCTCTTCTGCCCCAAAATGACTTTTTTTCCAGCATTTTCTGTGTACACTTCCTGTGGAACTATGAACTATTTCTGTCGAATATGAACTATGCTAGGCATCTTACAGATAGCAAAAGTGGAGTTGGGTGCCATAATAATTTACCTGCATGGCATGCATAAGGATTTTATCATCACTGCCTGCAAAATAATCAAAGAAGGAAGATGCCAGATATGGAAGAAGAAAAGAAGAAGACAGCAGCAATGGTGATAAAGTGATGATGGAGAGTGCAGAGCTGTTGTCACTGGTGGAACGCAAACAAAGGTTGCAAGTCTGCTATAATGTGCAGGCATCCTATGCATTCATGAGTGGTCCCACAGGGGGAGAAGATTTACTAAAATTGGGGCACACAGAATCAGGTGCCCGGTCAGCGTCTAGGTTTTTGGCTGGGTTCAAACTGAAGTGATTGAAGAAATCGCATGTGAGTCGCACTGCATTCCTGTGTACATCACATGCAAGGTCTGTGCAGTGCGATACAGTTTGTATGGCTGAAATCGCATCCGCACCAAAATGGTGCAGAACCCTTTTTTTGCCCCACACCTGGAAATCACACTGATACTTATAGTACCAATAATATCTGCTATAACCTCTGTTTATTGTATACCTATATTATATTTTATTTTTAGGTGATATATATTTTTTCTTACTTCGCTTGAAAACGGCTTCAAGCCAATGTCTTTAGAAAGCGGTATGAAACCATGAAATGCATAGGCGACAAAAGCTTTAATGTCTAGAACATTATATGTGACACATGTGATGTAATGTTTTTCTACTGAATTTTAATTATTTTGTATAATAAAATGGATATTTTTATGTTATATTGTGTTAAGCTTTTTATAACACTGGTAAGGTACAATTAAACTCCCATTCTTTTCAGCTTTTAGTACAAGATCATTAAAGCGGTTGTAAAGATGTTTTTTTTTTTTTTTTAAAATAACAAACATGTTATACTTACCTTCACTGTGCAGCTCGTTCTGCACAGAGTGGCCCCGAACCTGGTCTTCTGGGGTCCCTCGGCGGCTGTTTCAGCTCCTCCCCGCAAGCATTTACCACCTTCATGCGAGCTCCCTCGCACGGTGGTGAGTGCTTGCGGGCGCGCTCCCGTGATACAGCCGGCGGCTATAGCTGCTCGCTGTATCACTCGGCCCCGCCCCCCGGCGCGCCGCGTCATCGGATGTGATTGACAGCAGCGCGAGCCAATGGCTGCGCTGCTTTCAATCCATCCACTGCAGCCAATCAGCGACCAGGCTGAGCTGCAATGAAGCTGACGAGGACGCGGACCGAAGATTCGAGGCGTCAGGTAAGTAAAACGGGGGGGCTGGGGGCGGCGGTACTGTCAAAAGTTTTTTCACCTTAATGCATAGAATGCATTAAGGTGAAAAAATTTTTACCTTTACAACCCCTTTAAATGTCCTGGAAACAGTTAACTCAATTCAAAAATCCCTCAGGCAGACAATGTACCTGATAATGGCTATAAACAAGCCCTTGGTTGGCTCAGTTCACAGATACAGAGTGTTGTGCTGATCCAAATGGCTCTGTACCTTATGATTGCTGTGATGAATATTTATATTATATAATTCAATTGTATTATAATTTAATTGTAATATAAATATAATAATATTTATATTATATAATTCAATTGTATTTTCCACAACAACCCCACAACACCAATCACAAATGTTACCAGTGTACTGTTTATATTGAAGAGCCCATCTCTTCCTCTTACATATGTATAATAATCCCCTCATCTCTGTCTTTCCACTGTAGGTGACATGTACATTACCCCTTGGTAATGCACCATTACCAAGCATTGTGTTTTAACCTCTCAATATCAGCATGTCTCTTCATCTTGAAAAATTGACACGAAAAATTTGATTGTGGTGTCTATTTTCCAAAAAGGGGTCAGTTTGGGTGTTTTTGTATTGTCCTGATATTTTTTTATTTGACACGTTTTAAAACAGAAAATAAAGGAAAAGTTTTTCTCAAAATATTTGGTCTTTTTTCCTTATGTATTGAAAAAACAAAAACTCAGTGGTTATTAAATATCTGTCTGAAAAAAATGATTAATTTGAATTCTCCATTTATTTTGGAATACCTGGAAAGAGCATTGGAGACACTTCCTAATAATAAGGCTAATGGAGGAGATGGTCTTCTGGAAGAGGTATACATGTGACATATCTAGATTAATTTCTCCCAATATGCTTACTTACAGGAGATATTAAATTAATAGCTAAAATTTTAGGATATTACAAATACATAAAATCATTATTCCCGGCCAAAATACTAGCCTAATAAATCTACTACCCTTAAAGTGTAACTAAAGGCAAAACATTGTTTTTTGGATAGAATGGAGAGAGATTAGAACTCTTGTCAGGTTTTTACTATTGTCTGTGCCCCAGTTAGGGAGATTCACCCTCTTGATCTGTCCTGTTTACAGTTCTCATCAAAAGTAAAGTAAAATAAAATCCAAACAAAATTTTGGGTGACACCTGGGGATTGCTTCACTTTAGAGGGATTTCATCTCACTTCTTGTTTTGGCTATGGGACAGGAAGTGAAGGGAAACCATCTTAATGGGACACAGATGGCTAAAAAGCCTGACAGGGGTTATAAACCTCCTATGCTCTATCAAAATGAAAGAAAAAAAAGATTTGACTTTAGTTCTACTTTTAATATTTGACACACATTTCTAAATGTACAATTAACTATGGCTAATACACGAACTAGAGCAATATTATGTTTAGATGCAACTAAAGCCCTTTGATAGTGTTGAATGGTTTTATTTTTGGGTAGTGATGGAATATTTGCATTTCAGCCACTAATTTATTAATCAAGTTTCAGAATCCTTGTAAAAAAAAATTGTAGTACATAACTGCCTGTCCCCTCAATTTAAATTCAGTGTGGTATTTGACACATTGGGGTATTTAATAAAACTGTAAATCAACCCCATTATCATCAATGTTATTTGCAATAGCTATAAAACTATTGACAGAGATGATCAGACATTCCTAAACATCAATGTCTTTAAATTAGTTCCTATAGAGCAGGGATATGCAATTAGCGGACCTCCAGCTGTTGCAAAACTACAAGTCCCATCATGCCTCTGGCTCTCGGTGTCATGCTTGTGGCTGTCAGAGTCTTGCTTTGCCTCATGGGACTTGTAGTTCTGCAACAGCTGGAGGTCCCCTAATTGCATATCCCTGCTATAGAGAAACAAAGGTTGGTGTTGGTGTCCCTTGTTAATTTGACATTGTATTTTTGAAATGTACCTGCCTACTCACAAACAAACTGTCCTTTTTGAAGTTAAACACATAAGCAAGTATTTGTAAAAAATAAATAGCCATTTATTATGGGTCATAACAAAATAAAGAGGAAGGCAACACTGGACAAACTGATGAAATTTGCGAAGCCTTTGTACCCCTGGACACACATCAATTATTTTACAGTCAAAATTGATGGCCTGAGGAGTCCTTATAATAGTGAGCACAATCTGGTCCAGGACTACAAGAGATCAGGAACAGCAGCAGATGACATATCTGTCCCCAGGCTGTGGTCTTACAACAGCCTGTGTCTTTTGTCAGACCACACCAAACCCAGGCCATCACTCTCTTGTCTTCCTCTCATGCTTGCTTCCAGTCTGTGGCTCTAGTGTTGAAGTTGTGGCAGGAGGTGGAGGAGGAGGACCATGGTTGAACTCACAAACGTGGCTTTGGCTTGTGAGTTCACTCCTCCACCTCTTACTTAGGGCTTGTAACATAACTTCCTCACATAGGAGGCGTTGGCCCTCCTCCATTTCCTTTATTTTGCAGGCTGCCATGTAGGCATAGTCCTCTTGATTATTGGGGGGTTCTGAGGGCCGCAGTAGCCTTCTGAAATAGGCCAAGTGCTGCCTCCTCCAGGTTACTCTTCTTCCTGGGACTTTTTTGTGGAAGGCGGAGGGGAGGGACCTGGGATTCAGGCAGGCTACTGGGCCCGGCGACCTCCTTGCTGTCACTTACTCCCGCCACCTCCTGGCTGCCACATTCCATGGCCTCCTCCTGGCTGAGACTTTCCTGTGTATGAAAAGGGACATAGTTTTAGTTTTTGGTTCATCAATCACACATAATTTTCAGCTCATGACTGATGCAAATTGAATGTTAATAAATAGAAAAGACTATCATACTGACCCCAGCATTTTTCATTCTTGTCCCAATCATTTGTGGCTATTACTGTCTATTGATATGTAAAACACTTTGTAAAATCAGAAATTACTGATCAATAATAACATTTAGTTAACATCAATAATTATTTGACTAGAAATATGTTGAACAATGCTATACCTGGCTCAAGCTGGGCTCCTCCACTTCTTCCTGGCTGGAAGGCCCAGGTTGGACGTCGGAAGCCTCAGCTGAGGTGGAAGGATACCTTGAAGGAAGATTGGAGAGTGCTGGCCGGGGTTCAGTCTGGCCTGCCAGAAAATGCAGTCTGTCATAGTACCACAGCCTGGGTACATAAATGTCATCTGCTGCAGCTCCTGATCTATGGGAATCCTGGACCTTCTTGCGCTCCCTATTATAAGTGCTCCTCATGCCACCAATTGGGACCTTCAAATAGGGGATGTCTGCTGTGGGGATCATTGGCTTCACAAATTCCAGCAATTGATCCAGCGCTGCATTCCTCTTTGGTTTATTGTTATAAAAGGGGTGGTTTACCTGCCACAGACAGGGCAGCTCCCTGTACATATCAATGAATATGGGAATAAAGTCCTCATCATTGAATAGATCCATTTTCTCTGCAAGACACAACACAAGACAAACCCTAATGTCAGGCTAAACTCTCCTAATCTTGTCCCAATATAGGCCTCAATCTAGAATCAGTATTGGCCACTGATGCACCAAGTTAAAAATGTACCTTCGTTAGAACGATCGGCGCTTCCGCTACTCCTTCCTCCGATCACAGATCATACGTGCAACACACGTGTGTTATGCTTTATATACACTGCGCATGTGAGAAACTCCACCCGCCCCAGACGTTCTTTCTAGTTTATTTCCCATCCCTTGTCTTTCTGCGCAGTGGGAGAGCACATGGCGGAGAGACAACAGGTGCATGAAGACAGCAGCAGCAAGGACAAATGCCTGGAGCCATGAATGTCCCCATCCCGGAGGATATTCAAGGCCTCAAATATGGCCTTTATAGAGATGGTGGAGACGGTGGACATCTTCAAGAGGGCCGAATATGACGGGAAGCATGGACCATACCCAAACTCAAATGTGAGAAAGGCCAAGATCATGACTAAAGTTGTGAAAAGTCTGCCGAAGAATTTTGGGGTACGGCGATCCAAGGATCAACTGAGGAAACAATGGTCAGACCTCAAATTGAGGGAGCAGGATCAGTACAGAAGAATCAAGAGAGTGCAGAAAAAAAGTAAGTATTTTGTTGCTGCCTCATGTGCTTTTCTTTACTGTTGTACAGTTTAAAATGGCAAATTTCAGGTTTGTGGGCACAGTAATCGTTTATAGTAAACATTGTTCATTCGCCCACTAATACGATGTTTTTTGCAGATGCAGGTTAACTACATTTGGTCATGCCTATTTGTCTTAAAAGAAGTTTAGTACATTGTTGTCTAGATGGGTTTGTAACTAGAATGTAATGCAAACTTGATTCAGTGTAAGGAGAGGACACTCAGCAGCTGTTTACACATCTGGATGCAGGAGCACTAGTGTGGGACACCAGAACAAACTTTTTAGGGTGTCCCACACAGGTGCTCCAGTGGATACTAGGGGTCTCTACATGTGTTATACTTTAACAAAAAAGGTAAGTATTCCAGCTTTGCAAAGGGAAAAAATCATGTCTTCAGCTTTAAACTCTGCCAAAACAGACAATTGTAGGACACTTCCAAGCAATGTTTCATATTCCTATTTCTTGCCTCAAATTTCTGTGTGCTAAGTATACCTTTATTTTATTCACATAGGGGAGAAAAGACTCGGGACGTCTGAGGTCGTCTGAGGGACCCCCAACCTTCTAAAGAAGGGGAAATCCAAAAACAACAACCAGAGGATGTGGAGGAAGGAGAGGTTTATGAAGTGGGCGAAATAGTGACCACAACAGGTGAGTGTCTGAGACCACAGTTTCAGGTAATAGATGGATGCCTGCATATTTATAATACATGGTGGTTTTTTTTTCTAACACACATGTGAATGTGCACAGAGTAAAAAGTTTTCTACTCAACAACGTGTGGCTTCTTCCTTCAAGGCTCAATATCATTTTTTGGACTAAGTTGGTGTTTATTAAATGGGGGTTATTTACTAAAGGCAAATCCACTTTGCAGTACAAGTGCACTTTCAGTGCAGTTTCAAGTGCAGTTTCATGTGCACTTTTGCAGTGCACTTGGAGTGCAAAGTGGATTTTCCTTTAGTAAATAACTCCCACAGTGCTTTATAATTTGCCACAATCATGCAATTTGCGTGGCTCACCAAAATTCATTCATAGTGCTGAAAATTATGTATGTTTTTATCAGTAATGCATTACATACATTAACAACAAAAACAAGGTGTGCGTAGCAGACCCACAACATAATAATAGTTTGCTGAAGAAGAGATTGTCACCTCATGTATCAAATAAATTACATTTGCAATATTGAAGAAAATGGCCAAAAAGAAAAGCCCATTGGAGAACCTAGGAGACAGCTAAAAGAAACACAAGCAGTAAATCTACACAAAATTAAAGCTAAAGAAGTGACAGGTGATCCTTATGTATAAAAGGAATTTATGCCAAAATATATATATATATATATATATATATATATATATATATATATATATATATATATATATATATATATATATATATATATATTGTGATTATATATAGTCCATTAATTATTCCAGATAATCAAAAAGTAAAAAATATAAAAATAAAGTGACAGATGCTCTTCAAATCCATGCTCTGTGATCCTTATAGACCCCCTATAGGTATTGCACTCACCCGAACCACTCACCCCATACAGGGGTATATCGCTTTCACAGTATCTGCCACTGTGCAGCAATCTCCAGATCTGTGTCTGCGGTATCAGCTTGTCTTTCCGTGCTTGCAGTGTCAGGTATACCTTTCTCTTTTAAATCTCATTCCGCATCACCTACTGAAGTCTCCACCTAAGTATCCTGTAGGAACACGCAGTCATTTTTTTTTGGACCAGTGTAAATGAATAGATTGCAGTATATAATGTTTTAAAGTGCTTGTAAAGAATTTTTTTATTTAAAAAAAGCTAACAAACATGTCATACTTACCTGCTCTGTACAATAGCTTTGCATAGAGCAGTCCCAATCCTCCTCTTCTCAGGTTCCCCAGCCGGCACTCTGGGCCCCCTTACCTTGCCATAGCAAGCCACCTGCTGTGGGGGCACACATGCGTGCTTGCTCCTATGCCGGCTTTCTACATCCATAAGACACAGAGAGAGTGTGGCTCAGCCCCACGCCCTGCTCCTGCCCCACTGCCTGTGATTGACAGAAGCCAATGGCTCCTGCTGCTGCATCTAAGCCAATCAGGAGGAAGTGACCTGGGAGAGCCTAGAGTCTTGTGCACATCGCTGGATCGAGATCAGGCTTAGGTAAGTATTAGGGGAGGGGGCAGGGGGGAGTGTGACAGATCCAGCCAGGACAAGGGCTTTTGGAGAGGACTAGGGGCAAGCTTCCTACTCATTGCATGTAGCCCATTGAGATCATTTTCTAATGATGGGCAACCACATAATTGACAGTGAGAGTGTGGTTTGGATTACTTCTCTGAATAAGGACAATAAAGCTTCCCTTCTGGAGTGTATGGAAGGAAGTAATATTAATCTTGTACATGTTAATAGTCAGAGGGAATATGATGTCCCTCCTGCAGACTGGGCTAGAGAGGCTCCTTCAAATGGAGAGATAAATTAATTGTACCTTTTCAGACTGCTGGGATATTGCAGGAGTTTGTCTCATATATATTTTGTCACAGATCACTGAAAGAAGTGACTGACAGCACTTTTCAGTATTGAAGTCCTCAGAGGCAGGGCCACAAAGGATGTAGCGCTATTACAGAAGGTTAAAATGTTTGTCAGTGCTGCAAAGTTGTTCACGTGCACTGAGCTGCAAAAGTTGAAAGGGTAACTCCACTTTAATGGGGAAAAAATAGCAAATAAAGAAAAAATAATATAGCACATATAATTGGGACACTAATCATATTGTAATTGAATGTTATTTGAAAAGGAAAGGTAATTTTCATCTGCAGCCACTGTAAATTTTCTGAGAATGCATTGCAATATTGCCACATGGAGTTGTTCTGTACACAGAGTGTGTACTGACCACTCCCCAGAAACATAATTTCCTGGTTGTGTGATTGGCTCACCCATTTTTCCAGAAGTCTGCCTAAGATACAAGTCAGAATTCAGGCATCCCCTGCAACAAAAATGTCATTTATGGAGAGATACTTTCAAAAGTAGCAAGTCAAAAGGGATGCAGGCCCAGCAGATTTCCTCATCAGTGCCCTGCAGCTGCACACCTGACAGTTAATTATGAAACCACTCCCATTAGACCCACTGAGTACAGAGGCACAGAAAAACACACATGGATTACTTCAGAATAACAAAAGGTAGGAATCTGCAACAAAGGACGTTATAATCCTTGCAATGTACATAGATCACCCAGGGGGGAATATTTTTTTCTCAACAAAAGTGGAGTTACCCTTGAAAGTCTCATAAATGCTCCAGTGTTGAACTAGTACTAAATGTGTAGTAATTATCTTACCATACAACTGTGGATCATCTGTGTTCTCTGGGTTATGCTGCTTAAAATGTGACTTTCCCCTGTCATGTGACTATTCTTTTAATTGGTTAGCAACTCTATCTGGCTCAAATGTATTACAAGTATCCTAAGTAGAAACCAATAGAGGTGGATCAGTTCATGAATGGCTAATGGAATTATTCAGGATGCCACAGGTGATATGTATATATATGGATTTTGGTATGTCCCCTTTGGGAAGAATTATCACCTCATTTTACCACAATAACATTCTTTTTCCCACGTTTTTCACTTTTTCATTTTTTTTCTCCCCTTATCTTCTTACTTCTTAGGCTCACAACTAGGGACTCCCTTAACAGTTTTCTCTTTGAACCTGGAAGAGATGCAGGCACTAGTATTTGATAGATAACCTCATGCTCCACGGCATAGAATTATCACCTTTTTTGCATGGCTGTATGATGATTGGAGCTCTGGAGTTTGGTTTGGACAACATTATCTTGGTGTCTCTTATGCCCCTTTTCCTAAAGTTTCCTTTAGGATGACTCTCTCACTGGGAGATGCAATCTATTGTTTTGACAGTATTATTCTTATTGCAAGTTACATATATCTGTTAATTGTATCTGTGCCATCATAATAAAATGTTTATGGGAAAAAAATGAACAGGTTGCCAAATATCAGTTGTTATCTGCGTAAAAAAAACTTGGAAAATACACAAAACATTAAGAAAAAAAACAAAAAAGGAATGTTTAACAAATGCAAATAATAATACCTACCTTTAAGACTTACAAAATGTTGCTTCTCTAAAATTATTGTAGGTAGTCTAGGGAAAAAGAATATTGAAAGATGGCAAAGCCTGTCTCACTTTGTTAATAGTAGACATATATCGTTGTGTGTTCAACATCAGTAGCATTAATGCATGCAGATACTTTACTTTACTTTGGTTAATGCAAATTTTAGAAACACATACTGAAATAGTACGGCAACATGCACCACAAGTTATAACCATAGTAGTGGAAATATTACTAGAAAGTGAGTCCTGTGGCCTTAGATATCCATAAAAATGTTAATGTTAATATGTAATATTACATTTGGAGACATCAAATGCATCATATCCACCCTACTGTGGCTCAAACTTACCTTTCTTTACAAAAGATAGATGTTATTACATATTTAGGAAACAAAACAAGATGTTCTCATCATTACTTTCATAATTATAAAATAAATAAATGACAAATGCTTCTAATAAACTAATGGACACAATAAGGGAGATTTACTAAAACTGGAGGGTGCAAGATCTGGTACAGCTATGCATAGAAACCAATCAGCTTCCAGGTTTTATTGTCAAAGCTTAATTGAACAAGCTAAAAACAGAAGTTGATTGACTACCATGCATGGCTGCACCAGATTCTGAGTGCTCCAGTTTTAGTAAATCCCTCCCAAACAGTCTTACAAAAATTTTAGCCTAGAGTATTTTATTTTCCTTATTAAAGAGAAAAAGATAAAAACGAGTGAAAAAAATTTGGTTTGTGAAAAATGCTTCTAAAATCATTTTTTCATCCTGTCTTACATGATATTTCTGTAATCACCCTCCATTTGTACAATCTGCTTAAAACACTGCATACAAAAATATGGTAATGGTTTAATGTAGATCAGTTCACACAAGGTGAACTTCGATTTAGACTTAACCAGTTTATTTGACAGAAGGGACCCCGTGCATTCTTCAAGAGTTACAGATGATATGATGAATGCTTAAAGTGGTGGTAAAGGCTGAAGGCAATCGGAAGTTCTGGATGTGCAGCCATTTCTTTCTTCTTTCCAAGTTTCCCATGGAGGCGGGCCGGGGCTAGCACTCTGCAAGATACTCCAATCAGCCTTATCTTTATACACCTGGAGCAGCGGTTCTTTTTCATTCGTCACATAATGTCAGAAGGGGTGGTGTCACTCGGTTACGTCACCAGGTGGCCCTGCCCTTACCTATATAACAGCTGTCGGCAGGAGGCCTCCCATCGAGGCAGAGCTTTTTTTAAAATATATTTTGGGTCTATTGGGTGGCGTGATTGATGATGGATGGACATCGCAGGACACTTTTTTCTTTTTTAATAAAGGAATTGTCAAAAACGGTCTATTGTGGTTTTTACTTTTTGACACTTTTTGTGATGAATGGGTAGGGGTACAATGTACACAATACCCATTCACATGGGGGGGCGGGATCTGGGGGCCCCTTGTTATAACAGTACAAATTTTTTGTCCCCTCAAACTAACTCAACACACATTCATTAATGTCTAAACCACTGGCAACAAAAGTGAGTACAACCCTAAGTGAAAATATCCAAATTGGGCCCAATTAACCATTTTCCCTCCCCAGTGTCATGTGACTTGTTAGTGTTACAGGGTCTTAGGTGTGAATAGGGAGCAGGTGTGTTAAATTTGGTGTTATCGCTCTCACTCTCTCATACTGGCCACTGGAATTTCAACATGGCACCTCATGGTAAAGAACTCTCTGAGGATCTGAAAAAAAGAATCGTTGCTTTACATAAAGATGGCCTAGGCTATAAGAAGATTGCCAAGACCCTGAAACTGATCTGCAGCATGGTGGCCAAGACCATACAGTGGTTCAACAGGACAGGTTCCCCTCAGAACAGGCCTCACCATGGTCAACCTAAGAAGTTGAGTGCACGTGCTCAGCATCATATCCAGAGGTTGTCTTTGGGAAACAGACGTATGAGTGCTGCCAGCATTGCTGCAGAGGTTGAAGGGGTGGGAGATCAGCCTGTCAGTGCTTAGACTGTACGCCGCACACTGCATCAAATTGGTCTGCATGGCTGTCGTCCCAGAAGGAAGCCTCTTCTAAAGATGATGCAGAAGAAAGCCCGCAAACAGTTTGATGAAGACAATGACAGGGATTACTGGAACTATGTCCTGTGATCTGATGAGACCTAGATGAACTTATATGTCAAGCGTGTGTGGTGGCAACCAGGTGAGGAGTAAAAAGACAAGTGTGTCTTGCCTACAGTCAAGCATGGTGGTGGGAGTGTCATGGTCTGGGGCTGCATGAGTGCTGCCGGCACTGGGGAGCTACATTTCATTGAGGGAACCATGAATATCAACATGTACTGTGACATACTGAAGCAGAGCATGATCCCCTCTCTTTGGAGACTGGGCCACAGGGCAATATTCCAACATGATAATGACCCCAAACACACCTCCAAGATGACCACTGCCTTGCTAAAGAAGCTGAGGGTAAAGGTGATGGACTGGTCAAGCATGTCTCCAGACCTAAACCCTCTTGAGCATCTGTGGGGCATCCTCAAACGGAAGGTGGAGGAGCGCAAGGTCTCTAACATCCACCAGCTCCGTGATGTCCTCATGGAAGAGTGGAAGAGGACTCCAGTGGCAACATGTGAAGCTCTGGTGAACTCCATGCCCAAGAGGGTTGAGGTTGTGCTGGAAAATAATGGTGGCCACACAAAGTATTGACACTTTGGGCTCAATTTAGACATTTTCACTTAGGGGTTTACTCACTTTTGTTGCTAGCGGTTTAGACATTAATGGCTGTGTGTTGAGTTATTTTGAGGGGATAGCAAAGTTATACTGTAATACAAGCTGCACACTCACTACATTGTAGCAAAGTGTCATTTCTTCAGTGTTGTCACATGAAAAGATATAATAAAATATTTACAAAAATGTGAGGGGTGTACTCACTTTTGTGAGCTACTGTATATCTATATCTATATCTATATATATATATATATATAGATATACAGTGGGGACGGAAAATATTTAGACCCCCTTAAATTTTTCACTCTTTGTTATATTGCAGCAATTTGCTAAAATCATTTAAGTTCATTTTTTTCCTCATTAATGTACACATAGCACCCCATATTGACAGAAAAACACAGAATTGTTGACATTTTTGCAGATTTATTAAAACAGAAAAACTGAAATATCACATGGTCCTCAGTATTCAGACCCTTTGCTGTGACACTCATATATTTAACTCAGGTGCTTTCCATTTCTTCTGATCATCCTTGAGATGGTTCTACACCTTCATTTGAGTCCAGCTGTGTTTGATTATACTGATTGGACTTGATTAGGAAAGCCACACACCTGTCTATATAAGACCTTACAGCTCACAGTGCATGTCAGAGCAAATGCGAATCATGAGGTCAAACGAACTGCCTGAAGAGCTCAGAGATAAAATTGTGGCAAGGCACAGATCTGGCCAAGGTTACAAAAAAAATTTCTGTTGCACTTAAGGTTCCTAAGAGCACATTGGCCTCCATAATCCTTAAATTGAAGACGTTTGGGATGACCAGAACCCTTCCTAGAGCTGGCCGTCCGGCCAAACTGAGCTATCGGGGGAGAAGAGCCTTGGTGAGAGAGGTTAAGAAGAAACTGTGGATGAGCTCCAGAGATGCAGTCGGGAGATGGGAGAAAGTTGTAGAAAGTCAACCATCACTGCAGCCCTCCACCAGTCGGGGCCTTATGGCAGAGTGGCCCGACGGAAGCCTCTCCTCAGTGCAAGACACATGCTAAAAAACACCTGAAGGACTCCAAGATGGTGAGAAATAAGATTCTCTGGTCTGATGAGACCAAGATAGAACTTTTTGGCCCTTATTCTAAGCGGTATCTGTGGAGAAAACCAGGCACTGCTCATCACCTGTCCAATACAGTCCCAACAGTGAAGCATGGTGGTGGCAGCATCATGCCGTGGGGGTGTTTTTGAGCTGCAGGGACAGGACGACTGGTTGCAATCGAGGGAAAGATGAATGCGGCCAAGTACAGGGATATCCTGGATGAAAACCTTCTCCAGAGTGCTCAGGACCTCAGACTGGGCTGAAGGTTTACCTTCCAACAAGACAATGACTCTAAGCACACAGCTAAACAAAGGAGTGGCTTCACAACAACTCTGTGACTGTTCTTTATTTGGCCCAGCCAGAGCCCTGACTTAAACCCAATTGAGCATCTCTGAAGAGACCTAAAAATGGCTGTCCACCATTTACCATCCAATCTGACAGAACTGGAGAGGATCTGCAAGAAGGAATGGCAGAGGATCACCAAATCCAGGTGTGAAAAACTTGTTGCATCTTTCCCAAAAAGACTCATGGCTGTATTAGATCAAAAGGGTGCTTCTACTAAATACTGAGCAAAGGGTCTGAATACTTAGGACCATGTGATATTTCAGTTTTTCTTTCTTAATAAATCTGTAAAAATGTCAACAATTCTGTGTTTTTCTGTCAATATGGGGTGCTGTGTGTACGCTAATGAGGAAAAAAATGAAATGATGATTTTAGCAAATGACTGCAATATAACAAATAGTGAAAAATGTAAGGGGGTCTGAATACTTTCCGTCCCCACTGTATATATAAATATATGAATCTGGAGAGCAGAAGAGAGCTGAGAAGATGTGCGGGCTATGCTATTTCTCTCCTCCAGCTCCTCCTGCTGCGACTGCAGCACTCCTGCAGATCAGGACTGTTCAGAGTTCTCTTACCAATCCCATCTCCTCCAAGCAAATAATATTGGTGGGAGCAGGTAAGCAAATACTATGAATTTCTGAAGTGACAGTCAGTGGTGTCCCCAAGCTGTGATCCCATACACCTGCAGCAGCTGTCATCTCTCCCAGCCGGGTGCCTGTCAAAATTTAAAAGTCAGCTTGCCCTAGGCTCCTTCTCAACTCAAATGTGCCAAAATTAATAGGAGCCTAGAGGAAGGACATCACACAGCCATTTGTAGTGCTGCATCTGGGGTTTGTGTGTTTGGGGGTAGGGGATTGCTTTGGGGACATGGGGGGAGCAGAGAAAGAGACATTTGTGCTGAGGTATGAGAGTGTGTTGGGAGAGGGGAAGGAGAAGAGGATTAGTGCTAGGTGGGAGGTTTGGAGAAGTGGAAATATTTTCTTGGGGGGGATTGTCCTCTCAGAAGTGTGTGACTCCTGGGGTGTGCAGAGGCGTGATCTATGATTGCTGTGTTTGATTAACACAGTGGATTACCATTTATGGCACCAGGCTGCAGGAAGCGGCCCTGGTACCATGTGACCACTGGTACTATGTGACCAATCACAGTGATCACAGTTACAGTAGTAAACAAGGCTGTCATTCATGATGCCTTGCTTACTACTGTGTGATTGGTCACAGTGATCACATGGTACCAGGGCAATCACAATGACCCTGTTCCTTGTGATAGGTGTGATAAATCACGAATGAATGAAACCTTTGAACAGTGTTAGTGATTGCTTATTTCAGTGATGATCGCTGTATAAGCAATCAGAGTGTAAAAATGCTGCACTGCACTGCTCTGGTAACAATATGTAAAAAAATCATGGTAGGTAAGTGACCTGTGTATTTTGCTAGACAGATATTTCAAATTCCTAGTGCTAGTTAATTCAGTTAGGGTTGCTGTGTCCAGGGCTTGTTTGTGTGGTCATTCTAAAATGTCTATTTTCTTGACAAATAGTCAATGAGAGTTTTTATTTTTTAAGCTGAATAGCTTGCAAGATTAAAGAGATTGTAAACAATCACCTTGTAAAACAACCCATTCAGTTTAAAATAGAAATGAAAGGCAAAACATATTTGTATAGATATAAATGAAATGTTTCCCTTTTTTATAATTAATCACATTGGCGCTGTTCTCAGCTGCATAAGAGCTAGGGGGAAGCAGAAGCACACTAAGCTTCCCAGTGAATGCCTGTGCAGCGGGGGCAAGTCAGGACAAGTCTGATCATTGGAGGAGAGCACACCAAGTTCCCAGCACAGCTAGAGAACTGACCACGGTGTGTTCTCCTGCTTAGTGTGGTCAGTTTTTAACAGGGGGATTGGCGGAACACCAGGGATTTCACAAAAAGCAAGCAATACAAAGAACAGGGCACTTTCTCATACAAGAACATGGTAAAACAGGCACATATCAGGAATATGAAGTTTTGGGGTAATAAACACTTTAACTCCCCTCTAATCTAACACCTGTGAGCTTCTAATGCTTAATGGAGACACCTTGGATGTGTCATTGATTTTGAAAAAATGGTCACAGATGCTGAAATCTTGGGTTGGGCACAAGCATCTGTCAATAATGATAGATTTAAAGTGGTTCTAAAGGCTGAAAAAAATGTGGACAGGCAAGTTCTTTATGCAGAAGAGACATTCAATGAACCTTCTACAATAAAATACACTTGCCTACCTTTTTGCAATCCTCTGCAAAATGTACACAGAGCTGCCCTTGTGCATCTCCGTTTACATTTCTGGCACGGTGCCAGTGCATGTACAGGAGTGACGTCATTTTTCACCAGCCAATCCACCAGCCAAGTTAGCGAGAAGATGCCAAAGCTGGCAAGGGACCTTGCGAGATTGGACCATTAGAAAGTAGGTGAGTATCCGTACTCTTACTCTTGGACCTTTCTGCTGCCTTTGATACAGTTGACCATCAACTCAATTTGCTTGGTCTCCATGGCTGCGCTATCCGTTGGTTTGAATCTTACCTATCTCCCTGCACCTTCAGTATCACTTACAACTCCACTTCTTCCTCTCCAACTCCTCTTACCGTTGGGGTCCCCCAAGGTTCTGTCATTGGACCTCTACCATTCTCGATCTACACATCCTCAGTGGGTCAGTTGATAGCCTACCATGGGTTCCGTTACCATTTATATGCTGATGACACCCAAATCTATCTCTCTGCCCCTCAGCTCACGCCATAAGTCTCCTCACGCATTACTGATTTATTAACAGACATATCAGCTTGGATTTCACACCATTTCCTCAAACTGAATCTATCTAAAACTGAGCTCTTAATATTTCACCCCCACATGCACCTTCCCCTGACTTTTCTGTCAAGATCAAAGACACATTTATCAGTCCATACCCACATGCAAGGGTGCTAGGGGTAACCTTAGACTCCGAACTGTCCTTTTAGGCCCACATCCAATCCCTGTCTAAATCATGCTGCCTTAGCCCCTGCAACATTTCTAGAATATGCCCCTTTTTAACTAATGACACCAACAAGCTTCTAGTTCACTCCCTGGTTATCTCTCGCCTGCAACTCCATCCTCATTGGATTACCTGTACATAGACTATCCCCCCTTCAGTCCATAATGAATGCCACTGCAAGACTCATCCACCTTACCAACCATTCAGTGTCCTCCATCCCTCTCTGCCAATTGCTTCACTGGCTTTCACTCACCCAACGAAAAAAATTCAAAGTACTACAAAGCCAACCATAACTCTGTCCCCAGCTATATCACTAACCTAGTCTCAAAACACCAACCAAGCCACTCTCCTCTGTCCTCCAAAGACCTCCTGCTCTCTAGCTCCCTTGTCACCTTCTCCCATGCTCGCCTCCAGGATTTCTCCAGAGCTTCTCCCATCCTTTGGAAATCCCTACCCCAATCTGTCCGAATGTCCCCTAATCTATCCATCTTTAGACATTCCCTGAGAACCCTTCTCTTTAAAGAAGCTTATCATGCTTCTAACTAATAGACTGTTTTACTTTCTCCATCAGATCATCCCCCACAGCTATTACCTTTTGTATCAATTGACTCTCCCTTTTAGATTGTAAGCTCTAATGAGCAGGGCCATCTGATTCCTCTTGTACCATATTGTTTTGGGGTTTTTTTTCCACCTCAGCGAAATTTTCTGAGAGACTTATTTTAACTTTGCAGTTCAATTTTGTCCCATCTCGTTTTCACATCATGGTGGCTTATTCAACAATATCTTTATTAGTTATTTAATTAATTGATTTATTTTACTTAAAAAAAAGAAAAAAACAAAAATATATAGAACTACTCATGCTATCTTAACCTATTCCTTATCTCTCTTTCCCTCTTCCCATTATCCCTCCCCTCCCCCCTTATTTGGTTTGTTTCTTTCTAGGTCCCTTCAATTTCTAACTCATGGCCCTTCACCTTCTTTCATCTTTTCCAAATATTTATCCAAGGCTTTAAAATTTTTCCAACCCTCCCAGATGCTAGTGTATTTCCTATAGTGTCCTCTATCCCTACTACTCAATAGGTCCATTTTATTATAATAATCTATTTGTTCAAACCACTCTCTTATACCTAGTTTTTTAACTATTTAACCATTTTTTTGGGATCAGACCCTTTGCGGCATTCAGGAGTTTTGGGGTTATTGTTCTCATGTATTGTTTCTTTGGGATTTTGGAATCATGAAATAAGCAAGTCCATATATTTTGTTCTATTTTGTTCTCTTGTACCAAATTGTAATGTAACTGTAATGTCTGCCTTCATTTTGTTATATCCCTGACTGATGCAATTCCACTGCTTGAACTCCACATTAGGGAAATTCAGTTGTTGGAAAATAGGTGCATGGTCCAAAGTAGTGATACTACATATCAAGACCTGTGTATTTTTAGGGAGGTCCCTTTGAAAAAGAAAAATGTAACTTATTCTGGAATATTTTTCATGTAGATTAGTAATAAATATAATAATTATAATAAGTATAATAATTGGAAAGTTTAAGTACAGGATACCTATACTTAAATGTTCAGGTCAACGCGATTATTAAAAATTTGGTAATGCTTTTTTGGCAATGTGTTTATTTAAACATTGTGCAACACATTCCTTCTTTGCCAAGTTAATCCTACATCTATAAAAATAGTTCTTAAAAAAAAAGACATTAAAACAAAATTTTCATTGGTGCTTTAAAAAGTCACATTCTCTCAATTTGACATGAATTATTACCATTAGAATTTTATGTGACAGACATTTGCCAAAACATTTTAGGTTACGCGTTCTGCTATAATATTATTCATTCATTTAGTAGTCAATGCAATATAACTATTGCTAATTAATCCATTTGGTATTAATAACACGTTTATATAAATTATATGGCATATCCCATTATATATGAGTAAGCTTTAAAACTCTGAGATTATGATCATAGACATACAACTACTGTAATAGCCAAGAAATTAGATGGTCAACTTAAATCAGTAGTCTTTTAATAAAACAGTTCAAATTTGCCTGTCTACATGTAGTAAATTTAGCTAGAAATAAATTCAACTACTGCCATATACCACAGAATATTGTATCTTAGTTTCCTTTATTGTTAATTTGAGATACTGGTACTCAAAAGTTAAAAGAATATAGCTGGAAAATGAGCACTACAACTGAAATATTGTGCTGTAGTTACCTATACCTTCAAACTGCAAAAGAGAAGAACAGCTTGAGATGTACCACAACTAGCTGAAAATATGTACATTTTTAATCAGTACATTTTGAATGTGACAATGCCTAAAACAAGCATGTATTTGTTTAAATGAAATGAAAACTCCCCTTTTAAAAGTGAACAATTTTTTAATTGAACTCTCCTAAAAATACACTTTTCCATCTTAGTGCATATTTTTCTGGCTGCTTTCTTCTGTTAATGTTTTCATTTTTTTTTCAGTTAGATTTTAAAAAATGGTGGTGGGGTTTAGTGTTTTTTTAAATTATAGAAGACTGTGCACTAAACCATTTGGGTTTGCTCTTTTTGTCATTAAAATAAAAACACTGGGACTTCATTTTAGTAAAAGCTAGCTGATTTGTATCCTTGACAGTGAATGTACTTAGTACAGTATTTGGGTTTTTGATTGTTGGGGCCTAGTGAGATTAATTTTTTTTTAACAGGAATAAAGTTTATTGAAAATTTTACACATTAACCTTGATACAGTGAACAGCACATAAATACATGAAACATGACATCAAAAAGGAAACAAGAGATCAAGTGAATCTACTAATGAGTGTCGCATCTAATACACAACTACAGGCAGAGCGAGCATCATGACAATCACAGCCACCGTAATACCCTAAGAGGGAAGGGGAGAGGAATGAAGGGAAGGGGAGAGGGAAGGAAGGGAAGGGGAGAGGAAAGGGGGGGTTATAATCGTAGGACTATAAAAAATGTCATTACAAGATTAGGATGCAAACAGGAATGTATCATATAAAACATCCCAAGATAACTTAAGGTAACTTCCGAACCACGTGCATCTATCCATTGCGACTAAACCTTATCAAATTTTTTGGGGCAGTTCCTGCTCTCAAAGGTCAGTTTGTACAGTGGCAAGAAATAGATTTTGCTTTCCACATGCTAAGCATAGGCGGGACAGGTTGCTTCCACCTGAGGAGAATTTCTCTTCTAGCGTAATACAAGGCATGAAAGAGGAATCATTTCATGTGTCTAGAGGCTACAACATCTTCCATACTGCCAAGTAGCGCCAAGGCCGGGTCCAGGCCAAGGGACCAGTCTCCAAAGGTACTCAGGGCCTCGAGTACACTCTCCCAAAAGGGACAGATCAAAGGACATGTCCTTACCATGTGAAAGAATGTACCTGGGAGGACTGGCACCTGGAGCAGAGGGGACTTATCTCAGAGTAAATGCTGGCCAACCTCACAGGGGTGTAGTAAGCTAGGTGGAGAAACTTAATTTGGATGAAACAATCTTTTGCAGAGATCATAGTAGTAATATAACCACTCACAGAGTCCACCCAATCTTCCCCAGTCAGTCTTGGGATATCAGCCTTCCATTTATCATACACTTTTGTCAGAGATGTCATGTGGGCCAAAGACAGATAAAAGTAGAGTGAGGAGAGAGATTTGTCTAGAGTTCTGGAAATCAACAACCATTCCACTGAGTCAGTCTGAAGAGCTACAGGGCTGGGGAATTGGCCATGTGTTGCATGTCTAAGTTGGTAGTATCTAAAAGTCATTGAGTTGGGAATAGCATATTTGTTCCTTAATACCAAAAAGGATGAAAGAGAGTCGTCCGTGAAAATATGTTTGAGGGCCATAATTCCCTAGATGCCCACAGTTGGGAAAACGGTAGTGTATAGAGATGTGGAAGTCTTAAAATATTCCAGAGGGGGGTATGAGGGGAAATTGTAGAGTCGACTTTATAGACGGTCCCCGCCTGCTGCCAGAACCGGATGGTCGTTCTCATAGGGGTCGTCACCTCAAAATGAGCCCTAGGCCCTCTATAGACCAAGTTGCTCACGGCCACATATGACCCCAAAATGGCTGCCTCCAACTGTACCGCAGGATTTTGTTTGGGCTGACTAAACCACCAGCGAACCATCACTAGTACTGCTGCCCAGTAAAAGAGCCAGAAGTGAGGCATTGCCAGTCCCCCATGGGAGAGAGGGAGTTGAAGCATCCGCTTCGCCAGCCTTGGGGTTTTCCCTGCCCAAACAAAAGATGTTATGAGGCTGTCCATTCAAATGAATGATTTGTGAGTAGGGATCGGGGTATTCCTGAAGAAGTATAACAATTTGAGGAGGCAGATCATTTTAAGTAAGTTCACCCTACCCACCAGTGACAGTGGTAGAGTTTTCCATAACTGGCATTTCTTACCAAACTGAACAACTAAGGGGGAAAGGTTCTCCTCCATAAAGGCCTGCAGGGACCCCGGGACTCTTACCCCCAGGTATTTAAACTCATCTACTGGAGAGGGGTCCCAGTATCCATTTCATAGCCCAAGGGATGAAGGGAAAAAAGGACTGACTTGTCCCAATTAGTGCGGATACCTGAGTAGCCCCCAAATTGATCATTAATCTCCAAGGCAGACTGTAAGGAGACAAGTGCATCAGAGAGATACAGCAGGGTATCATCTGCGTAGAGAGACACCTTCTCCTGAAGCACCCCCACTTGGATTCCCTTCACCCTTTGATCCAGACGTATTAGGCTCACCAGGGGCTCTATCGCCAGGGCGAAGAGCCCCGGGGAAAGGGGGCATCTCTGCCTGGTTCCCCTACTCAGACTGAAGACAGCAGACAACGGGCCGTTCACTCGGACTCTAGCAGTCGATTTCCTATACAAGAGTTGAATCCAGGGGATGAACCTGGGCCCAAATCCATAACATAATGATGCAAAAAGATCTGAACAAATTAATGGGGTGGCCCACTACATGGAAAATGAGGTTCAATGTAGAAAACTGTAAAATAATGCATTTGGGTGGCAAAAATATGATTGCAATCTATACACTGGGAGGAGAAACTGGGGGAATCTAGGATGGAAAAGGACCTGGGGGTCATAGTAGATGATAGGCTCAGCAATGGCATGCAATGCCAAGCTGCTGCTAACCAAACAAACAGAATATTGGCATGCATTAAAAAGAGGATTCATTCCAGAGATAAAACGATAATTCTCCCGCTCTACAAGACTCTGGTCCAGCCGCACCTAGAGTATGCTGTCCAGTTCTGGGCACCAGTCCTCTGGAAGGATGTACTGGAAATGGAGCGCAATAGAGTACAAAGAAGGGCAACAAAGCTAATAAAGGGTCTGGAGGATATTAGTTATGAGGAAAATTTGCGAGCACTGAACTTATTCTCTCTGGAGAAGAGACACTTGAGAGGGGATATGATTTCAATATACAAATACCATACTGGTGACCCCACAATAGGGATAAAACTTTTTCGCGGAAGGGAGTTTAACAAGACTCGTGGCGACACATTAGAATTAGAAGAAAAGAGGTTTAACCTTAAACTATGTAGAGAGATCTTTACTGTAAGAGCGGCAAGGATGTTGAATTCCCTTCCACAGGCGGTGGTCTCAGCGGGGTGCATCGCTAGTTTCAAGAAACTATTAGATAAGCACCTGAATGACCGCAACATACAGGGATATACAATGTAATACTGACATATAATCACACACATATATGTTGGACTTGATGGACTTGTGTCTTTTTTTGACCTCACCTACTATGTAATTATATAACATTTCAGCACCTTCCAGAGAAAAAGCCATTCAACAGAGTTGAACGCCTTTTCGGCATCTAATGCCACTATCACTCCCGTGTTGCCCTCCCTGGCCAGATCTATATGGATAAACAGTCTACGGATGTTGATATCAGTACCCCTGCCCAGCATGAACTCAGTTTGATCCGGATGCGCCAAAGCCGTGATTACCGCGTTCAACCAATTAACCAATATCTTTGCTAGAAGCTTGGCATCCACAATTATCATAAAGATCGGGCGATAAGATTTGCAGAGTTCCGGGTCCTTGTCAGGCTTGGGAATCACTACTATCACAGCCTCAGACATGGAGTTTGGCAAGGATTCATCCCTCAAGGAAGACAAAAGCATAAAGTGAAGTCCGGGTGTCAAGTCATCAGCAAATGTGCTATAAAATTCAGTGGGGAATCCATCAGGGCCCGGCATCTTCCCAGTCTGGAGAGAGGACATGGCCTGGCAAACCTCCTTAAGGGTAATAGGGGACACAAGCTGGTCCTTATAGGTCAAAGTCAGGACAGGTAAGTCAACATCAGAGAGGTATATGTGGAGGTCTTCCATTGAATAGTTTACCAGGAGGAGTAAAGTTCAGTACAGTAGGAAGCAAAACAGTCAGCGATTGCCCTAGACGCAGTCTGCCTAATACCGTCTTTGTCAACCATCGAGGGGACACTCACAGAGGGCGACTGTTAATGCACCGACTTAGCCAGCAGTCTACCACTATGCTCATCCTCCTCAAAAATCCTTTGAGACTGTTGGAGCATTTTCTTTTTGGTCAGGGAAGTACGAAGCATAAGAACTGCCCTGGTACTCTTCTGAAGCCGACCATGAATCACTGGGTCTTTAGTCTGGGTGTATGTTCCAAGGAAGAAGCTAGTCCCTCAGCCCTAACTAAGTCAGCCTTCAACTGTCTATGCACCCCTCCAATGAGTGACTGGTAGTGGCCCCTGGAGAAGGCCTTAAAGGCAACCCAAGCCATGGCCTTCGAAGCATACCTCATAAGAATTTGCTGGCAAAACCTGAAGTCCACCACAGGATCAGAGATCCAGAACCTCGACGGCCTCCATAACTTATCTGAGGGAGACCCCTCCAGGGACAACTGGAGCAGCATCGGTGCATGGTCAGAGATCCCCCTTCGGCAAAATAGAAACCTGCTGGACCCTGGGCAGGATGGAACCACCCGCATACATCAGATCTATGTGAGAAAGAGTCTTATAGGAGGGCAGAGTGGCATGTTAAGGATCTGTCGAGGGGATGTCTCCATCTCCACCGCTCCGTTAGCCCGTATGCCTCCACCCACAGGGAGAGGTCCGAAGTAGAACCCCCCATTGAGGCAAAGCGGTCAAGCTCAGGGTTAGGTGACATATTTAAATCCCCCAAGAAGCACATTGTCTGTAGCGTATTTGGCAACAAGAAATTTTATCTTATGGAGCAACCTAATTGAGGCAGGAGGGGGTATGTACAGTCCCACCAGAACAATTTCTAAACATTCCACCATCATGTGAATTACAACGTAGCCTCCATCTGGGTCAAGTACAAGATCCAAGAGTCTAAAAGGCAGGGATTTGCATACCAGAATGCTGACACCCCTGGCAAAATTGGAATAACTTGAGTGGTACTGGGGTCCCACCCAGGGTTTTTTTAAGACTGAGGGTTTTTTCCCTACCAGGTGGGTCTCCTGGGAGACACAGATATGAGGATTATAGGTCCTCAAGAATTGGAATACCAGGGACTGTTTTATAGGAGAATTAAGGCCCCTGGTGCCCCAAAATGCCACAAGCTAAGTTGTCTAATAAAATCAGATTTAAGTTGAGCAAGACTGACTGTGTCACACATACATAGTTATTAGAAGCAGTAAAACAATAACCAAAAAAACAAACCCACCCCCCCACCGCTCCAGCCCCCCTAAAACTGAGAACAGCATATCTTCCCAACATAAGCACGGAAGGTCGCCATGCATTGGAGGCAATGTGTGCAAGAGGCATGCAGTACATAGGTCTGTTAACCCATAACAGCTAGGGTCATCCCGATAATAAATCAGGTGCAGATCACCCAGCAAGCTGGGGGTACAAAGCTTATTACAGTCAGCAGGAGCATCCTGAGTATAGTATTGTCCCCGAAAGGGAACAGGGAGCCCAAAGTCAAAAAGCATCAATAACCGGAGAGCCACCAGTAGACAGGCACACATGGGCAAACAGGATCAGGAAAAACTGTTCCACGGAGGGCTTGGTAAGGTCAAGAAAAAAAAAGAACAGTCCCCCTTCCATAGTGAACCCAGGGTATAAACAGAGCAGCACCATCAAAAAATATCAAGTGGCAAAGAAAATATGCATCGTAGTGAGGTAAGATAAGGCAATCAGCTGCCGCTATCAGCCCATGAGAATCGTATCCAACCAGGAGGACGCCTCCTCAGTCGCTGTGAAGAAACGCATCCGCGTCCCATCTTGAAGTCAGACTCTTGTCGGGAAAAGGATGCTATACTTGAGACTTTTAGCACGCAAGTGGGTGTGAACATGGTCGAATGACTTCTGTAGGCGTTGTGTTTTAATGGAATAATCCGGAAATATAAGGAGCTTAGCATTTTCATACTTCAGCTTACCCAGATTTCTTGCCTCTCACAGGATCAGGTCACGAAAGTTCAGTAATTTAAAAATGAAGGTATGTGTGGGTGCTCCCTGAGGCCCCCTGACAGGGGGGACCCGGTGGGCCTGCTCCACCACAAAGTGGGGTGAGAATGAGGCATGAGGTAGGTGAGAGCACAGCAGCGTTTCAGTAAAAAGAGTAGTGTCATTACCCTCCGCTCCCTCAGGCAACCCCAGTATGTACAGATTATTGCATCTGTTACGATTTTCAGCGTCCTCAGCCCTCGATTCCAAGTGTTTCACTTTAATTTTCAGGGTGTGGAGGTCTGCCGTGTGTTCCCGCTGTACATCCTCAGCCGAGGATATATGCTGTTCCACCTCACCCAACCCCTAAAGGTGTCAATGTCTCTCCTCATCAACCTCAGTTTGGTATATACATGATCCATTTTCTCAGTTAGGGCCATTTTGCAGGCATTAATAGCCTCCATAAGGAGGAGCCGCAGGAGCTGTGGCCATGTGACTCACCTGCTCAGTCTGAGAGGCCATAGTAGTAAGGGTTATGGAAGCAGCCTTACCCTCGGCATGCTGAGAGTTCCCTTTATTGCCTTGTTTGTGAGAGGAGCCACCCCATCTGTATCTGGGCATGGGCAATCAAATAGGCGCAGCCAGGAGCACCAGTCAAGACAGGTGAGAGTCTTCTTGCACCGTGGTAACACAGGATAAGAGATCTGGACAATGGAGCAGCTCTAAAACATGTCCGCTCCCGTCGCCATCTTAAACACGCTCCCAGTACCAATAATTTAATAATGCAAGTGTATGTAATACATTCTTTTGGGGCATTTTTTATGTACATGAATTACACTCATTTAATTTTTAAATTTAAAAATGACTGGTCCTATTCAAATTGGGGCTTTGAGGAAAAATGTTTTAGTTTTTTCCTGGGAATAAATGAAAATTTAATGTTGATTTCTAGATTTAAACATGGCTGCCGGTGGTCCTATTTGAATTGGGGCTTAATTGTAAACACATCAAAAATTTGGAAAAGCACTTGCTAAAATATTTGGGGGTTTGCTTTCTAGTAATACATGTTGGGGGTTCTATTCAAACTAGGGTCTGGTACCAAAACTATAATACTCTAAGCATAGGTACAAATTTTGGGGGTGTTTTTATGGAAATATTTGACAATCCAAATTTAATTTCTGTAATTAAACTTGCCTGTTAGGGGCCCTGTTGAAACTGGGGCTAGAGCACACTTAATCAACCCTAGAAATATACTGACTAAAATATTTGGGGGGTATTTTGGAAGTATATTAAACTGAAATGGTACCTTCTAAATTTTAAAATGCAGTTGGGGCCATGTTCAAATCAGAACCTGTGTCAATAACTTAATACTGTGCGTATGAATAATGTTGAAATTTGATTTCAACATTTAATGGTGCCTGTTGGGTAGGGATGAGCCAAACACCCCCCGGTTCGGTTCGCACCAGAACCTGCGAACGGACCGAAAGTTCGCATGAACGTTAGAACCCCATTGACGTCTATGGGACTCGAACGTTCGAAATCAAAAGTGCTAATTTTAAAGGCTAATTTGCACGGTATTGTCCTAAAAAGGGTTTGGGGACCCGGGTCCTACCCCAGGGGACATGTATCAATGCAAAAAAAACTTTTAAAAACGGCCGTTTTTTCGGGAGCAGTGATTTTAATGATGCTTAAAGTAAAAAAAAAAAAGTGAAATATTCCTTTAAATATCGTGCCTGGGGGGTGTCTATAGTATGCCTGTAAAGTGACGCGTGTTTCCCATGTTTAGAACAGTCCCTGCACCAAATGTCATTTTTAAAGGAAAAAATCTCATTTAAAACTGCTTGCGGGTTTAATGTAATGTCGGGTCATGGCAATATGGATGAAAATCAGTGAGACAAACGGCATGGGTATCCCCCAGTCCATTACCAGGCCCTTTGGGTCTTGTATGGATATTAAGGGGAACCCCGCACCCAAATTAAAATAAGGAAAGGTGTGGGGCCACCAGGCCCTATATACTCTGAACAGCAGTATACAGGCGGTGCAAACAAGACAGGGACTGTAGGTTTGTTGTTAAGTAGAATCTCTTTGTAATTTTGAACGGGTACATTTTTAACGTGTTTAGCTCCAGCCAAAAAATCTTTTTTAAGCTTTTTGGAAAACATAGGGAAGGGTTATCACCCCTGTGACATTTGTTTTGCTGTCTTTCCTCCTCTTCAGAAGATTTCACCTCACTTTTTGTCCCAATGAAAAATGTTTTTTGAAAATTTGGGTTTTTTTGTGGAACAAGAATTGGAAAGGAGAATTTTTTTTCCCATATTAAATCTTACAGGAGAGAATTTCCCTTCCTAGGGGTAGATTTCATCTCACTTCCTGTTGTCTCCTTCCGTTTGCAAGTAGGAGTCGTTTGTAAGTTAGATGTTTGAAAGTAGGGTCCTGCCCTATATACTCAGCAGAAATTTGGGCCTTAGGTGTTGCTGTGGCCACAACACTGTAAGCCCTCGCAGGGCCCTGCTGTGAAATATTAGATCAAGAATTTTAATTACATGCCCCTGTTGAACAGGAGCTGAAAAATTAGGCCTTAGGCACTGGTGCTGGTGCCACAACACTGCAACCCCTTACAGACACTCTAGTTGGAACGCAGGAACGAGCCCTGCTGCAAAGTATTGCATCAAAAATTGTAATTACACGCCCCTGTTAGACAGGAGCAGAAAAATTGGGCCTTGGGCACTGGTGCTGGTGCCACAACACTGCAACCCCTCACAGACACTCTAGCTGGAATGCAGGAACGAGCCCTGCTGCAAAGTATTACATCAAAAATTGTAATTACACGCCCCTGTTAAACAGGGGCTGAAAAATTGTGCCTTAGGCACTGGTGGTGGTGCCCAGAACCAAAAATGTTCTTACAAGCTATCAGCGTGATGATTGAGGAGGAAGAGGATAATTACTCAGGGATAGTCACTCAGCATCAGCATAGGCAGTCTTTGAAGGGATCTGAGATTTCCAAAAAAATTATTCGGTTACATCAGCATCAGGTGCTTGGTAGCTGGTGGTGATCCAAGACTGATTCATTTTTATGAAGGTCAGTCGATCGACCGAGTCGGTGGACAGACGCACCCTGTGATCGGTTACCACGCCTCCAGCAGCACTGAATGTGCGTTCCGAAAGAACGCTGGATGCAGGACAGGCCAGTAGCTCAATTGCATACTGTGCAAGCTCTGGCCAGTGATCCATCCTCAAGACCCAGTAACCCAGAGGATTTTCGGTGGGAAAGGTGTCCAAGTCTGATCTTGCCCCTAGGTATTCCTGCACCATGTAAAACAGACGCTGGCGATGGTTGCTGGAACCGATCATACCTTGGGGCTGCGGACCAAAAAATTGTCTGAACGCATCGGTCAAACGGCCACCTTCTCCACTGCTCCTTCTTTGACTGACCAAAGCCTCAGCAACACGTTGTCCAGAAACAGGAGTTTGTAACCTCCCAGTCTCTGGGAACGCGTTGCACAGACCTTTCTGCAAGGCCTCCCGAAGATGTTTCATCCTCTGCTCCCTCTGCGATGGCAAGATAAGGTCCGCAACCTTACCCTTGTAACGTGGATCAAGGAGGGTTGCCAGCTAGTATTGGTCCTTCTCCTTGATACCACGAATACGAGGATCCTTACGCAGGCTTTGCAGGATCAGGGAGGCTATGCAGCGTAGGTTTGCTGAGGCATTCGGTCCGGAGTCCTCTGGGTCACTAAGGACGACATGGTCCGCAGCCACCTCCTCCCAGCCACGTACAAGTCCATGTGTTTCTTGGGACTGATCCCTTAAAGACTGCTGCTGATGCTGAGTGCCAGGCTCCACCTCCATACTGACACAATCTTCCTCCTCCTCCTCCTCCTCCTCGTCCTCTTCCTGTGTGATCGGCGGGCACGCAGGAACACTGTCTGGATAAAGGGGGCCTTGAGAGCTAAGGAAGTCCTCCTCTTCCTGCCTCTGTTCTGCCTCAAGTGCCCTGTCCATTATTCCAAGCAGCGTGTGCTCCAACAGGTGGAAAGGGGGACAGTGTCACTGATGCATGCACTGTCACTGCTCACCATCCTCGTGGCCTCCTCAAATGGTGACAGGACAGTGCATGCATCCCTGATCATGGCCCACTGGCGTGGGGAAAAAAACCAAGCTCCCCTGATCCTGTCCTGGTGCCATAGTCGCACAGGTACTCATTGATGGCCCTCTGCTGCGTGTGCAGCCGCTGCAGCATGGCCAACGTTGAGTTCCACCTGGTGGGCATGTCACAGATTAGGCGGTTCTTGGGCAGGTTAAACTCCTTTTGGAGGTCCGTCAGCCGAGCACTGGCATTATATGACCGGCGGAAATGCACACAGACTTTCCTGGCCTGCCTCAGGACATCCTGTAAGCCCGGGTACCTGCCCAAGAACCGCTGCACCACCAAGTTAAGGATGTGAGCCAAACAGGGCACATGGGTCATTTGTCCCTGTCGGAGGGCAGAGAGGAGGTTGGTGCCATTGTCGCAAACCACCATTCCTGCCTTAAGTTGGCGTGGCATCAACCACCTCTGAACCTACCCCTGCAGAGCTGACAGAACCTCTGCCCCAGTGTGGCTCCTGTCCCCCAAGCACACCAGCTCAAGCACCGCATGGCATCTTTTGGCCTGCGTACTTGCGTAGCCCCTTGAATGACTACGGAGCACCGCTGGTTCCGAGGAAGAGGCCATGGAGAAAGAAGAAGAGGTGGGGGTGGAGGAGAGAGGTGTGTCACAATCATTAGCATTTTGGAGGCGTGGTGGCAGAACAACCTCCAACACTACTGCACCTTGTCCTGCATCCTTCCCAGCTGCCAGCAGAGTCACCCAATGCGCCGTGAAACTTAGGTAACGTCCCTGTCCATGCCTGCTGGACCATGAGTCAGCGGTAATATGCACCTTACCGCTGACCGCCCTGTCCAGCGAGGCATGGACATTGCCTTCCACATGCCGGTAGAGAGCCGGAATCGCCTTTCGTGAGAAAAAGTGGCGTTTGGGTACCTGCCACTGAGGAACCGCACATTCCACAAACTCACGGAAGGGGGCAGAGTCTACCAACTGAAAAGGCAGCAGTTGAAGTGCCAGCAATTTTGCCAAGCTAGCATTCAACCGCTGGGCATGTGGATGGCTGGGAGCAAACTTCTTTCGGCGGTGCAGCAGCTGGGGCAGGGAAATTTGCCTTGTACAATCTGACGTCGGTGTACCAAAAGCAGATTGCCCACAAGTACTTGGCTGTGACACACCTAATTCTACACCTTCATTCCTCTCAGTGCAGGTCTCAGTGGGGTTGGAAATCTCAGCTGATGAGGAGCAAGGAGAGGTCCTCTTTGTTCTTTGGTGTGGGTCTTTTAGATGCGCTTGCCAACGAACTGCATGGCAGGTCAACATATGTCTGGTCAAGCATGTGGTACCCAAGCGGGAGATGTTTTGGCCACGTGAGATACGCTTGAGACATATGTTGCAAATAGCAACGGTGCGATCTGATGCACTCGTCTCAAAAAAGGCCCACACCAAAGAACTTTTTGAATAACGCGCAGAGACTGCAGCGCCCTGCACATGTGATGCAGTCAATGTGCTGCCCTTAGGCTGGCCCCTGGAGGGCATCCTGCCTCGTTGGTGATGTGCCGCCTCCTCCTCCTCCTCCTCTCTCCTATCAGGCACCCACGTTGAGTCAGTGACCTCATCATCCCCTCCCTCCTCATCACTGGAGCAAACCCGGCAGTATGCTGCAGCAGGGGGAGCATGACTGCCAGATTGCTGTCCTTCTTGGGCACCCCCTCTGTCCGTGCTCATGTTACTGCCTTCATCGAGCTCAGTATCATCATCAGAGCCTTCCAAACGCTGGGCATCCTCCTGGAGCATGTACCCAACACTGTGGTCAAACGGTTCGAGGGACTCCTTAGGAGGACATGGTGGAGCTAGGGAAGGAGTCACTGATGGCATTGAGCCGAGGGAAGAGGCCGCTGCTTTGCCAGACAAAGTACCCTGGGCATGGGTGAGAGAGGATGAGGAGGATGAGGACGGCTTGGTCATCCACTCGACCAAGTCTTCCGCATGTTGTGGCTCAACACGGCCAGCTGCCGAAAAAAAGGCCAAGCGTGTCCCATGGCCACGTGCTGATGAGGATGCACCGTCTCCACGACCAGCACTAGACACAGAGCCTGCTTGCCCTCTCTTATTGGCTTGTGACTGTCTGCCTCTCCTTCTTGGCCTTCCAGACATACTAATGGCCTGTAGCTGCACTAAGCTGGGATATATATATATATATATATATATATATATATATATATATATATATATATATACTGCAGCTAGCAAAATCAACTACCTGCCTGTAGTATGAGAACACCACCAACCTTCTACAGGTAGCTTTAGCTGAACACTGTGAGGTGGACGCACCCCACTAACTTGTAGGTTTAGCTGAACACTGTGAGCAGGACGCACTGCACTAACTGTAAATAGTCTAGCTGCCTGACCGTGGTACTAATAGGATCAAAAGAACACCAGTAATTTTCTTTAGGTAGCTGTAAATACTTTAACAAGACAAGCCTGCCTGTCAGTAGGAAGATAACAGGAACGGATCTAGCTGAACACTGTGAGCAGGACGCACTGCACTAAATGTAAATAGTCTAGCTGCCTGACCGTGGTACTAATAGGATCAAAAGAACACCAGTAATTTTCTTCAGGTAGCTTTATATACTGTAACAAGACAAGCCTGCCTGTCAGTAGGTAGATAACAGGAACAGATCTAGCTGAACACTGTGAGCAGGACGCACTGTACTAAATGTAAATAGTCTAGCTGCCTGACCGTGGTACTAATAGGATCAAAATAACACCAGTAATTTTCTTCAGGTAGCTTTATATACTGTAACAAGACAAGCCTGCCTGTCAGTAGGAAGATAACAGGAACAGATCTAGCTAAACACTGTGAGCAGGACGCACTGTACTAAATGTAAATAGTCTAGCTGCCTGACCGTGGTACTAATAGGATCAAAAGAACACCAGTAATTTTCTTTAGGTAGCTGTTAATACTGTAACAACACAAGCCTGCCTGTCAGTAGGAAGATAACAGGAACGGATCTAGCTGAACACTGTGAGCAGGACGCACTGCACTAAATGTAAATAGTCTAGAAGATAACAGGAACGGATCTAGCTGAACACTGTGAGCAGGACGCACTTTACTAAATGTAAATAGTCTAGCTGCCTGACCGTGGTACTAATAGGATCAAAAGAACACCAGTAATTTTCTTTAGGTAGCTGTTAATACTGTAACAAGACAAGCCTGCCTGTCAGTAGGAAGATAACAGGAACGGATCTAGCTGAACACTGTGAGCACTACGCACTGCACTAAATGTAAATAGTCTAGAAGATAACAGGAACGGATCTAGCTGAACACTGTGAGCAGGACGCACTTTACTAAATGTAAATAGTCTAGCTGCCTGACCGTGGTACTAATAGGATCAAAAGAACACCAGTAATTTTCTTTAGGTAGCTGTTAATACTGTAACAAGACAAGCCTGCCTGTCAGTAGGAAGATAACAGGAACGGATCTAGCTGAACACTGTGAGCAGGACGCACTGCACTAAATGTAAATAGTCTAGAAGATAACAGGAACGGATCTAGCTGAACACTGTGAGCAGGACGCACTGCACTAAATGTAAATAGTCTAGAAGATAACAGGAACGGATCTAGCTGAACACTGTGAGCAGGACGCACTGCACTAAATGTAAATAGTCTAGAATTTAACAGGAACGGATCTAGCTGAACACTGTGAGCAGGATGCACTGCACTAAATGTAAATAGTCTAGAAGATAACAGGAACGGATCTAGCTAAACACTGTGAGCAGGACGCACTTTACTAAATGTAAATAGTCTAGCTGCCTGACCGTGGTACTAATAGGATCAAAAGAACACCAGTAAATTTCTTTAGGTAGCTGTTAATACTGTAACAAGACAAGCCTGCCTGTCAGTAGGAAGATAACAGGAATGGATCTAGCTGAACACTGTGAGCAGGACGCACTGCACTAAATGTAAATAGTCTAGAAGATAACAGGAACGGATCTAGCTGAACACTGTGAGCAGGACGCACTGCACTAAATGTAAATAGTCTAGAAGATAACAGGAACGGATCTAGCTGAACACTGTGAGCAGAACGCACTGCACTAAATGTAAATAGTCTAGAAGATAACAGGAACGGATCTAGCTAAACTGAGTACAGTGTATATATATATATATATATATATATATGCAACACCTGGGATGCATATATATACACAATACACTGTAAGTGCAGCTAACTGACTGACTGTTCTGCCTAATCTATCTAACTCAAATCAAACACTGTCTCTCTGTCTATCTCTTTCAACGCCGGAACACACACTACACAGGGCCGCCGTGCAGGCGGCCTTATATAGTGTGGGACGTGTACTAAATCCCCTGAGCCATAATTGGCCAAAGCCTCCTTGGCTTTGGCCAATTACGGCTCTCTGTTCAGGCGGCGCTGTGATTGGCCAAGCATGCGGGTCATAGTGCATGCTTGGCCAATCATCAGCAAGCAATGCACTGCGATGCCGCAGTGAATTATGGGCCGTGACGCGCCACACGAATTTGGCGCGAACGGCCCATATCGTTCGCAATTCGGCGAATGACCGAACAGCCGATGTTCGAGTCGAACATGGGTTCGACTCGAACACGAAGCTCATCCCTACTGTTGGGGGTCTTTATTGAAACTGGTGCTTGGTCGCCAATTCATTAAATCTTAGAACATGCTCACTACAATATTTGGTTGTTTTTCCTGGGAATAAATGAAACTGCAATGTTAGTGTCTATGTTTAAAAATGAAATATATAAAGCACTAAAAATATCATAAAACATGCTCAACATAAATATTAAAAATGAAAATGCCTTCCTCTCATGCAAAACAAGAAAACTCCAACTTATAGCAAAATCAAATGACATAAGCATTTATAAAATCAATTGTAAAGTGTCAAGTGCTGTATCAATTAATCCACAAAGTGTCCCGAGTTTATTCAAAAGGTGACAAGTGCTGTATTCCATCCACACTTGAAAAAAGGTTTTTAGCAACTCACTCTGCTTTATATCCTAATAAGTGTAATTAAACCACTTTGTGCTTCACAGCACTCCATACTCCATGTATGTAGAAGAAAGGCCTCCATAGTATAAAACTCTTAAAACATTAACCAATTTAACATAAAAACAAGCAAAAGTGCCAACTCACATGTTATTGTTCATAAATCCTGCCCTAATAACAAAATGTTTATTCCCTTAGGTTAGTGGTGCCAATCTTTCAGTGTGAGCACCATTTTCGTGTGTATTATATCACTTCCAAGTGTGCTATGTAACTTCCAGGAGTACTGTGTGGGATGAGGTCAATAAAAGAGGACGTTATTATACATATAACAAAGCAAAAACAAAACCTCAGTACAGGCAAGAAAAAAAGGTACTCGAGAGAACCCCCAGGCATAATCATTACCCACGAGCAGATTTTTTTCATGAGAGAATTCCCAGAAAGGCCCCCAAGAGAAGAGAGATGGTATCAGGAGGGAGAGAGATGGAATGAGAATGAATTGGAACCCGTATGGCAATTGGGTACAGGGTTAGAGAAAAGAAAAAGACGAGAGCCTGCAGGGGAGGAAGGCAGGCCAAAAAAGAAAAGGTACTTTTAGGAGAAGGAGTATTCACTCTGACTAAGGTTAAATTGACAGAGGAGGAAGTCAAGGTTTTGAATTAGCAGTTTAAAATTTGCACCAAATAGAGACATTGATAAATGTAAAACTTATACTGTTGTGGAGAAATATGTAAGAAAGTTGAAAGTATAGAATAAAAATATAAAGCAATGCAGGATAAGAGAGTGAAAGAGGATGATTATTTACATAACGACTTGAATCTATGTTAAATCCAAAAATGTATAGTAATAATTTTAATCATCAAAATGATGATAGAAGAAGAAAAAAAGGATAAAAGGCAAAGGGCAAGGTAGCAAGAGATATATAAAAAGGTATAAAAGAATTGGAAAAAAAAGACCTAGTTATTAGATGTGCAGATAAGGGAGGTGGAATTGTGATCTTATACAAAAAGGACTATGAGGAGCAGATTGAACGGCTGCTTGCAATTGATTGATTTAGATTTATGGGCTAGATGTAGTGAGGTTGAGCTTGGAAAACAATGTGGTGCTTAACCGGTTTCCGACTGGCTCAGGCAGATATACTGCGGCAGAATGGCTCCCCTGGGCGAAATCCCACTAGGGTACATCCATTCATTTAGCGGCCACCAGAGGGTGTGCCCACTGCATGGTGGGGGACCCGATGCACGTGGCCGGCGGGCATGATTGCCGCCGGCCTCACGCGATTGCGTGCACAAGCGCCAACGCAGGGATTTGTGTGTGTAAACACACAAATCTCTGTGTTGTCAGGGAAGAGGAGCCATATAGTTTTTCCTACTTAGTAGGAACAAATGATATGTCTCCTCTCCTAGTCAATCCTATCCCCCCACAGTTAGAACACACTTAGGGAACACACAATTAACCCCTTGATCACCCCTTAGTGTTAACCCCTCCCCGGCCAGTGACATTTACACAGTAATCAGTGCATTTTTATAGCCCTGATCACTGTATAAATGCCAATGGTCTCAAAAAAGGGTCAAAAGTCTCCAATCTGTCCGTCGCAATGTCTCAGTACTGCTAAAAATCGCAGATCACTGCCATTACTAGTAAAAAATAAAAATAATAAAAATGCCATAAATCTTTCCCATAGTTTGTAGACACTATAACTTTTGCGCAAACCAATCAATATACACTTCTTGCAATTTTTTTACCAAGAAAAATGTAGAAGAATATATATTGACCTAAACTAATGAAACTAAGAAATGTGTTTTTTTTTAAATTGGGGATATTTATTATAGCAAAAAGTAAAAAATATTGTTTTTTTTTTTTCAAAATTGTCATTATTTTTGTTTATAGTGAAAAAAATAAAAACTGCAGAGGTGATCAAATACCACCAAAAGAAAGCTCTATTTATGGAAAAAAAGAACGCAAATTTTGTTTGGGTACAGCGTCAAACGACCGTGCAATTGTCAGTTAAAGCAACGCAGTGCCAAATTGTAAAAAGTGCTCTGGTCAGGAAGGGGGTAAAATCTTCCAGGGCTGAAGTGGTTAAAGAGACAGAATTTATTCTTCAATGTTTAGATCTAGCAATGAAAAACATATTTTTTCTGGTACAACAATAAGTACTATTTACAAACAAGGGGTGTGGCGATGGGGGTTAAATATGCCCTCTGTTGCAAACCTATTTATGGGGAAATGGAAATCAGAGATTATTTATGGGAAAAGAAGAAAGGAATTTGCATTTCACAAATGTTTTATACACAATGTGGTAATAGTATGGGAAGGAAGTGCACAAACCTTGACATTTTTCCTAAGAGAAATCGGTAATATCAGATGTGGTATCTTGTTCTCAGGAACATGGAGATATGAAAAAATTTATTTTTTGGATTTGACCATTTTTACAGATGGGGTAATTGTACACTAATACACACTGACACTGACAAACTGACAGAAAAATGTTCTGCCTACAAACAGTTGCCAGCATCCTAAATGGATGGAGGCATCCCGAAGGAACAAATGATTAGGTTGAGGAGAAATTGTTATTCAGAGAAAGACTATAATGAAAAGAGTAATGTCCTAATAGAGCGTTTTGTCAGAGAAGGGTGTAAAAGACATGAATTGTAAGAAATAAAAAAAGAGGTAGGTAAAATAGAGGTGGAAGAACTATTAATTGTTACATAGCAGTACTACTCGGTTGTGTCCTTCTAGCTGGACGTATATATAGAAGTGCATGTGTGGGGCCCCTAGGTCTAGCGCCTTGGTGTGACAACATTGTCATTTTTTCACTGTTTTGTATGTATGTTTTTTATTGATGGTTTTTGATAGAGTAATATTCCTCATGTGTATTATGTTACATTTAGTGGAATTTTAACACATCTTTTGATACAACAATAAAGTTTACAATTTATTACACTATACTGTGGTTGATTTTCCCTAAGGGCTTTTCAGGGGGCCCCACTTGGCCCCATCCTCTACAATTTTTTTTTCCCATGCTTTTCCATGGCTCTGGAGGCATCCTGTCCAAAACTGTGACGAATCGGTAACCATTATCTTTAGCTGTTGCTACTATAGCAGTATACTGGATTTATGTGTGTTTTTACCCCCCTTTTTTCACGGAAGAACTATTAAGCAGAGGACAAAGAAACAGAAATAAGGTTATGGAACATGTCTTCATAATAGAATACAGTAGAGATTATAGAATGGTAGAAAAGATCATAAAATCATTGTCCTATCCTTTTGAAGGACAAACTTAAAATGCAACTCACGGGCCACTCACATGCCGCGGTGCTCTATGGGTAGTGTAGTTCTCTACCCAGCGTTCACCAGGCCCTGTGTGTGTATCGCGCTATCCACTTCATGTGATGCAGGATATCACGTGCACAGTGTGTGCACACATAAAAGCACCCTCTCTCACACAATGTCAGACACTGGATGGGTTTGCCATGCTGACACATCTCTTCCTACGAGGTAAATCATTGAATGAAGTACTTTTTCGCTATCTCCCTGGTCTTGACTTTTTTCCAAGTTTCGCTGCATCTGATTAGTTATGCTTCTCATGCAGGGCAGCTATCTACTGTAATTACCTGTTACCGTCTGTATATTTTCTCCCAACCTTTTCTCAAAGTGGGGACAGGTGATCTGTATACAGGAGTATGGTCCTCTAATATATAAGATGACCAATATATATGTCCCTTTACACTGCTTGAAAGTACAGCTATCTTTGAATTAACTACATAGCTGCATCCGTGTATCTAATCTATATGCACCATTAATTGAAACAGATATTCATTATGGCTTATACTTTTCCAACTAGATAATACCTTGTTTTTTTGGCACCCTTGGCCTTTCCCTAGACCCAGCTTGGTTGTTTGTAAGTACACTATATTAAATCACATTTGTTCACACCTTCCCCGTCTTCACTTTTTCACCCTACTGTTCACTGCTCCCCCCTTTTTATTGGCCTCCTTACATCCTTTTTTTTCAATCCCTGGCAGGACCTATACATCACTGTACTCACACATTATCCCACTCCACCATCCCTTCACTGTCCCCAACACTATCCTCCCTCTCCCCCCCTCCCTCCCTTCCAGTGTCCTTCTCCTTGCCTCCCCCATGATCTTTTCCATCAATTAACTAGATGTGTACTGATGTCTGTGTAATATATGTATAGCCAATACATTCTTTTAAATTTGTCTTATGTGTAATACATTTTGATATTTTTTTCTACTTTGTGTATTACTAGTAATACTATTTGCCTGGCACCCTGAAAATCCCACTAAATCATCCTTCTGTCTATATATATTATTCAGGGATGGTGGTGCCTTTCTGTTGACACTGTCACCTATCCATACCAACCACTAACCATTAAAATGCAACTGTTCATGACCTCTTGTTCTGGTGCCTCTTTGGGATAGATGCAGCGAGGAGAGCTCCCATCCGCCACCTATTTATTCCTCACTACACTTCACCAACAAGTTCACTGTCGGTTCTCAATGTCTAAGAGACTGGAGATGGACAAATTCAACTCATGGATCTAGAATCCAGGGTGAGTGAGGGGGAAGATTCAGTACAAAAGGCCAAGATTTTGACTACAGCTATTAACTTATGCTTTCTTCAACTACTCAAAGAACTGGATGGGCTTGAAAACAGGTCCCATTGGAATAATCTTAGACTAGCAGAACTGACAAAGAGCAATTGCTCAATGGACCTGGTGCGCTTCTGTGCAGACACCATCCTTCTGGCACTAGGTATATCCACACATTGCAGGGTAGCTAGGGCACACCACCTAGGACTAAAAATGTGCAATTCATTTCATTCCAAATTCGTTTTTCAACTAAACTTGACAAATTTGTTAATTCGGAAATATTCGGATTAACATAAATCTGTTTAACAAATTTTTCTGAAAGCGACAATTTGTAAATTCGTAAATTCAAAAATCCAAAAATTTGAAAATAAGAATGAAAATCCAAAAATTCAAAAGAACTAAAATCCGAAAATACGAACTAAAATCAGAACATTTGAAAATCCGAAATAATAACTAACTAATAATAATAACTATTACTAACTATTAAATTATAGGTATTGGAATTTCGTTTCAAATTTAGCTGTTAGTGAACATAACAAATAAGAATGTATCCAAAGTTACGAATTTTCCCGAAACAACAAATACCGCATCTAAACAAATGGAACGTAATGAATTATTAATAATGAATAATAATAATAATAACTTTTATTATTAATAATTAATTACGTACCATTCATTTAGATTTCAGATAATTCAGATAATTCGTAACTTCTAATAATTTCATATGTGTTAACTCTATAAACAGACAAATTTGAAAAGAAATTCCAATACCAATAATTTAACCCCTTCAGATCCGCACTATGAATGACAGCTACAGTGTGGACCTACTTTGCCGCGAGGCCATCAATAGACATCCTGCCCTATGCATGCTCCCCACGTGCCCCCTGCTCAGCGCACACAGCGCGCGCTGTGATCACCGAGTCAATGAGACTCGTGTGATCACAGATCAGAGTAATGGGTTGATCACGATCCCTTACCATGTGATCAACTGTCAGCCAATGACAGCTGATCACGTGATGTAAACAGAAGTAATTTTTTTTACTCCTCATGCTGATGGCGTGAGGAGAAAAAAAAGCCCATTAACGGCTTCTGTGCAAGGGACATCAGTCCCGAAGAGTAAGAGGCGAAGCCGCCTCATCTGTGCCAACCAGTACCGCCTGCCAGTGCCACCTGCCAGTGTCCACAGTGCCATGAATCAGTGCCCCCACCAATGCATAACAGAGCCAGCAACCATTGCCACCTACCAATGCCCACAAGTGCCACCTATCAATGCCCACCAGTGGTGCCAGTGCCTAATCAGTGCCACCTAGCATTGCTGACTATCATTGTCACCTACCAGTGCATATCAGTGCCCATTACTGCCACCCATCAGTGCCCATCACTGCCACCTATCAGTGCCCCACCTATCAGTGCCACCTCTCAGTGCCCACCAATGCCACCTATCAGTGCCCACCAGTGCTGCCTATAAGTGCCCATCAGTGCCACCTTATCAGTGCCCATCAATGCAGCCTATCGGTGCCCATCAGTGCAGCCTCATCAGCGTATATCAATGAAGGAGAAAAATTACCTGTTTGCAAAATTTATTAACAAAATATAAAACAGTTTTGCATTTAAAAAAAAATGGTCTCTTTTCATTTTTGTAACAAAAAATAAAAAACCCAGAGGTGATCAAATACCACCAAATGAAAGCTCTATTCGCAGGAAAAAATGATAACAATTTCATTTGGGTACAGTGTTGTATGACCGCGCAATTGTCGTTCAAAGAGTGACAGCACTAAAATCTGAAAATTGGTCTGGGCAGGAGTGGGTTTAGGTGCCCAGTAAGCAAGTGGTTAGTAGTTATTATTTGTTAGTTAGTTATTATTTAGAATTTTAGAATTTCTGAATTTCCAAATTTCTGAATTTTCACATTTTCGAATTTACGCATTTTCAAATTTTTCGAATTTACAAAATTTTAAATTTATGAATACCGCATTTAAACAAATGGAACATAACTAATTCAAAATTTTCTTAAGTTACGAATTTAAACATAATGAATGACTCGAAAAATGAAAAAACAAATAAACAAATGAATAAAACGAAAACAAACACATTTTTTGGCTGTGCACATGTCTACCTAGGACCCTCATGCATGGGCATAGGAGATGCAACAGAGCATATTGGCTGATAAACACAAATCACTGCTGTTCACAGATTATTCCATGGAGCTCACAAAGACCTGCAAAATGTTGAATCTGATCTGCCAGAGGCTTTTCCACAACTGGATCCATTTTGCATTGGAGTTCACCGCAGTTCTGTGGGTATGTATGCCAGATGGCTTCATTAGATCCTTTTCCGCTCCTGATACACTGCAAAAAGTCTTGGATGAGGATGATGTTTCAGCAGTTTATCCAAGGACTAGTAACCCCCATCTTCTACTAGGAGAGACTCAAAGGATTTGGAAAGTGTGGAGACATGACCCCGGAAGAGAACCCAGTTTCCAGTTCCCACTATCAATGAGGTTGAAAATAGACTTGTTTTTTTGGTCTATTATCCTGGGTGCTACTATCACCCTAGTTCTTACATCTTGAATGCAGATTATGAATATTTGCAACTTTTCTTTCATGTTCGGTGGGATTTAATTCTCTGTTGAAGCAAATATTATTTCACACCTGAAGTTGTGTGGTGGTACCTGACTATGTTGCATACGCCTATATTTTCTCCCTACATGAAAAAAGAGAGTCCCTGATGGGACCTAATTGTTTATCTCTTTTCCACTATGTTTGGGAGTTCCTGTTAGTTTTTTGTTTACTACCATTTCTGTTTACACCATTGGCTTTATACCCTTCTATTAATGCTATACGGGGATCACCATAGGGCATCCCAAGCTATTGGGTGGCAACTTCTTGCCAGAAATCCGTGAAACTTTGCTGCAACACCTCCAGTATCTCAGGGATCCAGAATTCATGTAGTGCAAAGACTCCCTGGTGTTAATCATTTACATGCATTTTATCACACAGAATGTGAAGGGTCTATGTACCCCTCACAAATGTATGCATGTAATGTAATATTTTGAAAAGCTTAAAGCTGATGTTGTATTGCCGCTTCAATAATTTAATCCAAAAAGCAGAGAAATGCAGTAGTAATCCTAGGTTGGAATGGTATTTGACTCTCCCGCATGGGCCGTAAGGCAGAAACCCTCATACGTATCCATAAAATTCTTCCTTGTAAGATATTATACAAAGGATCTGATTTGAATCAGGTCAAATGGACCTACCTAACTCTGGCTGTGAGAAATAAGAAAATTACTGTCCTTAATGCATATGGCCCCAACACTAACAATAAACTTTATAGTAAATTTTTAGAATTCTGGATGGGGTTTTATAGGCACCAAAACCAACAAATTATTACATTTAAACAAATTATTTATTTTATAGATAAAATCTCAGGTTTCCTTGGAAATCACTTTGCTGTTAAATGCATCAGTAATGATAGACCAGAATTCCAAATTAAACTGGTTACCCATCTCTTCTGAGATGAGTGAATACCACCTTTTGTTGTTCAAAATTGTGCAATACCCTAGCTCTCTTATGCCGTGTACACACGTTTGGATATTCCGACAACAAAATCCTGGATTTATTTCCAACGGATGTTGGCTCAAACTTGTCTTGCATACACACGGTCACACAAATGTTGTCAGAAATTCCGAACGTCAAGAACGCGGTGTCGTAGAACACGTACGACAAGCTGAGAAAAATGAAGTTTAATAGCTAGTGTGGCTCTTCTGCTTGATTCCGAGCATGTGTGGAATTTTGTGTGATGGAATTGTGTACACACAATCAGAATTTCTGACAACAGATCTTGTTGTCGGAAAATTTGAGAATCAGCTCTCAAATTTTTGTTGTTGGAAATTCCGACAAAAAATGTCCGATGGAGCCTACACACGGTCGGAATTTCCGACAACAAGCTCCCATCGAACATTTGTTGTCGGAATGTCCGATCGTGTGTATGCGGCATAACTCTGTTAACTCTTAACTTTTTCCTTCATCTCTTTTGCCAAGCAATCTGGCAAACAAAACTACCAAGAACATCGAGTCCTACCTTTAACGTCCGCTCACTTTGAAACAGGAGTAGGTGTCCTAAATCCTTTTTAACCTCAGATGGGATTGAAGTCTTTTCACTTGGATTAAGCTTTTTTCCTTGTGTCAATGTAGACATATTTGAAATTATTAAAGATCTCCAATTGTTTGCATGTAAAATATAAATAGTCCCACGACAAGACCTCTGTAGATGCTAATACTAAAAATATTTCTCTAAAAGAATGTAGAAAGAAAAAAAGAAAAGAATGTCTTTGGTATGACGAAAGTAATTGCACTGACCTTATTTTTTTTGTTTCAGTGTTTTTATTGAAGAATTTTCACATTACATCTAATCAGACAGAGCAAATCTTATTCCAATCTTGAAATGCACTGTTGAACTGCAATATTATCAACAATATGCCTATAAAATGCAGACGAAATACAAACAATCAAGTACTAACCTCAACACTCTGCTAGAGCCTGTAAAACTACAAGAGGTTTCTTTGAACTGAAAAGGTGCTGTAGCATCTCTTGGAGGTCTTACACCGAAAATTTCTCAATGAGATCGGGTATTCAGCCTCAGCACCCACACACCCCTGTCGGGATCTAACTTATACTGACCTTATTAATACAATTGATCTTGATGAACTATTACAAACAAAGGATTACACTTCTTCTACGTCAGCTGTTGATCTCAAACGCAAATCACAAAAATAATCTATTGGTTAATTCCAATCCCAATGTGGCAGCCTTTTTGAAATGTGTAACCAAGGTCATTGAGATCATTCCATATGAAAAATCCTCACTTGTAACTAAGTCGGCCAATAAGTGAGGTAATACGGTCATTGTGGATAGGAAAGATTATCAAGCCATGTATTTGGCAATCTTGAACAACAAAAGGTTGTATTCACTCATCTCAATAGCTATGGTTAACCAGTTTAACCTGTTACCGATCAGCCGTTGTCGTTATACGGCAGCAGGTTGGCATGGCTGCGCAAACCACCATAGTCGTACGTTGGCCACTTTAAGAGCTGTGGGAGGTGCACGCCCGCCTGTGGCATGACACCGGGGCCTATGCGTGTGGCTGATGGCCGTGATGTCTGCGAGCCAGCCACGATTGCTCCACAGAGAGCCAGATTGGGGATCTGTCAATGTAAACAGACAGATCCCCATTCTGACAGGGGAGGAGAGAGAGATCTGCTGTTCCTAGTGACAAGGAACAGCGATCTCTCTCCTCCTTGCAGTCAGTCCCATCCCCCACAGTTAGAAACACCTCCCAGGGAAAACATTTAACCCCTTGACTACCCCCTAGTGATAACCCCTTCCCTGCCAGTGACATTTACATAGTAATCTGTGCCTATAGTTTTTTTTAACAATAATATGTAGAAGAATACATATTGGCCTAAACTGATGAAGAAATTATTTTTTTTGTTTTTTTGGATATTTATTATAGCAAAATGTAAAAAATATTGTTTTTTTTTCAAAATTGTCGGTCTTTTTTATTTATAGAGCAAAAAATAAAAAATGCAGAGGTGATCACATACCATCAAAAGAAAGCTCTATTTGTGGGAAAAAAATGATATACATTTTGTTTGTGTACAACATTGCATGACCGCGCAATTGTCAGTTAAAGCGATGCAGTGCCGTATCGCAAAAAATGGCCTGATCAGGAAGTGGGTAAATTCTTCCGGGGCTGTATTTAAGTATTTAATTTGGAATTCTAGTCCATCATAACCAATGCATTTAACAACAAAGTGATTTCCACGGAAACCTGGGATTTTATTTAATACATTTCCCAAAATCCCATATTTTTATGCACTTCCTAAAGTGCATAAACTAATCAATAATCCACCTGGTAGACCCATCATATCAGGTAACCAAAGCCTTTGCGATAATGCTAGTAAGTGGGTTAATACATTTTTACAACCTTCGGTTTGGAGTCTCCCTTCCTTTGTAAAGGACACCATACACTTTATTCAGCTGATAAACCATTGTGTAGTCTCTTCCAATGCTCTATTAGTTACTATAGATGTGGAATCCTTGTATTGTTCAATTCCAAAAGGGCCTTAATGTTATCTAAAACTTTTTTGATCAAAGTACTCAGCATTAGGCGTGAGCCGAACATCCCCCGGTTCGGTTCGCACCAGAACCTGCGAACGGACCAAAAATTTGCACGAACGTTAGAACCCCATTGACGTCTATGGGACTCGAACGTTCAAAATCAAAAGTGCTAATTTTAAAGGCTAATTTGCATGGTATTGTCCTAAAAAGGGTTTGGGGACCCGGGTCCTGCCCCAGGGGACATGTATCAATGCAAAAAAACTTTTAAAAATGTCTGTTTTTTCGGGAGCAGTGATTTTAATGATGCTTAAAGTTAAAAAAAGTGAAATATTCCTTTATATATTGTACCTGGGGGTGTCTATAGTATGCCTGTAAAGTGGCGCGTGTTTCCCATGCTTAGAACAGTCCCTGCACAAAATGTAATTTTTAAAGGAAAAAAAGTCATTCAAAACTGCTTGCGGCTTTAATGTAATGTCGGGTCCTGGCAATATGGATGAAAATCAGTGAGACAAACAGCATGGGTACCCCCCAGTCGATTACCAGGCCCTTTGGGTCTTGTATGGATATCAAGGGGAACCCCGCACCTAAATTAAAAAAAGGAAAGGCGTGGGGCCACCAGGCCCTATATACTCTGAACAGCAGTATACAGGCGGTGCAAACAAGACAAGGACTGTAGAATTGTTGTTAAGTAGAATCTGTTTGTAATTATGAACTGGTACATGTTTAACGTGTTTAGCTCCAGCCAAAAAAAATTATTTTAAGCTTTTTGGAAAACATAGGGAAGGGTTATCACCCCTGTGACATTTGTTTTGCTGTCTGTGCTCCTCTTCAGAAGATTTCACCTCATTTTTTGTCCCAATGACAAATGTTTTTTTGAAAATTTGGGGTTTTTTGTGAAACAAGGATTGGTGATAAAGCATCAGTGGAAAGGAGAAACGTTTTTCCCATATTAACTCTTACAGGAGAGTATTTCCCTTCCTAGGGGTAGATTTCATCTCACTTCCTGTTGTCTCCTTCCGTTTGCAAGTAGGAGTTGTTTGTAAGTTGGATGTTTGAAAGTAGGGGCCTGCCCTATATACTCAGCAGAAATTTGGGCCTTAGGTGTTGTTGTGGCCACAACACTGTAAGCCCTCACAGGGCCCTGCTGTGAAATATTAGATCAAGATTTGTAATTACATGCCCCTGTTGAAGAGGGGCTGAAAAATTTGGCCTTTGGTGGTGGTGGTGCTAGTGCCACAACACTAAGTCCTCACTATCTCTTGGTGGGCCCAGAAACGGGCCCTGCTGTGAAATATTAGATCAAGAATTGTAATTACATGCCCCTGTTGAACAGGGGCTGAAAAATTGGGCCTTAGGCACTGGTGCTGGTGCCACAACACTGCAACCCCTCACAGATACTCTAGTTGAAATGCAGAAACGAGCCCTGCTGCAAAGTATTGCATCAAAAATTGTATTTACACTCCCCTGTTAAACAGGGGCTGAAAAATTGGGCCTTAGGCACTGGTGCTAGTGCCACAACACTGCAACCCCTCACAGATACTCTAGTTGAAATGCAGGAACAAGCCCTGCTGCAAAGTATTGCATCAAAAATTGTAATTACACGCCCCTGTTAAACAGGGGCTGAAAAATTGGGCCTTAGGCACTGGTGCTGGTGCCACAACACTGCAACCCCTCACAGATACTCTATTTGGAACGCAGAAACAAACCCTGCTGCAAAGTATTGCATCAAAAATTGTAATTACACGCCCCTGTTAAACAGGGGCTGAAAAATTGGGCCTTAGGCACTGGTGGTGGTGCCCAGAACCAAAAATGTACTTACAAGCTATGAGCGTGATCATTGAGGAGGAAGAGGATAATTACTCAGGATAGTCACTCAGAATCAGCATAGGCAGTCTTTGAAGGGATCTGAGATTTCAAAAAAAATTATTCTGTTACATCAGCATCAGGTGCTTGGTAGCTGGTGGTGATCCAAGACTGATTCATTTTTATGAAGGTCAGTCCATCCACCGAGTCGGTGGACAGACGCACCCTGTGATTGGTTACAAAGCCTCCAGCAACACTAAATGTGCGTTCCGAAAGAACGCTGGATGCAGGACAGGCCAGTAGCTCAATTGCATACTGTGCAAGCTCTGGCCAGTGATCCATCCTCAAGACCCAGTAACCCAGAGGATTTTCGGTGGGAAAGGTGTCCAAGTCAGATCTTGCCCCTAGGTATTCCTGCACCATGTAAAACAGACGCTGGCGATGGTTGCTGGAACCAATCATACCTTGGGGCTGCGGACCAAAAAATTGTCTGAACGCATCGGTCAGACGGCCACCTTCTCCACCTCTCCTTCTTTGACTGACCAAAGCCTCAGCAACACGTTGTCCAGAAACAGGAGTTTGTAACCTCCCAGTCTCTGGGAACGCATTTCACAGACCTTTCTGCAAGGCCTCCCCGAAGATGTTTCATCCTCTGCTCCCTCTGCGATGGCAAGATAAGGTCCACAACCTTACCCTTGTAACGTGGATCAAGGAGGGTTGCCAGCCAGTATTGGTCCTTTTCCTTGATACCACGAATACGAGGATCCTTACGCAGGCTTTGCAGGATCATGCAGCGTAGAGGCCATGCAGCGAAGGTTTGCTGAGGCATTCGGTCTAGAGTCCTCTGGGTCACTAAGGACGACATGGTCCGCAGTCACCTTCTCCCAGCCACGTACAAGTCCATGTGTTTCTTGGGACAGATCCCTTAAAGACTGCTGCTGATGCTGAGTGCCAGGCTCCACCTCAATACTGACACAATCCTCCTCCTCCTTCTCCTCCTCTTCCTGTGTGATCGGTGGGCATGCAGGAACACTGTCTGGATAAAGGGGGCCTTGAGAGCTAAGGAAGTCCTCCTCTTCCTGCCTCTGTTCTGCCTCAAGTGCCCTGTCCATTATTCCACGCAGCGTGTGCTCCAACAGGTGGACAAGGGGGACAGTGTCACTGATGCATGCACTGTCACTGCTCACCATCCTCGTGGCCTCCTCAAATGGTGACAGGACAGTGCATGCATCCCTGATCATGGCCCACTGGCATGGGGAAAAAACCAAGCTCCCCTGACCCTGTCCTGGTGCCATAGTCGCACAGGTACTCATTGATGGCCCTCTGCTGCGTGTGCAGCTGCTGCAGCATGGCCAATGTTGAGTTCCACCTGGTGGGCATGTCACAGATTAGGCAGTTCTTGGGCAGGTTAAACTCCTTTTGGAGGTCTAAAGATAAAACAATGTGTCTGCGCTAGAAAAAATCACTTCAATCAAAGTGCAGTATTAATAAACATAAACAACATGAGTGTTGACATATAATGTGCTTGAGTGAAAATACCCCTAGGTGCTGGAGTATAAAGTGCACAGTGCTATATAAAACACAGAATGTGAGTGATCAAATGAAAAAACATATCACTTAGAAAATGAATCAAATATAATGTAAAGGGATATAACAACTGGTGAATGAAATAAAGTCCAAAAACAGTGTATATCCAATGATATAAAAGTGCCCAGAAAAATTAGTCCGAAGATTTAGTGAATTTCACATATCCTTTCTTCCAAAGTGTGTCACCAAGAAACATGCTGTGGTGTCTTCCAGCCACCCCCACAGGTGTATATGCTCACCTTCCTGTGTGTGACACAGCGATTAAACTATGTCAAATAAAGCCTTGGAGCCACTCCTGTGCTCATTCGGAACCAGCTGTACAAACTTCCAATGCTCTCAAATCAAGATGGTTTATGCAAAAGAAGAAAACTCCATAGCGCAATATTGTAAGGTATAATAAAGGATTTTAATAAAATGGTTAACTCCCCTTGCTGGGGTACTCACATACTATGGGTGCGTGAGTGCACCATCCTTAACAAGCACAGAACGGTCAATCTCTCGGTGTGGCGTGCGGTGCGGTGTGTGTATCGAAACTCTCCTTCTCCCTCTCCTTCTCCCTCTCTGCTGACAGCTCCGTCCAGGCCCCTCCCCAGGGGAGGGGCCTGGACGGAGCTGTCAGCAGAGAGGGAGAAGGAGAGTTTCGATACACACACCGCACCGCACGCCACACCGAGAGATTGACCGTTCTGTGCTTGTTAAGGATGGTGCACTCACGCACCCATAGTATGTGAGTACCCCAGCAAGGGGAGTTAACCATTTTATTAAAATCCTTTATTATACCTTACAATATTGCGCTATGGAGTTTTCTTCTTTTGCATAAACCATCTTGATTTGAGAGCATTGGAAGTCTGTACAGCTGGTTCCGAATGAGCACAGGAGTGGCTCCAAGGCTTTGTTTGACATAGTTTAATCGCTGTGTCACACACAGGAAGGTGAGCATATACACCTGTGGGGGCGGCTGGAAGACACCACAGCATGTTTCTTGGTGACACACTTTGGAAGAAAGGATATGTGAAATTCACTAAATCTTCGGACTAATTTTTCTGGGCACTTTTATATCATTGGATATACACTGTTTTTGGACTTTATTTCATTCACCAGTTGTTATATCCCTTTACATTATATTTGATTCATTTTCTAAGTGATATGTTTTTTCATTTGATCACTCACATTCTGTGTTTTATATAGCACTGTGCACTTTATACTCCAGCACCTAGGGGTATTTTCACTCAAGCACATTATATGTCAACACTCATGTTGTTTATGTTTATTAATACTGCACTTTGATTGAAGTGATTTTTTCTAGCGCAGACACATTGTTTTATCTTTATCACTTTGCATGATTATGGAACGTGACTGAGTGTTTGCAGCTGGTCTCCACTTAAGACTAATTACTCACCATTTTGTAGGCATTCATCCGTAAGTGGCTTGCAGGGTTTTGCTTATTACTTTTGGAGGTCTGCCAGCCGAGCACTGGCATTATATGACCGGCGGAAATGCACACAGACTTTCCTGGCCTGCCTCAGGACATCCTGTAAGCCCAGGTACCTGCCCAAGAACCGCTGCACCACCAAGTTAAGGACGTAAGCCAAACAGGGCACATGGGTCATTTGTCCCTGTCGGAGGGCAGAGAGGAGGTTGGTGCCATTGTCGCAAACCAATATTCCTGCCTTAAGTTGGCATGGCATTAACCACCTCTGAACCTGCCCCTGCAGAGCTGACAGAACCTCTGCCCCAGTGTGGCTCCTGTCCCCCAAGCACACCAGCTCAAGCACCGCATGGCATCTTTTGGCCTGCATACTTGCATAGCCCCTTGAACGGCTACGGAGCACCACTGGTTCTGAGGACAATACACAGGAAGAGGCCATGGAGGAAGAAGAAGAGGAGGGGGTGGAGGAGAGAGGTGTGTCACAATCATTAGTAGTGGCATTTTGGAGGCGTGGTGGCGGAACAACTTCCAACACTACTGCCCCTTGTCCTGCATCCTTCCCAGCTGCCAGCAGAGTTACCCAATGCGCCGTGAAACTTAGGTAACGTCCCTGTCCATGCCTGCTGGACCATAAGTCAGCGGTAATATGCACCTTACCACTGACCGCCCTGTCCAGCAAGGCCAAGACATTGCCTTCCACATGCCGGTAGAGAGCCGGAATCGCCTTCCGTGAGAAAAAGTGGCGTTTGGGTACCTGCCACTGAGGAACCGCACATTCCACAAACTCATGGAAGGGGACAGAGTCTACCAACCGAAAAGGAAGCAGTTGAAGTGCTAGCAATTTTGCTAGCAATTTTGCCAAGCTAGCATTCAACCGCTGGGCATGTGGATGGCTGGGAGCGAACTTCTTTTAGCTGGGGCAAGGAAATTTGCCTGGTACAATCTGATGTCGGTGTACCGAAAGCAGATTGCCCACAAGTACTTGGCTGTGACACACCTAATTCTACACCTTCATTCCTCTCAGTGCAGGTCTCAGAGAGGACTGAAGGTATAGTGGGGTTGGAGATCTCAGCTGATGAGGAGCAAGGAGAGGTCCTCTTTGTTCTTTGGTGTGGGTCTTTTAAATACGCTTGCCAACGAACTGCATGGCAAGTCAACATATGTCTGGTCAAGCATGTGGTGCCCAAGTGGGAGATATTTTGGCCACGCGAGATATGCTTGAGACATATGTTGCAAATAGCAGTGGTGCGATCTGATGCACTCATCTCAAAAAAGGCCCACACCGGGGGCGCATGCGCGGCGCGAACCGAGGAGGAAGCAAGGGCTGAGAGCTCCGTGAGCCGCGGAGACTAACGGCACTTCCCCGGGGCGATCAACACACACAATCTAACTAACTTTCCCCCGCACCCCCGGCGGAACACACCAGAAATCGCTGTGGAAAACCGGCCCAAAGATCCCTAACGACATACTTGCTGAGAGAGAAGGAGAGAAGCATGCAGGCCCAAGATGGCGCCCGAAAGACACAGACTCAGGCACATTCTCCTGCAGCGGCTCCCTCACCACCGCACTCCCAGGGAGACAGTGAGTACTCATTTCAACTTACTAAAGCTGATCTGGATGAGAGCCTGACGCTAATGTATGACAAGATCGCCCAGAAATTTCAATCTGAGCTCCACAAGTCTACCAACACGCTGTCCCTGGAGATTGCGGCCCTGGGTAGCAGAACTGATTTACTTAAGACAAAACACGATGAGCTCTCCTTAGTGTATTCTGACCTAAGGAAGGAACATGAGTCCCTATCTGAAACGGTCCTGCAGCTACAAGCCCACATTGAGGACCTCGACAACAGAAACCGCCGCAACAATCTCAGGGTACGCGGAGTACCTGAGTCTGTTACGGATCTACTACCCACGATACAAAAGATTTTCCAATCCCTCTTACCACCAAGAGACATAGTACTCTGTCTTAAGGACTTCCTGATCAAAGAGGAAATACTTAGAGCCTCGCGGAACAGCCCAAGCATTCGTCTGGAAGGTACCCAGATTCAAATCTACCCTGACATCTCCCCTACCACCCTGGATAAGCGCAGAAGGATGAAGGAAGTTACTTCGGTTCTCCAGGCTGCCAGTATTCGCTATCGCTGGGGTTTCCCATTCAAGCTCCAGGTGCCCCACAACGGCACAACGTACACCGTAACCTCACCGATGGAGGGAAAGGAATTGCTTGTGAAGATGGGCCTCCTTGATGCGGCTTCCTTGCCCAGACTACCCTCCACTCCACGTCACTCAGCTATTTGGGTGACCCCTCCACCTAGAAGAGACCGCCGCGATCAACGCCGTGACTGACATCGAGGCACACTTTTTTCTTTTTTTTGTCTCTCCCCTTTTTTTTTTTTTTTTTTTTTTTTTTTTTACTTTTTCCCCTACCCCTGTTTTTCTCTTTGTCTCTCTCCCACCAGGGTATCGAGATTGGAACATCTCCCGTCATGCTTAGAGAACATTGGACTCTCCCGGCTCATTACGGACTCCCGGATGCGTCCGCATGATTGTCCCCACACTCCTTATCAATGAGAACTGACTGGCTTCTCGTCTGGTTAGTGATGTCGAAGCTGGTTGATTCCCCACAGGTAAATTCCTCAGCAGAATTTATGTCTGCACGGATGACACGAACATTACCGCTCAGAGTGTCGGACCTTATGGTCCGAATGGACATTTTTTTTTGGGTACATGGGATGTTTTTCCCCATGACCCCCCGGAGCTTTGTTTGGCCTTTTTTGGGCCTAGTTTTCAGGCCTCTAGTTTTTCTATTTCTCTGTGGTTATGATTTTATGTTTCTATTTTCTTTTTATGTTATTTGAATCTACTGGCTTTACTTTAGTGATGTATGTGCTACCAACTCAGGGTTTCGATACGTGCAGCCTCATTGGACTGTACGTCTAAGCTATGCAATGCCTCTGAGGAGGCCGGGTTGTTGTATGATGGCTCCCACTCGGCCTGGACCCCTTACTGACCCTAGCGAATTTACTATAAATAACCATGGGTATTAATATAATTTCCCATAACGTTAAAGGTTTTAATACCCCCCAGAAGAGAAGAAAAGCATTTACAATGTATAAATCTCTTGGGGCGGATATAATTTTGCTCCAAGAGACTCACTTCTCCAGAGATAATCACCCATCACACTTTGACAAATCTTTTAATCAAAGCTATTTCACCACTCATGGGTCCAGGTCTAGAGGGGCGGCCATCTTTATCAAAAATTCTGTGATGTTTCAGGCTCAAAGGATCTATAAAGATCCCAACAGTCGTTTCGTGATAGCTCAGGGTACCATCCAAAACAAACTTCTAACTATAGCCTCAGTGTATGCCCCAAACACCTCACAGGCAACATTTTTCAAGGAATTCTTCCTAACATTAGATAAGTTCCACTCCCCTCATATGCTAATCGGAGGGGACTTTAATTTGGTTGCCCACTCAGGACTTGATAGAAGCCGAACATGTCCAACGTCCCAGGCCTTTCCCAAATCCCTTCAACACTCCCTAAAATCCTCCCAACTTATAGATATATGGAGAGCCCACAATGTCGGCTCTAGGGAATATACGTTCTACTCCCACCCCCATGACAGTTACTCACGTTTAGATTATATTTTTGGCACCCCCTCTCTGACAGTGAACTCAACTACTGCCAACATTCATGTGTGCCCATGGTCGGATCACCACCTTGTATCCACCCATATCTCATGCTTAGGCCTCCCACATATAGCCAGGTCCTGGCGCCTCAATGACACACTACTCACAGATCCTGTGATTATGGCTCAGTTAGTGGAACGTCTTAACGAATATTTCAGGCTCAATAATGTAGAGAACATTTCCCCTACCTCTCTGTGGGCAGCCCATAAGGCTGTGATGAGGGGCCATCTAATAGAGATTTCCACGACCCAAAAAAGACAGAAACAACAAGACACCCACAAACTTACCTTAGAACTGGAACAACTTTATCATAGACACACACAGACCCCTACACAGGAATTGCTCCTTCAAATCACAGAAAAAAGAAGGGCTCTAGATGATATACTGTCAGATCAGATAGAAAAGTCTCTTAGATGGTCTAAAGCCCGCTTCCTTCTATACAGTAACTCTGCTTCCACGCTGTTTGCGCGAAAGCTTAAACAATCTACCCAACCGACCCATCTCTATAAACTAAAGGATTGCCATGGCAACCTAACCTCTCATCCAAAACATGTTCTACAGATCTTCTCCACCTTCTACCAAAAACTATTTTCTGGCCCAGACCCCTCACGCCCTCCCCCTGTGCAATCATGGCTGGATTCCCTCTCGCTCCCTCGACTTTCAGAGGAGCAATTGGACATCCTAAATGCCCCTTGCTCGTCGGAGGAGGTGGCCTCTATTATCTCCTCTCTCAAACCCTCTAAAGCCCCAGGCCCGGATGGCTTCTCTCCTGTTTATTACAAAAAGTTTGCTGAATCCCTACTCCCCACACTCACAAATATGTTTAATCAAATACTCAAAGGACAATGTTTCCCTGAAGAAATGCTATTGGCCAACATGTCCCTTATTCCCAAGCCTGGCAAAGATCATACCCTACCCCAAAATTTCCACCCCATTTCGGTTATTAATAACGATCTCAAAATATTCGGGAGGATCTTGGCCGACAGATTGGCCAAAGTTATTACAACCTTGATATCGCCCGATCAAACCGGATTTATCCCATCGAGACAGATTACAGATAATATACGTTTGGCCACTAATATTTTGCAGGACGCCCATATGAACTCTAACTCAGTATTGCTTTTAAGTTTAGATATAAACAAAGCATTTGATAGTGTCCTCTGGACATCTTTAGATACAGTGTTGGCCAGATTTGGGTTTAGTGGGGCATTTTTACATGGCTTTAAAGCCCTATACCATAACCCAAAAACCCGAATTAAACTTCCAGGATGCTACTCAGATTATTTCTCTCTGGGGTGTGGCACTAGACAGGGGTGTCCTTTATCCCCGCTTTTGTTCGCGTTGGCTATGGAGCCCCTGTCTAGATCCATCTCTAATGACCCAAACATCAGGGGCTACAGTAAGGGAGATCAGGAATTTAAACTTAGCCTGTACGCAGATGATGTACTACTGTTCATCTCAGACCCCTTACTCTCCCTCCCTAACCTTATGTCCTCCCTTGACTCTTTCCATAAACTATCAGGCCTGAGCGTTAACCCCTCCAAATGTTCGGCTCTACCAATTCACCTTCCACAACCCCTATTGACCACCCTTACAGAAAAATTTAGATTCTCATGGAACCATATCTCTCTACAATACCTAGGAGTTAAATTGGCCCCCTCTTTAAAACAGTTATACTCATTGAACTACCCCCCAGCTTTTTCCAATGTCAAATACCTGTTAAATCAATGGTCCTCCTATCACATATCATTCCTAGGGAGAATCCAAGCAGTGAAAATGAATATCCTCCCTAAATTTCTATTTCTCTTCAGATCCCTACCTCTATATGTCTCGCGATCAATTCTTCAGAGGGTTCAGATAGACCTGCTCAGATTTATATGGCAGAATAAAAAGCCGCGAGTGGGACGGGCACTGATGTATAGAGCCCAGGGGAGGGGGGGTTTGGGATGCCCGGATCTATGGAAATACTTCCTGGCATCTCGGCTTACCCAAATGGCGCAGTGGCATTCCTTCCCGACCCCGGTGCCATGGCTACAATTTGAGCGGATCTCAATAACTCCATACTACCTCCCTGGCCTTCTCTGGTCCCGTTCAGTCTCTCCTAAAGATATTACCCCATTGAACAATATCGTTGGTCAATCACTTTATCTATGGTCCCTTTACCGTAAAAAGTTCAGGTTGCATTCTGACGTCCCCCTCTTGTCCTCTTTTTTGGGAGAACCCTCATTTCCCCCAGCTTTTTCCTCCAATCTGCCATATCTTAGATGGATTGCATTGGGCTTGGTGGACCTCGCTTCTCTGCTGCAGAACGCCTCTTTCTGCTCCTACACCCACTTGCAGCAGACCTATGGGATGGGTAGACCCGAGTTCCACCAATACTTGCAAATTCGACACTTCTACTCAACTCTTTTGAGGGGTGGGGTGGAGATGTCGAAAACCCCATTTGAACATCTATGTGGAGAGGCGGCGGGAGATAGGGGGACAATCTCCGTACTTTATCGATACCTCAATGACCACAACTCCCCTCGAAAGTCGTTGGCGATGGTGGCTTGGGAGGCGGAGTTGGCCCAAGAGATCCCCGACGGAGATTGGCAAGACATGCTAGATAACATGCACAAATGTACACGTTCTGTGTCAATAAAGGAAACAGTGCTTAAGCTTCACACTAGATGGTACTACACTCCGGAGCGTCTTCATAGAATATATCCCCTGGTCGCTGGCACATGTTTCAGAGGATGCCAGGACAGGGGAACGCTGTTGCATACGTTCTGGAGTTGTAAGGCCTTGGACACTGTTTGGCACAAAACTACATCCCTTATCAGACTTCTCTCCGGAATATCACTTACCTTGACATGTCAGATGTGTTTGCTGTTTGCGGAGCTTCCAGATGTTCCCCACCCCTTACAAAAATTAATCCACACACTCTTCAGTGCAATTCAATGGGCAATAGCATTGAACTGGAAACGCCCCCAGGTATCCTGGTCACAGGTGATTTCTCGTATGGAGTCTATCAGGTCTATGGAGAGAATACATCATACTCTCCTAGATTCCATGCCTATATTTGACCGAAAATGGAACATCTGGACAGCTCATCTATTGAGCAACAGACTGGAGGATCCCTCAGATGCTTCAGCTGACCCGCTATAAAAGGAGGGTTAGCTTTATTTGTTGAGAACACACTAAGGGGACACCCCAGGGCCTTCACAACATATTAGATCCTTACAATAATAGGCAAATTGTGTCTTACTCCCTGACTGTAAACCTATTTTATTAGAAGTACACATCGATCACAATTGTATGATTTCGGTTTTCCCATTTTTTCTTTACTCGTTTGTCTTTTTATTTCCTTTTTATTTTATTATTTTACTACTATTGTTTTATGGGCTCACTTTGTACGCTTGTATGAGCTATGATCTGCACTGTGTGTGATACTTCATTTATCTGTTAAATGCTTTCGTACCATTATGATTCATGTCACTACAGTGCCTGTACACCCAAATGTTATATTTTCCTACAATAAAAACGTTTGAAAACAAAAAAGGCCCACACCAAAGAACTTTTTGAATAACGCGCAGAGACTGCAGCGTCCTGCACATGCGGAGCTTTTGGGGTGTGATGCAGTCAGTGTGCTGCCCTTAGGCTGGAGGGCATCCTGCCTTGTTGGTGATGTGCCGCCCCCTCCTCCTCCTCTCTCCTATCAGGCACCCACGTTGAGTCAGTGACCTCATCATCCCCTCCGTCCTCATCACTGGAGCAAACCTGGCAGTATGCTGCAGCAGGGGGAACATGACTGCCAGATTGCTGTCCTTCTTGGGCACTCCCTCTGTCCATGCTCACGTTACTGCCTTCATCTAGCTCAGTATCATCATCAGAGCCTTCCAAACACTGGGCATCCTCCTGGAGCATGTACCCAACACTGTGGTCAAACAGTTCGAGGGACTCCTCAGGAGGACATGGTGGGGCTAGGGAAGGAGTCACTGATGACATTGAGCCGAGGGAAGAGGCCGCTGCTTTGTCAGACAAAGTACCCTGAGCATGGGTGAGAGAGGATGAGAAGGATGAGGATGGCTTGGTCATCCACTCGACCAAGTCTTCCGCATGTTGTGTCTCAACACAGCCAGCTGCCGAAAAAAGGGCCAAGCGTGTCCCATGGCCACGTGCTGATGAGGATGCACCTTCTCCACGACCAGCACTGTTGCCTCTAGACACAGAGCCTGCTTGCCCTCTTTTATTGGCTTGTGACTGTCTGCCTCTCCTTGTTGGCCTTCCAGACATACTAATGGCCTGTAGCTGCACTAAGCTGGGATACATATATATATAATGATACTGCAGCTAGCAAAATCAATTGCCTGCCTGTATTATGAGAACAGCACCAACCTTCTACAGGTAGCTTTAGCTGAACACTGTGCAGAGCTCCCAAAAAACTAACTTGTAGCTTATTTAGCTGCCTGCAGTAGTGATAGGATCAGGAAAACACCACCAACCTTCTACAGGTAGCTTTAGGTGAACACTGTGCAGAGCTCGCACTACACTAACTTGTAGCTTATTTAGCTGCCTGCGGTAGTGATCGGATCAGGAAAACAACACCAACCTTCTACAGGTAGCTTTAGCTGAACACTGTGCAGAGCTCGCAAAAAAATAACTTGTAGGTTTAGCTGAACACTGTGAGGAGGACGCACTGCACTAACTTGTAGTTTTAGCTGAACACTGTGCAGAGGTCTCCCTACACTAACTTGTAGTAGCTTTAGCTGAACACTGTGCAGAGGTCGCACTACACTAACTTGTAGATTTAGCTGAACACTGTGAGCAGGACGCACTACACTAACTTGTAGCTTTAGCTGAACACTGTGCAGAGGTCTCACTACACTAACTTGTAGTTTTTTAGCTGAACACTGTGAGCAGGACGCACTACACTAACTTGTAGCTTTAGCTGAACACTGTGCAGAGGTCTCACTACACTAACTTGTAGTTTTAGCTGAACACTGTGAGGAGGACGCACTAAACTAACTTGTAGCTTTAACTGAACACTGTGAGGGGGACGCACTACACTAACTGTAAATAGTCTAGCTGCCTGACTGTGGTACTAATAGGATCAAAAGAACACCAGCAATTTTCTTCAGGTAGCTGTAAATACTGTAACAAGACAAGCCTGCCTGTCAGTAGGAAAATAACAGGAACGGATCTAGCTAAACTAAATACAGTGTATATATATATATGCAACACCTGGGATGCATATATATATACACAATACACTATAAGTGCAGCTAACTCACTGACTGTCCTGCCTAATCTAGCTAACTCAAATGAAATGACACTGTCTCTCTCTCTCTCTAAGCACGCCGGAACACACTACACAGGACCGCCATGTAGGCGGCCTTATATAGTTTGGGGTGTGTTCTAAACCCCCTGAGCCATAATTGGCCAAAGCCACCCTGGCTTTGGCCAATTACAGCTCTTTCTACCAACGGCGCTGTGATTGGCCAAGCATGCGGGTCATAGTGCATGCTTGGCCAATCATCAGCCAGCAATGCACTGCGATGCCGCAGTGAATTATGGGCCGTGACGCGACACACGAATTTGGCGCGAACGGCCCATAACGTTCACAGTTTGGCGAACGATCGAACAGCCAATGTTCGAGTCAAACATGGGTTCAACTTGAACGTGAAGCTCATCCCTACTCAGCATTCTAAGGTGGTATTCTAGTTTGTTTTACAAGTCCTGTCCTTTATTCTACATCACAATTTTATTACTTTTAATGGCTCCCACTTCCTCCAGGTACAGGGTGTAATAATGGAAACATGTTGTGCCCCATCCTGGATGAGTTATCAGTATATTCTAGCCATATCCTCACTTGGTTGAGGTATATAGACAACATTTTTTTCAGCCTTTCAAAGATCCCAAACCAAATTGTTATTTGGTGCCAAAACCGACACTTGTGCCAGTCAACCATTACGTATCAATGTAAGAAAAGTTGCGCTACATCAAATATTTCTTATGTAAGAAATAGTGTGAACCAATACCAAACCAGGACACACCGAATCAAGAGTGCACCCTGAGCATCCTAAACTCCTTCAGTTGATGTATACATAAATGAATTGTGAAATAAACAAAATAGCGACAGCTGAAAAAAATCATGTGCACATCAATCAATAAATGAAAAAACAATGTCCATAAGATCATTAGTGTCCATATACAAATAAAATAAAATGAGCAGCGTTTTCTTTAGATGTAATATAAAAAATACGTGAGTTATAATCCACAGCAGGTATCAAGGTCCAGATATTCAGCCTTAAAATGTCCACAAATGAAAGACTGCTCGATATAAACTCTGTATGTGATAACCCTTAGCGGAACCAGTGGACCCCCTAAAAAGCGAGGTCAAACGAGCAGACAGATATAGCCCTCTGCGGGGACACTTGAATCCTCTGGTATCTCAAGTCCTTTGGTTGCCTTGAGCGGTCCACGAGGATTTCGCCAGATAGCAGTAAATGCTTAGCAGCTGGATGTCCCCAATCTGAAAAGAGAAGCGCACTCGGGCTCCCAGCCATGAGTGAGCAGACAGAAAGGGACTCCAGTCGTGTAGTAAGTTAAAATTTAAAATTTTAATGTTAACTAGATAAGCAAAAGCTCATAAGACAACATGTACAGAGGTAATGTACAGGGATATTGCACAGAAAAATTGTATAAAGGTACATGAATAGATAAAAAGCCGGTTAGCTAAAACAAACAATAAAAAGCACCCGTGTACCGGGTCACATGTGGCGTGATTGCGTCAGCACAACGCACAGCCCATTACGTATCAATACCACCTACAACACCAAACATTCCTTGGTCACCAAATGCAATCAGAAATATTGGCATTTCAGCATCTGATTCCATAATTATGACATTTATTGTTCAGAGACCTCAGATTACATATCGAGGGGCTATGTCCCTATGTGACCCGTTGGTGTCTAGTGTGTTCTCTACAGAAAGGCATAAGAGGTACTTACTCTTGCTGTGCCTGTAAATGTTGTCAATTCTTTCATTTGGCACAGCATCCCATTTACCTAATGGCAAACTATTGTATCCTAAGCATTTTGTAAATTGACAAACTTGGGGAGTCATCTATATCATGCATTGCTCCTGTGGCTCCTTTTACATAAAATAAAACAAAAAGGGAGTTCTGACGCAGGGTCCATGTGCACACTCAGGCTGCCATAATTGGCAATATATATTCCCCTATTAGGAGGCCTGTTGCCTCCACACACCATTTTCATAAGCCAAAATTAGTATTTTTGGCCTTTAAATGTGTTCCTCCTGACATGCGTGGTGGGAATTCGACTAAGGCGCTATTGTAAAAAGGAAGCCCGCTGGATTTACACATTGAGGGTCACAGACTCGTCTGGTCTTAATGAGATATTAAGCTTTAAACCTTTTTTCATTTCAGACAAATCTGAACATCTTATGTAGATCCATTGTCAATCAATGGATTAAGCCCCTCCCCCTTTTTTTCTTCCTTCCATACAATAGGATATATAATATCAAAGTATTAATTTACTAAATTGGTTTACAATTATGTACTATTTTTGTTTTTTATTTTTATTTTATATTGTTGCTGGTCCCTAGGCGGTCTAATCGAGTGCCTGGCACACACGGCCCCTGCACTGGGGGCTCTGCTCCCTCTGCCCCAAAGCACCTTGTCCCCATGTTGATGGAGACAAGGGTCTCTTCCTGACAACCCTGGGTGGTGGTTGTGGGAGGGTCTGTGGGCAGGGGGCTTATCAGAATCTGGAAGCCCCCTTTAACAAGGGGGCCCCCAGATCCCAGCCCCCCATGTGAACGAGTATGGGGTACATTTATTGAAACATTTTTGTATTGCAGGAAATAGTATTGTATTGCCGGCAATTTAAATGTCACTTTTTTCTTTAGGAATGTCAGTTTTGCTGCAGCAGGTTCTATACATGGTACAGATGCATCACTTTTTTATTGTTTCACTTTAAGCATCATTAATATCACTGCTCTTTTAAAATGATATTTTAACAAACTTTTTTTGGATTGATAGTATTAAAAATAAAAAAAAGTAGGGGGCGTGGCCTGGACGGAGACCGTGATGGCAGCATAAGCTAAGAGCTCCTGCGATCCGGGGACAGATCTCAGCTTGAAGGGGAGCCCACACCTCGACATCAGCATGAGCAGATCCACCCGGAGCTCCTCATCATCCCGTACCACAATGGACCCAGGTACGCAACTCAGTAGGAACATTCCTGACATATTCCGTACCCAAAAACGGTCTCGCAGGCCCAAGCGTCGGCCTCGCCTTCTGATTTTCCCGACATGCAGACCATGGGTACTCTTACTCCTACAACTGATACCGGGCGAGCACACATGCTCAATCTGTTCGACCTGGAAAAAGTAGCGTCGGATATTAAAAACACGGTGACAGCAGCTATAGCTGACCTGAAATCGGACATGCAGGCGATTGCACACCGCATTGACACGGTAGAACAAACAACCCTAACCCACGCAGCAGCCATTCGCCAGGTTCAATCTGCCTATGATTCACAACTCTCCCAAATGTTTGACCTCCACAGGCATGTGGAAGACCTCGATAATCGCGGCCGCCGGCACAGCATAAGAGTAAGAGGGATACCTGAAAGTATTGACCCAAAGTCAGTACAGCAAACGTTATGTGCACTATTCAATGATTTAATAGGAAGACCTGCAGACTCTCCTATTGATATGGAAAGGGCCCACCGCGCTCTGCGCCCCCAACCCAGGGAAAATGAACCACCCAGAGATATAGTATGCTGTCTGGTGAACTTTCCCCTTAAGGAGGAAATTCTGCGGAAAGCCAGGGAAAGAGGTAGAGTAATTTTTAACGGGGCTGATATAAAACTATTCCAGGACTTGTCACAGATTACACTACAAAACAGAAGAGCTCTAAGACCTTTATTGGATGCACTACGCGCTAGAAACATTCAATATCGCTGGAAATTCCCCTTTGCCTTATCTGCGTCCACCAGGGGACGCTCTGCTATTCTTCGCACACCAGATGACCTGAAGAATTTCTGTGACCAACTCGATCTCCCACGGATCGAACTTCCGGAATGGTACGACCTCTTCTTCCCCTCAGAACCATGGCATCCGGTCTCTCTTAATCCATCCCCGAAGGCACCACAGCAGAGATCGCGTAGACGCAAGGCAGGATCGGCATCTCCGAAAGCACACTCATCCCGTCGGGACCTCTACCAACGAAGTCCTTCTCGCGCACCGCCGTCCCCCCTGGGACGCAACCACCTGGAGGATTGACTGTACCCGCTCAGCCATGTCGTAACATCAGTGAGTTTTTGAATTAATCCCCCGTTGCACACTGCCCCTCTGTTTTGTGCTGTGTCCTATGCTATGCACCAGGAATGCAATCACTTGACATTCTCCGGCACCGTTCATTCCCACCTGATCCATCCCGCTCCAGCTCCACCTTTATGCTACAAGCAGGATCTCCCTCATATCTCACAAGCCGGACAGACCTACATCTGGATAATAACATTCAGGAATCGAAGTACTAGATTCCCAAAAAACTTTTTTCCATGGAGACTCTCGTCATCTCAATTTGTTTTTTCTCCCCCCCCCCCCCTTTTTTTTTTGTGTTGTATTCTGTTTAGCTTTATTTGTGCTTATCCTATCATATTTTATAGGGCTTTAAACACCCTCTTCGAGGATCTAGGAACAGCAGATCACTATTTTTTTCCATAATTGCCCATACCCCAAAATATCCTTGCCTTAATATCTTAAAGAGCAAAATACGATCTGTCTAACTTCTTTCAATGTATGATATGGATATGCACCTTCTTTTCACTCACAACTATAGGTAATACATGTACGCTATTAACGGTCAGAAACAAAGCATAAAGAATGATATCCTTATTGAAAACGAATATATGTATTTAGCGAAGGCAGACTTCCGGCTATCCTGATCACCAGGGACGTTGTTCTTGTCTGACCCGAGGTGCCCCCTCCTGGGGGCTCCACGCTCTTACTTCAACTCTGATCACCTCCTGCACAGCTTACCCATAAGGTAGGAAGGAGAGACTCCATTAATCCAGATGTCCCTGGTCTTCAGTAAGCAAACCACTTACCTCGGGAGTTAGAACACATACAATGTACCTTATCAGGTTTCTGAGGCTCCCGAGGAAGGCACTGAACAAGCAATAGCCTTGCAGTCACATTATTGCACATCATGACCCTTCAGCCCAAATGTTGATAATTATATTACCCTCCCCCCCTCCTTACCTTCCCCCCTCCTTCCCTCCCCCCCCTCCCTTTCCCTCTCCTTCCAGACCTCCTTACCCATCCTTCCCCTCTCCCCCCTTGTCCTTCTCATTATCTCTCCTCACGTGATGTGCCATTTTAGTTTTTCCCTCAAAATAGTGGCTAGCATTTCATTTAGCAGGAAAGGTTTAAGTTAGATAATTCTCTCACAGTGTGCATCGGATTGTGATTGCTCCTGTTTTTGCTTGTATTTTTGTATTTGTTTTGGGGGTTTATTCTGTTAATTCTGTTATTTTCTCCCCCTCATTTGAGACACTTACTACATGGCTGAATTAGTAAGGTATACAGCCCATAGGCTATACTTCCTTTTAGGTTTATGTTTTTTTTAAGAAATGCAAATTGTTCCTATTTTTGGGATCCTTCGCTATGATCCCGGTGGTCCTATAGTATTGTAAAATATTGAGTGGGCTCCCCACAAAACCACAGTTTACATTTCTACGCCTAGGCGAAATAGCGGATCTGTCTCCCGACCCGCACTCGATCTAAGGTCCCCGTCTCTTTTCACTCTCCCACACAGCGAGTCCCTAAGGACACCAGCTGATACTCCAGGATTTTTTTTCCCCCAGGTGAGGGAGATTTCCTAGCCTCACCTCTGGTGTGTCTTTTTTATTCGGCTCTTCTCTCCTCTCTTACCCTCCCCTGTACTGCCGTCCCCTCCCTCCTGCTCTTTCTCTCCTCCCCATCTCCTATTCCCATTTTTCTTTCCCCTTTTACTCCTACACCCCAGACTCACTCCCGCTTCATTACCCCTCACTCCCCCTCTCCCCTTTTTCTTTTGCTTTCCCTCCCCTTTTTCTTTTCTTCCTTTTCACTAATTCTCTTCCTCTCCTGCTCTGCCCCTAGGCTCCGGGGCTTGACTGGTCCCACCCCCGCCCCCTCCTTGACAGCCCTCACACATTGTCTACCACTTCTTACCGTATTACAATTTAGTGGGGAATGATCCCCAAGCGCAAACAGAGTGTAACCATGCAATCAAAACCATTAACCGAACTGTCTTTGACGCTAAAATGTATATCACTAAATGTAAAAGGTCTTAACCTTCCTGAGAAACGCTCCCAGGTCTTGTCATCGCTTTCTAAACACAAAGCTCATTTTATTTTTTTGCAAGAGACCCACTTCCGCTCCGACACAATACCTAAACTCGCCAATCACATATATCGATCGGCCCACCATGCCACCAACCCAGATGCCAAAACGAAAGGCGTTTCAATATTAATCTCCAAACATGTAAACTTTCTTCTATCAGACTCATTGATTGACCCGGCAGGCAGATATATCTTCCTCAAAGGGAAGTATGCAAACAAACCAATAACATTGGCAAACGTTTACTGCCCCAATGAACACCAAGTTTCCTTCTAAGAGATACCTGTGACCGTCTGGCGTCCTTCCAGGAGGGCCTAGTTCTCCTTGGAGGAGATTTTAACGTTCCCCTAAACCCACTATTAGATTCCTCCTCTGGCTCATCTGCCCTACCATACAGAGCTCTTCGTCAGATCAAAACCCAATTACAAAACCTGACCCTTCACGATACATGGCGCACATTATCACCCACAGTAAAAGACTACACATTTTTCTCTGCACCGCATCAAAAGTATTCAAGAATTGATTACTTCTTCCTCTCCCAATCAGACCTCCCATTTTTAAAACAATCTACGATAGAACCGATGTTCCTATCAGACCATAACCCCATTACGGTTACACTGTCCTTCCCCGAAACTCAACCACGAACTAAAACATGGCGATTTAACCCCTCACTGCTCGGGGATCCGGTTTCCCTAGAACACATACGCACGTGCATCCTCAACTATTTCACTGAGAATTCATCACCTGAAATCTCTCCCATCTCCCTTTGGGAGGCTCACAAGTGTGTGGTCTGGGGAGAGTTGATTGCTCTGGCAGCAAAAACCAAAAAATTAAACCAAGAACTTATTAATTCCCTCATTTGCGGACATTCTCTCCCCTACACTCCTGACCACATTCAATGCCCTAGCTGAGGCCCAATTTGATCCTTCTAGAATGTTAGTGGCCCACATTTCGGTCATACCAAAAGAGGGTAAAGACCCATCATCAGTCGCGAACTACAGGCCAATATCCCTACTAAACGTGGACATCAAATTGTACGCAAAAGTTCTTGCTAATAGACTACTCCCCTTAATACCAAATCTTGTATCTCTTGACCAGGTAGGGTTCGTCCCGGGTAGAGAAGCCCGAGATAATGTAATCCGCACACTAAACTTACACCACTGGATATCTAGTACTAAAACCCAGGGATTTCTCCTTTCTCTAGATGCCGAGAAGGCGTTTGACAGGGTGGCCTGGGACTACAAGCGCGAAACTCTTTCAGCGATTGGAATCGGAGATCGTTTGCTTTCCTCCATTATGGCATTGTATTCTGGCCCGTCCGCTGCAGTTAGAGTTAACGGCCTCCTGTCAAACGCCTTTCCTGTCAGGAATGGTACACATCAGGGCTGCCCTTTATCACCGCTTCTTTATATTCTCACCTTAGAACCCTTCCTCAATAAACTAAGAAACAATCCTGATATTCAGGGCATTGTGGTAAAGGGGAGAGAGTACAAGGTAGCGGCATTTGCCGATGACATTTTGCTCTCATTACAAGCACCCCGTGTCTCGCTTCCAAATCTTCTACATGAGATTGACCTATTTAGCAAAATATCCAACTTAAAAATCAATCAAACCAAATCACAGGCCCTGAATATCTCGCTTTCCCCCCAAGAAGTGACTAGTTGTCAAGAATCCTTTCCGTTTCAATGGCATAAAAACGCTCTCACCTATCTAGGGATACAGATCCTACCCCAATTATCAAACTTATACGTATTGAATTTCCAGGTAGCCCTTCTCAAAGCCCAAAATTTTCTTAAAGATTGGAAGACGTTAAATGTTTCCTGGTTTGGGCGTGCAGCCCTGATCAAAATGCTGATCTTACCGCGTCTACTATATCTAATACAAGCAATACCAATAGCTCTGCCAACTAACTTTTTTTCAACATACCAAAAAATTTGCTCGACATTTTTATGGAGAGATTCCCCTCCCCGCATTAGATATTCTAGACTCACCTTATCTAAATACAGGGGTAGAATAGGATTGCCGGACCTGGGCAAATATTATAGTGCATGCCACTTTACGAGGATAGCGGATTGGAATATCCACACCCCCAAGAAATCCTGGATTGCCCTGGAAAATGCCGTATCATATCTTTCCTTACACTTACTCCCGTGGTTATCCCCTAAGCACTGGCCACAATCAATAATGACACATCCTCTAATCTATCCGTCCCTTTTAGCATTCAGAAAGGCTTCACTCAAGGGAAACTTAGCCTCAATCCCAGGCCCCTTGACTTTGTTAAGAGGAAACCCTGCTTTCTCACCAGGCTCCCACACCAACTTCCTGCAGAAAGAATGGCCACATGAAGATGTCCTAGTTATGCATTTCTATCAGGATGGGAAAATCATGTCCCTAGAAAAACTCACAGAAATGTCCAAAACGTCAGCATTTTCCTTCTGGACCTATAGACAAATTAGACACTTCCTGGAAACTCACATTAACCAAACTCATGGGGTTAAGCAGCTCACTCAGTTTGAAACCCTGTGTCACCGCAAAATCCCACAAAGACACCTCATCTCTCTTTTGTATACTTTGCTTAATGAACCCTTGACACCTACCTTTTCTTCCTCACAGATTTCATGGAATAGGGACATTTCGACACCCTTAACAAATGAGGAATGGAATAAGGTCCATGAATACATACACAAGGGCTCATTGAATGTTACTACTCAAGAGAACGGGTATAAGATAGCTACCAGGTGGTATAGAACCCCCTCAAGACTCCACAAATGTATGCCCTCTATCCCCAACACCTGCTGGCGATGCGGAGTGGAAGTAGGTACTATGCTCCATGTAAGGTGGGATTGCGCAATCCTCCAACCCTTTTGGAAGGAGGTTCACAATTTAATAGCACAAATTACCACATTTACTCTCGATTTTACCCCAGCCCAATTTCTTTTACATCATACATCCTTACCCAGACAAAGCTACTTCAAATCTTTAGCGATGCATCTAGTTAATGCTGCTAGACTATGCGTTCCAAAACATTGGCAATCGACTTCCGTTCCATCAATCGGTGAATGGTTTGCAAGAATTTCCAAAACAAAAGACATGGAAGAGCTTATTCATGTTTCTCAGGATAGAGTTCAGAAGTTCACGGTTACATGGTCCTGTTGGATACATTTCACGACCACTGAGGGATACCGCCAGTATCTCCCAAGGGTCTCCCTACAAACATAGATACTTTCAACCAGGAGGACTAATCCTGTCCTTGCCTTCCTCTCTGGCCCTGGGGGGGCGGACCCGGTTGCACCCCGGAGCCATACTCCCCTGCTTCCATCAGTCTCACCCCCACCTACTACCCTCCTTACTCCCCCTTCACTTTTACATACACTTTACTTCCCACATTCTCCCTCTCCCTTCTCTTTCTTATCTTTCTCTACTCTCAGCGACCCAGGCTTCACTCTAGACTCCCATACCCATCTTCCTGGTGGTCTATCCATTCTCCTTCTCCGTCACCTCCTCCTTACTATACCCTTTCTCTTTTACCCACCCCTTTCTCTTCCTTTTGAGTATTACATCCCCTCTCTTTTCTTCTCCTTCCTCTTTCCTCCCCTTCTTCCCTTCTTCTCCTTTCTCATTCCTCCTCTTCCTCCTTCTTAGATCTTTTTACTTTTCTCTCCTCTGTCTGCAACCCTTGTATAATTGTCCCATTTTTTTATATACTCCAAGATGTGGGTCTACACTTACTGAATGAGAAGCCTCAGGACACTCAACACTTGTGCCCGGGGGGGGTCTCGACTTTCTTTGAGCCCTAAACCGGGACTGGCCTGGTGCTCAATTCCTCCCTTAATACTCACCAAAAGATGATGTGAGTGGGGGGAAGTTTGTACTGTTATTAAACACCCTGTCGTGAGGTTTCATGTTTTTGCTCCCAACATTATCTCAAATAACCCTCCCGACCAACCTTTTACTAGCTTTTTGTTGAAAGACTCATTAATACAATGTTAATTGTTCTTTAAGCTTTGTGACGATTGTACAAGATTGTATGTACGATTTTTGCTTGTGATATACTTATTCTATACAATAAAATCTTTATGGAAAAAAAAAAAAAAAAAAGTAAAAACAATGAAAAAAAATGGAGTGGGGTCCCCCCCCCATGCATACCAGGCCCTTTGGGTCTACTATGGATTTTAAGGAGAACACTATGCCAAAATGTAAAAAACCTGTGTGGGATCCCTCCCCAAAACCATACCAGACCTAAGGGTCTATTATGGATTTTTAGGGGAACCCCATGCCAAAAAAACCCATACCAGACCCTTATCCGAGCATGCAGCCTGGCAGGCCAGGAAAGGGGGGGTGAGTGAGCACCCCCCTTCCTGAACTATACCAGGCCACATGCCCTCAAAATGGGAGGTGGTTTTGGGCAGGGGGGCTCTGCTCCCTCTGCCCTAAAGCACCTTGTCCCCATGTTGATGGAGACAAGGATCTCTTCCTGACAACCCTTTTGGGATACTTAATTCACCATTAACCACTTGCCGACTGCCTCACGCCGATATACGTAGGCAGAATGGCACGGGCAGGCAGAATCACGTACCCATACGTGATCTGCCTCCCGCGGGGGGGGGTCCGATCGAACCCACCCCGGTGCCAGCGGCGGTTGGCTTGTGACTGGGAGCGTTTAGAGATGAGGGGGAGGCCATCCGATCGTGGCCCCCCTTGCGATCGCTCCCAGCCAATGGGAATCCTCCCCTGCCTGTGTGTAGTACACACAGGCAGAGGATGTGATGTCATCTCTCCTCGGCTCGGCAGTTTCCGTTCCGGCGCCAAGGAGAGAAGACATGTGAGTGCACAACACACACACACAGTAGAACATGCCAGGCACACATCACACCCCCGATCCCCCCCGATCACCCACCAATCACCCCTCCCCCCTATATGTCACACTGAAACCAAGCAGTATTTTTTTTTTTTCTGATTACTGCATGGTGTCAGTTTGTGACAGTTACTGTGGTAGGGCAGTTAGGGTAAGCCCCCTGTAGGTCTAGGATACCCCCTAACTCCCCCCCAATAAAGTTTTAACCCCTTGATCACCCCCTGTCGCCAGTGTCACTAAGCGATCATTTTTCTGATCGCTGTATTAGTGTCGCTGGTGACGCTAGTTAGGGAGGTAAATATTTAGGTTCGCCGTCAGCGTTTTATAGCGACAGGGACCCCCATATACTATCTAATAAATGTTTTAACTCCTTGATTGCCCCCTAGTTAACCCTTTCACCACTGATCACCGTATAACCGTTACGGTTGATGCTGGTTAGTTTGTTTATTTTTTATAGTGTCAGGGAACCCGCCATTTATTACCGAATAAAGGTTTAGCCCCCTGATCGCCCGGCGGTGATATGCGTCGCCCCAGGCAGCGTCAGATTAGTGCCAGTACCGCTATCACCCACGCATGCACCGTACACCTCCCTTAGTGGTATAGTATCTGAACAGATGAATATCTGATCCGATCAGATCTATACTAGCGTCCCCAGCTGTTTAGGGTTCCCAAAAATGCAGTGTTAGCGGGATCAGCCCAGATACCTGCTAGCACCTGCGTTTTTCCCCTCCGCCCGGCCCAGCCCAGCCCACCCAAGTGCAGTATCGATCGATCACTGTCACTTACAGAACACTAAATGCATAACTGCAGCGTTCGCAGAGTCAGGCCTGATCCCTGCGATCGCTAACAGTTTTTTTGGTAGCGCTTTGGTGAACTGGCAAGCACCTGCCCCAGGCAGCGTCAGGTTAGCGGCAGTACCGCTAACACCCACGCACGCACACCTCCCTTAGTGGTATAGTATCTGAACGGATCAATATCTTATCCGATCAGATCTATACTGGCATCGCCAGCAGTTTAGGGTTCCCAAAAACGCAATGTTTGCGTTTTGCCCCTCCGCCTGGCCCGGCCCAGCCCACCCAAGTGCAGTATCGATTGATCACTGTCAATTACAAAACACTAAACGCATAACTGCAGCGTTCGCAGATTCAGGCCTGATCCCTGCGATCGCTAACAGTTTTTTTGGTAGCGTTTTGGTGAACTGGCAAGCACCAGCGGCCTAGTACACCCCGGTCGTAGTCAAACCAGCACTGCAGTAACACTTGGTGACGTGGCGAGTCCCATAAGTGCAGTTCAAGCTGGTGAGGTGGCAAGCACAAGTAGTGTCCCGCTGCCACCAAAAAGACAAACACAGGCCCATCGTGCCCATAGTGCCCTTCCTGCTGCATTCGCCAATCCTAATTGGGAACCCACCACTTCTGCAGCGCCCGTACTTTCCCCATTCACATCCCCAACCAAATGCAGTCGGCTGCATGAGAGGCATTTTCTTTATGTCCTCCCGAGTACCCCTACCCAATGTACCCCCCCTGCAGCAAGCGAGGATATAGGCGTGACACCAGCTATTATTGTCCCTCCTGTACTGACAATCCTGGTCTTTGCATTGGTGAATGTTTTGAACGCTACCATACACTACCATACAGATGCCCATTGCATTTTGAGAGACCCGAACCTGGAACTGGTTACAGTTATAAACGTTACAGTTACAAAAAAAAGTGTAAAATAAAAAAAAACACACAAACAAAAATATAAAATAAAAAAAAAATAGTTGTCATTTTATTGTTCTCTCTCTCTCTATTCTCTCTCTATTGTTCTGCTCTTTTTTACTGTATTCTATTCTGCAATGTTTTATTATTATTATGTTTTATCATGTTTACTTTTCAGGTATGCAATTTTTTATATTTTACCGTTTACTGTGCTTTATTGTTAACCATTTTTTTGTCTTCAGGTACGCCATTCACGACTTTGAGTGGTTATACCAGAATGATGCCTGCAGGTTTAGGTATCATCTTGGTTTCATTCTTTTCAGCCAGCGGGCGGCTTTCATGTAAAAGCAATCCCAGTGGCTAATTAGCCTCTAGACTGCTTTTACAAGCAGTGGGAGGGAATGCCCCCCCACCCCCACCGTCTTCCGTGTTTTTCTCTGGCTCTCCTGTCTCAACAGGGAACCAGAGAATGCAGCCGGTGATTCAGCCAGCTGACCATAGAGCTAATCAGAGACCAGAGTGGCTCCAAACATCTCTATGGCCTAAGAAACCGGAAGCTACAAGCATTTTATGACTTTGATTTTGCCGGATGTAAACAGCGCCATTGGGAAATTGGGAAAGCATTTTAACATACCGATCTTGGTGTGGTCAGATGCTTTGAGGGCAGAGGAGAAATCTAGGGTCTAATAGACCCCAATTTTTTCAAAAAAGAGTACCTGTCACTACCTATTGCTATCATAGGGGATATTTACATTCCCTAAGATAACAATAAAAATGATTTTAAAAAAAATGAAAGGAACAATTTAAAAATAAGATAAAAAAAAAAATAATAATAAAGAAAAAAAAAAAAAAGCACCCCTGTCCCCCCTGCTCTCGCGCTAAGGCGAACATAAGCATCGGATTGGCGTCAAATGTAAACAGCAATTGCACCATGCATGTGAGGTATCACCGTGAAGGTCAGATCGAGGGCAGTAATTTTAGCAGTAGACCTCCTCTGTAAATCTAAAGTGGTAACCTGTAAAGGCTTTTAAAGGCTTTTAAAAATGTATTCAGTTTGTCGCCACTGCACGTTTGTGCGCAATTTTAAAGCATGTCATGTTTGGTATCCATGTACTCGGCCTAAGATCATCTTTTTTATTTCATCAAACATTTGGGCAATATAGTGTGTTTTAGTGCATTAAAATTTAAAAAAGTGTGTTTTTTCCCCAAAAAATGCGTTTGAAAAATCGCTGCGCAAATACTGTGTGAAAAAAAAAATGAAACACCCACCATTTTAATCTGTAGGGCATTTACTTTAAAAAAATATATATAATGTGTGGGGGTTGAAAGTAATTTTCTTGCAAAAAAAAATAATTTTTTCATGTAATCAAATAGTGTCAGAAAGGGCTTTGTCTTCAAGTGGTTAGAAGAGTGGGTGATGTGTGACATAAGCTTCTAAATGTTGTGCATAAAATGCCAGGACAGTTCAAACCCCCCCCCCCTAAATGACCCCATTTTGGAAAGTAGACACCCCAAGCTATTTGCTGAGAGGCATGTCGAGTCCATGGAATATTTTATATTGTGACACAAGTTGCGGGAAAGAGACAATTTTTTTTTTTTTTTGCACAAAGTTGTCACTAAATGATATATTGCTCAAACATGCCATGGGAATATGTGAAATTACACCCCAAAATACATTCTGTTGCTTCTCCTGAGTACGGGGATACCACATGTGTGGGCGTTTTGGGAGCCTCACCGCGCACGGGACCCCGAAAACCAAGCACCGCCTTCAGGCTTTCTAAGGGCGTAAATTTTTGATTTCACTCTTCACTGCCTATCACAGTTTTGGATGCCATGGAATGCCCAAGTGGCAAAAAAACCCCAAATGACCCCATTTTGGAAAGTAGACACCCCAAGCTATTTGCTGAGAGGTATAGTGAGTATTTTGCAGACCTCACTTTTTGTCACAAAGTTTTGAAAATTGAAAAAAGAAAAAAAAATTTTTCTTGTCTTTCTTTATTTTCAAAAACAAATGAGAGCTGCAAAATACTCACCATGCCTCTCAGCAAATAGCTTGGGGTGTCTACTTTCCAAAATGGGGTCATTTGGGGGGGTTTGTGCCACCTGGGCATTCCATGACCTCCGAAACTGTGATAGGCAGTGAAGAGTGAAATCAAAAATTTACACCCTTAGAAATCCTGAAGGCGGTGATTGGTTTTCGGGGCTCCGTACGCGGCTAGGCTCCTAAAAAGTCCCACACATGTGGTATCCCCATACTCAGGAGAAGCAGCTAAATGTATTTTGGGGTGCAATTCCACATATGCCCATGGCCTGTGTGAGCAATATATCATTTAGTGACAACTTTGTGCAAAAAAAAAAAATGTCACTTTCCCGCAACTTGTGTCAAAATATAAAACATTCCATGGACTCAACATGCCTCAAAGCAAATAGCTTGAGGTGTTTACTTTCCAAAATGGGGTCATTTGGGGGGGGGGTTATGCCATCTTGGCATTTTATGGCCTTTAAAACTGTGATAGGTAGTGAGGAGTAAAATCAAAAATGTACGCCCTTAGAAATACTGAAGGCAGTGATTGGTTTTCGGCCCCGTACGCGGCTAGGCTCCCAAAAAGTCCCACACATGTGGTATCCCCATACTCAGGAGAAGCAGCTAAATGTATTTTGGGGTGCAATTCCACATATGCCCATGGCCTGCGTGAGCAATATATCATTTAGTGACAACTTTTTGTATTTTTTTTTTTTTTGTCATTATTCAATCACTTGGGACAAAAAAAATGAATATTCAATGGGCTCAACATGCCTCTCAGCAATTTCCTTGTAGTGTCTACTTTCCAAAATGGGGTCATTTGTGGGGGTTTTGTACTGCCCTGCCATTTTAGCACCTCAAGAAATGACATAGGCAGTCATAAATTAAAGGCTGTGTAAATTCCAGAAAATGTACCCTAGTTTGTAGGTGCTATAACTTTTGCGCAAACAAAACCAAAGACATGTGGCCGAATACATTTTGGCCTAAATGTATGACTAAAATTGAGTTTATTGGATTTTTTTTTAGAACAAAAAGTAGAAAATATCATTTTTTTTTCAAAATTTTCAGTCTTTTTCCGTGTATAGCGCAAAAAATAAAAACGGCAGAGGTGATCAAATACCATCAAAAGAAAGCTCTATTTGTGGGAAGAAAAGGACGCAAATTTCGTTTGGGTACAGCATTGCATGACCGCGCAATTAGCAGTTAAAGCGACGCAGTGCCAAATTGTAAAAAGTGCTCTGGTCAGGAAGGGGGTAAATCCTGCCGGGGCTGAAGTGGTTAAAGATCATTTTTATCCCATCACATGTCACATCATAGTAGCTTTAATCTTTTCTTTCCTCTTTTTATCCATCCCCCCTATTTAATCTTTATTAAATTTTTCTTTCCCTTCCCCTTCGCTTCCTCCAAGGGTTAACAAATTAGTTAAAATGTGAATACACAAAATGTTCTCTTACATAATAAAATGGATAAGTACCTCATCAAGAAGTGAGGGCGCATTATACTAAAAGACAGTAAAATGAGTAGTAGAAACCAAAGTGATCAAAAGACCTCCTCCACCCCACTCACTTAACCTATTTTCAGTGTTTCAGACCAAGCGTTGCCCCTTAATCCCTCCCCTCTTTCCTACCCCTCCCATTCATTTATCACTCTATAGGGGGGAACCCATTTTTTCCAACCATCTCCTTCACATCGCATCAAATTCCTTAAGGTTGCCTCTCTTTGTATACACTGCTCTTTCTTTACATATAGTCTCATTCACTTCCCAGATCCAATCTCTCACAGTAGGGGTTGTTCTAGATTGCCATCTGGTTGCGATATTTTTTCTGGCTTGGAACAAACACCTCACTATTGCAAGTGTGGTACTATTCCTCTCCCCCCACTCCTTCCTGTACCCCAATATGCATACCACAGCATCCATTTTCATTGTTATTTTAAATATATCGCTTATGATTTTAAGCACTTCCTCCCAATACCGATACAGTTTGGGGCACCTCCATACCATGTGTATAAGGTCGCCGGTTCCCTGACATCTGGGGCATTTATCGTCTGATTTTCTGCCAAACTTGAACAGCCTCTTAGGAGTATAATAAGCCCTATTTAACAACATCAGATGGGATATCTTCTGAGGGGGTGAGACCGATACCCTCGAGCCCATTTCTAGGATTCTTTTCCACTGTTCCTGTGTTATTCTCCCTATATCCTCTTCCCATCTTTTTTTCTCTTTGCGGAGTTTCCCCTTAGCATTAACTTCTTTGCTTATCTGTCCATAGAGTTCAGATATAAGTCCCTTAGTGGAGCCTACCTGGAGTATACTCTGAAAGAGGGGCATTTCGTTCCATACTGGTGGCTGTTTCCTAAATTGGGCTTCAATAGCATGCCTCAACTGTACGTAGGAATAAAATGAGCGTTGCGATATATTGAACTCTCTTCTCAAATCTGAGAATTTTTTTAAAGTATTTCCCAGGTACAGTTGTCTCAGTCTTTTGATGCCATGTATTTCCCATTCTCTTACTTTTTCTAACAGGAGGGTTTCCCGCAGATTGTAGTTATTCCAAAGGGGAGTGTATTCAGTTAGCCCATTATATCCCATCTGTTTTTTAACAGTTTTCCATATTTTAGTTACCATTTTTATTGTTGGAGACCTATAGCCAAAGGAATCCGCCTCTAGTGTTTCAATAATTGTATTATGTGAAGCTTCAGTCAGCACGATTCTCCCATTGGGGGTACCTCCACCTGGAACGTCACATCCCATTAGGTGCTGCAGCTGTGACGACAGATAGTAAGGCTCAGGGTGACGCAATGCCACACCTCCTTCCCCTGCTGGTAGTTGTAGCGTTCAAAGTCGGATCCTGGCTTGCCCCCCCTTCCATATTAGTTCCCTAAAAAGGGACTCAATTTTGTTGAACCATTTCTTACAGATCCAGACTGGGGAGTTATGCAGCAGGTACAATAATTGGGGCATCTAGATCATCTTTATAAGGCTGCATCTGCCTGCCACTGATAATGGAAGTCGTCTCCAGATGCCTATTTTTTGTTTGAATTTGGCCAGCAGTGGCATAAGGTTTTTACAAATAAATTGATTAGGGTCTTTCGTCAAAGCTATCCCCAGATATTTCAATGTATCCACTACTACCAACTGAGGTATTTCTGGCATTATTAACTCAGTCGTGGAATCTAGTGGAAGGAGTTCCGTTTTCTCCCAGTTTATCTCTAACCCTGAGAAGCTTCCAAATTTCTCGACTAAGCTTATCGCTTTTGTCAATGATTGCCCCATATCTCCCAGATAAAGAACGATATCGTCTGCGTATAGCGCGATTTTTTCATCTCCCGTCTTTCTCCGAAACCCAGTTATTTCAGCGCTTGATCTTATAGAAATGGCGAGAGGTTCCATTGCCAGGGCGAAGAGCAGGGGCGACAAGGGGCACCCCTGTCTCATCCCCCTCTTAAGCTCAATCTTATCCGAGAGTTCGTTATTAATTCTAAGCCTAGCACTGGGTCTATGGTACAACATCTTAATCCAACCAATAAAGGAAGGGCCAAATCCAAATTTCCCCAAAACCCTCCAGATGTATCCCCACTCCACGCTATCGAAAGCTTTTGTAACATCAAGTGACAGCACGACTCTTGAACCTACATTCTCTGTTGGAGTCTGTATATTCAAGAATGTCCTTCTGATATTCATGCTTGTAGATCTATTATAGAGCTATAAAACCCGCCTGATCTGGGTGGATCAGTTTTGAAATTAATCTGTTCAACCTAGTTGCCAGCACCTTGGCTAGGATTTTAGCATCTGAGCATAAAAGAGAAATTGGTCTATATGCCGCTACATCCAGGGGATCTTTCCCTTCTTTTTGTATAAGTACAATGGTTGCTTCTAGCATTGAAATGGGAAGTCTTCCCTCCCTGGGCGCTCCCCTCAATGCTTTTAGGAGCTCCGGGAGTAATATTTCTCCATAATATTTATAGGCCTCAGTCGGAAGACCATCTGGACCAGGGGATTTCTGATTAGCCATACTGGTTACTGCCTGTTGAAGTTCTACTAAAGTTATTGGGGATTCCAACTCTTCTCTTTCCTCTTGCGTAATGGTCGGAATTTCCAAGTTGCCTAGGAAGTCTTCCATTACGCCCTCTACCCCCACCTTTTGGGCTGAAAAAAGATTTTTATAATAATCCCTAAATATCTGCAATATTTTTGTGGTGTCAGATAAAATCTCTCCTCCTGGGGACCTGATAGCAGAGATAGAGGAAGGTGTGGAGTTGGACTTCACCAACTCTGCCAACATCTTTCCCACACTTTCACCCTCTGCGAAGGAAGACTGCCAAAGGAAGAGTCGTCTGGTCTCAACCTTCCGCATAATCGTAATTTTATAGTCTTGTTGTTTATCCAACCATATTTTTTCCCTTTCAGATGATGGATCTGTTACATAGTTGTTCTCTGCCTCTATTACCTCTCTTCTAATGCGTTCTTCCCATATCTTAGCTTCCTTATTAAATTTAGCTACCTGCTGGATCAGAACCCCTCTAAAATATGCCTTCAGAGTATCCCACAGAATCCCGGCCGTTGCTGTACCTTCATTACATACTATAAATTCTCTCAATTGAGGAAGAACTCCGTCCGTTTTTTTAATTAGTTCAAACCAATATGGGTTTATTTTCAACTCCCTCTGAGCCTTTTCCCCCCCTAATTTCAATGTAAGGACTATTGGAGAGTGATCTGATATTCCTCTTGGCATGTATACAACCTTCTCTGTAATCTGGAGTGCTCTATCATTACCCAGTGCCATATCTATCCTGGACAGCGTGGAATATGAAGTTGAATAGCAGGAATATTGTTGGGTTCCCGGGTTCCGCACCCTCCAAATATCCATTAGCCCCACTTCATCCAAAAGTTGACTCAATCGGCCCCTCCCCGTGGGCTCCACGTTTATCCGTATGGGGAATCTATCCAACTTTTTATCTAGGATCTCATTGAAATCCCCTACTACTATAACCGGTACTTCTTTTTATCTAACAAAAATTCATTTAATCTGATCATAACATCAATTTTAAATGGCGGAGGAATATAGATATTTGCCAATACATACTTTCTATTTCCAATTGAGCAATATAAAAAAATTAATCGGCCATTCTCGTCTATGCTGGTCTGACTGCAGGAAAAAGCCACCCCAGATTTCACCATAACACTTACCCCCCTACAGTAAGAAGAATATACCGAGTAAAACTGAAGTCGGTATTTCCTATTCCGCAGTTGCTGGGTTGTATGTTTAGTTAGGTGTGTTTCCTGCAGGCAGACCAACTCAACTCCATATTTCTCTAGCATGGAGAATACTGCTGCTTTTTTAACCGGTGTCCCCAAACCTCTAACGTTCCAGGATCCTATATTGAGTGTTTTAGCTTGCATATAGAGGTGAGGAATATATATAAAACTGTCGTGTGTTCCTATTCCAAAATAAGTTTATGTTGAGTTCATATCTAATCTCTACGTTACTATCAAATATTTTGTGATAATATCCCTGTGCACACAACTCATTTGCATTACCTTTTATAATTTTAAGCAGTGCTTCTAATTCAAGTAAATTCACCTTCCAAAATAGTGCATGTGAGTTTCAACCATTGTTTTCCTATGCCACCAATTATTTCTTTATGAATTATCTTGCAAAAGTGATCATACTTTCCCAGAAAAATTGTTTGGTGACACACCCTTAGCATATTGACTCTCATTTAATCCACTCTTCCCCTGTGCCAATAGTCTATCATTACCTATCTTACCTCCCCCCACCAACCTTTCCCTCCTCCCTACCATCCCCCAGCCCCCCCCTTTCCCCGCCCCCCCTCCCCCCACCACCTATCTAGGTGAACCCTAGGGGTCCTTATAATGACCATTTCCCACACCATCTGTCCCTCGTTAACACTTCCATCCATCACTTTACATACGTCATCCGTGTGTATCTACCCCCCCCTCCACCAATTTCTTCAAAGAAAGAAAAAGAGAAAGACAAAAAAAACACAAAAAAAACAAAAAAGGATAAGCTTTTCAAACAATACAACCGGACCCTTTCTCCAATTCCCTCCTTCCTTAATTTAGCTACAGTTTCTCCTTATTCTCTTCCAACCACTTCTCCACACTAGTTGGGGAGTCAAAAAACTGATTGCCCCCCAGAGCCATTACACGTAGCCTAGCTGGGTGGAGCAGGGCATAAGAGAGCTTAAATTTCTGTAAGGTACGCTTGATCTGTATGAACTCTTCTCTGCGTCTCTGATGTTCTGGTGAAAAGTCAGGGTATAATGATATCCTGGTGCCGTTAAAGAAAATATTTCCCACCTCCCTTGCTTTCCGCAGCAATGTCACTTTATCTTTATAATTGAGGAACTTCATCAAGAGTGGCCTGTAATACCCACCTGCTGGCGGGGCCCTAAACGGGACTCTATGTGCCCTTTCAATAGTGAACATTGTTGAGAATGACTCTCTTCCAAAAAGTTCCACAAGCCATTTTTCCAGGAACTCTATGGGGTTAGGGCCCTCGCTCTTCTCCGGCAGCCCCACCATCCTCACATTGTCCCTTCGGTTTCTGTTTTCCAGCTCGTCCATTTTTGATGTATATCTAGCCATCTGTTCTTTCATATTTTTCACCTCTTTTATTAATGGAAGTATATCATCTTCTAATTGGCTTGTCCTCCCCTCCAGGGCTGTTGTTCTTTCCGCTGTTTTTTGTAGGTCCTGTCTGACCAATATCAGATCTTCCTTTACCCCTTTCATTTGGTCACAGAGTTCTTTTAGTGATCCCTGACAAGCACTCACTACCACAAATACATCCTTCAATGTTGGCTCTTTCTCTAGTGGTGGACATGGATCGTTTGTTACTTCTTCAACTTGCTCCATTGGTTCTGGGCTCTTGTTACTCAGCGCTTTGGTTGTCGTAGCCAGTGGCATTATAGCCACTGATTGGCCCTGGCTTTTTCTATCTGTCGTAGCCCCTTGTTGTGCTTTAGTCTGGGCTCCCTTCTTTGGTGGCGTCTGAGCAGGGGCATGGGCATATTGCTCCAATTTTGCTGCTGCTGCCATCTGTTGTGCAGTTTTCTCCTTTGAGGAGAGGTGTTGCATCTTTTAACTATTGTCCTCCAGCGGGTCAACCACAAATGGGGAAAGAGCCTCAATAAGTTGATATCTGTGATTTCCAGACAAACCAAAGTCGCAGTAAATTGCAAAGGGGCTATGAAAAATTAACCCCTTTTATTTTAATTTTAGTCCAAAATCAAAATCAAGAATGTATAAATTTAGGTCAGCATAAAGGGGAAATATTAAATCAGCATGGACGGGGGTATTTTAGGGCATCTATAATATGCATATATAACAATCCACAAGCTAGCTTTATCATCTGTGCACATTCATGCCACTACCACTTCTCCAGTCCAGCCTGTATGGGTCCAGTCTTGATCTTAAACTTCCAGGTATACACAGCCTCTATCATTTAGGCTCCAGCCCACCATGTAGCTTGTCCTGCTAATCCCCCCTTTACTTATGCACCCCACAAACAAGTTTGAGATTACCGAGCTCCAAAATAACCTTTACTCACGTGTCCTCAAGGGGGAATTTCAGGGCTGCAGCTCTCGCAAAGCTCAGGACTCTGTGTTAAGGTCACTGCCTTCCCCTCCTTCAGCTGTTTCCAAATAATGCAGGCGACTCGTGGCTCAAATCACTCCTCTCAATCCCTGCTGTTGGCTTACTGTCATCCCTGCCTTATCTACTCACAACACAGCCCTGCAGATATCAGCGTCAGTGTCTGTAGGAATAGCTCTCTCTCCACAGCCCAGCTGATCAGCCAGTTAGTCAGCCAAACTGAAAGTGAAAGAGGAAAGAGGCACACAATGTGTTAGAAAGCCTCGCTGGCCGAGACTTAGTGCTTATCAGTGCTTATTAGTCAGCTTATCAGTCAGGCTCTCCATGGACAGTAACGGCAGCTGTCGGCAGACATCAGGGGAGGTAAGGTGGGCAGAGCAGGTATCAGGTGGACGAGAGGGGACACACATGCATTGCTCCTCACTCCTCACTCACACACACGCCGCTCCATCTGGTCACAGAGCCCCTCCCCCTCTTCCTGACAACCCTGGGTGGTGGTTGTGGGGGGGTCTGTGGGCAGGGGGCTTATCAGAATCTGGAAACCCCCTTTAACAAGGGGGCCCCCAGATCCCAGCCCCCCATGTGAATGAGTATGGGGTACATTGTACCCCTACCCAGTCACCAAAAAAATGTCAATAAGAAAAAAAACACAAACACAGTTTAACAATTCCTTTAATAAAAAAAAAAAAAAATAATGTCCCCCGATGTAGATCTATCATCAATCACGACGTCCATCACCACCGCCGGATCTGAAAAAAGAAAAAATGTTTCTGTCCGCAAATGCCTGCTCTGCCGGGAGACAGTTCTTAAATAGGTAAGGGACAGGCCACCTGGGGACATCACTTATGATGTCAAAGACACAGCATGCAACAAACATCCAGCCGAGTGCCCCGCAAACTCGAGTGTTTGCCAAATGGGTGAAGGGGCAATGTTTAGGCTGAACTTTTGCTCAGCCCTAATCTTTGACCTAACACTAGTATGCAAGGACATATTGAGCATGCAAATAGTAAAACAACATCACCCAAGAGCAAAAATACTGTTATTAGTGAGAGTCTAATTAGCAACCCTCAGCTCTCAGTTAAATAGGGACAGCAGAACCAAAGGAGTAATCCTTTCCCCTACACTGTCCATGGCTCAAATTTCTTAGAAAAGTTCCTATTCATTTAAGTCAGGTTATACATGGGCAATAAAGCATTTATTAAGTTTTCCCATGAAACCACAGAGGGGGTAAGGTGCATTACACTTACACAGTATTGCTTTTTAGAGAAGGTACGATATCAAAATTTTGGTACAACGAGGCCTCTGATCATCATCTTGTATACCCAGCAGCGTTAATTCTGGAGACATTGGAAGAGACATCTGTAGACGGCCATTATTAACCTCAAAGAGCTCCATCCAAAACTGTAGCACCCTAGGACAGCTCCAGAACAAATGAAAGTAAGTCCCAGCATCTGACTGGCAATGCACACAAGTGTGGTCCCTCAGAGCATAAATGCAGTGCAGTGTAGTGATGCCAAATGTCCACCAAGGCAAAAGGGGAGGCCCATTGCGATAGCCCAGGGGACCATCTAGCAGTGGGGGTGGAGCCTGCCCAAAGCTGGGTATGGAACCAAATTAAAATTCCCAAGCAATAACACATTGGGAACCCCATATTGTGGCTCAATTTGCATAATAGTATACAGGAGTTTAACATCTGCAGAGGTGGTAAGTAGAACCCTACCAAAAAATAAACAGTGGAGGCTATCAGGGCCTGTAGAATACAAAATCTACCCCCTGGGTCAGTTTTCACTTCAATCAGCTGAAAGGGAAGAGTTTTATGCACCAGAATGCTCACTCCCCTAGAGTTACTAGAGTAGGTATCATGATAGTGATAATTCATCCATGCCTTTTTGAGACTAAGGTTGCGAGATCCCACTAGGTGGGTCTCCTGTAGAAGACACAATTGTGGAGTGAATTTCTTATATTAGGTAAATATCAAGGAACGTTTAACAGCTGGGTTCAGGCCCCAGATATTCAAAGAAAGTACTGAGAACTTAGCCATATTGTGTGAGGGTGAATAATTGTTGGATTACAGTCACATTGCCATAGCCCCAGAATATGGAAGGGTTAAGCCCCTCCCAGGAAGGATATCGGGCCTTTCCCTATGCTGTACTATTACTAACACACAGTAAAATACAAGTAAGAAATGGGTGACCACCCCTCCTCCCTACCCGCATGTTCCATAAGCTGGAGAAATGCATTCATCCCCAAACCAGTCCAAACATTACCAATAGATGGGAGGCGTTCTCTGATCAGCAGCGCATTAAAGTCACCCCTCTACAGAACATGCAAGGCTATTTTTTCAACCAGTAAAAAAAGGAGCACCTGTCAGCATTCCCAGTTGCTAGAGAATCATCATAAGACAGAAGTCTGAGTCTGAAATATACCTGGTCAGACCATGGGCACAATCTTGAAAGTCTGTTGCAGATAAATCTGGATCAACACATTAAAATATTATGGAGCAGAAACAGCAATGTTTACAGGTTAGTAGTCCTGAGGATAACCGCACAGCTCAGGGGGAGAATAATTGGCCCAATAATAGCTTCAGGCAAAATAAAGCAAGCCATCAACCGATGTAAAAAAACATTTAAAATGAAAAAGATGCAGTCTGCTCATAGGTGGCAGAGACATCAGCCAAACTGCAGCATCCTTAGTGGTAGTAAAGAATAGGGATGAGCTTTATGTTCAGGTCGAACATGAGTTCGACTCGAACATTGGCTGTTCGATCGTTCCTCAAAATACGAACATTATGGGGCGTTTGCGCCAAATTTGAGCAGGTGATTCAGTTAGCTGCAGTTTATTTAATATTTATATACAGTCAGTCTTGTATATATATATATATATATATATATATATATATATATATATATATATATATATCCACTGTATCCAGTTTAGCTAGATCTGTCTGCAGTCTGTTCCTGGTGTACTGTTTCTAATATACTTCAGGCAGGCAGGTGATTCAGCTAGCTGCAGTGCATTATATATATATATATATACATCCACTGTATCCAGAGTAGCTAGATCTAACTGCAGGCTGTTCCTGGTGTACTTTTTCTAATATACTGTCAGGCAGGCAGGTGATTCAGTGAGCTGCAGTGCATAAAATATATATACAGTCTCCTACATATATATTCACTGCATTCTAGTCTAGCCAAGCCTATATCTGACTGCAGGCTATTCCTGGTGTATGCTTTCAAATATATTCTATATTCAAATATAATCTATTGTTGGAACACAATGTTGGAATTTAGGGGGACATCCACGTCATTTTTTTTTTAAATTTTGGTTCGGGGTTCCCCTGTGGGGAATTTCTATGCCGTTTTTATCAATGAACTTTTATGTGTATTGTCGAACCAGCAATGCAATAGCCGCGAGTAGTTTTAAATGACTTTTTTTTCTTTGAAATGTCATTTTGCTTTCAGACTGTTCTAAACACGGGAAACATGCACCCCTTTACAGGCATACTATAGACACCCCCCAGCTATGAAATTTAAAGGGATATTACACTTTTATTGTTTGACTTTAAGCATTAATAAAATCACTGCTCCTGAAAAAACGGCAGTTTTTAAAACTTTTTTTGCATTGATCCATGTTCCCTGGGGCAGGACCTAGGTCCCCAAACACTTTTTATGACAATAACTTGCATATAAGCCTTTAAAATTAGCACTTTTGATTATTCATGTCCGTGTCCCATAGACTTTAACGGTGTTCGCGTGTTCGAACAAACTTTTTTCCTGTTCGCATGTTCTGGTGCGAACCGAACAGGGGGGTGTTCGGCTCACTCCTAATATGGAGCTAAGGTGACCCATGGTTATGTTGCATGTAGACTGATAGTTATAATTTTTATGAGTACCTGCAGTGGGACCTTATGGGTCAATATGCGACATTGTTGATCACCAGGCAATGACATCATTTCCTCACTCTCTACATAGAGTTAGACACCAGTAAATGCTTTCATACATATAATTTTTCCCTTTTTTTGAGGTTATATATATATATATATGTCCCGTTGTGATAAGAATAAGATGTATATGGAGATTTATTTTATCTTACCCATTCCATGCATTGACCGTGTGGAATTTCACTTCACAATATCATAGCGAACATGATTAGGGATGAGCTTCGAGTTCGAGATGAACTCATGTTCGACTCGAACATCGGCTGTTCGCCAGTTCGCCGAACAGTGAACAATTTGGATTGTTCGCGGCAAATTCGAAAGCCACAGAACACCCTTTAAAAGTCTATGGGAGAAATCAAAAGTGCTAATTTTAAAGGCTTATATGCATGATATTGTCATAAAAAGTGTTTGGGGACCTGGGTCCTGCCCCAGGGGACAAGGATCAATGCAAAAAAAGTTTTAAAAACGGCCGCTTTTTCGGGAGCAGTGATTTTAATAATGCCTAAAGTGAAACAATAAAAGTGTAATATCCCTTTAAATTTTGTACCTGGGTGTCTATAGTATGCCTGTAAAGGAGCGCATGTTTCCCGTGTTTAGAACAGTCTGACAGCAAAATGACCTTTCAAAGGAAAAAAGTCATTTAAAACTACTGGTGACTATTAATGAATTGCCGGTCCGACAATACACATAAAAGTTCATTGATAAAAACGGCATGGGAATTCCCCATAGGGGAACCCCGAACCAAAATTTTTTTAAAAAATGACGTGGGGGTCCCCCTAAATTCCATACCAGGCCCTTCAGGTCTGGTATGGATTTTAAGGGGAACCCCGCGCCAAAATTTTAAAAAAATGGCATGGGGTCCCCCCAAAAATCCATACCAGACCCTTATCCGAGCACGCAACCTGGTAGGCCACAGGAAAAGAAGGGGGGACGAGAGAGCACCCCCCCTCCTGAACCGTACCAGGCCACATGCCCTCAACATTGGGAGGGTAGCTCCCCAAAACACCTTGTCCCCATGTTGATGGGGACAAGGGCCTCATCCCCACAACCCTTGCCCGGTGGTTGTGGGGGTCTGCGGGCGGGGGGCTTATCGGAATCTGGAAGCCCCCTTTAACAAGGGGACCCCCAGATCCCTGCCCACCCCCCTGTGTGAAATGGTAAGGAGGTACAAAAGTACCCCTACCATTTCACAAAAAACTGTCAAAAATGTTAAAAATGACAAGAGACAGTTTTTGACAATTCCTTTATTTAAATGCTTCTTCTTTCTTCTAACTTCTTTCTTCTATCTTCTATCTTCTATGTTGAGGGCATGTTGCCTGGTATGGTTTAGGAGGGGGGACAGGAGGTGGACCCCATTTTGGCATGGGATCCCCTTAAAATTTATACCAGACCTGAAGGGAATACGTCCTCACACGTCGACTATATGGCCACGTGATCTTGGTTGGAACGCATGCCCTGAGAACCCAGAAGTTAGATTCCACATGGTCAGAACAGGTGTTTTAAGGTTTTATGATCCATATGTGTATATATAAGCACAATGAGTGGCTGGCCAGCATACACCCCAGTCGAAGTCTCCTAAGATGAAACGCGTAGGGTTGCTATGCTCGCTGAGCCACGATTTTATTGCACTTTTTATCTATTTATAATACCGTTTTTTATTAGACGCCCCTGCTGTTTGGGTGTTAAAATTTATTTTTAAATAAATTTGTGTTATTATATTTGGATTTACACTATGTGGAGGCATTCTCTTTTTTTCCATACTTTAACATCATTATCACCACGAAGAGGACTAAAAGATGATGTACGGTATTTGAAACCCCGTTGATCATTGATATGAATAAGAGTTCTACTCATGTCCATTATATTCTGGTGGTGAGTAAGAGCCTGTGATCAAAATATCGACTATCCGAGGACAAGTTTGTCCATCACATCCTTCTGGACCTCATCTATACCACCTTTATTCCGTTTTTTCCGGTACAAGCTCGTTTGACTCACCGCCAACAGCCTGTGGGTCCACCAGTTCTGGTAAAAGTACCATATCTGTTTTCATTTACTCTTGGATGTTGATCATATAACCTGGGACTCCAGTTTGATTGCAGTATTAAAATATACGAATACAGTATATACAACTATCAGTCTGCCTTCACCTGCAGGAACTTAAATTTTATTGTACCAGTATGGACTTTCAACCATCCTGAACATAGGACAGTTTATTTACATTTCATTTAATACTAGTGGGTATTCAAATACTATTGTGTGGCATATTTTTATTGACAACCCAGTGTACTGACCCCACTGGCCTTTTGAACCACACATCAACAGACTACCTGGTTTGGGTTCACAGGATAATTGGATATTGTTTTATCACATTTATTCATTGTTGTGTGCTTTAGCTATCACCCATTTTTTGTAACATCCAGCCTTGTTGGTTATGAGTTCAGTCTTATGGCTTTATGCGACATCCAGGTTTCCCATATTTTCATGCTTTTTTTAGATTTATTATTTGAATCACCTTGTTCACACTTTTAAATTTACACATGTTGAACACGTGTCACTTTATGTCACTTTATATTTAGATTTAGATCCATATATTATAATATATTGGTTGTCACTACATCTTTTTGCACTATATATGACTTATATTACTTATATAGTTGCTTACACTTATGGTCACCGTAATTGGATTACCATTGGGTGTCTTTTTATAACACATATGCACTTCATAGAGTGTTTCATCATTGTATCTGCAGCACATTTTGCTTCCAGATTTGTATTCTGGTCAAGCATATGTGTAGCATACACACCACTAGAACTGCACTTTCATTACACATCTTATCCACAATCAGTCTGATTGTTGTGTTTACATTTAAAGTTGACGCAGTATTTTCACTTTACCTTCATTACATATATATATCCACTGCATTCTAGTCTAGCCAAGCCTATATCTGACTGCAGGCCATTCCTGGTGTACGTTTTCAAACACACTTTAATGGAGGCAGGTGATTCCGTGAGCTGCAGTGCATAAAATGTATATATACAGTCTCCTACATATATATCCACTGCATTATAGTCTAGCCAAGCCTATATCCGACAGCAGGCCATTCCTGGTGTACGTTTTCAAATACACTTTCAGGCAGGAAGGCAGGTGATTCAGTGATCTGCAGTGCATAAAATATGTATACAGTCTCCTACATATATATCCACTGCATTCTAGTCTAGCCAAGCCTATATCTGACTGCAGGTCATTCCTGGTGTATGTTTTCAAATACACTTTCAGGCAGGCAGGTGATTCAGTGATCTGCAGTGCACTAAAAATATATACAGTCTCCTACATATATATATATCAACTGCATTCTAGTCTAGCCAAGCCTATATCTGACTGCAGGCCATTCCTGGTGTACTTTTTCTAGTAAACTTCAGGCAGTGTTTTGCTAATAAAATTTTACAGCATGTCTGGAAGGCCACCAAGGAGAGGCAGACGCTTACAGGCCACTAAAAGAGGGCAAGCAGGCTCTGTGTCTACAGCCAAGAGTGCTGGTCATGGACATGGTGCATCCTCAGCACGTGGCTGTGGGGCACGATTGTCATTTTTTTCGTCATCTGGCTGTGTTGATCCACAACATGCAAAAGAGTTGGTAGAGTGGATAATTAAGCCGTCCTCATCCTCCTCATCCTCTGTCACCCAGGCTCAGAGTAGTTTGCTTGCCAATGCAGCTGCCAAAGCGGCCTATTCCATCGGCTTAATGTCATAAGTCACTCCTTCCCTAGCCCCACCATCATGCATGGAGGAGTCCACCCGAACTGTTCAACCACAGTGTCAGGTACATGCTGCAGGAGGATGTGTAGCGTTTTGAAGGCTCCGATGATGGTACCCAGGTTGAGGAAGGCAGTAACCTGAGCCCAGAGAGAGGGGGTGCCCAAGAATGACAAGAAACTGGCAGTAATGCTTCCCCAGCTGCAGCATACTGCCAGGTTTGCTCCAGTGATGAGGAGGGAGGGGATGATTAGGTCACTGACTCTACGTGGGTGCCTGATAGAAGAGAGGAGGAGGAGGCACATCTCCAATGAGGCAGGATGCCCCCCAGGGGCCAGCTTAAGGACAGCCACCTGACTGCATCACACCACCAAGCTCCACATGTGCAGGGCACTGCCGACTCCCCGCGTATTTTGAAAAGTTCTTTGGTGTGGGTCTTTTTTGATACGTGTGCAGCAGATCGCACTGTTGCTGTTTTCAACATATGTCTGAAGGGTATCAAGCATTGCCAAAACAGCAGCCGCTTGGGCACCACATGCTTGACCAGACATATGTCGACCTCCCATGCTGTCCGTTGGCAACAGTACTTAAAAGACCCACACCAAAGAACAAGGCGGACCTCTCCTTGCTCCTCATCAGCTGGGATCTCCAACCCCACTATACCTTCAGTCCTCTCAGAAACCTGCACTGAGAGGAATGAAGGTGTAGAATTAGGTGTGCCACGTACTTGCGGGCAATCTGCTATCACTACACCAACATCCAATTGTAGCAGGCAAATTTCCCTACCCCAGTTGCTAAACCGTCAAAAGAAATTTGGTCCCAGCCATCCTTATGCTCAGCGGCTGAATGCTAGCTTGGCTAAATTGCTAGCACTCCAACTGCTGCCTTTTCAGCTGGTAGACTCTGCCCCTTTCGTGAATTTGTGGAATGTGCGGTACCTCAGTGGCAGGTTCACAAATGCCACTTCTTTTCATGGAAGGCCATTCCTGCTCTCTACCGACATGTGGAAGGCAATGTCTTGGCCTCGTTGGACAGGGCGGTCAGCGGTAAGGTGCATATTACCGCTGACTCATGGTGCAGCAGGCACAGACAGGGACATTACCTTTTTCACGGCGAACTGGGTAACTCTGCTGGCAGCTGGGAAGGATGCAGGACAGGGTGCAGTATTGTTGGAGCTTGTTTCGCCACCATGCCTCCAAAATGCTAGTAGTGGTGATTCTGCCACACCTGTCTCCTCCACCCCCTCCTCTTCTTCTTTCTCTATGGCCTCTTCCTCTGTAGATTTGTCCTCAGAACCAACGGTGCTCCCTAGGGGCTATGCAAGCACTCAGGCAAAAAGAGGCCATGCGATGCTTGAGTTGGTCTACTTAGGGGACAGGAGCCACACTGGGGCAGAGATTCTGTCAGCTCTGCAGGGGCAGACTCAGAGGTGGTTGAAGCCACACCAGCTTCAGCCAGGAATAGTGGTTTGCTACAATGGCACCAACCTCTGCTCCGACATGGACACTTGACCCATGTTCCCTGTTTGGCTCACGTCCTTAATTTGGTGGTGCAGTGGTTCTTGTGCAGGTACACAGGCTTACAGGATCTCCTGAGACAGGCCAGGAAAGTCTGTGGGCATTTCTGCGGTAATATATTGCCAGTGCTCGGCTGGCTGACCTTCAAAAGGAATGCCACCTGCCCAAGAACCGCCTCATTTGTGACATGCCCACCAGGTGGAACTCAACGTTGGAAATGCTACAGCAGCTACACATGCAGCAGAGGGCCATTAATGAGTACCTGTGTGAGTATGGCACCAGGACAGGGTCAGGGGAGCTTGGCTTTTTTCGCCACGCCAGTGGCTACTGATCAAGGATGTATGCACTGTCCTGTCACCATTTAAGGAGGCCAAGAGGATGGTGAGCAGTGACAGTGCATGCATCAGTGATAGTAATACTTGTCTTCCTGTTGGAGCACACAGGGCACTTGAGGCAGAACAGAGGGAGGAAGAGGAGGACTTCCTTACCTCTCAAGGCCCCCTTTATCCAGACAGCATTCCTGCGGGCCCACCGATCACACAGGAAGAGGAGGAGGAGGAGGATGAGGATTGTGTGGAGCCTGGCACTCAGCATCAGCAGCAGTCTTCAAGGGATCGTTTTCATTCCCCAGAAACCCATTGACTTGTATGTGGCTGGGAGGAGGTGGCTGTGGATCATGTCATCCTTAGTGACCCAGAGGACTCCGAATCGAATGCCTCAGCAAACCTTCGCTGCATGGCCTCCCTGATCCTGCAAAGCTTGCGAAAGGACCCTCGGTTTCGTGGTATCAAGGAGAAGGATCATTACTGGCTGGCAAGCCTTCTTGATCCACGTTACAAGGGTAAGGTTGCGGAACTTATCCAGCCTTCGCAGAGGGAGCAGAGGATGAAACATCTTTGGGAGGTCTTGCAGAAAGGTTTGTGCAATGCGTTTCCAGAGCCTGGGAGGTTACAATTTCCTGGTCCTTCTGGACAACGTGTTGCTGAGGTGGCCCTCTGACCAATGCGTTTAGACAATTCTTTAGTCCACAGCCCCAAGGTCTGATCGGTTCCATCAACAATCACCAGCGTCTGATTTACTTTGCAGGAATACCTAGGGGCAAGATCAGACTTGGAGACCTTTCCAACCGAAAATCCACTGGGTTACTGGGTCTTGAGAATGAATCACTGGCCAGAGCTTGCACAATATGCAATTGAGCTACTGGCCTGTCCTGCATCCAGCGTTATTTCTGAACGCACATTCAGTGCTGCTGGAGGCTTTGTAACCGATCACAGAGTGCGCCTGTCGACTAATTTGATCGGCTCAACTTCATAAAAATGAATCAGTCTTGGATCACCAGCTACCAAGCACCTAATGCTAATGTAACCGATTAATTTTTCTATGAATGTGAGATCCCTTGAAGACTGCCTATGCTGAGTGACTATCCTGTTATTCTGAGTGACTATCCTATTCCTCCTCAATGTTCATGTTGATAGCTTCTAAGAACATTTTTGTTTCAGGGCACCACCACTAGTGCCTAAGGCCCAATTTTTCTGCCCCTGTTTAACAGGGGCATATAATTATAATTTTTGCTGTAATATTTTGCAGCAGGGCTTGTTCTTGCGCTCAACTAGAGTATCTGTGAGGGGTTGCAGTGTTGTGGCACCATCACCAGTGCCTAAGGCCCAATTTTTCTGCCCCTGTTTAACAGGGGCATATAATTATAATTTTTGCTGTAATATTTCACAGCAGGGCTTGTTCTTGCGCTCAACTAGAGTATCTGTTAGGGATTGCAGTGTTGTGGCACCACCACCACCAGTGCCTAAGGCCCAATTTTTCTGCCCCTGTTTAACAGGGGCGTGTAATTACAATTTTTGATCTAATATTTCACAGCAGGGCCCATTCCTGTGCCCACCAAGAGTAACTGTGAGGGCTTACAGTGTTGTGGCACCACCACCACACCACCACTAAAGGCCCAATTTTTCTGCCCCTGTCCAACAGGGGTGTATAATTATAATTTTTGCTGTAATATTTTGCAGCAGGGCTCGTTCTTGCGCTCAACTAGAGTATCTGTGAGGGGTTGCAGTGTTGTGGCGCCACCACCAGTGCCTAAGGCCCAATTTTTCTGCCCCTGTTTAACAGGGGGCGTATAATTATAATTTTTGCTGTAATATTTCACAGCAGGGCTCGTTCTTGCACTCAACTAGAGTATTTGCTAGGGATTGCAGTGTTATGGCACCACCACCACCAGTGCCTAAGGCCCAATTTTTCTGCCCCTGTTTAACAGGGGCATGCAATTACAATTTTTAATCAAATATTTCACAGCAGGGCCCATTCCTGCGCCCACCAAGAGTAACTGTGAGGGCTTACAGTGTTGTGGCACCACCACCACCAAAGGCCTAATTTTTCTTCCCCTGTTCAACAGGGGCATGTAATTACAATTCTTGATATAATATTTCACAGCCGGGCCCGTGAGGGCTTACAGTGTTCTGGTACCACCACCACCAAAGGCCCAATTTTCCGCAGAATATATAGGGCAGGCCGTATAGTATATACAGGCGGTCCCCTATTTTCAAACATTAGACTTACAAATGACTCCTACTTGCAAATGGAGGGAGACAACAGAAAGTGAGAGGAAATCTACCCCTAGGGAGGGGAAGGGAAATTCTCTCCTGTAACTCAACAAGAACAAACCTACAGTCCCTGTCTTGTTTGGACCACATGTATACTGCTGTTCAGAGTATATATGGCCTGGGGGCCCTACAACTTTTCTTTTTTTAATTTGGGTGCGGGATACCCAAAGGGCCTGGTAATGGGCTGGGGGGGTACCCATGCCATTTTTCTCAATAATTTTCCTCCATATTGCCGTGACCTGACAATACATTACAGCTGCAAGCAGTTTTAATTCCTTTAGAAATGTCATTTTGTGCAGGGACTGTTGTAAACACGGGAAACACGCGCCACTTTACAGGCATACTATAGACACCCCCAGGTATGATATTTAAAGAAATATTTCACTTTTATTTTTTCACTTTAGGCATTATTAAAATCACTGCATCCGAAAAAAAACTTCCATTTTTAAAACTTTTTTTGCATTGATACATGTCTCCTGGGGCAGGATCCGGGTCCCCAAACACTTTTTAGGACAATAACTTGCATATTAGCCTTTAAAATTCGCACTTTTGATTTTTCACGTGCGGGTCCCATAGGCTTTAACGTTGTGTTCCAATGTTTGCATGAACTTTCGGTTCCTTCACATGTTCTGTCGTGTTCCGAACCGGGGGGTGTTCAGCTCATCCCTAGTAAAGAACCTGACCATTTCCCCATCCACCAGCAGTTTGGCCAGGTATAGGATACTGTACTTGATGCCTTTTTGCAATCATGGCAGCCTTAACTAAGTCAAATGATCGGTGCATCCTCTGGGTCTCCACAGTGTAATCCAGAACCACGGGAATCTTCCATTTTGATAGTTGAGTTCACCTGTAGCCCTGAGAAGCCTGTAGGATCTCACCCTGGTCCCTAAAGTTAAGTAACCGGAGGATTAGTGTGCTCGGGGGTGACCCAATGGGACCCAGTTGCGGTGGCACGCAATGCGCCCTCTCCACTGTAAAGTATGGAGAGAGTTGTGCAGAGGGCAATAGGGGCTGCAGAAGATCTTCCACAAACACTAACGGGGGTTCTTACCCTCCAATCCTTCAGCCAGACCAACAATACGCAGGTTGTTTTTTCTGTTGCAGTTTTCCACATCCTCAGCAGGATACTTTGGTTTGCAGGGTGCGAAAGGCCGTAGTAGGTTCCGAAGCCTCATCTTCCACATGGCTGATCCTCTGCTCAGCAGCAGTGAGCTGGGATTGTATTTTGGCTACAGTAGGTGACCGCGATATTGTGTCAATCTCGCCGCACTTCTCGGCGAGATTTGACACCTACGAGCCCCGTCGCAGGAGCCAGCGCCGAGATGGCTCGCTCATCGGGAAAGGAAAAGTTTGTCTTCCTTCCGCGATGAGTGACAGGCAGCGCTGACAGCTGTCTGGTATGAATCCTGAGGCGGGAACACCGCGCCAAATTTTCAATGAAAAAACCGGCGTGGGTTCCCCCCTCGGAGGCATACCAGGCCCTTGGGTCTGGCATGGATTGTAAGGGGAACCCCCTATGCCGAAAAATCGGCGTGGGGGTCCCCCCCAAATCCATACCAGACCCTTATCCGAGCACGCAGCCCGGCCGGCCAGGAAAGGGGGTGGGGACGAGCGAGCGGCCCCCCCCCTCCTGAGCCGTACCAGGCCGCATGCCCTCAACATGGGGGGGTGGGTGCCTTGGGGGAGGGGGGCGCCCTGCGGCCCCCCCCACCCCAAAGCACCTTGTCCCCATGTTGATGAGGACAAGGGCCTCTTCCCGACAACCCTGGCCGTTGGTTGTCGGGGTCTGCGGGCGGGGGGCTTATCGGAATCCGGGAGCCCCCCTTAATAAGGGGGCCCCCAGATGCCGGCCCCCCACCCCCTTACGACGTCATGGTCCCAGCATGCGCAGGGACTCTGGCGTCATAAGGGGGCGTGGCCCCAGAGTCCCTGCGCATGCTGGGACCATGACGTCGTAAGGGGGTGGGGTTACCGCCTATATAAATGGCTCCGCAGCTCGCACACAGCATTCGAGCCGGAGACAGCGTCGTGTCAACATCGGGGAAGAAGAAAAGAAGAGAAGAAGCGGAGAGACAGCGGCGACAAGACAGCGGCGACAAGACAGCGGCGGAGAGACGGCGGCAGCAGACCGGGCCCCTCGCTAGCAATAGAGCTGGAAGAAGATAGCGACGGGGCCCGGGAGAAGAGGCCGAACACCGGGACAGCGGCGGCGAGACAGCGGCAGCAGACCGGGCCCCTCGCTAGCAATAGAGCTGGAAGAAGATAGCGACGGGGCCCGGGAGAAGAGGCCGAACACCGGGAGAAGAGGCCGAACACCGGGAGAAGTCGGAAGGAGACCCCCCGAAGTCGGAAGAAGACCCCCGGAGCTGACTAATAAATGACTCTTAAAACCTGTGTAGTGTGTTTTTTTTTCTATTGACACTTTCCCCTAGGTGAATGGGTAGGGGTACCATGTACCCCAAACTCATTCACACAGGGTGGGGGGGCCGGCATCTGGGGGCCCCCTTATTAAGGGGGGCTCCCGGATTCCGATAAGCCCCCCGCCCGCAGACCCCGACAACCAACGGCCAGGGTTGTCGGGAAGAGGCCCTTGTCCTCATCAACATGGGGACAAGGTGCTTTGGGGTGGGGGGGGCCGCAGGGCGCCCCCCTCCCCCAAGGCACCCACCCCCCCATGTTGAGGGCATGCGGCCTGGTACGGCTCAGGAGGGGGGGGGCCGCTCGCTCGTCCCCACCCCCTTTCCTGGCCGGCCGGGCTGCGTGCTCGGATAAGGGTCTGGTATGGATTTGGGGGGGACCCCCACGCCGATTTTTCGGCATAGGGGGTTCCCCTTACAATCCATGCCAGACCCAAGGGCCTGGTATGCCTCCGAGGGGGGAACCCACGCCGGTTTTTTCATTGAAAATTTGGCGCGGTGTTCCCGCCTCAGGATTCATACCAGACAGCTGTCAGCGCTGCCTGTCACTCATCGCGGAAGGAAGACAAAGTTTTCCTTTCCCGATGAGCGAGCCAGCGCGACATTCACAGTACCCTGTCGCCGAGAACCAGCGCGACGCTATCGCGCTGGAAACACAATCTCGCGGTCAGGTACTGTATGTCCTGCCTGATCAGCCCAGTATCCAGCTGTACCACTTCAATCATATTAGTAAGCGCCACCTGGCAGGCTGTGATAGCCGCCATGACCTCCGGGATTCCCAGCAGGGAGGGAGCAGTGGCATCCTCCACAGAATCCATTTGGGTGTCCATGTTGGAGTTCTTCCCCAGGCTTTCTGCCACTCACGGCTCTGGACTGGCTGGATCAGGCATGCACAGGGGAAATCAAAGCTTCTTTCCTCCCCTCAGCCAGCTGGAGGGTTTGTGAGGCATAACAGCCAGGAACGGCTGGCCCAGAATGAACTGCTACCAGTCTAGGAGAAATAGACCGATCAGTCTCTAGCAGAGCTCTGGGAAGCACGTATGCTTACTCTGCCATCTCGGACATGTATTGGATGTTTAAACAATGGCCATCCAAGGCCAATAGAAAGAGCTGGCTTCAGGGGAAAAAAGTATGTGAGGGTTGTCACAGCAGTATGATACATACATTAGGTTTAGAAGAAAGGCAAATTTCTTTGTTTTTACAACAATTTCGGCTAATTACTAGAAAATCTTGTAAGAGGTAAAATATAGGAGATGCATGCCTTACATGGGTAAGTACTGTACATTCTAACCCAGTTTCCAGTTCCCACTTTTAATGGGGGCCTTTTTTTTTGTTCTATTATCTACGGTGCTATTATCACCCTAGTTCTGACTGCACTGAGGTGAACTAGGGCCATTGGAATACATGGAAAACATGGAAAACACTGTGCATTTTTTCTTCCACAGTGCATTACATAATCCAATGTGTTTGCACTCCAAACCACTCAAAATGTTCCCTATGATGGTCATCTTTTGGTATCCCACTCACCCTTCTGCATGGAAATAAACAAATGAATATTGGATAGGTTAGGCATGTTTACAACTCCATCAGCAGTAGAATCATTTCTCAATCCGACAGACAATTTTTGATCCAAAGTTACAAGCATAAAGTAGGAAAATTAAAATTTCACTCACAAAATCAATGCACTCAGCATAATGCACATTGCAGAACAATTACTAAACCTCATACAATTCAGTCATGACTAAGGATGGACCGAACAACCCCCTGTTCGGTTTGCACCAGAACTTTAGAACATAGGGAAAGTTTGGAACTGAATAACAAACCCCATTGAAATCTATGGGACCTGAACTGAAAAAATTTAAAAGTGCACACTTTGAAGGCTTATATGCGAGTAGGGATGAGCCGAACACCCCCCGGTTCGGTTCGCACCAGAACCTGCGAACGGACCGAAAGTTCGCACGAACGTTAGAACCCCATTGACGTCTATGGGACTCGAACGTTCGAAATCAAAAGTGCTCATTTTAAAGGCTAATTTGCATTGTATTGTCCTAAAAAGGGTTTGGGGACCCGGGTCCTACCCCAGGGGACATGTATCAATGCAAAAAAAACTTTTAAAAACGGCTGTTTTTTCAGGAGCAGTGATTTTAATGATGCTTAAAGTAAAAAAAAAAAAAGTGAAATATTCCTTTAAATATCGTACCTGGGGGGGTGTCTATAGTATGCCTGTAAAGTGACGCGTGTTTCCCGTGTTTAGAACAGTCCCTGCACCAAATGTCATTTTTAAAGGAAAATATCTCATTTAAAACTGCTTGCGGGTTTAATGTAATGTCGGGTCATGGCAATATGGATGAAAATCAGTGAGACAAACGGCATGGGTACCCCCCAGTCCATTACCAGGCCCTTTGGGTCTTGTATGGATATTAAGGGGAACCCCGCACCAAAATTAAAATAAGGAAAGGTGTGGGGTCACCAGGCCCTATATACTCTGAACAGCAGTATACAGGTGGTGCAAACAAGACAGGGACTGTAGGTTTGTTGTTAAGTATAATCTCTTTGTAATTTTGAACGGGTACATTTTTAACGTGTTTAGCTCCAGCCAAAAAATCTTTTTTAAGCTTTTTGGAAAACATAGGGAAGGGTTATCACCCCTGTGACATTTGTTTTGCTGTCTTTCCTCCTCTTCAGAAGATTTCACCTCACTTTTTGTCCCAATGAAAAATGTTTTTTGAAAATTTGGGTTTTTTTGTGGAACAAGGATTGGAAAGCATCAGTGGAAAGGAGAAATGTTTTTCCCAAATTAACTCTCACAGGAGAGAATTTCCCTTCCTAGGGGTAGATTTCATCTCACTTCCTGTTGTCTCCTTCCATTTGCAAGTACGAGTCGTTTGTAAGTTAGATGTTTGAAAGTAGGGTCCTGCCCTATATACTCAGCAGAAATTTGGGACTTAGGTGTTGCTGTGGCCACAACACTGTAAGCCCTCACAGGGCCCTGCTGTGAAATATTACATCAAGAATTGTAATTACATGCCCCTGTTGAACAGGAGCTGAAAAATTAGGCCTTAGGCACTGGTGCTGGTGCCACAACACTGCAACCCCTCACAGACACTCTAGTTGGAACGCAGGAACGAGTTCTGCTGCAAAATATTGCATCAAAAATTGTAATTACACGCCCCTGTTAAACAAGGGCTGAAAAATTGGGCCTTAGGCACTGGTGCTGGTGCCACAACACTGCAACCCCTCACAGACACTCTATTTGGAACGCAGGAACGAGCCCTGCTGCAAAGTATTGCATCAAAAATTGTAATTACACGCCCCTGTTAAACAGGGGCAGAAAAATGGGCCTTAGGCACTGGTGCTGGTGCCACAACACTGCAACCCCTCACAGACACTCTAGTTGGAACGCAGGAACGAGCCCTGCTGCAAAGTATTGCATCAAAAATTGTAATTACACGCCCCTGTTAAACAGGGGCAGAAAAATTGGGCCTTAGGCACTGGTACTGGTGCCACAACACTGCAACCCCTCACAGACACTCTAGTTGGAATGCAGGAACAAGCCCTGCTGCAAAGTATTACATCAAAAATTGTAATTAAACGCCCCTGTTAAACAGGGGCTGAAAAATTGTGATGATTGAGGAGGAAGAGGATAATTACTCAGGGATAGTCACTCAGCATCAGCATAGGCAGTCTTTGAAGGGATCTGAGATTTCAAAAAAAATTATTCGGTTACATCAGCATCAGGTGCTTGGTAGCTGGTGGTGATCCAAGACTGATTCATTTTTATGAAGGTCAGTCGATCGACCGAGTCGGTGGACAGATGCACCCTGTGATCAGTTACCACGCCTCCAGCAGCACTGAATGTGCGTTCCGAAAGAACGCTGGATGCAGGACAGGCCAGGAGCTCAATTGCATACTGTGCAAGCTCTGGCAAGTGATCCATCCTCAAGACCCAGTAACCCAGAGGATTTTCGGTGGGAAAGGTGTCCAAGTCAGATCTTGCCCCTAGGTATTCCTGCACCATGTAAAACAGACGCTGGCGATGGTTGCTGGAACCAATCATACCTTGGGGCTGCGGACCAAAAAATTGTCTGAACGCATCGGTCAGACGGCCACCTTCTCCACCGCTCCTTCTTTGACTGACCGAAGCCTCAGCAACACGTTGTCCAGAAACAGGAGTTTGTAACCTCCCAGTCTCTGGGAACGCGTTGCACAGACCTTTCTGCAAGGCCTCCTGAAGATGTTTCATCCTCTGCTCCCTCTGCGATGGCAAGATAAGGTCCGCAACCTTACCCTTGTAACGTGGATCAAGGAGGGTTGCCAGCCAGTATTGGTCCTTCTCCTTGATACCACGAATACGAGGATCCTTACGCAGGCTTTGCAGGATCAGGGAGGCCATGCAGCGTAGGTTTGCTGAGGCATTCGGTCCGGAGTCCTCTGGGTCACTAAGGACAACATGATCCGCAGCCACCTCCTCCCAGCCACGTACAAGTCCATGTGTTTCTTGGGACTGATCCCTTAAAGACTGCTGCTGATGCTGAGTGCCAGGCTCCACCTCCATACTGACACAATCTTCCTCCTCCTCCTCCTCCTCCTCGTCCTCTTCCTCTTCCTGTGTGATCGGCGGGCACGCAGGAACACTGTCTGGATAAAGGGGGCCTTGAGAGCTAAGGAAGTCCTCCTCTTCCTGCCTCTGTTCTGCCTCAAGTGCCCTGTCCATTATTCCACGCAGCGTGTGCTCCAACAGGTGGACAAGGGGGACAGTGTCACTGATGCATGCACTGTCACTGCTCAGCATCCTCATGGCCTCCTCAAATGGTGACAGGACAGTGCATGCATCCCTGATCATGGCCCACTGGCGTGGGGAAAAAATAACAAGCTCCCCTGACCCTGTCCTGGTGCCATAGTCGCACAGGTACTCATTGATGGCCCTCTGCTGCGTGTGCAGCTGCTGCAGCATGGCCAATGTTGAGTTCCACCTGGTGGGCATGTCACAGATTATTCAGTTCTTGGGCAGGTTAAACTCCTTTTGGCATTATATGACCGGCGGAAATGCACACAGACTTTCCTGGCCTGCCTCAGGACATCCTGTAAGCCCGGGTACCTGCCCAAGAACTGCTGCACCACCAAGTTAAGGACGTGAGACAAACAGGGCACATGGGTCATTTGTCCCTGTCGGAGGGCAGAGAGGAGGTTGGTGCCATTGTCGCAAACCACCATTTCTGCCTTAAGTTGGCGTGGCGTCAACCACCTCTGAACCTGCCCCTGCAGAGCTGACAGAACCTCTGCCCCAGTGTGGCTCCTGTCCCCCAAGCACACCAGCTCAAGCACCGCATGGCATCTTTTGGCCTGCGTACTTGCGTAGCCCCTTGAACGACTACGGAGCACCGCTGGTTCCGAGGAAGAGGCCATGGAGGAAGAAGAAGAGGAGGGGGTGGAGGAGAGATGTGTGTCACAATCATAAGCATTTTGGAGGCGTGGTGGCGGAACAACCTCCAACACTACTGCACCTTGTCCTGCATTCTTCCCAGCTGCCAGCAGAGTCACCCAATGCGCCGTGAAACTTAGGTAACGTCCCTGTCCATGCCTGCTGGACCATGAGTCAGCGGTAATATGCACCTTACCGCTGACCGCCCTGTCCAGCGAGGCATGGACATTGCTTTCCACATGCCGGTAGAGAGCCGGAATCGCCTTCCGTGAGAAAAAGTGGCGTTTGGGTACCTGCCACTGAGGAACCGCACATTCCACAAACTCACATGGGTTTGACTCGAACACGAAGCTCATCCCTATATGCGAGTAATTGGAGATACAATGGTTATGGGGGTACTTCCCCATGGGACATGTATCAACTCCCTTCCAATATATTGTCTGGTGGGTCCCCTTAGTTTACCTGTAAAGTGGCACATCTGTATCTGAACAAAAACAGAGGAGCGCCTCTAAGTTAAAATGTTTATTCAATGGAGGAGAAAAAAAAGTAACCACTTACATTATTTTAACTTTGAATAAACATTCTCCTCCATTGAATAAACATTTTAACTTAAAGGCGCTCCTCTAAGAAGAGCAGCCCATTGTGGACAGTCCCATATCATGCTGGATTAACAATTTCCATCTGCCTACTATCCATTATTTCTATCTATTGGACACTTCTAGAATCACAGATTTTCTTTGTGTTTGTATGCCCATATATATATATCCATTATCCCATACACCTATGGCTTTCAGTCATCTATCCTAATTGTTTTATTTAATTTGTGACTTTGCATCGGTTATTCTGAGCGCCAATTCCTCTGTATTGTACTTTGTATAGAAGTTGCTGCAGCAATAATTGCATTTTTAAAGCCAAAAAAATGACATTTGCCCTGCAAGCTTTCCTTATTTTGTAAGCAACCACTTGCGAAGCCAGTCTGTATGATGAGGCCACAATGTAGTGCACTGGGAACAAGATTAGAGATTTTTTGGATAAATTCTGGTGTCTCTTCCACAAACTTTGATTAGAAGTAGGAATGAGCTTCGAGTTTGAGTCGAACTCATGTTCAACTCGAACATCGGCTGTTCACCAGTTCGCCGAACAGCGAACAATTTGGGGTGTTCGCGGCAAATTCGAAAGCCGCGGAACACCCTTTAAAGTCTATGGGAGAAATCAAAAGTGCTAATTTTAAAGGCTTATATGCATGGTATTGTCATAAAAAGTGTTTTGGGACCTGGGTCCTGCCCCAGGGGACAAGAATCAATGCAAAAAAAAGTTTTAAAAACGGCCGTTTTTTCAGAAGCAGTGATTTTAATAATGCTTAATGTGAAACAATAAAAGTGTAATATTCCTTTAAATTTCGTACCTGGGGCGTGTCTATAGTATGCCTGTAAAGGGGCGCATGTTTCCCGTGTTTAGAACAGTCTGTCAGCAAAATGACATTTTAAAGGAAAAAAAGTCATTTAAAACTACTTGCAGCTATTAATGAATTGCCGGTCCGACAATACACATAACAGTTCATTGATAAAAATGGCATGGAAATTCCCCACAGGGGAACCATGAACCAAAATTTTAAAAAAAAAATGACGTTGTGGGTCCCCCTTAATTCCATACCAGGCCCTTCAGGTATTCAGCATTTTTTTATGTTGGATCTTTCGGTTTTCGGATTCTGCACGTTCGTTATCGTTTGTTAAAACGATAACGAAAATACCCGAAATTCGGATGAAAATGCATTCAGACAAAAACGAATGCACATGTCTAAGAGGTACTCTTGAAAAAAGCAAGAATTGCGCTTGCTGTCAAAAATTGCAATGCTATACACCTGTCAAACAGGTGGAAAAAATGGAAAAAAATGGTCTTTGGGTGTTAATTGTGCCTATGAAACCTATACCAAAAAAATTCTTCCAGATGAGGTCAACACCCACAACACCAGGCAGCCTAGAAGTCCTGCAGAGATTCCACATCCCAAAAACACTTACTGTAATCAGCGTCATCGGCATCAGGGGCTTCATAGCTGCCAGTAATCCAGGACTGATTCATTTTGATAAATGTCAGATGGTCCACAGAGTCTGTGGACAGTCGCGTTCTACTATCAGTAACAAAATCCTCCAGCAGCACTGAATGCCTGTTCAGAAAGCACATTGGATGCAGGGCAGGCCAGCACCTCAGTTGCATACTGGGCAAGTTTTGTCCAGTGGTCTATTCTCATGACCCAGTAAACCAGTGGATCGTCCATTGGAAAGCTCTACATCTCTCTTTTCGCCCCTAGATAATTATCCACCATGTGATGCAGACACTGCACATGGGATGTGGAAGTTGACAGCCCTGGGTGGCGAGGACTAAAAAAACTGTGAAACGCATCACTTAGGTGGTTGCCTTCTCCACCGCTCCTCTTTTGACCAACAGAAGCCTCAAAACTACATTTTCCATGACATTGTAACCCACCAGAGTCAGGAAAAGCATTAGATAAACTCCTCTTTAAGGTGTCCTCAAGAGATTTCATCTTCTGCACTCTCTGCGGGGACGGGATGAGTTCTGAGACTTTCCCCTTGTAACGGTGGTCAAGGAGGGTTGCCAACCAATAGTGATCCTTCTCCTTTACTCCACACATTATCTGCCCCTATAGTGCATTAAACAGAAGGTAATGCACAGAAATAAACTGCTTTAAACGGCACGTAATGTGCTGAAATATAGGCTGTTAAAATTGTATTAACGCACTGAACTATACTGCGTTAAACAGCACATAATGCACTGAAATATACAGTGTTAAACTTGCACTAACGCACAGAAATATACTGCATTAAACGGCATGTAATGCACTAAAATATACAGTGATAAACTTGCAGTAATGCACTGAATATTACTGCTTTAAACTTTCAGTAACGCACTGAAATATACAGCATTAAACTTGCAGTAACGCACTGAACTATACTGTGTTAAATGGAAGGTAATGCACAGAAACATACTGTGTTAAACATGCACTAACGTACTGAAATATACGGCGTTGAACTTGCAGTAATGCACTGAAATATACTCCGTTAAACGTGTAATAACGCAGCAGAAATATAATGCATTAAACAGCATGTAATGCACTGAAATATACTGTGTTATTCACTCCCATTTCCACCGTGGAACGGTGGCCTCCTCGGCAAGGAACATCTCTGATTTATTGATATCACAGCCCTCGGCTCGACAAAACAGTGGGGAACAAGATGTAGCTGGCACAACATGAGGAGGATTTCAGTGAGGACTCCCAGTCAGCTTCTGAGGATGCAGGTAGGGGAATGTCCCATACAGATCATCCCCTTACATATGCTGACATGTCTGGCTTTGCTGCAGACATTAAAATCCCTGGCGGTATTCCCGAGTCTGGCTCGGGGTGAGATTTCAGTACCAAAAGCGGTAACCCCGAGCCAGACTCGGGATCGCATTGCAGTATCCAGGCAAAGTAACTTACCTTGTCTCCTGGATCCTGCAATGTCTCCCCACTGTGTCTGCGAGCTGTCATCTCGCTCGATTCACAGTGCCGAGTGCCAAGTGCTGAGCTCCGTTCCCTGCAAGCGTTGCAATGCATGGGGACGGAGTTTGGCGCCAAATTAAAAAAATTAAAAACACACAATTCATACAGTACACTGTAATCTTACAGATTACAGTACTGTATAAAATAATTACACATCCCCTTTGTCCCTAGTGGTTTGTCCAGTGCCCTGCATGCATTTTTATATTATAAATACTGTACGTTCTGCCTGGAAACTGGAGATTGTCCATAGCAACCAAAAAGTGTCCCTTGACGTCAAAAGTGGTTTTAGACCAGCAAGAAAACAGCTATAATAAATTAGAATTAAAAGTGAAATGCAGCGCTAAAAATGATAACCAATGGTAAAAGGCACATCAGACATGGTGACCATTACCAATATATACATAGCTGAAACACATGAAGCATAATACCAAAAAATTGAATATTAGACGGGATATAGTAAAGTCCCAATGTATGGCTATGAATCTGATACAAGAGAGTCCCAAACATAGGCTAAATATGGATGTTGGACTGATGTAGAAATCTTCTCTTGTATATCATGAGTTGTACGATCATGGGAAGTGAATAGATGGAATACGCTTACCAGCAGGAGTGGATTTGGATGACACCGAATCAAACATGCTCTGAGATCGTTAATGGACAATGGTTGGACAGTGGTTGGTCCTGGAAATCCCGGATCTCGAGGGGGATCTATCCTCTATGATCCACGTCATGACTGCCTGTTCAAAAGCCCAAGGGGGAATTCTCCACCACAAACAAGCCTCCAGAGAATGGATGGTTCCCAAAAAGATAGATAGGATGCCAATAGTGCAGATCAAATGACGTATTTTATTGGATATAACCAATAATCAACAAACGATATAAAAATGTGATCACGTGTAAAACAATAAAATCAAGTGTAGGAAAGAGTAAAGCTCATCCGACGCGTTTCGTCCACATGGACTTCAACAGGGGCATCAAACTCCTCTCCCACACTGTACAAATTTATATAAAAACTATGCCAATCATATGGCCAATCAAACGTCAACAATGGAATCATGTGACAAATCGACTCCTGGTAGGCCAAAGAGAAATCAGCTGACTGCCTGGGACTATCCAATGAGGCCACCCACTAATGGGGAATTAATAAGAATAAAGATAATAACAATCAAGATGGTAGGGAGAGAACCCAAATGATCATGATTTCCGCAGTGCTGTAATCATCTGTGCCCACTCAGAGAGTTCTACAATGCATCAGTACATTTGTCATAAAAGCATATACATAATGCCTAAATCCAGATTGTAAATGTGGGTATCCCGGGAAACATTATGCAGGTAATAAATTAGAATCACTTGCAGAATTGACCGATAGTGATTTGTGGGGAAATTCATCATCAAACACTGAAAGTAATGACAGTGACAATTCTGCAACTGAGCAAATTTCAGTGTTTTTGATTTGATTACATTATTGAATAATTTTTATTATTATTATATTATTATTTGTTATAATTATTCATAATTAATTTTTATATTATAATTTCTGATTTTGTGTTTCAAACTTTATCATACCCGGGATGTCTACTAGACTCTTGTTTGGACAGATTTAAGTGTGTTATTCCTAAGAATTACAGGCCTGCAATATAAAATGCCAAATTTCCATGCAAAATAATTGTACCGCTTTCAGCACCTAAAATCTGAAATAATCATACCGCCAGGGAGGTTAAGGCTACATTATCAGCGGCCATTACAGATTTAAAAACTAACTTTATAAGATCTTTCTCAAATCACATTGAAAAATTGCAGGGCACTACGCCCCCTCCTGGATAAGCTGAGAGAAAAAAATACATGTGAAATTTTCCATTTGCGCTGATTGTCACTCATAATGGCCGTCAACACATTCTACGCACCCCAGCAGACCTGCCGGACTTCTGCAATGTTTAAAACCTGGGCCCTGTGGATCTCCCGGAGTGGTACAATGAATTTACACTGATCCCAATGGAAAAGAGTCCCACAAGGTCCCCTTTTGCCTTGCCTGAGAAACAACAATCAAAAAAGTTGAAACACAACCGTAATGGAGGTTAAAAAGCTGGGACCCCCAATCCGAGACCCGCTTCTTCGAGGGATACGGAGGACGGTTAACTACGTGACTTACACCTCCACATTCATCACTCACTATACTTTATCCTGTGTGCATTAGACAACCTCATAGACATTTGCTTAACTTGAGAAATCAGGGATGATGACTGTTCTACGTTCTATTCCTACTGATTTTTAATTTCCCAGTGGCAGAGTTTAGTTCTCACTGACTGAGGCTCCTAAGATCTATATAGAGGCCCAAGCATTACTATAAAGTGGAAGTTATTTTTCAGAAAATTCGGAAGATCCATTAACGGTTATTGCTGCCACCTCTCTGTATAGTGACAAGACTGGCTTGTTTTAACCACAAATCCATTGAATAAGTGCACAGCTTTGAGATCCTTCCTACTCACCTATATAATAGACCATGCTGAGGCCTAGTCATGTCTATAGCCTGTTCCTCCGGTAGCCGCCACGTCTCTCTGTCCTTAAGGGTGCCGAGACGGTGGTGGCTATGGAGACGGACATGAGTGCTTTTCAGCAAGTCTGTGTTAGCACCCCCTTGCCCACATACATACACAATATATAATTTCAATATTTCTTTGGGTCATTTTAGTTATGAATCACTTAAAGATTGCCTTCTGTGCTGTGTGTATTGTTGTTATGTGTCTCTGAATTGTATATATATTTTCTCATTTAATATACTGATTACAGCTGGTAATCATTTACCTCCTTACCTCCTTAGCCGTCACCTTCTCCCCCAAAAAGTGACCTTGAACATAAGGCGTCTTGGTTCAGGGCGCACTAACTTCAAAATTTTAAGATAATGTTTACTATCTAAAAGTGTATCATTATATCTCCCCTCCTTTCTGACTACCTTCTCTCCTTTTTATTTCACGTGTGTCTCTGATTAGCAGCACTATCTTCTTACCAGTCTATTTCTACCTAATTGGATATAAATAAGAGCTTGAAAGTTTATTTTGTAGAGTGAATATCAATGCCTGTCCTCCTGAGTCTTCCAGATGGCCTACTCCTCCTTGGGACGTTGCCCTACTGTGATTTAACACAACGTAAGGGAACTGAATGTTCCCGAAAAGCGCTCCACTCTCTTGAGGGAACTCAAGAAAAGTAGGTCTCACTTTGTGTTTCTACAGGAAAGCCATTTCAAAACTCACCACATGCCTAAACTTACCGGTTTATTCTTCACCAGGGCTTACCATGCTACTAATGACACCTCTAAGTCAAAAGGCGTTTCAATCTTAGTGAACAAAGAGGCCCCCTCCTTTGAAGTGACAGACCAATTGATAGATACAGGTGGGGGATTTTTTGTTTCTAAAAGAAACGTACGCTGGCTCCCGATCACTTTGGCAGACGTCTACTTCCCAAACACGGCTCACTTAATGTTCTGTAAGTGTATTGTACAGGAATTACAGGGATTTGCATCAGGGTGCCTTATTCTAGGTGGGGACTTTAACATCCCCTTGAATCCACTGGTTGAAACCTTGACCGGTAAAACAAGCATAACATATAAAGTACTCAGAAAACTCAAAACCCTCTTACAATCCCTTCAGCTGATAGATTTTTGGCGATTTATCAACCCAGAGGGTTGTGATTTTACATTCTACTCTAATCCGCACAACCACTACTCACGCATCTCTTCATCACTCAGAGAGACCTACGTCTCTTTTATACTTTTATTGTTTGACTTTAAGCATTATTAAAATCACTGCTCCTGAAAAAACGGCCATTTTTAAAACTTTTTTTTGCATTGATCCATGTTCCCTGGGGCAGGACCCAGGTCCCCAAACACTTTTTATGACAATAACTTGCATGTAAGCCTTTAAAATTAGCACTTTTGATTATTCATGTTCGTGTTCCATAGACTTTAACGGTGTTCGCGTGTTCGAACAAACTTTTTTCCTGTTCGCATGTTCTGGTGCGAACCGAACAGGGGGTGTTTGGCTCATCCCTAGTCCTTATACAGTATCTCACAAAAGTGAGTACACCCCTCACATTTTTGTAAATATTTTATTATATCTTTTCATGTGACAACACTGAAGAAATGACACTTTGCTACAATGTAAAGTAGGGAGTGTACAGCTTGTATAACAGTGTAAATTTGCTGTCCCCTCAAAATAACTCAACACACAGCCGTTAATGTCTAAAACACTGGCAACAAAGGTGAGTACACCCTTAAGTGAAAATGTCCAAATTGGGCCCCAAGTGTCAATATTTTGTCGAGCCACCATTATTTTTCAGCACTGCCTTAACCCTCTTGGGTATGGAGTTCACCAAAGCTTCACAGGTTGCCCCTGGAGTCCTCTTCCACTCCTCCATGATGACATCACAGAGCTGGTGGATGTTAGAGACCTTGTGCACCTCCACCTTCCATTTGAGGATGCCCCACAGATGCTCAATAGGGTTTAGGTCTGGAGACATGCTTGGCCAGTCCATCACCTTTACCCTCAGCTTCTTTAGCAAGGCAGTGGTCATCTTGGAGGTGTGTTTGGGGTATTTATGTTATACTGCCCTGCGGCCCAGTCTCCGAAGGGAGAGGGGATCATGCTCTGCTTCAGTATGTCACAGTACATGTTGGCATTCATGGTTCCCTTAATGAACTATAGCTCCCCAGTGCCTGCAGCACTCATGCAGCCCCAGACCATGACACTCCCACCACCATGCTTGACTATAGACAAGACACACTTGTCTTTGTACTCCTCACCTGGTTGCTGACACACAGGCTTGACACCATCTGAACCAAATATATTTATCTTGGTCTCATCAGACCACAGGGCATGGTTCCAGTAATCCATGTCTTTAGTCTGTTTGTCTTCAGCAAACTGTTTGCGGGCTTTCTTGTGCATCATCTTTAGAAGAGACTTCCTTCTGGGACAACAGCCATGCAGATCAATTTGATGCAGTGTGCGGCGTAGGGTTTGAGCACTGACAGGGGGACCCCCCACCCCTTCAACCTCTGCAGCAATGCTGGCAACACTCATACGTCTATTTTCCAAAGACAACCTCTGGATATAATGCCGAGCATGTGCTCTCAACTTCTTTGGTCGACCATGGCAAGGCCTGTTCTGAGTGGAACCCGTCCTGTTAAACCGCTGTATGGTCTTGGCCACCATGCTGCAGCTCAGTTTCAGGGTCTTCGCAATCTTCTTATAGCCTAGGCCATCTTTATATAGAGCAACAATTAATTTTTTCAGATCCTCAGAGAGTTCTTTGCCATGAGGTGCTATGTTGAACTTCCAGTGATCAGTATGTGAGAGTGATAACACCAAATTTAACACACCTGACTAATGAGTCACATGACACCGGGGAGGGAAAATGGCTAATTGGGTCCAATTTGGACATTTTCACTTAGGGGTGTACTCACTTTTGTTGCCAGCGGTTTATACATTGATGGCTGTGTGTTGAGTTATTTTGAGGGGAGAGCAAATTTACACTGTCATACAAGCTGTACACTCCCTATTTTACATTGTAGCAAAGTTTCATTTCTTCAGTGTTGTCACATAAAAAGATATAATAAAATATTTACAAAAATGTGAAGGGTGTACTCTACTCACTTTTGTGAGATACTGTGTGTATATATATATATATATATATATATATATATATATATATATATATATATATACACTTAAAATATATACATATATACCACATAAACTAAGTGTCATTTTTTATTCGTCATTTGTCATTTTTTTGTCATTTTTTTAATGGGACTTCCTGTATGTTCACACAGCTGCTGATCTTGCACCAGAATACTACATCTTTTTTTCCTAGGTACTCTGATACACATATGGTGGCATTGTTCGTTACTAGCGCTCTTCTGGAAAAAGGTTAGGGAAACAATTATTCAAATCACAGAAACCAAACTCACTCTCAATGCAGCATGCTGCTTACTTCACATAACAAATTTTCCACTCAAAAAATATAAAAACTTCCTGTCCTTTTTAATGCAGCCAAATCCTTGATTCCAACCCTCTGGAACTCTCCTAGGGTTCCATTAATACAAGACTGACTGCAAACAGGCCCGGATTTACTCCCTTTGCCGCCCCAAGGCCGGGTCCTTCAATGCCGCCCCCCACACACACACAAACACACCACCATTCTCGTCCTTTATCGATGACTGCTACAATAGATCAATTAAAAACATATCTCCACACACGAGAACACTGAAAATAACTGACTTTAATTGTACAGACTGAAAATACTTCAGGGTAGGCGCGCGAAGGGTAAGGATTTTTCGCGGGCAATGGCTGGTGTTAGTGCTTCAATCATCCCCGGCACCATGGTTGTTATGGTGTCAGGATGATTGAAACGCATTATTTCTATCATTACATTGTAATATAAAATGAAATAGTTCAACTCACCATAATGCAGAATCATTGGAAGCCCTGAGCGTGTCACCTGCCACCATCGCGTGTCACTTGCCACGCTGCCTGCCACCAGATGAGGATGTCACTTGCCACGCTGCCTGCCACCAGATGGGGATGTCACTTGCCACCATGTTAGCCACCAGATGAGGATGTCACTTGCCACGCTGCCTGCCACCAGATGGGGATGTCACTTGCCACTATGCCTGCCACCAGATGGGGATGTCACTTGCCACCATGCCTGCCACCAGATGTCACTTGCCACTTGCCACCATTCCTGCCACCAGATGGGGATGTCACTTGCCGCCATGCCTGCCACCAGATGGGGATGTCACTTGCCACCATGCCTGCCACCAGATGGGGATGTCACTTGCCACTATGCCTGCCACCAGATGGGGATGTCACTTGCCCCGCTGCCTGCCACCAGATGGGAATGTCACTTGCCACGCTGCCTGCCACCAGATGGGGATGTCACTTGCCACGCTGCCTGCCACCAGATGGGAATGTCACTTGCCACGCTGCCTGCCACCAGATGGGAATGTCACTTGCCACGCTGCCTGCCACCAGATGGGAATGTCACTTGCCACGCTGCCTGCCACCAGATGGGAATGTCACTTGCCACCATGCCTGCCACCAGATGGGAATGTCACTTGCCACCAGATTGGGATGTCACTTGCCACCATGCCTGCCACCAGATGGGGATGTCACTTGCCACGCTGCCTGCCACCAGATGGGTATGTCACTTGCCATGCTGCCTGCCACCAGATGGGGATGTCACTTGCCACCAGATGGGGATGTCACTTGCCATGCTCCCTGCCACCAGATGGGGATGTCACTTGCCACCAGATGGGGATGTCACTTGCCACCAGATGGGGGTGTCACTTGACACCAGATGGGGATGTCACTTGCCACCAGATGGGGGTGTCACTTGCCACCAGATGGGGATGTCACTTGCCACCAGATGGGGGTGTCACTTGACACCAGATGGGGATGTCACTTGCCACCAGATGGGGGTGTCACTTGACACCAGATGGGGATGTCACTTGCCATGCTCCCTGGACCCTGCCACCAGATGGGGATGCCATGCTGCCTTCTATCAGATGGAGGAGGGCGGAACAGCGGTGCGGGCAATGAGAGATGTCATCTCTCTCCCCCGCTGCCGCACCGCTGACAATACATTGATTTTTTCAAAAATGGCGCCGGGCTGCGAAATCACGCTACTGCGCATGCGCCGCCCGGCCGAGCGCGTACGAGCTTTCCCGAGCCCGGCCGGCTTCGGAACGGCGCATGCGCAGTTGGGTGATTGGCTCGCGGCCATCTTTTCTGCGGGCACCGGTGCCATTGATAGAGTTTAATGGGCAGCCCGAATAGGGGGGCGGCTGCGAAGTCACCGCAGGAGCGGCGCCGCCCCTGCACCACTGCCGCCCCGAGGCCTGGCCTCGATGGCCTTGTGGCAAATCCGGGCCTGACTGCAAAGTAACTGACATATGGGAAATGGAAGAAACCTTAGCACAGCACCATTCTGTTATAAGATTGAGAAATCCATAAAACATGGCAACCATGGTTTACTTTCAAATTCTCACAGGACTACGAGTCCATAAAAGCCTGCCAAATCTGAAACTGTTCAGGTTGAAATATGAATCCCCTGAGCTAGATATATTCTGTATATATGCAGTAATTTGGTGACATTTATGCTCCACCTTATGAAACTACCCGATTATATCCAACCCTCATTACATTATATTAATTATGCCATTTACTGAATACTCCTACTTCCTTCTTCTCAATCATACTATCCCTTTTCTTCCTGATAAGGTGGATGACCCTTCTCATTTTAACTATGGTATTGTATAAAGTTGGTAAGATACAACTGTTCTGCATAGAAATTCTGATCAACACATATGAATCACTGAATTATTTCCAATAGAGCAGAATGATATCCTGGTTTACTATTTGAATTATCTTTGACATCAGGATACACTATACTCAGGTTTTATCTCTGTTAGCCACATTACCATCATCTGATGTCATATCTGCCTTTACTCTGACTTGTACTTATTTTTTTTGTTTACAATAAACAGTAATATTTAAAAAAATATTTTTAAAACCTTTTCACTGAATATAAGGGGAGATTTAGCCTCTGGGTTTCATTGTCAAAGCCTAATTGAACAAGCTCAAGCTGATTGGCTACTATGCACAGCTGCCCCAGATTTTGCACTCTCCAGTTTTAGCAAATCCCCTCATAGTTTACTTATATAAGTAATATCTCTCTCTTAGCTAAAAAATGTATAAAACATATTAAATATTTTGTATGTAGACAGCGTGTCATTTTTAACATTACGGCTGATTGTCAATGTATGTAGGTGTCTTATACATTTGTGATTACATGCTATATCACAAATGAAGATTATGTTCATGATAGCTTTGTTTTGTTTTTTCTAGATAACTACCTGTGACAGACTCACCCGGGACAGAGGCTTTTGGAGGGGACTGAACGCTAGCCTCTTGCCTACCGACTATGGGCCCTGGCATTTGAGGGAGCTACAAGCATTTAGGAAGTTATTCTGTTATGTAATGCAAAAGCACATTATTAAGAAGGCAATGATGGTCTCTGCATGCTTGGGACTCATATAGCAGATGTATGTGAAAGGAATGCTGATTAATGAGATCTGGAAAGCCCTGGGTTTTCTGTTGTCTACTAGTGTGGCTTCTAAGAGTATTTCACCCATTGTTTATGCTAATAAACCTTGCTATTGTGAGAAGGTGTCCTGTGTTTATACTTATGATAATGTATAATCTACTGTGTGAAGCTCGGTGACAACAAGTCTGACCTGTAGTGAAATCCTGATTAATCATAACAATGCTCAGGAGGGCACGGAGTCACATCGGCTGCTTTAAGGGATTAGTTAATTAGGTCATGTTAATTAGGTTTCTGGTTACAGGTGTATTGTTAGAGTAATATGAGCAGGAGGGGGGACCTCCTCTTCTACTGTATATAAGACGTGTATTTTGGTTCTAATAAACAGTCCATGTTCAGCAACTAAACAAGTATCGTCTTGTTTTGTGCTTGTGAGCGGTTGGAATATCTGATAGCTATAATCAGACTGGGAGGAAGCAGTATATGACAAAAGCACTCAAGAGGAGTGTGGGATGTTTTGTTACATTGGTGGGACGCTTCCTGCAGTCTGGGACATCCAAACTTCCACCTGGATCCAAGGTCCGGATAGCAGGAGAGGAGAGGAGAGGAGAGGTACAGATACCAGTCACTGAAGAGGAATTCAGAAGGAGGTTGCAGATACAGCACAGAGGACCAGTATCAGAGCAGGTCCTGCTGGGATGGTTTGATTCTATCCGCTGCCAACTCTGGAACGAAGCACTAGCCCATGAGCAGCAACACCAGGGAAAAGTTCTCCCCTCCATCCAGGAAAGGTACTGGTCATGGTATGGATTGCGGGTGCTGTTTTTGGGAGAAAAAACGCACAAAGAGCAGACAGCTGAATTAAACAGGCTGGTCGGGGCAGAGATGCGGCTGGATGAGAGCTACAGGGCCCTCTGGTGGCATGTATCCCAAGCATGCCCTTGGATAGCGGATGACAGCCCAACGAAAGGCTTTGGCTACGGTGGCCTGGGACTGTTGTATGTGAAGCTGACAGGGAACCCTAACTTTGGGAGTGATTTGGAGTGGCAGTTGGACGAAATCAAGGATTTCAGAGAAGGGCTACTGAACGTCTCGGGAGTGCACTGGGCACTGGAAGATATAGAGTTTCTGGCCATTCAGGGATGGGAGCTGGAGATCGCCTACAGACAGCTGCTAGACTCTGCTTAGCGCCAGGAATGGGCTCCCTTTGCCTTCGGTCTATCAGGAAATACCAGTTGACAACTCTGAAATCCTGGCTGAAGAGTCAGCAATGTGGCAGAGTAACAGTGTGCTTTGCCAACCTGCCCCTGCAGCTATGGATGCGGAGGTCTTATGGTGGATGCAGCAAGTGCTGACTGACCTTGAAGGTCCTGTTTCTGCATGGGATGATCTTGGATGGAGGAATGTGCCTGTCCAGCAGCATGCCAGAGAATCGGCAGAGGAAAATCTGAAGATCACCATCCCCAAAGCTGAAGTGCTGACAACAGGGCAGAGCTCTGCTAACCTCTGCCCAGCACCGATAGCATCTTCTGGGTTCCACGAACAGGAGATGGTGAACCTCTATTCCCAGGCACTAGTTGCAGAGACAGGGGATTTGATAGACTTTTCTGCTGAGGAAGAACAATCTGGTGAGCCCCCAGCAGAGGAGCTGGTATTAAGGCCAAACTTCACTGTGCTCTGCCCAGCACCAACAGCAGTATTTGTGGAGTTACAAGGAACTTCCCCAGCGGAAGCGCTGGCACCCGGACAGAGGCTTTTGGAGGGGAGAAATGATGGGGGAGAAATGTGACAGACTCACCCGGGACAGAGGCTTTTGGAGGGGACTGAATGATAGCCTCTTGCCTACTGACTATGGGCCCTGGCATTTGAGGGAGCTACAAGCATTTAGGAAGATATTCTGTTATGTAATGCAAAAGGACATTATTAAGAAGGCAATGATGGTCTCTGCATGCTTGGGACTCATATAGCAGATGTATGTGAAAGGAATGCTGATTAATGAGATCTGGAAAGCCCTGGGTCTCCTATTGTCTACTAGTGTGGCTTCTAAGAGTATCTCACCCATTGTTGTTTGTGCTAATTAACCTTGCTATTGTGAGAAGGTGTCCTGTGTTTATACTTATGATAATGTATAATCTGCTGTGTGAAGCTCGGTGACAACAAGTCTGACCTGTAGTGAAATCCTGATTAATCATAGCAATGCTCAGGAGGGCACGGAGTCACATAGGCTGCTTTAAGGGATTAGTAAATTAGCTTATGTTAATTAGGTTTCTGGTTACAGGTGTATTGTTAAAGTAATATGAGCAGGAGGGGGGACCTCCTCTTCTACTGTATATAAGACTTGTATTTTGGTTCTAATAAACAGTCCATGTTCAGCAACTAATCAAGTATTGTCTTGTTTTGTGCTTGTGAGCAGTTGGAATATCTGATATCTATATTCAGACTGGGAGGAAGCGGTATATGACGAAAGCACTCAAGAGGAGTGTGGGACGTTTCATTACACTACCATATACTTACACTTTTATGAAGGAGTGAATGCTTTTCATGCAACATGTAGACAGTTGCCACATTTCTAATAAATGAATACACAATGCATGCAGTTTGAAATGTCATTAGCATGTTGAATATTAGATGTGTGGTAAATAGTATGCAATACATTTTCTGTGACAGATATTACCAGCCTTACAATGTATCTATGTTTTTATATGGATCATTTCATTTTTATTCAAGATAAATAATAGATTTTTGATTTTACAAGATTAGAATGTGTAAATCTCTAGCCCAACAATCTGCAAATATATATTTGTTAAAGTAGCAGAGGTAATGGTACAACCCCATGATAGGAATTGACCATGGACCCCATTTATTAAATCTATGTTATTTTGTATGTAAGTCTTGTAAGTTAAGTTTTCAAGGCTAGTTAGAATTTTTCATCAGACATACTATTCAATTAGCACGTAAAGCTTGAAATCCAGTCTTATTCACTCAGCCAAGATATCAAATGAATGCCAGCAATCAATTCAACCTGTCTCCTTTAATCAATAGCTAACATATCTAAACTCTCTAACACACATGCTGCACATTTTAAAGATTTAGTAGTTTTTTTAACTCTATTGTAGTCTATAATCAAATTTGGAGGTTGAAAATGCAAAAACTTGTAATTTGATATGTTTACCAAAGTTCTTATGGTAATGGGTTTGTTAATTTTGTAATCTTCACAATCCTAAACAAAACACCCATGCATCTGTCTCTCATGCTGTATTTTTATGTTTTTCATGTCTTATCTGCACTTATCACAGCTATATGACTTTCTAATTGTAAACTCTCATTTTCTAATGTCCTACACTGTATGTGTTTATCAAATCTAAAACACAAATGATAGGTTTATATCAGAAATATTTTATTTGATTCTGTTAGGTGGCCAGTATGGAAAATCGTTTTTTTTTTAAGAACACTCTTATGCCCCGTACACATGGTCAGACATTGATCAGACATTCCGACAACAAAATCCATGGATTTTTTCTGACTGATGTTGGCTAAAACTTGTTTTGCATACACATGGTCGCACAAAGTTATCGGAATTTCCGAACGACAAGAACGCAGTGGCGTACACCACGTACGACAAGACTATAAAAGGGCAGTTCAGTACCAAGTGTGGCACCCTTTGGGCTCCTTTTGCTAATCTTGTGTTAGTAAAAGTTTAGTGAGAGACGATTTGCGCTTTATCAAACTTGTGGTTTTCAGTTTGTTTTTCTGGTGTTCAGTTTGTGCTTGTGGGTTTGTATCTGTTCCTCAGTGAGTGCAGCGAGTTACTGTTGACTTTGTCATTGTGTTCTTGTTCGTTCGTTACTGATTTTCAGGTCGCTCTTCACAGGCCTTGCTGTTTTTCAGTGCATTCTGTTACTTCGTTCTGAGCAGCCGACCGTTTTCTAGCCATGTTGCGTGTACGTACTCATTGTAGAGTTCGTGCTGTGATGGGGGCTTGGTGTTGGGGTTCTTACTTTGACACAAGCCCAGTCCATGAACAGGGTGAGGAGGAGTTCATGGACAAAGAATTGGTTGCTCCAATGTGACCAGTTCTGTCACATGCCTTTGTTCCATGAGAATAATCCTGACGATTTCAGGAACTTTTCCAGGATGATGGACCCCGTTTTTCACTGTTTGTTGGCTTTGTTGACCCCTTAGATCAGCAGGCAGGATACCTGCATGAGACAAGCCATCACTTCGGAGCAGAGGCTAGTCGCCACCCTGTTATTTTTTTGTCATACATTTTTTTGTTATACATTTTTGCCTTTACTTACCTCCCCAGCATGCTCTCCTGGGCCTATATTCTCCTCGTGCAGTCACTTAACAATGTATTTTGTCAGCTCCATAGAAGTGCTTTACCCTGAGTGCCAGAGGTTTTTTTTGGGTCCCAAAATCATTTGGAACCCTCCCTCCCCCCAATTGCTAACTTAGCTGATACCGATCCTTTATCTATCCTCAATCCTCTATCTGCTGACTTTGCCAAACCCATACACACTATACACACCTCTTTTGTGGTCAGATTTATGGATAAACTCCCCAAAGCATGTAGTGCAAGGGCCTGCCTGAATACTTTCAAATGGTAATGTTCAAAGTTTTTGTACCTTATTATTATCTTGATAGGTAATAGCAGAATGTAAACATGTGCTAAAATGTGTACAGTGTGTATTTATATCTTTGTATTATGACACTTCTTACCTGTCCAGTGGGCTGCCAATAGTGTAAGTAAGGAGGGGCTGGCCAAAGTAATACACATTATTTATGCATTCAGTTCTCAATGAAGTGGAGAGGGTTACCTGTCCAAAACATCTCCCCCCATAAAATTTCTAAAATGGCCCATGAGAGGAGGGGGAGGAATCTGATAAGCGGACCTTATACCTTTGTCTTTAAATACTCCCTAAAATAAATGTTATACTGATATTGGCCAAGAATGTTTGTGTCTAATCTGCTTTCCATGTTTATGTGCAAAATGATTTTTTTTTTTTCTTGTTTGACTCCACAGTTTCCATCCAAACCACAGGAATTGCAGACTGTGGCCTCCCACTTTGCCCAGCGGTAGGACTTTCCTAACTGCGGAGGGGCAATTGATGGGAAACAAGTCCACATTGTCCCACCACCCAACTCAGGGTCATACTATTACAACTACAAGGGTTTCAATAGTATTGTGATGTTGGCGGTGGTGTCGGCTACTTACAAGTTCCTGTATGTGGACGTGGGGAAGAATGGCCGGATGTCAGATGGTGGAGTCATCGCCCACACGGAATTCTACAGGCGTCTCCAGAATGGCAGCTTGGACAATGCGGAAGGAAGACCATTTGTCTTTGTTGCGGATGAAGCGTTTGCGCTGGGGGACCATCTTATGCGGCCATTCCCTATGAGGACCCTTACCGCGGACCAGAGGGTTTTTAATTACCGGCTGGCCAGAGCCAGAAGAGTGGTGGAGAACACGTTTGGAATAATGGCCAGCCGTTTCCGCCTATTTCTTACACCGATATACATGGCTCAATCACACCATCCTGGCTTGCTGTGCTCTCCACAACTTTTTAAGGAGAAATTTTGTGAACTATGCTGGCTCAGTTGGACCTGAAGCCAGAATTAATCTCAGTAAACCAACCCTGACGGCGCTTGAAGCTGGCCGTCCTGGCTTGCCCCCCCAGAGTGCCCGCGAGGTTCGTCTAAGATACATGGAATACCTTGCGGGTAGGGGGCCATCAATAAGCAAGACAATGTCTGAGACATTTAAAAAAAATTTTTTTTTTTAAACTGAACAAATATTTGCTTAGATTTACTACTTGTCTATCTTTTAGCTGACCCTAACTGAAATTTGGGGAGTCCTGAAAATAGTGTGATTGTGTAAAATTAAAAAGCACTGTTGGGTGTTATTTACTAAAGGCAAAGACACTTTGCACTACAAGTGCACTTGGGACTGCACAGAAACTGCACTTGTAGTGCAAAGTGGATTTGCCTTTCGTAAATAACCCCCATTGTCACTGAAAACACCAACTTTACAACCCAAAAATGCTTTTGAGCATTGCAAGAAGAAGCCACACATTGTTGATTCTCAATCTTTTTAATCAAAGCACAATCACATGTGCATTTATAAAAGGTTTTTAAAACAAACCAACATGTTTGTTGTATAACAATTTTTTAGGTGACATTAAAAGTTGAAATGTCCTTTTAAGGTAAAACAGGCATGTTTAAAACCAACAAGAAATACACAACTCTGGAACTTACAAAGTTCAACTTTTGTAGAAATTGAAGGCAATATCAGACATGAGTATTTATAAACTGTGTTTGATATTGTGTTCAGATGGGGTGAAGTCACCCCTGGAAAAGCCAAATTTTGAAGATGCACACAAATTGCCGAATGTCAACATGTGCTAGCTGCCATCATGGGGGATCAATGGACATGTTTTGTGGGTGCAACCCCTTCCTCTCAGCTACTTTATTATTGAGGAAGGGGTTGCACCCCCAAAACACGTACATTGATCTCCCGTGATGGCAGATAGCACATGTTGACACACCGCGTGCATCTTTAAAATTCGGCTTTTCTAGAATATGTCAAAAAAAGTGCAAAAAAATTTTCAGAAAAATAAAGCAGAAAGAAGTAAGGGATTTTGAGGGGATTTAAACTCTCCCTAAAACATCAATGTTCTTCACATTGTTTTGAACATCATTGATGTTTTGCTTGCAAAAGTGCAGGATCTGGACACTTTCACTGGTGAAATGACCTTCTTCCATAACATCACGATCACCTAAAAATATAGGAAAAAAAACACACCATGTATTATAAATATGCCGACATCCATCTCTTACCTGAGCCTGTGGTCGCAGACACTCACCTGTTTGGTGACAATTTCCACCACGTCTCCCTCCTCCTCCTCTGCTTGGCTTTGGGGGATTTCCACTTCTTCCTGAGATGGGGGTCTGTGGTCTCCTCTGATGAGTGGTGTCCTCCGAGTCTTTTCTCCCCTATGTAAAAAAAAAATAGGTATACCTAGCACACAGATATTTGATGGCAGAAATAGGAATATGAAACATTGATTGGAAGTAGGGTACAATTGTCTATTTTGGCAGAGTTTCAGGATGAAGAAATATTGTTTTCCTTTGTCAAGCTTGAATACTTACCTGTTTTGTACAAGCTTCACAGATGAAGACACCCCTATAGTATACACTGGAGCACCTGTGTGGGACCCCCCTAATAAAAAGGATGTTCTGGTGTCCCACACTAGTGCTCCAGCGTCCAGATGTGTAAACAGCTGCTGAGTGCCCTCTCCTTACACAAAATCTAGTTTGCAGTTCATTCTAGCTACAAACCCATCTAGACACCAAAATTATTTTAAGAGAAGTAGGCCAGAAAAAATGTATAGAAATGCATCTGGAGAAAACATGGTGTTTTATTGGCCGAATGAACAATGTTTACTACGAACGAATAATGTGTCCACGAACATGAAAGATGCCATTTTAAACAGTACAACAGTAAAGAAAAGCACATGGAGCAGCACGAACGTTATAAAAATAATGAATAGGAACACAGGACAACTACTTACTTTTTTGAAGCACTCTCCTGATCCTTCTATACTGATCATGCTCCCTTAATTTGAGGTCCAACCACCGCTTCCTGAGTTGATCCTTGGATCGCTGTACCCCAAAATTTCGGTGCAGACTCTTCACAACTTTCGCCATGATCTTGGCCTTTCTCACATTTGGGTTGGGGTAAGGTCCATACTTCCCGTCATAGTCAGCCCTCTTCAGTATGTCGACCATCTCCACCATCTCAACAAAGGACATATTTGATGCCCTAAATCATCTCCTCCTGGATCGTGATGTTTCTGGCTCCGGCCTTTCCTCCTCCTCCTCATTGCTGTAATTAGCACGCACCTGCTCTGTCTTCGCCATGTGCTCTTACCCACTGCGCCGAACGAGAAGGGGCGGGGACGGCAGCTCCATGAACGGTCGCATGTTCTGAGAGCTCCAGCCTTCACTCTCTGCCACAGCCACCAGAAGCGGAGGAATTCACAGATCGGGCCCCCACACTCCACTCCGAAGACCCGAGGGACCCCCTCGCATGACCGGGGGCACAGCTAGATGGGATTTATCCCGACATCTTAGTCCCAGACCTCCGACCGTGGCCCCCGCCAAAATGGCAGCCGCTAGCTCTGCACGATGCCTAGCACAGGATCCAGAGGAATCCATTGTGGATTCACCAGCTCAAGTTTCACACACAGAGGGGTCGCTTCTCCTAACAGTGAGTAACCTGCAGGATATGTTATTATCCCCCACTTCCACAAAATCTCGCATTTGCAGGCCTTTGGATGGTCCCCCCTCACTCCAATGGATGATTTTATTAATAACCCGGACCATCCAGGAGCTCATACCGGATCCCCTTTCACTATTCCCACAGACTTTTCATCTTTAATGGAGACTTTCTCAAACATGCTCTCCAGAGGTCTTGCTCACACTGCCTCACAAATCACATCCACAATACAGGCTGACCAACATCACCTGGGAGCCAGAATTGAGGTGATCGAAGCTAAGACAGACCAAACCGTTGCTATTGCCAATTAGAATACTGACAGGATCCATGAACTACACGAACAGCTAGACATAGCGTTCTCAAAACTTGACGATCTCGAAAATAGATCGCACAGATACAACTTCAGACTGAGAGGCCTTCCTGAGTCGTTCAAGGAAACCGACAAAATCGTTCGCTCATTCATCAAAAATCTGATCCCTGACATACCAGATTACAGGCTGGAATTAGACTGCGCGCACAGGGCCCTCCAACCTCCTCGCCAAGACGGTCTGCCCAGAGACATAGTGGTGAAACCACATTTTTTCAGAGTTAAAGAGGAGGTCATGCATAAAGCCAGGGAAGCTGAAAACCTCTATATACAAGGACATCCCATTCAAATATTTGCCGATCTCTCTCCTTACACAATACAAAAACGGAGATCCTTAAAACCACTCTTGCAAATCCTGTCTCAAAAATCGATCACTTATAGATGGTCATTTCCCTTTCGTCTAAACTTTGCCTACTTAAACAAGTCTTACAGCTTTACGAATTTTGCCGATGGAGAACGTCTGATGCTTCAACTGGGTGACATGAGGCCCCTCTCTCCTGCAAGGGAACTTAGGTTGTACATAAGTTGCAATATTACTGCTTGTTTTATAGTTATACTCAGTGTTCTTGACATGTCATGTCTCTCTTTCTCAGGTACGGCTTCCTCTATCTCCCCTCTTCTCCTCTCTCACCTTTCCCTAGGGTCATTCAGATGCTCAACACAACGCCTGCAGTTATATCTTCAAATCTCTCAGGTAACAGAGGTTATGATAATTAACCCATTTATGAAGGTCAAGGTAAGCACCTTTAGGAAGATGCGTATATCCCCCCTCTGATCCTTGTACTCTGACACCTGCACATCCCCCCCTTTGTATCACTACTCACAATGGGCAAGGGATAAATTCTCCAGTTAAGAGACGAAAACTTTTTAACCATTACAAATCACAAAAGTTTGCAGTCCCTTTTATTACAGGAAACAAATTTCCCGTCATCATACAACCCCTCCTTTTTGCACGGGAACTATCCCCAGTTTTTTCTTTCCAAGGCAGACAACAAAACTAAGGGGGTAGCCATATGTTTCACAAAACACCTGAAATTTTCCCCAACTGATGTCATTAGAGACCAAGCAGGCAGATTTCTATTAGTAAAAGGTACTATTGAGGGTATCCAGTACTCATTTGTATCATATTATGCCCCAAACAAAGGCCAAGCTTCTTTTTTTTCCTCTATGATGTCCACACTAGGCCCACAGCTGGAGGGGAAAATAATCATGGGTGGAGACACGAATCTCCCTTTTGATCTCTCCCTAGACAAATCGGGGCCAGGCCCCTCTCGGTCAAGGAAACCTCCAAAGCAGAGTACTAAGATAGCCTCCACATTGTGTTCCCTTGGCCTTGTGGACATATGGAGAGAATTGAATCCTAGATCCAAAGACTATACGCACTATTCTGCCCCCCATCACCTTTATACCAGAAACGATCATTTTTTTATCCAATCTCACAACATCCCCTCGGCTACTAGAGCAGTCATCAGAGATACCATCATCTCAGATCACTCTATGGTTCTTTTATATATGCAACATTCCCATAACCCTTGCAAAAAAATCATATGGCGCCTTAATGAAGGGCTTTTCAGTGACCAGGTCCAATCCACAATTATAGCACAGGAAATACAAGAATACTTACGATTAAACAATAACGCTGAAGTCTCCCCAGAAACATTGTGGGCGGCCCACAAAGCAGTTATAAAAGGGAAGATTATCCAAATCACCTCCTGACTTAAAAAAGGACGTAAAGTAGACATCAGCAACCTCCACAGGGAATTCCAATGACTAAGCAAGGCCCATAAACGGAACCCCACTAGGGAATCTCTGGAGTCCCTGGAATCAACTCGGACGTCCCTAAACCTCGCACTTACCACTGAAGCTGAGAAACACCTAAGACGGTCAGGAGCTCGTTTCTACTACCAGGCAGACAAAATAGGAGCCAAATTAGCAGCAAAACTTTCCCCACAGACTCAATCTCACACCTTTCCCAAAATACGAGCTCGAACGGGGGAACTCACACAAAACCCATGCCGCATCATGGAAATATTCCATGATTTCTACACCTCGTTATATAAAAACACGCAATCAGATACCCAACCTCCTATAGCAGAATTCCTGAACAATGTCTCTCTCCCAAAATTATCCTCTGAACATTCTGATCTCTTAGATGACCCGATTTCGGAATCGGAAGTCCTCGGGGTGATAAAACAGCTTAAACAAAACTCAGCCCCGGGACCAGATGGTTTTTCGGTCGTGTACTACAAGCCGCTCAGCTGGCCCAGATTTACGCTGTCTATTCTTGGGGCTCCAAACCTGATTGGGTCTCCATTGAACATCAAGCAGTCCCTCTCCACATTATTGACTTCTTAATATGGTCCCCGGCTGAGCTTAGACCTCCCATTTTAGCCCCAACTCTTTCCCACTCATTGGCTCTGTGCGATCGCTTGCATAATAACCCCTCCCTGATCTCACCACTTTGACCCCTAACACATATATTTCATAACCCCGACTTTCCGCCGGGAATGAACATTTTAGCATTTAGCTGGTGGCTTAATAAAGGTCTATTCAGAATTGGAAACTACTTCACTTCCACAGGCCCATTATCTACTGCATTTTGCTCCAGTAAACTTGAGATGCCTCCCACTGAACGTTTCAGATATATACAAATACTACACTTTCTCCATTCCATTTGGCCAAATAAACCAGAACCTCCTTGGGTTACGAATTATGAATCTTGGTGCTCGGATATCACGGATCAGAGAGGTGGGATCTCCATCATATATACCTCTCTAGCCTCAGTCATGTCTAAACCTTCCTACGCCTTATCCTGGGAAAAGGACCTTGATATTTCCTGGAATCAGGACAAATGGTTTTCCTGCTTTCAAGGCTCCTTCAAGGGTATATTGTATATCTCTCTGATTGAAGCCAGCCTTAAGGTATTAACCTGTTGGTACAGGTTCCCCTCCCTTCTTGCTAAGATTTACCCAGATGCTTCCCCGCTGTGTTTCCGAAATTGCAATCATATAGGAACAATGTACCACATTTGGTGGTCCTGTCCACGAATAAGGAGCCTATGGAACAAAGTTTTCTCTGTGATTCGCAAAGTAATGACCTTTCAGATCCCCAAACACCAGAGATAGCTCTTCTCAACCTTAAAGTGAGTAAAGTTGATAAACATACGCAAAATCTGATCTTCTTTATCCTATTGGGCACCAAAATTACCATAGCGGACCGTTGGAAAAAACTATGGTTCCATTCACAGCGGTGAAGCATAAAATATCCTGGATCATGGCTCAGGAGAAGATAGTCATCATTATACAAGATAAAGCCCGGTTTTTGATCTTACCTGGGAGCCCTGGGCCAAATATTGTCACATCTCCTTATATCCAGGCGTTCACTCCCCCGATTGACTTGAGCTCTGAATGACCTTATTGAACCTCCCCATCTCCCGATTATTCCTTTCTCCCTCTTTTACTCCTTCTCTTCTAACCCCTGTTTCCCTACTTCTCTTCCCACTGATCCATAGCAGGTTACCTAAGACTTAGCCTATCCTGAACTTTCTACTAAGCGTTTACGGTGTAGGGAGCAACAACACTGGAGCTAGGCCTCTTCGGAGTCCCTGTTCTCCGAGCTACTCGTGTTTCCTCTCACACTGTCTCTTTCACCCCAGTGTTGGTTTTAGACACATGAATAATTACAATACCAGTTTTAAGATTTCAGTTTATCCAATCAATATTTGCTTGCACGTTGCGCTCCTTAGTGGAGACTTAGCCAAGTGCTTAATGACAACTTTCCCAGACGTACCTGGCTTTACCATTAAGCTTATCACTTAGACCTATAAACTTGATAGGATATACATGGTTTGCTGATTAAACTTTACCTTTCTAATATGATTGGTTATATCTTGAAGTATTCTAGGACATGTCTCCTCTTGTTATTCTGTATGTTGGTCCTTGTGGATCTTTTTGCTATGTTCTATATTCGAAATTTATGTACCAAATGTTCCCCTTCTTCCTTGTTACTGGAATGTTTGCTGCCTTTGTATCTACTAAACTACTAATAAAAATCTATTGAACGAAAGAACGTCAGGGGCGGGCGGAGTTTCACGCATGCGCAGTGTATATAAAGCGTAACACGCGTGTGTAGTACGTACGATCTGTGAGCGGAGGAAGGAGTATCGGAAGCGCCGATCGTGATAACGAAGGTAACATTTAAACTTGGGCCTATACTGCTTATAGATTGAGGCCTTTATTGGGACAATATTAGGAGACTTTAGTCTGACATTAGGGTTTGTCTTGTGTATTACAGATAAAATAGATGGATTCAATGACCACAACTTCCTCCCCCTGTTCATAGACAAGTACAGGGAGCTGCCCTGTCTGTGGCAGGTCAAACACCCACAATATAATCATAAACAAAAGAGGCAGGCAGCGCTGGAGAAACTGCTGGAGTTGGTGAAGCCGGTGGTCCCCACAGCAACCATCCCCTATTTAAAAGTCAAAATTGGTTGCCTGAGGAGCACTTATCTTAGGGAGCGCAAGAAGGTCCAGGATTCCCAGAGATCAGGAGCTGCAGTAGATGACATTTATGTCCCCAGGCTGTGGTACTATGAAAGACTGCGATTTCTGACAGACCAAACTAAAGTCAGGAAATCCCTCTCAACCCTTCCTTCCACTCTTCCTTCCATCCTATCTTCCACCCCAGCTGAGGCTTCCGATGTCCAACCTGGGACTTCCAGCCAGGAAGAAGTGGAGGAGCCCAGCTGGAGTCAGGTATAGCATTGTTCTACAGATTTCTTGTCAATAAATAAATGATGTTTACTAGATTTTATTATTGATCACTAATTGCTGATTTAATAAAGTGTTTTACATATCAATAGACAGTAGTGGGCAAAAATAATTGGGACAAGAATGAAAAATGCAGGGCTCAGAATGATAGTCTGTTATACAGTATTTGTTAACATTCAATTTGCAACAGTCATGAGATGTAAATTGTGTGTGATTGATGAAGAAAAAACAAAAACTATGTCCCTTTTTCATACACAGGAAGACCTCAGCCAGGAGGAGGCTGTGGAATGTGTCACACAGGAGGAGGCTGTGGAATATGGCAGCCAGGAGGAGGCGGGGGTTAGTGGCAGCCAGGAGGAGGCCGGGGTTAGTGGCAGCCAGGAGGAGGCCGGACCCAGTAAGAGCCTCACAGAATCCCAGGTCCCTTCCCTCTGCCTTCCAAACAAAAGGAATGGAAGTAACGTGGAGGATTCAGCACTCAGGCTGATTCAGGAGGCTTCTGCGTCCCTCAGAGCCACCCCCACTCATGAAGAGGCATTTGCCTCCATGGCTGCCACAAAACTGCAGGACATGCAGGAGGACCAACACCTCATGTGTCAGGAAATCATTTATAAAACATTAAATAAGGGGTTGAGGGGCGAAATCACACCCAATACCCACCTGAGTGAGTTGCATCATCCTCCTCCTCCTGACACAACTCCACCACCACAGACACAGCATGGAAGGAAGCGTGGAAGGAAGACAAGAGAGTGAAGGCCTGGGTTCAGTCTGGTCTGACAAAAGATGCAGGCTCTTGTATGAACACAGCCTGGAGACATGTATGTCATCTGCTGCTGTTCATGATCTCTTGGACTTCTGGACCAGATTGTACTCCCTTATATATGGACTCCTCAGGCAACTAATTTTGGCTGGAAATAATTGATGTGTGCCCTGGGGGCCAAAGGCTTCACCAATTTCTGCTGTTTCTCCAGTGTTGCCTCCCTCTTTGTTTGGTTATGACCCCTTAATAAATTTTTGGTTTGATTTATTATACCCGACTATGTGTGTTTTCCTTCAAAAAGGACAGTTTGTTTGTGAGGAGGCAGGTACATTTCAAAAATACAATGTGAAATTAACAAGAGACACCAACAACAACCAACCTCCTTGAGATTAAATAATACAAGATAATAATGGTGTTGTGGTAACTTGACACACAAAACACACACAAAACTATTCTGGAGTAAAAAAAAAGAAAGATAAAACACAAGATCAGGCTTTAAAAAAATTTAAAAAAACATATTTAATATAAAAACATCCAAAAAATAATATTTTTTCGGTAGATGTGACAAATAAAAATATTATATTGATGAAATCACGATAAATAATAAAGAAAGAAGTTTGTGAGAAGTCTGTGTGAATATGAGCAGCAAAACAACTGCATTCTTCTAGCATTATAAAGAAGAAGAGAGTGCGCTGCATTAAACATTTTAAAACATTGCAGCGTGACGAAAGTGTTACATCCATTCCGAATGCTAATTTTACCAGACTGAGCAGTTCCGTCGTAGAATTTATTCTGAGCATGCGTGGCACTTTGTGCGTCAGAATTGTCCACATACGGTCGGAATTGACGTGATCGGATTTTGTTGTCGGAAAATTTTATAGCCTGCTCTCAATTTTTGTGTGTCGGAAAATCCGATGGAAAAAGTCCGAACGAGCCCACACACGGTTGGAATTTCCTATAACAAGCTCCGATCGCATATTTTCCGTCTGAAAATCTGACCGTGTGTACAGGGCATTATACTTCTTAGGCCCTGGTTTCTGTGTTATCTGGGAGAAATCCAGTATCCCAATAAATCCAGAATCCAGAAATCCAGAATCCCAATAGGCAAAGCTACTGCCCAAAAGGCCATCTGCGTTCCCAGCTACAATTGTAAACTCCTTTAAATTTATCTTGGACAGTGGTACAAGTACACTTGCAATTCTACATTTCTAATAATATCCAACCTTTGATGTCCTTATTTCAGCAGAAAACTAAGCAATGGATAGATATCCCTCTACATCTCATGGGTAGGGTAAATTTGACAAAAATTATTTTTTTACCTAAACTGTTATACATCCTAGGCAATACTCCTTGTAAAGTTCCTATACACACACTTTAACATTTGTCTGTTCTACCTTTCTTTGACAGAAGCAATACCTTAGTCTGCATTTGCCATAACATCTTTGGGTAATTTGTAGGTCATACAAGATTTTAAGTAGCTCCCACAACCGGAAGAATTCAAACTCCCCTCCAATTTTTTTATTTCACTATTATCAACTTTGCTACACAATAACAACTTGGAACCTATAGGGACTTCTAATACCGTTGCAATCATTACCTCCTTTGAACAACTCTTGAGAAGACCAGATACCACCAAACTAATCTCTACTTTTTTTTTTATGCTGCTTGCAGGACTTTTTCTAATGCCCCGCAAGCTCACCGCCCCAGTGTGAAAGAACACACTGCAAAGAATGGGAGGCAGTTTTCAGGTGCTTTTTAGAGGCTATTTATAGCCCTAAAATGCCTAAAAAACTGCCTCAGTGTGAAAGGAGTCTTACTCAAGTGGTCTTTGCCTGCTCTTCAGATCACTGACCAAGGCTGGTTGGAATTTTAGGATACATATAAGGGCTCAGGGACTAAGTAATACAGCTGAAACTGTTCCATTGCAGCCACTTTAACTTACTAGATGGCACAAAATGAGTCTATACCCTTCTGTAGTTTGCTTCCAGGGATGTGGAGATACTCCTGATTTTTCCATTGCCTCTGGATCTGTCAATATGTCCAAAACTTGTGGATTTGGGTCAATGATTTTATCTCCTCAGCTCTGGAACTTCCCAATATTTACCATCCCAAAAATCGTTTATGGGTATTATTAGAGACTTGCCCATTTCTAAATAAGCAAAAGTACTACTATGTACATACTTACAAACTCAGGAACAAACCACATGTCTTTGATCATACGTGGGTTTCAACCACACATACACTTGTTTCTCTGGATTCAGAGTCCTGATTAGTCTTTTTATGATACTGACTTTAAATGCTTGCAATTGTGACCTTTGCCCTGTATTTACCTTGATATACTTATAACAGTTTGATGTTAAGAGAGATATGAGAGACTAGTATGACTGTTGTACTACTTGTTGTACTTTGTATACGTTTTATTGACAAAATCAATAAATATAATTTGTCAGGATCAGAGGGGATTTTGTCAGGCAGTCCCGTAAGCTTAAAGTCCACTTTATTTGTCAGCCAACAGAAGTAACAGGCTTTGTCTTCAAATTCATCTCAAACAAGACAGTTGCAGCCATCAGTGCAAAATACAGTCCTAATACATTAGTCCAAGTGTGCTTAGCTTCAGTACAGACAGTATTCAAAGTCCCACTGAAAAGAAGGCTCACCGAGCAGGTAAATCTCAAACAATGAAGTCTTTCAAGGCTTCACGCATGTCTCCTTTCGGCTGACAGCAAACAAAGAACAACTACACTCTTTGTTCAGCTGATTAATAAACAGGGCTAAAAGGGAAGTACCCGCCCTCTACAATTAAAGGGGTTGTAAAGGTAAAAGTTTTTGCACCTTAATGCATTCTATGCATTAAGGTGAAAAGACTTCAGACAATACCGCCGCTCCCAGCCCCCCCGTTTTACTTACCTGACCCCTCGAAAGTTCCGCGCTCACTCCCGTCATCCTCTTTGCCGCTCAGCCTGGCCGCTGATTGGCTACAATTGATGGATTGAGAGCAGCGCAGCCATTGGCTCATGCTGCTGTCAATCACACCCAATGACGCGGCGCACTGGGGGGGCGGGGCCGAGTGATACAGTGAGCGGCTATAGCCACCGGCTGTATCACGGGAGCGCGCCCGCAAGAACTAACCACCATGCGAGGGAGCTCGCATTAAGGTGGTGAGTCCTTGCGGGAAGGAGCTGAAACAGCTGCCGAGGGACCCCAGAAGACCAGGTTCGGGGCCACCCTGTGCAAAACGAGCTGCACAGTGAAGGTAAGTATAACATATTTGTTATTTTTTTTTTTTTAATTACCTTTACAACCCCTTTAAGCCCCTCCTGACCTTGTCCCAGACTGACTCTCCAAAATCTTGTTGCTTATATCAGTAAGGGTCCCTTCACACAAGCTTTCCGATCAGGTCCGCCTGTCAGTTTTTCAGGCGAATTTGATCAGACACTCCAATCAACCCTAAGGGGCAGCGGATGTCAGCGGTGACATGTCCGCTGACACCCGGTGCTATTCGATCCGATCCTGCCTGTCAAATCCAGATGGATGGTGACCTTATTTGCCATCCGTCTGTTGGATCGGATGAAAATGGACAGGTGGTCCGTTTTCATCCGATCTCCCCGTAGAGGAGAGTGGGACTCTGACAGGTCCGTCTCAGCATGGTAAGCAGAAACGGACCTGTCATCTGCCTGCTCAGCAGGGAGCAACAGAGCGATCCTCCAATGAGCAAGCAGAGTCAGTCAAACAGACAAGCCCATGTGAAAGGGCCCTAAAGCATAATCCAAGCAATATAAGACTATTGATCAACCTTTGCCATACTTAAACATCAAGGCAAAATACATCAGACCCCTGTTAACTGGTTAGCCAACATAACATATTCATATAACTATAGTTAAAGTGGCATTAATGATGATTAATCAAAGCAAACCTTTATTATATTGCAGCTTACAAATTCTTAGATGTGATGGATGCTTTCTTTCTTCTATTTTCATATGGTGATCCAGCCAGTAAGTCTGTTGTTTTTCAAAAGAACAAGCTCTCTTGAACATGTATCAGTTACAGAGATGAGACAAAGCATTTATCACATTAGTAGGGATGCATACAGTGATCAGCTTTTATTCATTTATGTAAAACCTTTATCCCAAAAGGAAAAAAAAAACAGTTTGCTCTAACTGCTTATAAAGTTAACTGGAGTTTGGCTTCAATTTATTAGTGTTATTAAATTTGCTAGTACAACTAACACTTCGCTCCCCTAAGACTAAATATGCTGCTGTTTAAAGGTGCTCCTGTGCTTCTTTATCCAGAGTGGAGGCATTCTGATACAGGAGGTGGGTTACTGGCCAGACCACTAATTGAAAACAGAGGGAAAAAGGCTAAAAAAGACAACTAATGCAGCCACCACATCTAATGATTGGTAAGCTGCAATACATTACTTTAAAGTGGTATTAAACACAAAACCAAAAATGTGAATATGAAAACAGCAATATGAAAAGCATTTAGCAGATGTATGATGAGGACATTTCTTTACTGTTTTCAAGAGAGTGGGTTGGGGTAATTGAGGATCTGGGCTATGCTGTCGGATGGTGCAATTCCAGTAGGTTTGTAAAAGTGGGAAGGACTAAAAAATATAAAGCGCTGTTCCATACTCTTTTTTTGCATCTCCTGCACAACAGGGTAAGGGAAATGTTTGTATTTGTTTTAAAAACTAGTGTTGGATACTAATAAAAGGGTCAGGATATATTTAGATCAGACCAGTGTTGTATTCAGAACTTTATAGATGTTATCTTTAGCTTCTTTGCCTGGCATGAAGGTCTCTGTTAATGATTTGCTTTATGTGTGAGTCCGATGGGTAGCAAGCATTTTGGCAAGGATCTTATTAATCAGATTCAGAAGGAAGATTGGTCCGTAGTTCCAACATTGCATTGGGTCTTCTCCTTTGGGTATTACTGTTATATGTGAGCATATACTAAATACAATATAGTAAATACTTTGATGAACTGTGATAGTAAGATTTGAAAGAATGTTCTATAATAAGTTAAAATTAAGGTGAGTTTGCCTGGGCCTGATGCCTGCTTGTATGGATTTGAGGATCAGGTTCTAATTGTGAGGGCTGGGCTCAGCCCTTCCTCCTCTGAGCTGGCCGCTCAGCTGTCAGCTAATTGCCAGCTCCCATCTCTCTCCACAGTTTACCTACCCAGCTGTTGTTGATTCTGCTCGGCAGTCCTGCCTACTGACGTACCTTCCTGCTTGCTGTACTCCTACGTTTATCTCTGGCTCTCTGACATTTGCTTGACTGACTACCCAATCCGGTTACTGAACTCTGGCTTGTTTTGACTATGCTTACTCTGTTTACCTTATTTTTATTATTATTAAACAAGTGGGATTTAACTATACTTCTGTCTCAGTCTGATTCATGGTTCCTGAGAGTAGGCAAAGGCCATGAATTCAGAAGATACAGTCAATCCACTTGTTGGTAATATTTTTTCCAGATTGGATGAGCAAGATCACTGCATTGATCAGTTTGTCAAGTGTTACAAACGCTCCTGAGTCACACGGCTCACCTGGAAACCCCCACTGTGGCTGCTCCGGTACAACCTGAGTTGCAGGCTGTCCCTGCTGCTGCGCCAGTCTCTGTGCAGGCACCCGCCTTGAGTATTACCTCTATAAGAGGTATGTCTGGTTCTGCTCCGCTTCCCCAGCGATTTGGGGGTGATCCAGATCAATACAGAGGGTTTCTCAACCAGGTTGAGACTTACTTTGAGATACTGCCCCCAGGCATTTCCCACGGACAGAGGCAAAGTAGGTTTTGTGATATCTTTGCTTTCTGAGAGAGCCTTGGCCTGGGCAAACCCTCTATGGGAGATGCAAAAACCTGTTGTCTTGAGTTACCCTGACTTTCTGGCCTCCTTTAAAAGGGTATTTGACGTTCCCGCATACTCCACTTCTGCTGCCAAGTGCCTAATGTCTATCAAACAGAGTACGAGAACTGTTGCCGACTACGCCATTGAATTCTGTGCTCTGGCAGCAGAAGTTGCTTGGAACAATGAGGCCCTCGTGGCTGCTTTTTCTCACAGTCTCTCAGATTCCATCAAGAATGAGATAGCAGCCAGAGATATACCCACTGAGCTGGAGAGGTTGATCACGTTTGCCATCCTCATTGACTCCAGACTCAGAGAAAGACTCTCTTTTAAGGAGCGCTTGTGGAAGCCTCCTGTATGTTTGCCTACGAGCTTTGTAGTCCCACCCATGCCTCCCTCACCTCTCATGCCTCCTGGTACTGAGTCGGTCAGTGAAGATGAATCCATGCACTTGGGTTTCACGCGTCTCTCTGACGATGAGAGAGCCTTTAGGAGGAGGGAGAGATTATGCCTTTATTGTGGCCAGGCAGGTCACTTTTTGTAGTCTTGTCCTACCCGTCCAGGGAACGCCCGAACCTTGAGGTCCTGTCATGGACAGACCTTAGGTGGCGTTGTTTCATCCCCAGTTATCCAGAAGGATAAGCTCCTGGTTTTGGTCACCCTTTCTTGGGCTGAGTCATCCATTGAGATACAGGCTCTAATCGACTCTGGAGCTGCAGGCCTGTTCATTGATGCTGCCTTTGTATTGAAGCACTCAATTCCGCTGCAGCTGCGTGACACTCCACTTGCCATTGAGGCTCTTGACGGGAGACCTCTACAGCCTGCCCATGTGACTCATGAGACGGTTCTGTTGTCCATGGCCGTAGGGGCTCTTCACCATGAGATAATCCAATTCCAAGTTATTTCCTCACCTAGATTTCCGCTGGGTATTGGTTATCCTTGGTTACAGAGGCAAAACCCCTCTTTTGATTGGCTCCGTGCTGAGGTTCTCTCCTGGTCACCACAATGCAGTGAGACATGCTTCCAGAAGGTAGCCAAGGTCCTGTGCACATCTTCACGCTCCTCCCTGCCAGAGGAGTACCGCAATTTTAGCGATGTCTTTGACAAAGGTCCAGCCGGTAGTTTGCCTCCACACCAGCCTTATGATTGTGCAATTGACCTTCAACCTGGTGCCATACCCCCTTGTGGCCGGGTTTACCCTTTGTCTGTCTTGGAGGATAATGCCATAGAGGAGTATGTTGCAGACACACTTTCTCGAGGTTTCACCTGCAATCCTTGTCTCCTGCTGATGCTGGCTTCCTCTTTGTGAAGAAGAAGAGCAATGAACTGAGATCTTGTATTGATTATAGGGGTCTCAATCGTTTCACGATTAAGAATGCCTACCCAATTCCATTGATTACAGAGTTATTTGACTGCCTCAAGGGAGCAACGGTTTTCACAAAGCTTGATTTGAGAGGGGCATACCATCTCGTGTGGATTAAGGAGGGCGACGAGTGGAAAACTGTGTTTAATACCAGAACAGGCCATTATGAGTACCTCGTAATGCCTTTTGGCCTTTGTACCGCCCCAGCAGTTTTCCAGGAAATTTTTAACGATGTCCTCCAAGATTTGTTTAAGATACGTGTGGTGGTTTATCATGATGATATCCTTATATTTTCCAAGTCCCTGGAGAGCCACCACACAAGATGTCTATCATGTGCTTCAGAAACTAAGAGAAAATAATCTCTATTGTAAATTGGAGAAGTGCGAGTTTCATCATGAATGGGTTAAAGTCCTGTCATTTCCACTGCTGGTTTTTCGATGGACCCAGAGAAACTTTCAGCAGTCCTACAGTGGCCCCGACCCATGGGTTTACATCCTCTGCAGCGTTTCCTGGGCTTTGCATCAGAAGTTTATTCGTAACTTCTAGTCTCTGGTCAAGCCCCTGACTGATATGACCAGAAAGGACGGTAACCCACAGAGTTGGTCTCCGGAGTCCATTAAGGCCTTTGAGAGTCTCAAGGCTGCCTTTGTTTCTGCTGTGTTGGCACATCCTAATCCTACGTTGCCTTTTATCCTAGAAGTTGATGCTTCTGAGACTGGAGTTAGCACCCTTCTGTCTCAACATCCTAACTCAGAGCACTATGCATTTGTGTGGCTACTTTTCAAAGAAATTGTCACCTACAGAGTGCAATTACGAGATTGGTGACAGAGAGCTGTTGGCAATCATTTTAGCCCTGAAAGAATGGAGACATCTCCTTCAAGGTACCACTGTGCTGGTTCTCATTCTTACTGACCATAAGAATCTCACATTCTTGTCTGAGGCTAAGCGCCTCTCTCCCAGAATGGCGTGATGGGCTCTTTTGTCAAGTATTATCACAACAATTTTACTCCACTTCCAAGTTGGAGTCGGTTCTGGTTCCTGTGATTCCTCCTGATCATATTCTGGCTATGGTTCGCACCAGTCTTATTTCTCCTTTGGGTGACAAAATTCTTACTGCTCAGGTCCATGCTCCTCCTGAGAAACCTTGTGACAGCTGCTTTGTCCCAGAGAGTCTCCATACTGCCGTGCTCCAGACCATTCTCCCAAGGCAGCTGGCCACCCTGGGAAGAATCAACTTGTTTGGGCCATATCCCAACAATTCTGGTGGTCTAGTCTACAGGCTGATGTAACTACCTTCGTAGCTGCCTGTTCCATGTGTGCTCAGAGTAAGACTCCACGACACCTTCCAGTGGGCCCTCTACAACCGATGCTCAATGGAGAGAGGCCTTGGATCCCCCTGTCCATTGTGAAGTTACCCAACTCCCAAGGCAACACTGTTATCCTTATGGTGGTTGACTGGTTCTCAAAGATGTGTCATTGTATTCCACTTAAGAAGCTGCCCACTTCTAAGGAACTGGCTTCTATTTTTGTTTGGGAGATCTTTCGCTTACATGGGCTACCCAAGGTGATTGTCTCCGACAGGGGTAGTCAGTTTGTCCCCCGGTTCTGGCGAGCCTTTTGTGCACAGTTGGGAATTCAGCTTGCTTTCTCCTCTGTGTATCACCCGCAGTCTAATGGGGCCACAGAACGAGCCAACCAGTCCTTGGAGAAATTCCTACGTTGCTATATTTCTGACCATCATAACAACTTATTAGACCTATTACCGTGGGCAGAGTTTGCTCACAACAGTGCCTTGAATTCTGCTGCCCGATTGTCCCAGTTTATGGCAAATTATGGTTTCCAACCTTCCATGTTGCCTGACTCGTTTGTTCCGCAGAGTATTCCTGCATTAGAGGAGCACAAGTTCAGGAGGCTTTGCAACATGCTAACGATAGGTACAGACTCCATGCTGACCACAGATGCCTGCCTGCACCTTCCTACCAGGTTGGGGACAGAGTCTGGCTGTCGTCTCACAACCTCCAACTTCGTGTTCCTTCTTTGAAGTTTGCACCTTGTTTTATTGGGCCTTTCCGTATCCTTCACAGGATTAACCCAGTGGCTTACGCCTTGGACCTTCCTCCTAGTATGCGCATCTCAAATGTGTTTCATATTAATGTGATCGTAACAGGTGCTTAATTGATTAAGCTAAACATATAAGTGTGCACACTCCAAGCAAATGTGATGATGTGCTTGTGATTTACCAAATTGTAAATATCTGAGATAACAATAAACCTATCAGTATACAATTAAAGGCCCAAATACAGGTTGGTTTAGCACCGTCGCTGAGGACGTCTATGACAAAACGCGTACGACGGCGCCACGCACGCTACGTCATTTCCGTTTACCAGGCCGGTGGAGCGCAGGTGGAGCGCAAACGCTTGCTCCACTTCCACCTTGTGTCACAAGCTACCCGGCCAGGATATTCTTATAGTACGAAAGCGGCTGTGTAAGGCACAGTTTATGCTGCTTACTTAGGCTTATGGTGTGCCTATTCTATTTTATTTTTATTTTAATTTATTTTTGTCTGATGCTCATTTCTACAGCCAGCTGATCTGGACTGTAGTTTTTTAACCTAAGGTTTTTTAAATAAAGTTTTTTATGTTGGAATAAATCCAAATACTACTACACTATTGGAGTCCACCTTTCCTTTTTTTCTGCATGAGTGATTAAACTTCCCCATCCTATATATGCTGAGGATCTTCCTGGGAAACCCACCTACCCGCCTACCGTCGTAGAGGCCACATTCCTTATGCGTGTTACCCCTTTGGGGTGGATGGATCTGGTGAGTGGGGACCCTTGAGGGGGAGCACCAAGTCACCAAGAATGTTGAACACACTCAAGTCACAATTTTAATTTTGCTTATAAGTTTTTTCCTGGGGTGCTTCCACATCGTATTGAAGACTTTTTCTCACAATTACGGACTGATTAACATTTTTGGACTGTTCACTAATATGCTTAGAATATTAACTAACTACAATAGAAGGGGGGGAGTTGGGACTTTAAATGAAGCACCAAAAAGGTGCCTCCATCCCTATATTAAATGCAAGAAAAAGGGTAATTTTGGGACTTTATATGAAGCAAATGAGTAGTGGAGGAAAATTGATATAAAATATTTATTCATATTGATATCACAACATACAATCATTTTCATTTCATGTATATACATCTGAGACGTGCAAAAACAAAGCAAATTTGTACAGCATAACAGCGCATGATCAGGATAATAGATGTATAGGTAAATACGCAAAGAGGAGATGGTATGAGCATGTGCCAAAGGCACCATGCCCGCCGCTGGTACATGCACCCACAAGAAGTCTGTATTACTACAGAATAAGTATGTAAACATCATACAGTATAAGGATGGTAGGAGAATCAATAAAAAATGGTCCGTGTAGCTGTAGCATCGATAAGAGCTCTACGCGTTTCGTGGGTTTACCCACTCGTCAGGAGCAGATGCAGCAAGCAGTTCTAAAAAATATACATAAAAAAATGTAAAAGACTATATTCCAAAAGAAAATTATTTTTCAAAAGATGTTCTTCTACAGTATAGATGAATTAGCTAGAGGCACTCACCAACCCGGACCAGAGCAGCGCGGGATTGCCGGTACATGGTCGGCCGGGAACATAACCCCCGCACGGGAGCTGAGGCGGCATAGTGCACGGATGCAACATCAGAAGGTGACAGGGGCGTGTAGGAAGTGAATAGAAATTCCATGTGGCAATGGTTGAATATATTTCATATAACAGGAGTATCTAGAAATAAAATATTGGATATGCGTACAGTTATAGAAACCTATTTAGGGTAAGAGTAATGATTTTAATAGAAATAGATTCAATATAACTCCACAGGAAAGAATAATATAGTAGGGATATTACCTGAAAATATGGGAGTATGTATTAAGTAATAAGTGGATACATGGAACTATAGTAATGTGGAATTCCATATGGCAATAATTGAAATATATTTCATATAACAAAAATATCTGAGAAAATGAATGTATATATGTATATAGTTATATCAATTTATTCTGAGTAAGAGTAATGATTTTATATGTAAGTAAGCCTAATGTAGTTCCACAGGGAAAAAGTGATGTGGTAAAAGTGGTGTATGAAATAATAAAAAATGTATATTAAGTGATGAATAAGTGAATGGGACTATACAAGTGTGGGAAACTGGAATGGGTGATAGATATGAAAAAATAGGGTGAGCAAAATATGTGACTCAGACTGAGCCAAAAAAGAGAAAAGGGGAGAGAAGTGCAAAGCCAAAAAGGAAGGTCTTACCAATGTTGTATCTAGCAACACCAGGAGAATGACATGACTGGTGTGCCGTGACCCCAGAGGGAGACTGGTCAATGGATCAGCTCACTGCAAGGGGAGTGTACAGATATGCCGCCAACGCCACGCCAGTGGGCCAATGGGGGAGAGGATGCCGCACCTGAACCGAGTGAACACTCGGTAAATGGCGCGGAGACTCCCTCATATAAGCACACCCGATGTTATTGCTGGACGTCGGCGCAATGACGTCACGAATGACGTCATGCGCACGACGTGCCCGCCGTCACACAGCCAGTGTGACAGGCGTGGCGCCGATGCGCGAAGGGGCACCCGCCCACTCCCCCGGAGCGCAGGGCCAATGAGGGGAGGAGAGGGAGGGGCCCACTAGGCGCATCGCAGCTCCCGCGATGAAGGAAGGACCTCAGCCGAATCCATGCGCCAAACAACCAACACACAACCAGTGGCCGAGGGTAGAGAGAGTGTATGTCTTCAAGCTATGAGTAAAAACAATCAATGTGGGTATATGGAACCTGCGTAGGGGATGCTGCATGTAAATAGTATTCATTATTCTATGCAATGCTCACAGTATAGATATTCATAGACAATGTATAACAGATATTAGCAATATCCATATATAAATGTATAAATGTATAAACCTTATTAAAGGGTCCCCTATACATGAGGGTAACCTCACACAGGGATGGCAGGGGAACACTGCCAATCCCATATACTCAAATGCTTCCATCCCGGTATCTGAATACAATAGAAGGGGGGGAGTTGGGACTTTAAATGAAGCACCAAAAAGGTGCCTCCATCCCTATATTAAATGCAAGAAAAAGGGTAATTTTGGGACTTTATATGAAGCAAATGAGTAGTGGAGGAAAATTGATATAAAATATTTATTCATATTGATATCACAACATACAATCATTTTCATTTCATGTATATACATCTGAGACGTGCAAAAACAAAGCAAATTTGTACAGCATAACAGCGCATGATCAGGATAATAGATGTATAGGTAAATACGCAAAGAGGAGATGGTATGAGCATGTGCCAAAGGCACCATGCCCGCCGCTGGTACATGCACCCACAAGAAGTCTGTATTACTACAGAATAAGTATGTAAACATCATACAGTATAAGGATGGTAGGAGAATCAATAAAAAATGGTCCGTGTAGCTGTAGCATCGATAAGAGCTCTACGCGTTTCGTGGGTTTACCCACTCGTCAGGAGCAGATGCAGCAAGCAGTTCTAAAAAATATACATAAAAAAATGTAAAAGACTATATTCCAAAAGAAAATTATTTTTCAAAAGATGTTCTTCTACAGTATAGATGAATTAGCTAGAGGCACTCACCAACCCGGACCAGAGCAGCGCGGGATTGCCGGTACATGGTCGGCCGGGAACATAACCCCCGCACGGGAGCTGAGGCGGCATAGTGCACGGATGCAACATCAGAAGGTGACAGGGGCGTGTAGGAAGTGAATAGAAATTCCATGTGGCAATGGTTGAATATATTTCATATAACAGGAGTATCTAGAAATAAAATATTGGATATGCGTACAGTTATAGAAACCTATTTAGGGTAAGAGTAATGATTTTAATAGAAATAGATTCAATATAACTCCACAGGAAAGAATAATATAGTAGGGATATTACCTGAAAATATGGGAGTATGTATTAAGTAATAAGTGGATACATGGAACTATAGTAATGTGGAATTCCATATGGCAATAATTGAAATATATTTCATATAACAAAAATATCTGAGAAAATGAATGTATATATGTATATAGTTATATCAATTTATTCTGAGTAAGAGTAATGATTTTATATGTAAGTAAGCCTAATGTAGTTCCACAGGGAAAAAGTGATGTGGTAAAAGTGGTGTATGAAATAATAAAAAATGTATATTAAGTGATGAATAAGTGAATGGGACTATACAAGTGTGGGAAACTGGAATGGGTGATAGATATGAAAAAATAGGGTGAGCAAAATATGTGACTCAGACTGAGCCAAAAAAGAGAAAAGGGGAGAGAAGTGCAAAGCCAAAAAGGAAGGTCTTACCAATGTTGTATCTAGCAACACCAGGAGAATGACATGACTGGTGTGCCGTGACCCCAGAGGGAGACTGGTCAATGGATCAGCTCACTGCAAGGGGAGTGTACAGATATGCCGCCAACGCCACGCCAGTGGGCCAATGGGGGAGAGGATGCCGCACCTGAACCGAGTGAACACTCGGTAAATGGCGCGGAGACTCCCTCTTATAAGCACACCCGATGTTATTGCTGGACGTCGGCGCAATGACGTCACGAATGACGTCATGCGCACGACGTGCCCGCCGTCACACAGCCAGTGTGACAGGCGTGGCGCCGATGCGCGAAGGGGCACCCGCCCACTCCCCCGGAGCGCAGGGCCAATGAGGGGAGGAGAGGGAGGGGCCCACTAGGCGCATCGCAGCTCCCGCGATGAAGGAAGGACCTCAGCCGAATCCATGCGCCAAACAACCAACACACAACCAGTGGCCGAGGGTAGAGAGAGTGTATGTCTTCAAGCTATGAGTAAAAACAATCAATGTGGGTATATGGAACCTGCGTAGGGGATGCTGCATGTAAATAGTATTCATTATTCTATGCAATGCTCACAGTATAGATATTCATAGACAATGTATAACAGATATTAGCAATATCCATATATAAATGTATAAATGTATAAACCTTATTAAAGGGTCCCCTATACATGAGGGTAACCTCACACAGGGATGGCAGGGGAACACTGCCAATCCCATATACTCAAATGCTTCCATCCCGGTATCTGAATACAATAGAAGGGGGGGAGTTGGGACTTTAAATGAAGCACCAAAAAGGTGCCTCCATCCCTATATTAAATGCAAGAAAAAGGGTAATTTTGGGACTTTATATGAAGCAAATGAGTAGTGGAGGAAAATTGATATAAAATATTTATTCATATTGATATCACAACATACAATCATTTTCATTTCATGTATATACATCTGAGACGTGCAAAAACAAAGCAAATTTGTACAGCATAACAGCGCATGATCAGGATAATAGATGTATAGGTAAATACGCAAAGAGGAGATGGTATGAGCATGTGCCAAAGGCACCATGCCCGCCGCTGGTACATGCACCCACAAGAAGTCTGTATTACTACAGAATAAGTATGTAAACATCATACAGTATAAGGATGGTAGGAGAATCAATAAAAAATGGTCCGTGTAGCTGTAGCATCGATAAGAGCTCTACGCGTTTCGTGGGTTTACCCACTCGTCAGGAGCAGATGCAGCAAGCAGTTCTAAAAAATATACATAAAAAAATGTAAAAGACTATATTCCAAAAGAAAATTATTTTTCAAAAGATGTTCTTCTACAGTATAGATGAATTAGCTAGAGGCACTCACCAACCCGGACCAGAGCAGCGCGGGATTGCCGGTACATGGTCGGCCGGGAACATAACCCCCGCACGGGAGCTGAGGCGGCATAGTGCACGGATGCAACATCAGAAGGTGACAGGGGCGTGTAGGAAGTGAATAGAAATTCCATGTGGCAATGGTTGAATATATTTCATATAACAGGAGTATCTAGAAATAAAATATTGGATATGCGTACAGTTATAGAAACCTATTTAGGGTAAGAGTAATGATTTTAATAGAAATAGATTCAATATAACTCCACAGGAAAGAATAATATAGTAGGGATATTACCTGAAAATATGGGAGTATGTATTAAGTAATAAGTGGATACATGGAACTATAGTAATGTGGAATTCCATATGGCAATAATTGAAATATAATTCATATAACAAAAATATCTGAGAAAATGAATGTATATATGTATATAGTTATATCAATTTATTCTGAGTAAGAGTAATGATTTTATATGTAAGTAAGCCTAATGTAGTTCCACAGGGAAAAAGTGATGTGGTAAAAGTGGTGTATGAAATAATAAAAAATGTATATTAAGTGATGAATAAGTGAATGGGACTATACAAGTGTGGGAAACTGGAATGGGTGATAGATATGAAAAAATAGGGTGAGCAAAATATGTGACTCAGACTGAGCCAAAAAAGAGAAAAGGGGAGAGAAGTGCAAAGCCAAAAAGGAAGGTCTTACCAATGTTGTATCTAGCAACACCAGGAGAATGACATGACTGGTGTGCCGTGACCCCAGAGGGAGACTGGTCAATGGATCAGCTCACTGCAAGGGGAGTGTACAGATATGCCGCCAACGCCACGCCAGTGGGCCAATGGGGGAGAGGATGCCGCACCTGAACCGAGTGAACACTCGGTAAATGGCGCGGAGACTCCCTCATATAAGCACACCCGATGTTATTGCTGGACGTCGGCGCAATGACGTCACGAATGACGTCATGCGCACGACGTGCCCGCCGTCACACAGCCAGTGTGACAGGCGTGGCGCCGATGCGCGAAGGGGCACCCGCCCACTCCCCCGGAGCGCAGGGCCAATGAGGGGAGGAGAGGGAGGGGCCCACTAGGCGCATCGCAGCTCCCGCGATGAAGGAAGGACCTCAGCCGAATCCATGCGCCAAACAACCAACACACAACCAGTGGCCGAGGGTAGAGAGAGTGTATGTCTTCAAGCTATGAGTAAAAACAATCAATGTGGGTATATGGAACCTGCGTAGGGGATGCTGCATGTAAATAGTATTCATTATTCTATGCAATGCTCACAGTATAGATATTCATAGACAATGTATAACAGATATTAGCAATATCCATATATAAATGTATAAATGTATAAACCTTATTAAAGGGTCCCCTATACATGAGGGTAACCTCACACAGGGATGGCAGGGGAACACTGCCAATCCCATATACTCAAATGCTTCCATCCCGGTATCTGAATACAATAGAAGGGGGGGAGTTGGGACTTTAAATGAAGCACCAAAAAGGTGCCTCCATCCCTATATTAAATGCAAGAAAAAGGGTAATTTTGGGACTTTATATGAAGCAAATGAGTAGTGGAGGAAAATTGATATAAAATATTTATTCATATTGATATCACAACATACAATCATTTTCATTTCATGTATATACATCTGAGACGTGCAAAAACAAAGCAAATTTGTACAGCATAACAGCGCATGATCAGGATAATAGATGTATAGGTAAATACGCAAAGAGGAGATGGTATGAGCATGTGCCAAAGGCACCATGCCCGCCGCTGGTACATGCACCCACAAGAAGTCTGTATTACTACAGAATAAGTATGTAAACATCATACAGTATAAGGATGGTAGGAGAATCAATAAAAAATGGTCCGTGTAGCTGTAGCATCGATAAGAGCTCTACGCGTTTCGTGGGTTTACCCACTCGTCAGGAGCAGATGCAGCAAGCAGTTCTAAAAAATATACATAAAAAAATGTAAAAGACTATATTCCAAAAGAAAATTATTTTTCAAAAGATGTTCTTCTACAGTATAGATGAATTAGCTAGAGGCACTCACCAACCCGGACCAGAGCAGCGCGGGATTGCCGGTACATGGTCGGCCGGGAACATAACCCCCGCACGGGAGCTGAGGCGGCATAGTGCACGGATGCAACATCAGAAGGTGACAGGGGCGTGTAGGAAGTGAATAGAAATTCCATGTGGCAATGGTTGAATATATTTCATATAACAGGAGTTTAAGGTTTAAAGATGTTTGCTTAAAGCACTTTGGTTTATGCATATGGGTGTGGATGTATAATCCGGCAGAGGCCTAATGTGCGATTGGGTGCTCAACCAACCTGTATTTGGGCCTTTAATTGTATACTGATAGGTTTATTGTTATCTCAGATATTTACACTTTGGTAAATCACAGGCACATCATCACATTTGCTTGGAGTGTGCACACTTATATGTTTAGCTTAATCAATTAAGCACCTGTTACGATCACATTAATATGGTTCAAATAGGGTAGACTTCTCCACCATACCATCACTTATAATTTTTACACTTTACTGTCTTAGTATATTTTTATTATTTTTACCTGTACACTCATGGACGTGGAGGGAGATGTGTTACTCCACGGTTGCTTAGTACCTATTTATTTATTCACACTCAAATTATCCGGGTGGGGCCACTCGGTGTGGACTTCATATATCAGTTCTAATTATTAGTGGTATTTTACATTACTTACCTGCCCAATGAACCTCTAGGGAGCGCCATTACCCCTTTTTTATATATATACACCCATTTCCGAAACACCTTGAGGAGTTTCTTTAGGGGGGCTGCACACTTTTACACCTGTCCTAAGCGCAGTCATTTTACTTTATCAAATGTGTTTCATGTCTCCTTATTGAAACCTCTGGTCTTCAATCACTATAGCACCTTAGTGACACGTCCTCACCCTATACAGGTTGGGAACCATGAGGAGTATGAAGTACAATCCATTGTTGACTCCCGTAGGTTCCGTGGGCACAAACAGTACCTGGTGCATTGGAAGGGGTACAGTCCAGAGGAACGCTCTTGGTTCTCATCCTCGGACGTACATGCCCCTGTCCTCCTCTGGGATTTCCATAAACGTTTTCCCCTCAAGCCCGGTGGTCCTCCGATGGGCAGGGGTCGTTGAGGAGGGGGTACTGTCAGGTCTGGGTTCAGCCCTTCTTTCTCTGAGCTGGCCGCTCAGCTGTCAGCTAATTGCCAGCTCCCATCTCTCTCCACAGTTACCCAGCTGTTGTTGATTCTGCTCGTCAGTCGTGCCTACTTAAAGTCGTTCAGCTCACTTTATCTCTGCCTTCACCTTTGTCAACTTCACAGAGACTTTCTCCTGCGTTCCCGTTGAAGACCTTCTGGCTCCTGATCCTGCTTGCTGTACTACTACGTTTATCTCTGGCTCTCTGACATTTGCTTGGCTGACTACCCGATCCGGTTACTCTGGCTTGTTTTGATTACACTTACTCTGTTTACCTTATTTTTATTATTTTATTTAAATCTCTTTATTTGAAAAAATTATCCATTACAGCTTACACAAAGCCACCAAAATACAAAAAGAAAATACATTAAAATCATCCGTTTTTCCCATATATATATACTTCTACATCTAATATCTGCCAGTTCAAAATACCCATAAGCTGTAACCTTCAAAAAGGGGAGATAAAGGTTTCTTCACTTTTCCCCTCACTTTACCCCCCCCACTCCTCCTCCCCTTTCCCCCCTTCCCACTTCCCCCTCCCCCCACCCATTGTCACCCATCTGCCATGCACCCTCGCATACACCCTATACCAGTCTCATCTTGTACCATCCTCACCCCTCCGACCCAACCCCATCCCGATCCAACCATGCTTTCCATATCTTCACAAATTTCTTGTAGTTGCCCCTCTTCTTATAAATATACTTTTCCCTGCAAATCACCTCCCTTACTGCATTCTCCCATTCCGTCACTGTCGGAGCCTCCTTCCTCTGCCAGTGCTGCGCAATAAGCTTTCTTCCCTGAAACAGGGAACATCTAACTCTTGCCGTCTGTGTGTCCCCCGAGGTCACTCCATCCCCCATCAATCCCAGCAGGCACTCTCTCGCCTCCAACCTCAGCGACGTCCCAAACACCAGGTTTATTTTCCCCACCACTCCTTCCCAGTATCTATGCAATTTGGGGCATCGCCAGAACATGTGGATCAAATCCCCGTGCCCCCCTCCGCATCTCTGACACTTCGGGTCAGGTCTCTTACCCCACTTGAATAATTTCAGGGGTGTATAGTATGCCCTGTAGGATAAGTACAGGTGAGACATCACTTGTGAGGGGGAGAGAGTGACCCTGGGCCCGGACGCCAAGACATGCTCCCATTGGTCATCGGACAGTGCTCCCACATCTTTTTCCCATTTAATCCTATTTTTATTTTCTACCGGGCCTTCCTGGGCTGCTGCCTTCAGGCATCCACACATGTCCGAAATCAATCCCTTTGTGGAGCTTGCATCAATCAGCTTTCTCAAAGAGGCCATTTCACACCACACTGGCGCTTCCCTCCCAAATTGTGCCTCCAGGGCATGCCTAATTTGCAGATATCTGTAAAATGACCTGTTGGAGATCGCATACTCCTCTACAAGCTCCTGAAAGGACTTCAACCTCCCCGCCCTATATACCTGTGCCAAGTAATGAATACCCTGACGGTCCCATTCCTCGAAACGCCCCATTTTTTTAAGCTCATTAAGGCTGTTGTTATCCCAAAGTGGCGAGAAATCCGCAAAACTGGTATATCCCAAGGTTCTCTTAGCTTGTACCCAAACTTTAACCATCATCTGGGTGGTGGGGCATTTAGTACAGAATGAATCTGCCTCTAATCCCTCTGCGATTGTATCGTGTCTGATGTCGTTCAACAAAACGCTACCCCCCATACCCTCTTCTCCTACCCTATTTCTGCCTCCCATTTGTTGCAGTTGGGCTGCCAGGAAGTAGCCCCATGGGTCAGGTACCGCCAGGCCGCCCTTCCCCTCTGGTCGCCGCAGCGCCTGCAACCCGATCCTGGCCGCCCCGTTTTTCCAGATGAGCTCCCTGAACACGCTGTCCATTTTTTTGAACCAATGCTTGGGGATCCAAACAGGAGAGTTCTGCAGGACATATAAGATTTGGGGTAACCAAACCATTTTAATCAGGTTACAGCGCCCGGGGACCAAGAGGGGCAGGCGTCTCCACACTTGACACTTCTGCTTCAGCTTTTTCATCAATGGGACTAGATTTCCGGATATGTACTGGCCTGGATCTCTAGTTATATTAATCCCCAAGTATTTCATTTGCCTGACCACTTGAACTTGGGATGCCTGGTGGGGGAGAGGCCCACTCAGGGCGTCTACGGGCAGGATCACTGATTTCTCCCAGTTAACCAGTAACCCAGAGAAAGCACCAAACTCTTTTACAATCCCCATAGCTGTTTCCAGTGAATCCTGCGTATCCGCCAAAAACAGCAAGATGTCATCGGCATACAGGGCCACTTTGTCCACCCCTCTCTTTCTCCTAAACCCCTGTACGCCCTGTGCCATCCTCAGAGCAACAGCTAAGGGCTCAATTGCCAGGGCAAAGAGCAGGGGGGACAAAGGGCACCCCTGTCTCGTGCCCCTACTCAACTGAAACCACTCCGAACACTGCCCGTTGATTTTCACCTTGGCCCTCGGTTTGTTATATAACAATCTTAGCCACTGAGCAAATCCAGGGCCAAACTGATATTTTGCCAACACCTTCCATAAATAATGCCATTCCAAAGAATCAAAGGCCTTGGCTGCGTCTAGCGAAAGAATTGCTCTCCTACTGCAGTTTTCTATAGGGATTTGCATATTGAGGTATACCCGTCTTATGTTCGTGCTTGTAGATCTGTTCAGGATGAACCCGGTCTGGTTTGTGTGTATTAGTTTGGAGATTACCTTATTCAGCCTTGCGGCTAGCACTTTGGCCAGGATCTTCACGTCCGAGCACAAGAGCGAGATGGGCCTATATGAAGACATATCTGTTGGATTCTTCCCTTCTTTTAGCAGAATTACTACTATGGCTTCTGACATAGAGGGGGGCAAAGCCCCTTCCTCCCTAGCTCCGTTGAATACCTCCAGTAATAAGGGTAGCAATACCTCCCCGTATTTTTTTAAATAATTCTATGGGCAGGCCATCCGGGCCTGGGGACTTTTGAGCCACCATATCTCCAACAGCCCTTTGTAGTTCTTTGAGAGTCAGTGGGGCATCTAACATTTCCCGGTCCTCATTTGATACCAGAATTATCCCCAGCCCCTCAAAGAAGCCCTGCATTACCCCCTCTACGTTTCCCCTGGAGGAGCTATATAGCTTCTCAAAGTATGTCCTGAACTCATCTATTATTTCTGGGGTGCTTTTTCTTATTACTCCTTCCTTCCCCTCAATTGCTGGCACCGCACTCGGGGGGCGTTTGCCTTAATTGTCAGAGACAGAGCTTTCCCAATTCGTTCTCCCTCTCCAAAAAAGCTCAGCCTCTGAAAAGATCTAATCTTCTCCATCTTCTCTCAGAGTAACCTGCTATACTCTTCCTGTCTCCTCACCCAACACTCATAACTAGCTTGGGATGATGTTGCCACGAAATGCGCCTCTGCCCGTCTTGCATTTTCTTTGGCTCCCAGTTCCTCGGCTTGTGACTGTTTTTTAACATAGGCGATTCTCTGAATTAAAACTCCTCGAAGGTATGCCTTCAGGGAATCCCAAACCACCCCCAGTGGGGCCGAACCTAGATTTATATTAATAAACTCTAACAGCCCCTCCATCATTTTTTCCTCCTCTCCTATAAGTTCAAGCCAAAAGGGGTTAATCTTCCAGCTCCCTCTGTTATATTGCCCCCCTACCTTCACGGAGGCAATAACTGGCGTATGGTCCAAGACGCCTCTCGGCTCATAGGTTATTTCCTCCACTACATTTAGTGCCTCCTCGTTACCCAGTACAAGGTCAATTCTAGATAAGGTGGCATGGGTCCTAGAGTGGCATGAATACTGCCTCTCTCCAGGATGCCTCCTCCTCCAGATATCCACCAGCCCTATTTCATCACAGTATTGCGAAAGGGGGCTCCTGTTGACCACTCCAGCTCCATGCCTTAGCGGAAACCTATCTATGCTCCTGTTCATTGTCATGTTGAAATCTCCCAATGCTATTACCGGGGTCCCAGGGAAATCTGCTATGAACCTGGCTAGGTCTTCCATTACTTCCATGCTAAATGGGGGGGGGGGGGGATATACACATTGGCCAGTATGTATCTTTTATTTTCTATTAAGCAAGAGAGAAAAATATACCTTCCATTTTCATCCAATCTGCTCTGCCCACAGGAGAAAGCCAAATCTGTGCTTATCAGTACACTCACCCCTCTTGAGTATGATGAGTAAGTGGAGTGAAACTGTATGCGAAACTGCTTATTTCCTAATGTTTCAGTTGTATCTTTTACCAAATGGGTCTCCTGGAGGCAGAGTATCTTGACGTTCTCCTTTTTGGCTGTTGAAAAAATTACTTGTTTTTTAAGTTTATCCTTTATCCCCCTAACGTTCCATGAGCATATATTAATCCGTTTTCCCGTATCCGGGATTCTACCACTCCTTCTTACAATCCTCATGGGCCGTTAGGTCTAATGCCTTTGCAATATTTTAGTCTCTTATCAAACCCTCCCCCGTTGTGCGTACAATAGGGGAATATACAGAATACCGCCCTATTTTTTTCCTGCCCCTTTAATCTGGCAACCTGGATCCACTCACATCCTCTCACAACGACACTTCCTACCTTCCATCTCTGATTGTGTTCGTGCATCTTCCCTCCCACCCCCCACCCCCCATACCCCCTCACCCTCCCAACAGCCCTCCCTTTCTCCCCCCCACCCTCCCCTCGCCCCCCCACCCACACCACACCCCCGTGCCCACTTTTGGGCCTATCCCTCGAGCTTCTATTGTGACCTTCCAAACCTTTTGAGGTATAAGAAAAGAACCGTTAACCAAACCCAGTAGGGGGGGACATTCCCCCTAGGAATATTTGTGCTTATTACTGTGTGTGTAATTTGTGCATTTATCACTATTAGTGTATTATAATTCCATTTATTTAATCCCCCCTCCCCCACCCCATTCCCAATTTGCATCGTCAAAGGAAAAAAAAAAAAAAGAAAAAGAAAAATCCAGTAGACCAAAGAAAAAAAGTCAGGGAAGAGCAGGATACCATAAAAAGGGAAACCAAATAGGCAAAAGTTCCAAAAGACGCCTAACTTCCTTCTCCTCGCCTAATTCTCTCTTCATTGTTCTCTAGCCAAGTTGACACTTCATTGGGGGTAGAAAAAAACCTAACCTCCCCTAGAGCTGAGACACGCAATCGTGCCGGGAACAAGAGCGTATAATTGATTCTGAGTTGTTGAAGCTTCCGTTTACTTTCTCCAAATTTAGCTCTTTGTCTCTGTAGCTCGGGGGAAAAATCTGGGTAAATTGAAATCCTGGCTCCGTTGTGCTGGATATTCCTTAACTCTCTTGCTTTCTGTAAAATAGTGACCTTGTCCCGAAAACATAGAAGCTTAAAAATAAAGGGCCTAGGATGGCCTCCTGGAGCTAGAGCTTTAGGGCCTATTCTGTGTGCGCGCTCGATAGCAAAAGTGTTAGAGAATGAGTCCCTGTCGAGTTTCTCCCTCAGCCAGTCCTCCATGAATTGAATGGGGTTATTCCCCTCACATCCTTCTGGGAGCCCGAGTACCCTCAGGTTCTCTCTGCGTAGCCTGTTCTCCATGCTATCCATTTTCTGCAAACAGTCCTTTAATTGGATTTTCATAAGTGCTACCTCTTGTTTTAGCGGATACACATCATCCTCCATTTGATTAAATCTCTCCTCGAGCGCTGTTGTCCGAGTACAAACTGTACACACTTCCCCCTTAACCGTAAGCAGTTCATCTCTAATGCCTTTAAGTTGCTCAGACAGCTCGTTGATTGATTGCTTGCAAGTGTTGACGGCTACAAGAATATCATGCAGGGATGGCTCCCTCTCATTTATCGGGCTGCCCTGGCCTCCCCCTGCCACCCCCTCCAGGCCCAAAACCTGTTGCTTATCCAGGGTCCCTCCTGCTGCTGGGCCTGCCGATGGTATAGCTGATGGTATAGCTGCCAAAGTCCCGTTTTCCTGGGTCTGACTTCTCCTCCCAGGGTGGCCCGCTTGTTGTTGCCCCCCCCATACTGCTAGGTTTGTTAGGGGTTTGATTTGGGGTGTGCGCAAAGCGCTCTAGTTTGGTGGCTGCTTGGTTCCCCTTCTCCTTGGCACTGCGGGTTCCAAGGGCCAATGTCCCTTGTTGGACTGGCCCGTCCTCCATCCTCTTCTTTCTTGACATTTCCAATAGTGTTCTGTTAATCTCTGCACGGTGTTAGTCCCTGCCCTGGGACCTGTATGACCACCAATCCCCTGCCGAAATTACAGAAATGATGTCTTTTTCCTGCTGAGCCTTTTTATGTTAAGGATGTGCTATACGTGAGTGTGCACACAGCCACTGACTCACCCCTCTGGTGCTTCGGGCCGGATCCTCTGCTGCTCAGCGCCGCCTGCTCAATCCCGGGTATCGGCGCCCCCCACTCTCACTGGGACAGGCGCCGCCGATGTTTCCTCCGGGAGAGCACCGAGCAGCTGGCCCGGCTCAGTGCGGTGGCCGGTCACGTCAGCGGCGGCTTCGCTCAGCGCTTCAGGCGTTCTGCGGCAGGTCTCCTGGATCACGCTGTGGCGGATGTCAGAGAAGGAGCGAGGGGAGAGGGCTGGATTCAGTCACGGCGTCCTCTCTCACCTCAGCATCCGGTCACGACCCCCATTCCAATAAGTGTCACCGTATTTTTATTATTATTAAACAAGTGTGATTTAACTATTCTTCTGTCTGGTCTGATTCATGGTTCCTGATACTATTATCACCACTTGCATGGAGTCTCTAACTTGTCTAAGTAAATTTGGTAGACCTCAGTAGGTTAAATAGGTCAGGATGGGGGTACAGCTGCCCTCTGGACTAATCTCCAGTTCAGATAAGACATTTTATAGATCATTGGCTATGTTTTGTGGTTTACTGTATGTACATTTAAGGCATAAGCAAAATAGATTTGCGGGACATATGAACTCAATTTAGGTTCCTTAACCACTTCAGCCCCGGAAGGATTTACCCCCTTCCTGACTAGGGATGAGCCGAACACCCCCCTGTTCGGTTCGCACCAGAACATGCGAACAGGAAAAAAGTTCGCTCGAACACGCGAACACCGTTAAAGTCTATGGGACACGAACATGAATAATCAAAAGTGCTAATTTTAAAGGCTTATATGCAAGTTATTGTCATAAAAAGTGTTTGGGGACCTGGGTCCTGCCCCAGGGGACATGGATCAATGCAAAAAAAAGTTTTAAAAACGGCCGTTTTTTCAGGAGCAGTGATTTTAATAATGCTTAAAGTCAAACAATAAAAGTGTAATATCCCTTTAAATTTCGTACCTGGGGGGTGTCTATAGTATGCCTGTAAAGGGGCGCATGTTTCCCGTGTTTAGAACAGTCTGACAGCAAAATGACATTTCGAAGGAAAAAACTCATTTAAAACTACCGCGGCTATTAATGAATTGCCGGTCCGACAATACACATAAAAGTTCATTGATAAAAACGGCATGGGAATTCCCCACAGGGAAACCCCGAACCAAAATTTTAAAAAAAAAAAATGACGTGGGGGGGTCCCCCTAAATTCCATACCAGGCCCTTCAGGTCTGGTATGGATATTAAGGGGAACCCCGGCCAAAATTAAAAAAAAAAAATGACGTGGGGTTCCCCCTAAATTCCATACCAGACCCTTCAGGTCTGGTATGGATTTTAAGGGGAACCCCGCGCCAAAAAAAAAAAAAAAAACGGCGTGGGGTTCCCCCAAAAATCCATACCAGACCCTTATCCGAGCACGCAACCTGGCAGGCCGCAGGAAAAGAGGGGGGGACGAGAGTGCGGCCCCCCCCCTCCTGAACCGTACCAGGCCACATGCCCTCAACATTGGGAGGGTGCTTTGGGGTAGCCCCCCAAAACACCTTGTCCCCACCTTGTCCCCATGTTGTGGGGGTCTGCGGGCGGGGGGCTTATCGGAATCTGGAAGCCCCCTTTAACAATTCCTTTATTTAAATGCTTCTTCTATCTTCCTTCATCTTCTTCATTTTCTGGTTCTTCTGGCTCTTCTGGTTCTTCCTCCGGCGTTCTCGTCCAGCATCTCCTCCGCGGCGTCTTCTATCTTCTTCTCCTCGGGCCGCTCCGCACCCATGGCATGAGGGGAGGCTCCCGCTCTTCTCTTCATCTTCTTCTTCATCCTCTTCTCTTCTTCATCTTCTTCATCTTCTTCATCTTCTTCATCTTCATCTTCTCTTCTTAATTTTCTTCTGCGGGCCGCTCCGCATCCATGCATGGAGGGAGGCTCCCGCTGTGTGACGGCGTTTCCTCGTCTGACGGTTCTTAAATAACGGGGGGCGGGGCCACCCGGTGACCCCGCCCCCCTCTGACGCACGGGACATGACGGGACTTCCCTGTGGCATTCCCCGTGACGTCACAGGGAAGTCCCGTCAAGTCACCGTGCGTCAGAGGGGGGCGGGGTCACCGGGTGGCCCCGCCCCCCGTTATTTAAGAACCGTCAGACGAGGAGACGCCGTCACACAGCGGGAGCCTCCCTCCATGCCAGCATGGCTGCGGAGCGGCCCGGAGAAGAAATGAAGAAGGAAGAAGAGATGAAGAAGAAGAAGATGAAGAAGATGAAGAAGAGAAGAGGATGAAGAAGAAGAAGATGAAGAGAAGAGCGGGAGCCTCCCCTCATGCCATGGGTGCGGAGCGGCCCGAGGAGAAGAAGATAGAAGATGCCGCGGAGGAGATGCTGGACGAGAACGCCGGAGGAAGAACCAGAAGAGCCAGAAGAACCAGAAGATGAAGGAAGATAGAAGAAGCATTTAAATAAAGGAATTGTCAAAAACTGTCTCTTGTCATTTTTAACTATTTTGACACTTTTTTAGTGAAATGGTAGGGGTAAGTACCCCCTTACCATTTCACACAGGGGGGGGCCGGGATCTGGGGGTCCCCTTGTTAAAGGGGGCTTCCAGATTCCGATAAGCCCCCCGCCCGCAGACCCCCACAACCACCGGCCACGGTTGTGGGGATGAGGCCCTTGTCCTCATCAACATGGGGACAAGGTGTTTTGGGGGGCTACCCCAAAGCACCCTCCCAATGTTGAGGGCATGTGGCCTGGTACGGTTCAGGAGGGGGGGGGGCCGCACTCTCGTCCCCCCCTCTTTTCCTGCGGCCTGCCAGGTTGTGTGCTCGGATAAGGGTCTGGTATGGATTTTTGGGGGAACCCCACGTCATTTTTTTTTTAAATTTTGGCCGGGGTTCCCCTTAAAATCCATACCAGACCTGAAGGGTCTGGTATGGAATTTAGGGGGAACCCCACGTCATTTTTTTTTTAAATTTTGGCCGGGGTTCCCCTTAATATCCATACCAGACCTGAAGGGCCTGGTATGGAATTTAGGGGGACCCCCCCCACGTCATTTTTTTTTTTTTTTAATTTTGGTTCGGGGTTTCCCTGTGGGGAATTCCCATGCCGTTTTTATCAATGAACTTTTATGTGTATTGTCGGACCGGCAATTCATTAATAGCCGCGGTAGTTTTAAATGAGTTTTTTCCTTCGAAATGTCATTTTGCTGTCAGACTGTTCTAAACACGGGAAACATGCGCCCCTTTACAGGCATACTATAGACACCCCCCAGGTACGAAATTTAAAGGGATATTACACTTTTATTGTTTGACTTTAAGCATTATTAAAATCACTGCTCCTGAAAAAACGTCCGTTTTAAAACTTATTTTTGCATTGATACATGTCCCCTGGGGCAGGACCCGGGTCCCCAAACACTTTTTATGACAATAACTTGCATATAAGCCTTTAAAATTAGCACTTTTGATTTCTCCCATAGACTTTTAAAGGGTGTTCCGCGGCATTCGAATTTGCCGCGAACACCCCAAATTGTTCGGTGTTCGGCGAACTTGCGAACAGCCAATGTTCGAGTCGAACATGAGTTCGACTCGAACTCGAAGCTCATCCCTATTCCTGACCACAACACTTTTTACAATTTGGCACTGCATCGCTTTAACTGCTAATTGCGCGGTCATGCAATGCTGTACCCAAACAAAATTTGCGTCCTTTTGTTCCCACAAATAGAGCTTTCTTTTGATGGTATTTGATCACCTCTGCGTTTTTCTTTTTGTGCTATAAACAGAAAAAGACCGAAAAGTTTGAAAAAAAACAATATTTTCTACTTTGTTATAAAAAAATACAATAAACTCAATATTAGTCATACAGTTAGTCCAAAAAGTATTCAGGCACATGTCTTTGGTAAAAAAAATGTCAATAAGCGTATATTTATTGGTTTGCGCAAAAGTTATGGCGTCTACAAACTAGGGTACATTTTCTGGAATTTACACAGCTTTTAGTTTATGACTGCCTATCTCATTTCTTGAGCTGCTAAAATGGCAGCACAGTATACCCCCCCCCCAAATGACCCCATTTTGGAAAGTAGACACTCCAAGGAAATTGCTGAGAGGCATGTTGAGCCCATTGAATATTAATTTCTTTTGTCCCAAGTGATTGAATAATGACAAAAATTTTTTTTTACAAAAAGTTGTTACTAAATGATATATTGCTCACACAGGCCATGGGCATATGTGGAATTGCACCCCAAAATACATTTAGCTGCTTCTCCTGAGTATGGGGATACCACATGAGTGGGACCTTTTGGGAGCCTAGCCGCATACGGGGCCCCGAAAACCAGGCACCGCCTTTAGGATTTCTAAGGGCGTAAATTTTTTATTTCACTCCTCACTACCTATCACAGTTTTGAAGGCCATAAAATGCCAGGACAGTTCAACCCCCCCCCCAAATGACCCCATTTTAAAAAGTATACACCCCAAGCTATTTGCTGAGAGGCATGTTGAGTCCATGGAATATTTTATATTTTGCCACAAGTTGTAGGAAAATGCCAACCTTATTTTTTTTTTTTTTTGCACAAAGTTGTCACTAAATGATATATTGCTCAAACATGCCATGGGCATATGTGGAATTACACCCAAAAAATACATTTAGCTGCTTCTCCTGAGTATGGGGATATCACATACTCAGGGACTTTTTGGGAGCCTAGCTGCCACAAATCACAGTTTCCAAGGCCATAAAATGCCAAGATGGCACAAAACGCCCCCAAATGACCCAATTTTGGAAAGTAGACACCCCAAGCTATTTGCTAAGAGGCATGGTGAGTATTTTGCAGGTTTCATTTGTTTTTGAAAATGAAGAAAGAAAAGAAAAATGTATTTTTTTTCTTTTTTCAATTTTCAAAATTTTGTGACAAAAAGCGAGGTCTGCAAAATACTCACCATACCTCTCAGCAAATAGCTTGGGGTGTCTACTTTCCAAAATGGGGTCATTTGGGGGGGTTTGTGCCACCTGGGCATTCCATGGCCTCCGAAACTGTAATAGGCAGTGAGGAGTGAAATCAAAAATGTACACCCTTAGAAACCCTGAAGGCGGTGCTTGATTTTTGGGGTCCCGTATGCGGCTAGGCTCCCAAAAAGTCCCACACATGTGGTATCCCCGTACTCAGGAGAAGCAACAGAATGTATTTTGGGGTGTAATTTCACATGTTCCCATGGCATATTTGAGCAATATATCATTTAGTGACAACTTTGTGCAAAAAAAAAAAAAATTGTCTTTTTCCCGCAACTTGTGTCACAATATAAAATATTCCATGGACTCAAAATGCCTCTCAGCAAATAGCTTGGGGTGTCTACTTTCTAAAATGGGGTCATTTGGGGGGGTTTGAACTGTCCTGGCATTTTATGCACAACATTTAGAAGCTTATGTCACACATCACCCACTCTTCTAACCACTTGAAGACAAAGCCCTTTCTGACACTTTTTGTTTACATGAAAAAATTATTTTTTTTGCAAGAAAATTACTTTGAACCACCAAACATTATATATTTTTTTAAAGCAAATGCCCTACAGATTAAAATGATGGGTGCTTCATTTTTTTTTCCACACAGTATTTGCGCAGCGATTTTTCAAACGCATTTTTTGGGGAAAAAACACACTTTTTAAATTTTAATGCACTAAAACACACTATATTGCCCAAATGTTTGATGAAATAAAAAAGATGATCTTAGGCCAAGTACAAGGATACCAAACATGACATGCTTTAAAATTGCGCACAAACGTGCAGTGGCGACAAACTAAATACATTTTTAAAAGCCTTTAAAAGCCTTTACAGGTTACAACTTTAGATTTACAGAGGAGGTCTACTGCTAAAATTACTGCCCTTGATCTGACCTTCGCTGTGATACCTCACATGCATGGTGCAATTGCTGTTTACATTTGACGCCAGACCAACGCTTGCGTTCGCCTTTGCGCGAGAGCAGGGGGGGACAGGGGTCCATTTTTTTTTTTTCTTTATTATTTTTTTTGCTTTTTTATCTTATTTTTAAACTGTTCCTTTCATTTTTTTTTTAATCATTTTTATTGTTATGTCAGGAAATGTAAACATCCCCTATAATAGCAATAGGTAGGGACAGGTACTCTTTTTGGAAAAAAATGGGGTCTATTAGACCCTAGATCTCTCCTCTGCCCTCAAAGCATCTGACCACACCAAGATCAGTGTGATAAAATGCTTTCTCAATTTCTCAATGGCGCTGTTTACATCCGGCGAAATCTAAGTCATGAAATGCTTTTCTTAGGGTTTCTTATGGTTTCTTAGGCCATAGAGATGATTGGAGCCCTTCTGGTCTCTGATCAGCTCTATGGTCAGCTGGTGGAATCACCGGCTGCATTCTCAGGTTCCCTGTTGGGACAGGAGAGCCAGAGAAAAACATGGAAGATGGTGGGAGGGGGGACATTCCCTCCCACTGCTTGTTAAAGCAGTCTAGAGGCTAATTAGCTGCTAGGATTGCTTTTACATGAAAGCCGACCACTGGCTGAAAAGAATGATACCAAGATGGTACCTAAACCTGCAGGCATCATTCTGGTATAACCACTCAAAGTCCAGCAACATACCAGTACGTTGCTGGTTCTTGTTGGGCATATATTGTAATATTTTTTTTTTCATGCAGCCTGTGGGCTGAACGAAAAAAAGAGATTGATTGGTGGGTATGCCCACCATTAGAATACCTCCCTTCATCCACCCACTTCTATTGATGGGCATACATGCACCATTTATATATGCCGAAGCATGGGGGCATCCGCCCCAAAAGTTAGGAGCAAATCGCTCCTCCGCCCCTGCTGCTCCCATGCTTCGGCATATATCACCTCCGCTGGAGTCACGGCTTTATATATTGTGAGAGCAAACGCTGTTGCTGTCAAGGTAAATAAATCCGTGCTGCAGCTGAAAACAAAAAAATGGTTAACAATAAAACACAGTAAACAGTAAAATATAAAAAATTGCATACCTGAAACGCAAACATGATAAAACATATCAATAAAACATTGCAGAATAGAATACAGTAAAAAAGAGCAGAACAATAGAGAGAGAGAATAGAGAGAGAGAGAGAACAATAAAACAACAACTATTTTTGTTTTTTTTATTTCATACTTTTTTGTGTTTTTTTTACACTTTTTTTTGTAACTGTAACTTTTATAACTGTAACCGGTTCCAGGTTTGGGTCTCTCAAAATGCGATGGCATCTTGGGAGACCCTGTGAAAGTGTGCAATGCTGTACTCTACGCTAATACTCAACTAGTGTATGGTAGCATTCAAAACATTCACTTATGCAAAGACCAGGATTGTCAGGACAGGAGGGACAATAATAGCGGGTGTCACGCCTATATCCGCGCTTGCTGCAGACACAACATCTTTTTTGGGGGGTTCGTTGGGTAGGGGTACTCGGGAGGACATAAAGAAAATGCCACTCATGCAGCCGACTGCATTTGGTTGGGAATGTGAATGGGGGAAGTACAGGTGCTGCAGAAGTGGTGGGTTCCCATTGAGGATTGGCGAATGCAGCAGGAAGGGCATTATGGGCACGACGGGCCTGTGTTTGTCTTCTTGGTGGCAGAGGGACACTACTTGTGCTTGCCACCTCACCAGCTTGAACTGCACTTATGGGACTCGCCACGTCACCAAGTGTTACTGCAGTGCTGGTTTGACTACGACCGGGGTGTACTAGGCCGCTGGTGCTTGCCAGTTCACCAAAACGCTACCAAAAATACTGTTAGCGGTCGCAGGGATCAGGCCTGACTCTGCGAACACTTTAGTTATGCGTTTAGTGTTTTGTAAGTGACAGTGATTGATCGATACTGCACTTGGGTGGGCTGGGCTGGGCAGAGGGGCAAAACGCAGGTGCTAGCAGGTATCTGGACTGATCCCGCTAACACTGCAATTTTGGGAACCCTAAACTGCTGGGGATGCTAGTATAAATCTGATCGGATCAGATATTGATCCGTTCAGATACTTTACCACTAAGGGAGGTGTATGGTGCATGCATGGGTGTTATCGCTACTGGCACTAACCTGACGCTGCCTGGGGCTGGTGCTTGCCAGTTCACCAAAACGCTACCAAAAAAACTGTTAGCAATTGCAGGGATCAGGCCCGACTCTGTGAGCGCTGCAGTTATGCGTTTAGTGTTTTGTAAATTACAGTGATCGATCGATACTGCACTTGGGTGGGCTGGGCTGGGCTGGGCGGAGGGGCAAAATGCAGGTGCTAGCAGGTATCTGGGCTGATCCCGCTAACACTGTGTTTTTTGGAACCCTAAACTGCTGGAGACGCTAGTATAGATCTGATCGGATCAGATATTGATCCGTTCAGATACTATACCACTAAGGGAGGTGTATGCTGCGTGCGTGGGTGTTAGCGCTACTGGCGCTAACCTGATGCTGCCTGGGGCAACACAGACCCTATCTGACCCTAAAACCTAACTCATATCACCGCCAGGCAATCAGGGGGCTAAACCTTTATTAGGTAATAAACCGAGGGTGCCCTGACACTATAAAAAATAAACGAACTAACCAGCGTCACCTGTAACAGTTTTATGGTGATCACTGGTGAAAGGGTTGCATAAAAATTATTGCGGCGCTGAAAAGTTCAAAATGAAATTGAAGAGTAGGAGGAATCCAATCACCAAATATATTGTGCAGATGTAGAAAGAGTCACTCGTCACCACGTGGTAATGTAGTCTGCTTTCCAGAAGGTGTTAAGGATTAGGCATAGATGATAAATTCTCAATAGCATCCAGCAAATTCAGCCCATTGGAACCCCTCATCAGACCACAACATCCGTGGGATTTCAGTTGAAGCTTAAAACAGCATGCATCAATGATAGGAACAAACGGCTGCAGCAATCAGCATACGGATGTCAGCCTGCCTGACATGTTTCATCGTAACAGATGTCTTCAGATAATTTTTATGCATGTGACTTTTTGTTTGTTGTCTACGAACTTTGCTGGCCGCTTGCTTTTTTCAGTTCAGCGCAAATTTTTACTTGTTTTATGCCACTGGTGAAAGGGTTAACTAGGGGGCAATCAAGGGGTTAAAACATTTATTAGGTAATATATGGGGGTCCCTGACGCTATAAAAAGCTGACGGCGAACCTATATATTTACCTCACTAACTAGCGTCACCAGTGACACTAATACAGCGATCAGAAAAACGATCGCTTAGTGACACTGGCGATGGGGGGGTGATCATGGGTTTAAAACTTTATTAGAGGGGGTTAGGGGGGTACCCTAGACCTAAAGGGGGCCTAACACTAACTGCCCTACCACACTAACTGTCACAAACTAACACCAATGCAGTAATCAGAAAAAGAAAACTGCTTGGTGTCACTGTGACAGGGGGGTGATTAGGGGGTGATCGGGGGGTGATGGGGGGTTTAAAGTATGCCTAGTGTGTTTTACTGTGATGTGTTGTGTTGTGCACTCACTCAGATTTCTTCTCTCCTCAGCGCCGGAACGGAAAATACCGATCCGAGGAGCGATAACATCACTTCCTCTGCCGCTGTTTACTATACAGCAGCAGAGGAAGATTCTCATTCATTGGGAGCGAGCGCAAAGGGGATGGCCACGAATAAATGGTCTCCCCCTCAGCCTGGATCGCTCCCCTAAAGAAGCCGACCGCCTTGGGTACTGGGGGGGCGCGTGCGCCCCCCACCCGCGGGAGGCAGATCACTTACCAGGTACGTGATTTTGCCTGCCCGTGCTATTCTGCCGCAGTATATCTGCGTTAGGCGGTCGGCAAGTGGTTAAAGCGGGGGTTCACCCACACCACCAAAAAAAAATATTAAAAGCCAGCAGCTACAAATACTGCAGCTGCTGACTTTTAATACATTGCCACTTACCTGTCCCAGGGTCCAGCGATGTCGGCAGGGGACGCCGAGAACCCGTTCGGTTCTCGGCAGCTGCCACCGCCATCCTAGGTGAGGGAATCAGGAAGTGAAGCGTTGCGGCTTCACTTCCCGGTTCCCTACTGCGCATGCGCGAGTCGCGCTGCACGTCCCTAATGGTCCCCGCTCTCTGCTGGGAGCTGTGTGTTCCCAGCAGACAGCGCGGTCGGGACGGGAAGAGGCATGGGAGTCTATGCTGGAAGTGGGTGCAAATACCTGTCTTTGACAGGTATCTGCACCCCCCCCCCCCTGAAAGGTGCCAAATGTGACACCGGAGGGGGGGAGGGTTCCAAAAAGCGGAAGTTCCATTTTTGTGTGGAACTCCGCTTTAAGGGATTTTGCAATTACTTTACCAGCTTTATTACCAAAGTCATTGTTCAAATATTTGTGTACAGTATCTGTTTTATTTATTTTTAATTTGGTGTACACATCTGAGCATATAATTTTACAGTACCATGCTTTTATGACATAGAAGAGAATAATATAAAAAAACAAATGATGGTTGAAGAAAAAAACTAATAGCATATTTTAATCCAATGTACTTTAGAAACCATTTCCAGAAATTTTGAAGCCATGAGAAAAAAAAGGAGTGAGTAATCAGTGGGCACTATTAAAGTCTACCATCCTGGAGGCAAGTTAATAAGAATAACCGGAAGAAATAAACAATATGGTTCACTAAAGAGGTAAGTAGGAGAGTAAAGGGAAAATAAATTTGCATGTAGAAGATACAAGGAAACAGGAGGTGTAGCTGACAGAGAAAAGTATAAAAATAGAAAAAGGAGGCCAAACACATTATTAGTGCTGCCAAAGCACAGAAAGAGGAGGAAATTGCTAAATCTAATGCTAAGAAAGGTGATAAAAAACTTTTTTAGGTACATTAGTGATAGAAGGAAAAAATACAATGGGATCACTATGAAAACTGGGCACAAATTATATGTTGAGGGAGACCTGGATGTAGCAAACCATTTAAACAATTACTTCTGTTCACTCTTCTCAGAAATAAATTGCACTAACAATAACAAGTTGGGTGATCAAATTGGTTCTAGTAATGACAGTTCATTTTTAGGATTTCTGGAAGTAGCAGAGGAACTGGCTCGGTTAAAGCATAATAAAGCAATGGGCCCTGATTGTATTAATCCTAGAGTTGTAAGAGAGCTTTAAGATATAGTTGTGGGACCATTCATTGATCTTTTTAATCAATCTCTTCTAACAGGTGAAGTTCCCCATGACTGGCGGACAACTAATATTGTACCATTCCACAGTAAGGGCAGCAAGATAGAAGCTGACACTTACAGGCCAGTGAGTTTAACATTAGTTGTAGTCAAGTGAATGGAGTCAGTCCTGAAAAGACTTTGTGTGAATAACAGAAACTTGGTTTGACAGCTCACACGACTGGCTGGCAAATATCAAGGAGCATTCATTGTATGGGAGGGGCAGGGAGGGTAGAAGAGGGGGAGGGGTGTGTCTATATATCAAGAATGATTTACTGGTGGTAGAGAGGAGTGATAATGTAAACGGGGCAAGGGGGGAAGAGGAGTATATGTGAGTGGAGCTCCAAAGCGAAGAAGCAAGTGGGAAATTAATAGTGGGGGTATATTACAGGCCCCCTAACTGAAGGAGGAGTTGGACCTCCTATCACAGTTAGAAATGGCAGCGGGGCAGGGAAATATCATCATAATGGGGGACTTTAATTATCCCGATATTGACTGGGCAGAGGGGATAGCACATTTATTAAAGGCCCGTCATTTCTTAAATGTCTTACAGGACAACTTCATCTCCTAATTGGTGGATTCCCCAACTAGAAAGAATGCATTACTAGATCTATTAATTACGAATGATCCAAATCTGATCACAGATGTGGAAATATGGGACAAGTTGGGATCTAGCGATCACAGGATGATCATATTTAGTGTAAACCATAGAAAAAGGAGGCACGAGGGTAGTACAAAAACACTAAATTTCAAACAAGCAAGCTTTTCTGAATTGTGGTCAATACTACAAGACATCAATTGGGACTGAATCCTAGAAACATTGAACACAGAGGAAAAATGGGAGGTGTATACTGCGTGCGTGGGTGTTAGCCGTACATATTAGGAACATAATAAACAAAGGTATCACACAGTGCGATTCCAATGGGTAATAAATATGGAAGAACGAAAGTTAAAACTGGGTGGTTAAAACATAACGTAAAAAGTCTTATTAAAGAAAAAAAATGACCCTTAAAAATTATAAAGGGGATGGGTCATCATCAGAATTTCAACACTACAAGAAATGCAATAAAAAGTGTAAGAACGCAATCAAGGTGGCTAAAAGAGACTATGAGAGACACATAGTGGAAGATAGTAAAAAAATCCCAAAAACATTTTTAGATATATTAACAGTAAAAAAGTGAGGTCAGAGCACATTGGCCACATAAAAGATGACGAAGGGAGGATGGTTACAGATGACACAGAGAAGGCAACTGTACTAAATGCTTTCTTCTCCTCAGTTTTGGAAAAAGAGGGGTATACTGACCACAACTGTATTGTTAGTAACACGTTGCAGGATGTACGTTTGTGGCTAACAGAAGCCGTTGTCCTGAAAAGACTAGAAAAGCTTAACACAAATAAATCACCAGGACCGGATGGCTTACAACCGAGAGTCCTCAAAGAACTCAGTCAGGTTATAGCAAGACCATAGTTCCTAATCTTTATGGACAGCATATTGACAGGAATAGTACCAGCTGATTGGAGAAAAGCCAATGTGGTACCAATATTCAAAAAAGGGCAGAGACATATTTATCCTAACATCAATAGTATATAAACTGTTGGAGGGGATGATAAGGGACTACACGTGTGCAGAACAAAAAAATGTGTTTAGTTTTGATTCATTATTTACATAAATTTGTTTAGTTAAATTCACATAATCTGTTTAACTACTTCCCGACCGGCGCACGCAGATGAACGCCGGCAGAATGGCACGGCTGGGCAAATGGGCGTACCTGTAAGTCCCATTTGAATTCCCCGCCGTGCCTATTGCGTACATGCCGGCACGGAGGACGGATGGGGAAATGCTGATGTACATCAGCATCTCCCCGTTCCGCCTAGTGACAGTGTCACTGATCTCTGCTCCCTGTCATCGGGAGCAGAGATCAGTGACGTGTTACAGCTAGCCCATCCCCCCTACAGTTAGAAAACACTCCCTAGTACTGACTTAACCCCTCCCTGCCCCCTAGTGGTTAACCCCTTCACTGCCAGTGTCATTTACACAGGAATCAGTGCATTTTTATAGCCCCTAAAAATGTGTCAAAAATGTCTGATGTGTCTGCCATAATGTCGCAGTCACAATAAAAATCGCTGATCTCCACCATTACTAGTAAAAAAACTGATTATTAAAAATGCCATAAAACTGGGGCGTGGTCTGGTGCCGTTCCAAGATGGACGTGTAATACTGGAGCTCCCGTCCATGAGGTCCAGCCTCTTTAGCTCATCAGCACATAAGGCAACAATATTATGGTAAGAACATCCCGCAGTGATTCAGCGACAAGGTCCCGATCCCCACGGAGAGAAGAAACACAGCCTGACAGACACATCCCTGAGATCTTCCGCTCTCGGCCTAGAGCAAGGATGCAGGCCCCACATCCAGACTCCTCAAGTAAGTCATGATCACCGAGCGGCAGCCCCCACCACACCGGAGCCCAGAGTGCATCAAGAACAGGGACAGTACAGAATCACCCGCGCGCTGTGAGCCTGGTTGATCTTCACAGCATGGCGGCTGATATTAAGAACACTCTAATGGTGGCCATTACAGACATGAGGTCTGACCTACAGGCCATTTTCCTCAGAGTAGAAGAAGTAGAAGAGACACAGGCAAGCCAGGAATCATCCCTGTGCCATGTACAGCAGATTACTGAGTCTCAAGCTGTTCATTTGAGAGACATTAACTGTCATATGGAGGACCTAGATAACCGCGGGAGAAGCCGCAACCTCCGGGTAAGGGGAGTCCCGGAATCGATCGACCCCAATCAACTTTCTCAAACGGTGCATCCATATTTAATGACCTACTTGAGAGATCCCTGGACACCCCGATCGCCTTTGAGCGTATTCACAGAGCACTACGCCCGCGGGGAAGAGACACGGATCCCCCCAGAGATATGGTCTGCTGTCTAATTGATTTTCCACTAAAGGAAGAAATTCTGCGAGCATTCAGAAATCGCAACCACCTACTCTTTCAAGGTTCAATGATCAAGATATATCAAGACCTTTAAAATATCACCCTGCAACGCAGGCGCGAACTACGGCCATTGCTAGACATCCTAAGAGCCAGGTCTATAATATACAGATGGAAGTTTCCATTCGGCCTTTCAGCGTCACACCAAGGCCTCACAGCTCTTCTGTGGGTCCCAGAAGACCTGGAACATTTTTGCTCCACTCTGGATATTCCACCTGTCTCTTTGCCCGATTGGTATAGCGACTTCTGTTTACCCATGATGAAAAGAGCCACATCAATGGATGGCATTTCTGAGGTGGGCAACTTCAGCATTGGGCGTCGCCGCCCTCATCCAGCGCCCCATCACTCTCCACTACAAGACTCGGGTGTGCCATGGAACGGTAGCCCCACAGCCTCCCCAGTGCACCGAAGGGCTCATATCACCTAACCAGGCACTCATGCCCCCCTTCCTTCTCATACATGACACAGGATGGTAAAAACTAAGTTCTACACCCCTTCTCTTAAGTTTTTACACCACAGATGCCTAAGTGAGACAAATCGAACTGCGGCCAAACACCCTAACGTAGGGTGTTCAATATCTACTGACAATATCTACATATCGCTCAATGGATACATGACCATCAATCCCTTCATTGCTGATCCTATAAATCAGCCAGAATGAGACTTTGACATCACATTCTTAAGCTGCTCACCCTGCGAAGAGAGAAGCAACAGCCCCCAGCAGTCGTTTTACCTTTCACCTTCATTCCGTCTACAAATTGGAAAATGCACACCCGACACCAAAGTCAGAAGCAACTCAACGATTTTCACTACAGATTGGAACTATGTGCAGAGACTTACACCCTTTTCCATACATACTGCCTGAATATACAATTTGTCTTTCCACCGAACAAACAAGATGATGGACCTAACAGTACCCAACAGTCTTATACCTACTTGCAGCTCTAGACGGCAACAGCAATAAAGAAGAGAGATCGTATACAAAACCATCTCAAGGACATTCAGAGTTCTCAATTACCCAGCTATATTTCTCCCTCCCCCTCCCCTTCTTTTTCTTCCCTTTTCCTTTATCTCTCCTCTTCTTACTGTGCCTCTTCCTTTTTCTTCATGCCTTGAAACATCAATCCATACTTGCTTTTGCTCTTACCTACATCTTTTTTGCTGCCCCCAATGCTTCTCTCAAACAGAGTAATTTAGCTTTACCATAGTATGTTCATTCATCATACACTTACCCTCCCTCTTTCTCCGGTTTTAGATTTAATTATTGATTAGAACACTAATACCTTGGACCGAACGGGGCTATCTGGAAACCGAGAGTGTCATGCTCAGGTAAGAAATATGCATCATCACTATTCGCCCTTATACACATAATGTCCAGAGGATCAAATTCTTTCTCATACCCAGAATACAACGCACATCCTCCCGCTTGATTTAGTTGAAACCACACACAGAGTGAAATTCACTATACCAAGACTGAGCATGCCCCCCTCGGACCCGGAAAAGACCAGTGTATGCTTTCCTACTTTTCTCACAGGTAGGCATTTCATTCTTACTGTTACGGTTGATTCTGTAAGTTATGTTACAATCTTTATTTCTCACCTTACCCTGTGTCATGTAGACTGTTAACCCTCAGTTAATTTTCTCAATTGTTAAAACACCCAACATATCATTACTTAGTTAAAATGCATTAACCTATCGCCTGAGTTAACTTGGTTTACACAACGCTCCTCAGCCACACACCACTAGTGTACAGATCACTCCTTCGGAGATACCATTAGAGCTATTCTCAATATCCTTAATACACCAGGTTTTTGGTGGAAACTCGACACCGGACCTTTTTCTGAAATACAGTGACATGCCCTCTCACCATAGTAAGCTAATACATTCTTATTGTCGGGAATGCCCAATGAGGAAACTATCCCCCCTATCGGAACCCAGACAAAATAATAGAAAATAACACATATAGCCCATTTGACCTCATAGGGACACAGGACGTCCTCCTCTGGTTGAACGACACTAACTACCTCCACCCCCGGCGGACTCTGGTAGACACCTCTGATCCATACTGGTTCCCCTATATTTTGTAAGTACACAAAACAAAGGGTTCCCCTAGGTGGACTTTTCCGGCACTTGCATAGGCAAAGAAAGTTTATAAAAATAGAGAGCGTTTGTATATAGTAAAAAACATATGATTTTATTCGTGTTACAATTGTTAAAAACAAGCAATAGATATCTAAGGTAACATAGTAAAACTACATAGTAACCATGATGAACAACACATAATGAGTCGTGACGCGTTAAGCCCGACGCGTTTCGGGGTACTTAATATTTGTAAGGTCCTTCTTCAGGGGCATAGTTGAGAGAGAAGGGTTCATCTGAGCTGAAGATATATGATTGTTTGCTTGTGAAAAGGAGATTTTTGCTAAAAGCAAAGAGAACCACGGAGAAAGGGCAGGGTATGAGAGTAAGCAGTAGTGGTATAGCTAATGTGGATGCTGATACTTGGATGGTAAGAGATGCAGGTTGGTAGGCTGCAGTCACCATAGAGGAGTGTGACAATACTCCCGTCCCGCCCGACCCGGGCGCGCGCAAGCCAGAGCGGTGTGCTGAGGTCACAGGAAGGCGTCTCTTAGATGGGAACAAGTGTTCATGAAGTCAGCCTCACACCCAAGCGTCCGGCGTATGTAGGCGCTACATACGCCTGACGCTTGGGTGTGAGGCTGACTTCATGAACACTTGTTCCCATCTAAGAGACGCCTTCCTGTGACCTCAGCACACCGCTCTGGCTTGCGCGTGCCCGGGTCGGGTGGGACGGGAGTATTGTCACACTCCTCTATGGTGACTGTAGCCTACCAACCTGCATCTCTCACCATCCAAGTATCAGCATCCACATTAGCTATACCACTACTGCTTACTCTCATACCCTGCCCTTTCTCCGTGGTTCTCTTTGCTTTTAGCAAAAATCTCCTTTTCACAAGCAAACAATCATATATCTTCAGCTCAGATGAACCCTTCTCTCTCAACTATGCCCCTGAAGAAGGACCTTACAAATATTAAGTACCCCGAAACGCGTCAGGCTTGAGAAGAGCTTTTCATCACGACTCATTATGTGTTGTTCATCATGGTTACTATGTAGTTTTACTATGTTACCTTAGATATCTATTGCTTGTTTTTAACAATTGTAACACGAATAAAATCATATGTTTTTTACTATATACAAACGCTCTCTATTTTTATAAACTTTCTTTGCCTATGCAAGTGCCGGAAAAGTCCACCTAGGGGAACCCTTTGTTTTGTGTTTATATATCATTGGACGTGGCACGGCTCTTTCTCCTAAACTAGTTGGTCACCCTTTCTCTGTTCTATATTTTGTAAGTGGGACTGCAGGACAATCTCCACAACTGGTTCAACTCCCGAACTACCCCCCCTCAAACACCCAATACCCACATCCCTCGCCCTACACCATCCTCTTTATCCTTACCCTCCTCTCTATAACCCTCCTCCTCCCCCCAGCTCCCTGCCCTCTCCTTACTCGCCCCCCCATCTCTGACTTCCCCATTGGAACCCATGGAATTCAGCAATCAGCTTCCCCATTCGGAGACCCGGGCACCCCTCTGAACACCGATCTCGGCTCTCTCCTTGAAAATAATTTCTCTTAATGTAAAAGGTCTGAATACCCCAGAAAAGCGCTCGCAGCTGTTAGCCAGCATGTGCAGTGCGAAGGCAGATGTGGTTTTTCTACAAGAGACCCACTTCTGCCTTAAGAACATTCCTAGGCTGAAAAAACACTTTTCCCCCACAGCTTTCATGCTACTTCTCCAACCTCGAAAACGAAAGGAGTCTCCATACTCCTTTCCAAAAATGTACCCCTGCAAATTAAAGATACCCTTCTGGATGATCAGGGCAGATTAATTTTCCTTAAAGGCACACTCAGAAACAAACCAAGTACCCTTGCAAACATATATAGTCCCAACACTTCTCAAGTTCCCTTCTTCCATATGGTGACAAGACAACTGACGACTTCAACGTCCCCTTAGACCCTCTCCAAGACACCTCCACAGGCAAATCTCACTTGTCCTACCGGGCACTGAAGCAAATCAAATGCTGCCTACAAGACCTATCTCTCCACGACGCATGGCACACTCTCCACCCAACAGACAAAGACTTTACTTTTTTCTCTGCCCCTCACAACAAATATTCCCGCATCAACTACTTATTCCTCTCACAACAGGACCTCCAGACTCTGACAGTGACAACCATTGACCCTATGATGCTCTCGGATCATCATCCCATCTCCATGACACTCACCTTTCCGGACAAACTCAACAGAACGTACATATGGAAACTAGATCCTACGCTTTAACAGACGACAAAAACATGCACAAGATTAGTTCCTGTTTAAGGGACTATTTCGCCGAAAACGACACCCCAGACACATCCACCCAGACACAATGGGAGGCCCATAAATGCGTTATACGTGGAAAACTGATATCCCTAGCAGCCTCCGTCAGGAAAGAGAAGAAAGCTAAACTAGCTAACTTATTCGCAAAACTGAAAAAGCTAGAAGCCTTACACAAACATACTCTAGCTCAACAAACTCACTCTGAACTTACTGAGACCCGCACACTTATTAAAGAAGAACTACATCACAATCTTAAAAAAAAATTCATCTTATCTCAAAAACTCTTTTACGAGTTTGGTAACAAGAGTGGCTGTCTTCTTGCACAGGCACTACGTAAGAAAAAAGCTAATAACATGATCCACCAGTTACATTCTACTAATGGAAAAACTCTCACACACACAATGATGACATAGCAAAGGAATTTGAAAATTATTATTCCTCCCCTTCCGACCTTCATACCTCTGACCCCCCCTTGTCTCCAGCCTCCCTGAGATCTAGAGAAATTGACTCGTTCCTGGACCAATTTGCTCCAACGAAAATACCCCACAATACAGCAGCAACCCTCGACTTGCCGATCACCGTTACAGAATGGGAACAAGCAATTAAACAGCTTGAACCTGGAAAGAGCCCAGGCCCAGACGGCCTTTCCGCAATATATTACAAGAAGTTCTCAAAAACTCTCCAAACTCTCTTCCTTAAAACCTTTAACTCTCTCTCCCCCTCAAATCCCCTCACACGAGGAATGCTGGAAGCCCACATTATGGTCATTCCCAAAGACAGTAAAGACTCTTCTCAAACAGGAAACTATAGACCAATCTCATTACTAAATGTCGACATTAAGATATTCCCCAAGATACTGGCCAACAGACTCTTACCCCTCCTCCCCTCCATCGTTTTTCAAGACCAAGTGGGATTTATCCCTGAATGCGAAGCCAGGGACAACACCAGTAAATCAATCAACTTACACCATCTGATTACCCAAACAAAGCAAAAAGGCTTCTACCTGTCACTAGACGCAGAGAAGGCCTTTGACAGAGTGTCCTGAGACTACATGTCGGCAGTTCTACATGCCATAGGACTTGGTCCTCATATGATTGGACTGATCCTGTCGTTATATGGAAATCCCTCCATTAAAGTGAGGGTCAACGGCACTCTGTCAGACGCTTTCCCCATCCGCAACGGAATAAGACAGGGATACCCTCTGTCACCTATCCTTTTTGTACTAACTCTTGAACCGTTCCTCCGCAAACTCAAACTTAACCCGGACATGCGAGGAATCAGAGTGCCCGAAAAGGAGTACAAATATGCCGCATATGCAGACAATATACTGTTGTTCCTTACACACCCATTAACTACAATACCAATATTATTATCCGAATTTAGGCACTTCCAAACCCTCTCTAACTTGAAGATTAACTTCACTAAATCCTTTTCACTAAACATATCTCTACCCCAACACCAAGTAGACCAATGCAAAGAGAATTTCCCTTTTCAATGGAAACAAGACTCGATCACATATCTCGGTATTCAAATCCCCTCCAAACTTTCAGACTTATATACAAAGAATCACCTCCCCCTCTTAAATAAACTCATATCTGACCTTAAAACCTGGAGCAAACCGATATTTTCCTGGTTTGGGAGGGCAGCCATCCTGAAGATGAACGCCCTACCAAGACTATTATACCTACTACAGACGATTCCAATACAGATTCCCTCTTCCTTTTTTAAAACATACAGACAGATATGCTCCAAATTCATATGGGGGGAACACAGACACAGAATCAGCTACAACCAACTCACCCGTCCGAAAAATCTTGGAGGCATAGGCCTTCCAAACATCCTACATTACCACACCGCTACCCACCTTGCCAGGATAGTAGACTGGAATGTCCACAACCAACAGAAAGACTGGGTCTAATTAGAAACCTCCTTCACGAAATTACCTCTGAGCTTGCTCCCCTGGATTCCCCAAAAACCAAATCCCACCAGAAATCCGCCTACATCCAACGATAGGGCTCACTATAAAATGCTTTCATCACATGTGCAAGAACACCTCCATCCTCTCCAACCCTAGCCCACTGACTCCACTAAAATTAAACCCTGACTTCCCACCAGGTATGCAGCACCGTTATCTTTCTGATAACTGGCCACAGGAACAAATCAGAGCCCACCAATTTTACCACCAGGGCAGCTTACTCACTGCAGCACAAATTGCCGCCCGTACAGAGAAGACACCTATCCCCTCATGGGCGTATTTATTGATTGCTCACTACCTCAAAATTTTAGACAAAGGCAGACAGTGCTCCAGACCACTCACACCTTTCGAATTATTGTGCACCAAAACATCACCCCAATCACATCTTATCTCCTACATTCACAACCTCATCTTCACTCAAAGCAAAAGATAACCAATCTTGCAAAAAATGGGAGGCTGACCTATCCATCCAACTCATGGATGAGAGATGGGAACAAATATTTTTGAACATACACAAGGGCTCAACCAAAGTTACCACCCAGGAAAATGGGTATAAAATTCAGGCCAGGAGGTACCATACCCCAGTACTGTTACATAAATTTAAGCTCGACATCCCTGAGACTTGCTGGAGGTGTCATCAAGAAAGGGGTACCCTTCTTCACATTTGGTGGTCCTGCACCCCCTTACAGGCTTTCTGGTCAGAGGTCTGCCGCATAATCACTCAAGTCACCACATACAATCTAGACTTCACTTCAGCCCAATTCCTTCTACACCTCTCCTCTCTACCACACACTACTTATTATAAATAACTTATGATGCATATGATTAATGCAACTAAACAATGCATCCCCATACATTGGAATTCCAAGCAAATACCCACTCTTAAAGACTGGTTTGTCAGAATACACAAAGTAGCAGAAATGCAGAAGCTTATTCACATCTCACGGGACACTTCAACAAAATTCACTCGAAAGTGGGCCTGTTGGATACATTACCAAACGTTACCTGAATACAAGGCCATACTAAATCATCCCACATAAAGGAGATCTATACCTGTTGACCTAACCCCCATACGATCTAGCCCTTTATCTACTAATTCTTCCTTTAAACAGTAAACATTCCCAAACTTATCTAATGCCCCTTCAAACCACCACAGCTGAACGTCATCTGCCAGGGGAAGTCAGAAACCATCCATCTCCCCCCCTCCTATCTTCCTATCTTCCTATCTTCCTATCCCTCTCCTTCCCTCACCCCAGTCCCCTCCACACCCCCCCTCCCGACCACTCCCCCACCATCACCCAGGCTCCCCATCTAGGCACCCAGGTAGGCACACAGTCTTCCCATTCCACATAGTCATTAAACACCCAACCCAAAAGACGAACTTAAGACACACACAAAGCCACTCTAAACACCCATTAACCATGTCCACATATCCAGTGCAACACACAAAATACAACCGACACAGGTCTTACTCCAATCTCAGGCCACAAGTACTCTACACAAGTACACAAGTCTCGGTACTATATATCAGACTTCCTTCAGAGTGTCTGTTACTGGTCAATTATGACCCAATTAAAGGCTTAGGTTGGACCATTAACCCCTTCCACAATTAATCCAGTTTGGAAGTGATTGTTAAAAATTAGCTAGGACATTCTGTTACTGTGTATCTCATAATTATTTCATCAATGTTTAAGATTGCTGTAAAGACTTTCTATTCTTTGATAAAATAATTTTTTTGAAAAAAAAATGCCATAAAACTATCCCCTATTTTGTAAACGCTATAACTTTTGAGCAAACCAATCAATAATCACTTATTGCTATTTTTTACCAAAAATATGTAGAAGCATACGTATCGGCCTAAACTGAGGAAAAAAAAATGTTTTTTTAATTATTTTTTGGGGATATTTATTATAGCAAATAGTAAAAAATAATGCATTTTTTTCAAAATTGTCACTATTTTTTTGTTTGTAGCGCAAAAAATAAAAACTGCAGAGGTGATCAAATACCACCAAAAGAAAGCTCTATTTGTGGGAAAAAAAGGATGTCAATTTTGTTATGGAGCCACGTCGCACGACCACGCAATTGTCAGTTAAAGTGACGCAGTGCCGAATCGCAAAATGTGCTCTGGTCGGGAAGGGGGTAAATTCTTCCGGGGCTGAAGTGGTTAATTCGTTTTTGGAGTTCGTTTTGCTTATTCATATTCAAATTGATTTGAATTTCCTGAATTCAAATGGTTTTCAAATTCGAAAAGTTTTTGATTGGAAAACAAATAGATTTGTTTTCCAATTTCCAAATTTTAAAAGAGAAAAAAATAGAAAAGGAGATAAAGGAATAGAATAGAAAAAACATATATTAGAATAGAAAAGAATATAAGAGAAAATAAAAGCATAGAATATAACAGAGTAAAACAGAACAACATAGAATAGAAAAATAAAAGAACAGAATAGAACAGAATATAAATGAATAGAATAAAAAAGAATAGAATAAAATCGAAAGAATATAACCATCTTCTGAAATTCAAATAGAAAAGAATAAAATACAAAAAGAACAGAATTAAAAAAAACAATAGAATAGAATAGAAATAATATAACCATTTCCCAAAATTCAAATAGAATCAATTTGATTTTGAATAGAAAAGAAAAGAATATACTAGAATAGAATAAAAAAAATAACAAAATAGTATAGAAAAAAACAACAGAATAGAAAGAATATAACCATCTTCCTATTCTAATCTATTATTTTTTATTCTATTCTATTTGAAATTGAAGTTATTCTATTTGAATTTTGGGAAATGGGTATATTCCTTCTATTCTATTATTTTCTATTGTTTTTTAATTCTATTCTTTTTCTATTTGTTTATTCTTTTTTTTTTTTTTTTTGCCACCTCAGAAAGTTCCTAGAGAGACTAATTCAGCTTACTCGCTCATGTGTGTCTCTTCTCATCTCTTCATCACTGTGGCATATATTTCGTTTTCAACAGAGGGAAACAACAGGGGTTTACAAGGAAATGATAATATAAAAACTAACATCACCTAACAAGGCTCGACCCTTAGTTCCCCTTCCTCTTTTACTCTCTAAAATTTTATCTTTATTTATAAATCTCTTTGTTTTACATATCTGTATATAAAAAAAAAACATATATGTATAAACCCCCCTCCCTCCCTTCTCCCTCCCCAACCCTTGTGCAATGCCTATGATCTACTTGGTAGCTAGTTTAAATCCTAATTTTTTCTGCATAACTCCATGTTTTTTTAAACTCCTTCCAACATTTCCATTTGTCTACTTCTATCTTTTCCTCTTTGTTACAAAAAAATTGCTCCATGGTATAGGTCTCTTCCACGGCATTTATCCAGTCCCACATCTCAGGGCTTTCTTTTCCCCACCAATTTTTAGGGATTAATCTTTTTGCTGCGTTTAGTAGATGTGGAACCAGAGATGTTCTATATTGCTTCACGTTCCCTTCTATGCCGTGGAAGAGAACCACCCATGGATCTTCTTTCACCTCTATTTTTGTAATCTCCTTAATCGAGCCCAAGATTTTTTTCCAAAATTTTTTAATTATCGGGCAATTCCACCATAAGTGAGCCATAGTACCCACCCCTCCACAGCCCCGCCAACAGTCTGCCGGTTTCCCATGTTGGAATTTACTTATCCTATCTGGCGTTGCATACCACCTTGCCATACATTTAGAATTCATCTTGGCCGTTTTTATATCTGCCGCTGAGCTATGGGCCAAGAATAACATTTTTCTAATCGTGCTCATGCTTTTTTGTGTTCCCAATTCCTTTTCCCATTTTTTTGATGAATGTGGGTACATCTGCTTCTCCTTCTTTCAATAGTAGTTTATATAGCTTAGATATTGAATTTTTTGTTTTTTCCGAAATACATAATTTTTCTAAAGCTGTCAAATTTTCTCCTGATCTTATCGGTTGAGGTAGATTTTTCACAAAGCGATCTAATTGCATGTACCTCCATTCATCCATCACCCATGTGTCAGTGTTTTGTTTCAACTCAATAATTGTGACGATTTTTCCTTTTTTAAGTATTTCTCTAAGTTGTACTTTATCTTTTTTTATCCAATTCCCACCTATATTTATTTTCCCTGGTGCAAAATATTCATTCTCCTTTAATTCTATCAGGGGAGAATTGTAAACCTTATCTAATTGCTTATATACTACATCCCATATCTTTAAAACTATTTGTGTCAAACAGTGCGTTTTCTCATCTACCGTTCTGTGGTTCGGAGGGTTCCAAATAATAGATCCTAAACGTGTTTTACTATAATATTTTTCTATGTTCACCCATCTTTTTTCTTGGTTATCCCTAGCCCATTCTATTGCTCTTGATAAAATTATTGCTTTATAATATTTTAGGATATCCGGGACCGCGAGACCCCCTTTATCTTTATCTTGTTTTAGGGTCTTTAAAGATATTCTTGATCTTTTATTTTTCCATATTATGTTAGCAATTATTGATTTCAGTTTTCTAATGTATTCCTGTGGGAGTTTAATAGGTAACATTTGGAATTTGTACGTGATCTTTGGGAGGAGGATCATTTTTATGGCCTTAATACGCCCCATCCATGAAAGAGGTTTTGTCTGGAGTTTTTTCCCTTCCCTCTTTATTTCATCCAAGAGAGGGATATAGTTTTTCCTATATATCTTTTCCGGAGAGTTTGCGAGCCTTATTCCCAAGTATTTGATCTCTTTTTTCCAGCGGAATTGGAAATCTCTCTTCAGTTTTTCCTCCTCTATTTTACTCACATTTATCTTCAAAATTTCCGATTTCCCCATATTAATCTTAAAATTTGTTATTTCGCCATATTGTTTTAATATTTTAACCAATCTTGGCAATGTATTTCCGGGGTTGCTTATATAAAAGAGCACATCGTCCGCATATGCGGCCAATTTGTGCTCTTCTTCTCCCACCTTAAATCCCTCAATGTCAGGGTTATTTCTAATTGTTGCAAGGAGAGGTTCTAGGGCCAACAAGAAGAGAAGGGGGGACAGGGGGCATCCCTGTCTTGTCCCTTTCTTCATCTTGAAGGGTGATGACAGGGTTCCGTTGATCTTAATGGCCGCCTTGGGTTTTCTGTAAAGTGCTTTAATCCGTCCTATCATCTTTGGGCCTATTCCTATTGTTTCTAGCGTTCGAAACAGGAACTCCCAGTCTACCCTGTCAAATGCCTTCTCGGCATCACTTGACAGGAGTAGGCCTGGGAGTCCCTCCTCCCTTCTCTTCTGGAGCAGTAATAGGGTTCTCAACCCATTATCTCTTCCCTCCCTTCCTGCTATAAAGCCCACTTGGTCCGGATGGATCACCCCATTCATTAATTCTTTCATCCTCGTAGCTAATACCTTTGAGTATATTTTTGTGTCTACGTTAAGCAATGATATCGATCTGTAGCTAGCGCATAGAGTCCCATCTTTAGCCTCTTTTGGGATCACGTTAATTGTGGCGAAAAGCGCCTCACTGCTTAATTCAAACTCGCTTCCCAGCCCATTCATATACTTACACATTTTCGGTACTAGTATATCTTTAAATTTCTTATAATAATATGTGGTGAACCCATCCCGACCCGGGCTTTTCCCCTGTGCACTGTCCGCTATTGCTCTATATATCTCCTCCTCTGTTATTGGTTTCTCCAGGACCTCTCTAGAATTTTCTGTAATCTTGGTTAATTTGGCTAGCTTTAAGAATTCCTTTATCTTCCTGTTTTTAATTTCATCACTTGTCTGGCCTCCGTTCATCTCCCCCGTATATAGTTCACTATAGTAGTTTTTAAATACTTCAACAATCTCTTTGGTTTCATATACTATCTTCCCCTGTTTGTCCTGTATCTTTCCTATAAAGTTTAGGGATTTTTTTTTCCTAAGCATTCTAGCTAGATGTTTTCCCACCTTATTTCCCCACAAATATCTTTCTTTAGCTATTTGGTTGAATTTTTCCTTTGTTTCTTGTTCCATCAACTTTTTTAGTTTGTCTCGTTTATTTATCAATGCTAGGTATGTTGTTTGGTGGTGTCCTCTGTGTTTTTTGTGTTCTTGTTCTAAACTAAAAATTTCTTTTATAAGATTTCCCTTTTTATTTTTCCTTTCCTTCTTTCTCCTTGCTCCCTGTTTTATTATTATTCCCCTTATGTAAGCTTTATGTGCTTCCCATATCACCGACCCTGATATATCTCCTGTTTCATTTGTTGCAAAGTAATATTTTAGTTCTCTCTCTATCTTTTTAAAAATATCTTCGTTTTGCAATAGATCTTCATTTATTCTCCATAGTAACTGCCTTCCTTGAGCCCTAGATATCTGCATCTCCATCTCAATAGGGGCATGGTCTGATATTGTGATGATTCCTATTTTTGAACCTACTATCCTGTCTAAAAGTCTATGGTCTACTAAAATATAATCGATCCTAGAGTACGTCCGGTGCACAGGGGAGTAGAACGTGTAGTCTCGTGTTTTACCATTCATGACCCTCCAAATGTCTACCAGTTGATTTTTATGTAGTTCCTGTTTTATCTTCCTCATCTGACCGTTATTCGTCCCCTGTGCCCCGGACGTACTATCGATCTCTGGTTCTAAGCACATATTAAGGTCACCCATTACTATTAGTTCCCCATTCCTGAAATCCATTAATTTCTCCAATGTGTCCTTCAGAAATTTTGTTGGGTTTTTATTTGGGGCATATATATTGGCGAGGGTGCATTCTATTTCCCCAAGTATTCCTTTGATGAATAGGAATCTCCCTCCTGGGTCCTGCATCATACCTCCTAATTTAAACTGTACCCCTTTTGCCAACCCTATCGCCACTCCCCTTGCTCTTTTCGATATTGCATCTCCGTAATACCAATTCGGGAATTCTCTTGATCTTAATCTAATATTTGATTCATATGTTAAATGGGTCTCCTGTAGGGACACCACCCCTGCCCCATAGGTCTGTAGTTCCTTCAAGATTTTGTGTCTTTTCAAGTTTGAATTTAACCCTTTTACATTATAGGATAGAAATTTAAATGCTGTCATTTTTCTAGATTTGCTACCTTTTGTACCTCTAGCCTACCTCGAGCTATCCCTGTTTCTATCAAGGCATTTGCACATTGTACCCCCCCCTCCTCCCCATTCCCCTTCCTCCCTCCACCCCCACCCCCACCCATCTACCCCCCCTCCCCCCTCTCTCCCCACCTGGCCCCATATGGGCCCCTAGTTTGTTCGGCGCCCCAAAAATCAGGACGTCTAACAAACCCATTTGTCCCAAGGTATGGGACCCAGTGTACCCTCTCACCCCTTCCTTAGATTGAAAATTTGAAGGGGTGTTGACCCGCCATCTTTTATTTCACGTGATCTGCATGCCCTATATTTTCCTCCCCTCTCCCCCAATCAGAAAGCTTTCTTTCTTTTCTTCCCCCCTCCCTCTTTTTTTTACCCTCCCCCCTCCCCCCCCTAATCCCCCCCATCCAGCCCGGTATATCTGGTATCTGTAAGTCTAGTTTTCTACAGAACCCTTCCAGATCTTCGGGGAAGCGCAGTTTCACTGATCTCCCCTCTTTGTATCCTATCAGGCAGGCTGGGAACCCCCAGCTATATCTGATGTTTTGTTGCCTCATTTTTTCTAAGAGGGGTTTAAGATGTCTTCTTCTTGTTAGGGTTTCTTGGGACAAATCGGCGTACACCTGTAACTCCGCTCCTTCATATGTCAAGGGTGGTTTTCCCCTTAGTTTTCCCCAAATCTCCAACTTGTCTTCATAGAATCTAAATCTAATAATAATGTCCCGTGGTCTCTCTTCTGGGTTTCGCCGGTGTCCGACTCTATGTATTCTTTCTATTCTTAGGGGTTCTTCATCCTTTTTATCTTTAAGGGGAACTAATACTATTGAGCACATTCTCCTCAGATCTTCTCCCTCTTTTTCTGGGACTGATCGTAACCTTATATTCTGTCTTCTATTTCTATTTTCCTGGTCTTCCAGTTTATAAAGGATTTCCTTCTGGATTTGTTGTGCTGTTTTCATTTGCTGTTTAAGGGTTTCCAATTCTTTCTTTTGATTTTCTACTGTTTTTTCTGTTTCTTCTACCCTGTCCAGGAGGCTTCCCAGATCTCCTCTCATCATGCTGATATCTGCTTTAATCGACTTTTCTAGTCTCAATAACATCTCACTCATCTCTCCCTTTGTGGGGGGGAGAGACTCAGATGGTCTCCCCTCTATCCTACTACATTCCAGCTCCCCTTCTGATGTAAAGTCTTCCCTGGAGTGTTCTGGGGTCTCACTCGCCTTCTTATCCGTCCCTTTTTTATTTTCCACCTTCGCTTTCCCCTGCTTCTCCACTTCCATATTTATTGGGCTGGCTCCTTGTGTCATGTAATGCTTCAGTGTACTGACCTCTGGTTTATCTTTTGGGGATTTAGGGGCACCTCCTCTTGTCGTTTAATTTGTACTTTTACTCATCTTTACCTTTTTTATCCCTCTTATCCATTTACCCAGCCTTGATTCCTTGCTCTCCCTTAATTAGGGGGGAGCGATATGTCTCAATGGAAAGAGGGGGCCAAGAGCAGTTTATGAGGGTGGGCAGTGGAGATGATAGGTGCGAGAGTTGCTCCAGAGTTACCCCTATCCAGGGGTACCCCGTATGTCAGTCCTATTTGTGTTTTTATGGTAATTAGATGTTCCCCAGCTGGTTATGTTTTTAGGTGTTATACTTCTGGTGGTTTATTGGTTCTTTCTGATTGAGGTTCTTCCTCTTTCTTCCGCCCCTCCCCAACCTCAGATGTAATACCGATTCTATAATAGACTTTAACCGTTTATCCTTTAAGTCAATATATATTCCTTCAGGGTCCACATCTCAAATACTTTGTGCTGACAACACTAAAAATGCTGGTGATCACATATATTCCTTTATGTTTCTCTGGCGTTTTTAAACACAATCCCTTGACCTTTAGTCACATTACCAGCTTTCTCAGTGATGTTCAGCTAAGTTATTTCCACTCAGGGTTAAAACATCATTATTTCCATAATACACTTGGCTTCTGCACTTCAATATTTTCACTTCACATGCTGTTTAATCAATATCTCTCTCATCCATCCACATCTTACCCTCTCCACTCTTTAAGGTTCTGTGTCTCAGATAGCTTTCTTTTGCTTCCTCCGGTGTTTATGGCTGCGGATTACTGCGAACAGTAAATCTTCTAACCAGCCGCTCAGGAGGCAGGGGAGACGGGGGGGGGGATGGGAGGCTGGGGCTTGCAGCTGTTTCACAGATCACTCACAGTTCTCATTTGTCTTGCTGCTCCGGCCGCTCCTCGGTGTCCTAAGATGCTTCTCTGGAGGTATGATTTTTCATGTGGCAGTCATCTTCCCCGCTGACAGGCTGAAGGTCTCCTCTCGTTGTGTTGTGAACGCCGGCGGCTTCACAGAGCATTCCTCGAGGCGGCGTCTTGCTAGCACACTGGGATCCCTCCCTCCGTGACGGACGCTACGTTCTCACGTCCTCACCTCCCATTTCTCCCCCTACAATACACACTTCTGACTATTGCCTTATGTTGCACATTCTATTTGTTTATTCTAATCTACTATTTTCTAGTCAATTATATTATTTTCTATTGTATTCTCTTCTTTTCTATTCTATTCTTTTTTTTTCAAAATTCTAATTTTGGAAGAAGGTTTTATTCATTCTATTCTATTCTGTTTTTTGTTTTTTTCTATAGTATTCTGTTATTTTCTATTTTATTCTAATCTATTCTTTTCTATTCAAATTCAAAATTCTATTTGAATTTCGGAAAATAGTTATATTCTTTCTATTCTATTCTTATTTTAATTCTATTCTATTCCATCATAGTCTATTCTATTTTATTCTTTTTTTCTATTCTATTTTTTTCTTATGTAATCAAATTCAAATTTATTCTATTTAAAATTTGAATTTCAGAAGATGGTTATATTCTATTTTATTGTATTCTTTTTTTATTATATTCTACTATTTTCTATTGTATTCTATTTTTTTCTATTCTATTCCTTTATTTTCTATTCTATTTTTTTTCTTTGGAAATTGGAAAACAAATAGATTTTTTAAATTTGAAAAGTTTTCAAATTCAAATAGTTTTCAAATTTAAAAACTTTTTGAATTTAAAAGCTTTTTGAATTCAAAAACTTTTGAAAACTATTCAAAATTAATTTGAAAACTATTTGATTCGATCTGAATTTAAATTTCATCTGAATTTTTTCCCATTATTTCGGATTCATTTAAATTCGGTACTATTGTAAATTGATAATTCAGATGCATCAGAAATTCCAAAAACCGAAAACAACATTAGGCACAAAATCTTGAGAAAGAATTTTAAAAATAAGGCAGCAAAGACAGTTAAATCAAAATGAACAACATAAAAACAACAAAAATTGCCAACATAAAAAAGATTTCATGGTAAAATAACCACCACCCAAAAAAAAAACAGCAAACCAAAGTAACAAATAAATTGCATAAAAACATCTGTTTTGCAACAACATAACACACAAAATACAAATAGAAAATACATGTGTTAGAAACTCAATGAGGATACCCAAATGTAAGGGCCAGATCACACCATAGAAAAGCAGTCCGGATGCGTTCCAGGTGCTTTTCTGCATGCACGTTTTTTATGTGTTCCAGTGCGTTTTTGGTGCATTTTTTAAGCAGTCCAGTGCTTCCCCCCCTCTTTTTTCTTAACCTTAAATAAGGACCAGTGTGTTGCAGTGTGTTATGCATTTAGGTGCATTCCAGTGCATTTTTGATGCATTTTACAGCGTTCCAGTACAGTCCAGTGCCTAAAAAATGCAGCATGTTCTACTTTTTTTTTGGGAACTGGAAACGCACTGGAACTGCAAGCACTGGTGTGAACTATGCCATTGAAAACCATATAACTTACTTTCCGTGTGTTTTTGAAAAAAAACTACTTGCGGCTATAATGTAATGTCGGTCCGGCAATTAGGGATGAGCCGAACACCCCCCTGTTCGGTTCGCACCAGAACTTGCAAACAGGCAAAAAATTTGTGAACACCATTAAAGTCTATGGGACACGAACATGAATAATCAAAAGTGCTAATTTAAAGGCTTATATGCAAGTTAGTGTCATAAAAAGTGTTTGGGGACCCGGGTCCTGCCCCAGGGGACATGAATCAATGCAAAAAAAGTTTTAAAAATGGCCGTTTTTTCGGGAGCAGTGATTTTAATAATGCTTAAAGTGAAACAATAAAAGTGTAATATTCCTTTAAATTTCGTACCTGGGGGGGTGTCTATAGTATGCCTGTAAAGGGGCTCATGTTTCCCATGTTTAGAACAGTCCAAGAGCAAAATGACATTTCAAAGGAAAAAAAGTATTTCAAAGTAAAAAACTACTCGCGGCTATTAATGAATTGCCGGTCCGACAATACACATAAAAGTTCATTGATAAAAACGGCATGGGAATTACCCACAGGGGAACCCCGAACCAAAATGAAAAAAAAATGACGTGGGGGTCCCCCTAAATTCCATACCAGGCCCTTCAGGTCTGGTATGGATATTAAGGGGAAACCTGGCCAAAATTTTTTTTAAAAAATGGCGTGGGGTCCCCCCAAATTCTACACCAGGCCCTTCAGGTCTGGTATGCATATTAAGAGGAACCCCGGCCAAACTTTTTTTTAAAAATGGCGTGGGGTTCCCCCAAAAATACATACTAGACCCTTATCCGAGCACGCAACCTGGCAGGCCGCAGGAAAAGAGAGGGGGATGAGAGAGCGCCCCCCCTCCTGAACCGTACCAGGCCACATGCCCTCAATATTGGGAGGGTGCTTTGGGGTAGCCCCCCAAAACACCTTGTCCCCATGTTGATGGGGACAAGGGCCTCATCCCCACAACCCTTGCCTAGTGGTTGTGGGGGTCTGCGGGCGGGGGGCTTATCGGAATCTGGAAACCCCCTTTAACAAGGGGACCCCAGATCCCAGCCCTCCCCCCTGTGTAATATGGTAAGGGGGTACTTGTACCCCTACCATTTCACAAAAAACCTGTCAAAAATGTTAAAAATGACAAGAGACAGTTTTTGACAATTCCTTTATTTAAATGCTTCTTCTTTCTTCTATCTTCTATCTTCTTTCTTCTATCTTCCTTCGATTTCTTCCTCCATCTTCTTCTTCTTCTGGTTCTTCTGGTTCTTCTTCCGGTGTTCTTGTCCAGCATCTTCCTCCACGGCATCTTCTTATCTTCTTCTCCTCAGGCCGCTCCGCATCCATGATGGCATGGAGGGAGGCTCCCGCTGTGTGACGCTTCTCCTCTTCTGACGGTTCTTAAATAACGGGGGCGGAGCCACCCGGTGACCCTGCCCCCTCTAACGCACGGGGAATTCCCTGTGGCATTCCCATGATGTCAGAAGAGGCGGGGTTACGTAACGGGTGACCTCGCCCCCTCTGACGTCACGGGGAATGCCACAGGGAAGTCCCCGTCAAGTCCCCGTGCATCAGAGGGGGGCGGGGTCACCAGGTGGCCCTGCCCCCTGTTATTTAAGAACCATCAGAAGAGGAAAAGTGTCACACAGCAGGAGCCTCCCTCCATGCCATCATGGATGCGGAGCGGCCCAAGGAGAAGAAGGGAAGAAGAGGCCGACGCCGCGGAGGAAGATGCCGGACAAGAACACCGGAGGAAGAACCAGAAGAAGAAGATGGAGGAAGAAACTGAAGGAAGATAGAAGATAGAAGAAAGAAGAAAGAAGAAAGAAGAAAGAAGAAGCATTTAAATAAAGGAATTTTTTTTGGCGTGGGGTTCCCCTTAATATCCATACCAGACCTGAAGGGCCTGGTATTGAATTTCGGGGGAACCCCACGCATTTTTTTTCTGAATTTTGTTTGTTTTCTTAATGCTGTTTTTATCAATGAACTTTTATGTTTATTACCGGACCGACATTTCATTAGAGCCGCACAAAGTGAACCGGCGTTAAAAAAAAAAAAGTCTAGAGGTGCGCCCGTTCAACCTATGCAAATGCTTTTACGTTGCCTGACATTTACTAATATTTTCCCGGCGCAGTGAACCAGAGTATTTGAACAAGTGCCGTTTGAGCATGCGCAGTGTATAAATTCACCTCCCGCAGTTTAAATGTATTTGCCGGCGCTGCCGGCTTGTTTGGAGAAAGTCACTTTCTCATTCTATTTTGGCCATATTTGTGACTTGGACAGTTAGTACTACACTTCCCCACATCACCACACATAACCCCATATTATTGGCACTTCCAGCTTGTTTAAATTTGAAGTTAAAGATGCCGTGCACCAGGTCTATAGTGGCGTACAGATCACCTCTTCCCGTGCGCCGGGAAGAGAATAGTAAATGGGGGATTGCGCTGTGTTCCCGACGCAAATGCTTTGTAAATACAAAAATGTCGTTTGCGCATCGGCGTGCACCGCAAGTCATGGCTCAAATGCTACGTAAATCAGCCCCTCTTTACTGTCAAAAGTTGAAATGATATCTCTATGTATTGTAATGCATAATTTTCGAAAAATGTTATAAATAAACAATTTATAAAAAAAAAAAATCCGACCGTGTGTACGAGGCATAATCAGGTCAGGTAAAATAGACTACAAAGGGCACATAGCAGAGGGTAGTAAAAAAAATGGCTGTCTTTTAAATATTAATTAATAGTTAGAAAGTGAGGTTAGAGCATATTGGTCCCAGGAAAGATGATTAGGGGAGGTTGGTTACAAATGATAAGGAGAAGGCATTTGTACTTAATGCATTCTTCTACTCAATTTTTACAAATGAACGGGAGGTGTATAATAAACAAAACTGTATTGTTAGTAATGTATCATGGAATGTACCCTTGTGGCTAACAGAAGCTTAACCACGTCAGCTCCAGAAGGTTTTACCCCCTTCATGACCAGGCCATTTTTTGCTATTTAGCACTGTGCTACTTTAACTGGCAATTGCACGGTCATATAACACTGTACCTAAACTAAATTTGCATACATTTTTTTTCACTCAAATAGAGCTTTCTTTTGGTGGTATTTTACCATCACTGAGTTTTTTTTTTTTTTAAATATAAATGAAAACATACAGAACATTTTTAAAAATTCATACATAGAGGCCAAAATGTATTCTGACACATGTCTTTGGTAAAAAGAAATCTCAAAAAGTGTATATTGATTTGTTTGTGTGAAAGTTATAAATTCCACAAACTATGGTGTATATACTGGAATTTTTTTAATTTTTTTATTTTGTATACTACTAATGGTGGTGATCAGCGACTTATAACAGGACTTCGATGAGCAATCTGACACTAACTGATGCTGGGGAGGGAGGATTTTTCACATTTTTTTATTGGATATATTTAACAGAAAGTAAAAAAAAATTTTTTTGTTTGTACATGAAAATAAAAAAAAACCCAGTGGTGATCAAATACCACCAAAAGAAAGCTCTATTTGTGTAAAAAAAAAAGTACAAATTTGAATTTTGTATCGTGTTGCATGACTACGCAAGTGGAAGTTAAAGTAGTGCAGTGCCGAATAGCAAAAAATGCTCAGTTCATGAAGGGGGAAAATCTTCCGAAGGTCAAGTGGTTAATGTTGAATTGTAAAGTAATGCAGTTGGTGGCCAAAAACATGACTGCAAGTTACTTGCTAGGAGAAGAACCAATGAGGGGATTCCAGGATGAAAAAAGATTTGGGGTTCCTAGTAGATCACAGGCTCAGCAATGGCATGCAATATATTTAAAAGGGTGTCTACTCAAGAGATAAATCTATAATTCTACCACTTTACAAGACTTTGGTTCAGCCACATCTTGAATATGCCATGCAGTTCTGGTCACCAGTCCTCATAAAGGATATGCTGGAACTGGAAAGAGTCCAGAGAATGGGAACAAAGCTAATAAGTGGACTGGAGGACCTCAGTTATGAGGAACAACAACAAACATTAAACTTATTCTCCCAGGAGAAAAGACACTGGAGAGGAGATATGATAGCGATATACAAATACCTCAATGGTGATTCCAGCAAAGAGAGAAAACTATTCAGTTTCAGGAAACTAAGAAGACACGTGACCACTCATTGAAAGAGAGGTGGTTCAGCTGCGAAGGGGTTTCTTTACTATTAGAATGGTAAGGATGTGGAACTCCCTCCCACAATCAGTGTGTCAGTGGGACATGTTGATAGTTTCAGAAAACCATTAGATGGGCATCTTAGTGAATGCAATATACAGGGATGTGGGAAATGATATTGACATAAACATACACACACATACACACACTTACACAGGTTGAACTAGATGGACTGGTGTCCTTATTCAACCTTACCAACTATGTAACTATAAAATAGTTCATGCAGCTTTAGAGAAAAAAAGTATAGTCTCTAGTGTCAAGAAGTGCACCATGTGTCAAATATTCTATCTTGCTATTTTGATTCATTTAAGTTAGAAGTAGGTTAAGTATGGGACACCATTAAAATCGCCACCCAAAATAACTGATCCTTTGGCAAAGTTAGACACATCTTCTAAACAAACCTCCAGTAACTTATAATAGGAGTTAGCATTTTAAATTTGTACAGGAGAACTACCTTTGGTGAGAAACAGTCTATTAATCTATAGCAGCTCATAACTCCCCCTGTAGGTTCAGATGTCAAGTCCAACGCTACCAAGTTCTAGTGGACCATGCAGTTATACTGAGGTCAGCTAGAAGCTCTACTTCGGTGGGGAGAAGGTATGCGTTGTCCTCATATTCCTAGAAATTCCCACAGGAGTGCCCTCATGGATGCCCTCATGGATGGGATTATACATGTAGTGCCCTGTCTGTGTCATAATTTGTATCTCCGGGAGTCAATGGTGCAGGATTGGTAACGGTCATCCAGGGTGGAAGGGAGAATTAAGTGTAGATGAGGGGAAGCCAGGAGAGAGAGCAGTAGTGCAGTAGCAGTAAGCTGTTAGAACACACTGGTCTCCGGTGTTGGAAGACTCCAGTCCTGAGGGATGGATCCAGGGCTGGCCCAAGACATTGTGCTGCCTGGGTCCAAGAATGAAATGCCCCCCCAAAAAAAATTACATCCACCAAAAGGCCCCCACATCCATTATTTTATATCATGATAAATAAAACTAAAATTAAATTTATCGGGAAGTCAGATTTTGCACTAAACACATAAGTGGGAACCTAGGTTAAGGGCTACTGTACTATATAGACAGGCTAGGGTATTATGTAGACAGGTTAGGGTATATACAGACAGGCTAGTGTAGTATATAGACAGGCTAGGGTATATACAGACAGCCTAGGGTATATACAGACAGGCTAGTGTAGTATATAGACAGGTTAGTTACAAGGAATTTTATAGATAGGCAACTCCTATCCTCATATTGATTAGTGGTTCCGAATTAATAATAACTACTGCAGTAGGGAACAGACACAAAAGATACACTCCGCATCTTTCCAAATAACTGTTCTGCTTTATTATGACGCAATTGAAGGTTTTTATACACATGACTACGTAGGTATCACATTAATATTACAATTGTACTTTTATGGTAACAAGGGGTGTAAAATAGGCAGGCTAATTCTAATCAGGACTCGAAAGAATGCAAACATGTACTGAAAACATTATTAGTGCCGTGTGCACAGTGAGGGCAGTGTGCAATACATATAACATAGAATACAATTATATACAGAACTTACAAATTTCCTATACAGTCTCCTCTCTTTTGATCAATATTTTGATCACTAACCATACCTGCTATCACCTTTAACCTGGAACCTCCACACGCTTAGGTGGAGGTAGTCCTGGCCAAAGAGGTAAAATCTACATTGTGGAGAATATAATAGCTGAGCAGCTTTTTCATTACAAAATGACTTTTCATTGTGAAAAACAAATGATTGATAAGACATATTTACAGAGTACTGGCTGTACACTCCTGTGGCCAGAATGGCCTTCCAGCTTAATTGTTGGCATGCTGACTAGGGATGAGCCAAACACCCCCCTGTTCAGTTCGCACCAGAACATGCGAACAGGCAAAAAATTTGTTCGAACACGCGAACACTGTTAAAGTCTATGGGACACGAATATGAATAATCAAAAGTGCTAATTTTAAAGGCTTATATGCAAGTTATTGCCATAAAAAGTGTTTGGGGACCTGGGTTCTGCCCCAGGGGACATGGATCAATGCAAAAAAAGTTTTAAAAACGTCCGTTTTTTCGGGAGCAGTGATTTTAATAATGCTTAACCACTTAAGGACCGCCTCACGCCGATGTACGTCGGCAAGGCGGCACGGGCAGGCAAAATCACGTACATGTACGTGATTTGCCTCCCGCGGGTGGGGGGTCCGATCGGACCCCCCCCCGCCGCCCGAGGCGGTCCCGTTCTGTCCCCCGGCGATCAGAGACGAGGGGGAGGCCATCCGTTCGTGGCCCCCCCCTCGCGATCGCCGCCGGCCAATGGGAACACTCCTTTGCTGCTGTATGCTAAACAGCAGCAAAGGAAGTGATGTCATCTCCCCTCGGGTCGGTAGTTTCCGTTCCGGCCCGAGGAGAGACGACATGTGAGTGAGTGCACCAACACACACACACACAGTAGAACATGCCAGGCATACAAAACACCCCGATCCCCCCCCCGATCGCCCCCCGATCCCCCCCCAATCACCCCCCCCCTGTCACAAACTGACACCAGCAGTTTTTTTTTTTTTTTTTCTGATTACTGCTGTGTCAGTTTGTGACAGTTACTGTGTTAGCACAGTTACTGTTACCCCCCTGTAGGTCTAGGGTACCCCCCTAACCCCCCCTAATAAAGTTTTAACCCCTTGATCACCCCCCGTCACCAGTGTCGCTAAGCGATCATTTTTCTGATCGCTGTATTAGTGTCGCTGGTGACGCTAGTTAGTGAGGTAAAAATTTAGGTTCGCCGTCAGCGTTTTATAGCGTCAGGGACCCCCATATACTACCTAATAAATGTTTTAACCCCTTGATTGCCCCCTAGTTAACCCTTTCACCACTGATCACCGTATAACCGTTACGGTTGACGCTGGTTAGTTCGTTTATTTTTTATAGTGTCAGGGCACCCGCCGTTTATTACCGAATAAAGGTTTAGCCCCCCGATCGCCCGGCGGTGATATGCGTCGCCCCAGGCAGCGTCAGATTAGCGCCAGTACCGCTAACACCCACGCACGCAGCATGCGCCTCCCTTAGTGGTATAGTATCTGATCGGATCAATATCTGATCCGATCAGATCTATACTAGCGTCCCCAGCAGTTTAGGGTTCCCAAAAACGCAGTGTTAGCGGGATCAGCCCAGATACCCGCTAGCACCTGCGTTTTGCCCCTCCGCCCGGCCCAGCCCAGCCCACCCAAGTGCAGTATCGATCGATCACTGTCACTTACAAAACACTAAACGCATAACTGCAGCGTTCGCAGAGTCAGGCCTGATCCCTGCGATTGCTAACAGTTTTTTTGGTAGCATTTTGGTGAACTGGCAAGCACCAGCCCCAGGCAGCGTCAGATTAGCGCCAGTACCGCTAACACCCACGCACGCACCGTACACCTCCCTTAGTGGTATAGTATCTGAACGGATCAATATCTGATCCGATCAGATCTATACTAGCGTCACCAGCAGTTTAGGGTTCCCAAAAACGCAGTGTTAGCGGGATCAGCCCAGATACCTGCTAGCACCTGCGTTTTGCCCCTCCGCCCGGCCCAGCCCAGCCCACCCAAGTGCAGTATCGATCGATCACTGACACTTACAAAACACTAAACGCATAACTGCAGCGTTCGCAGAGTCAGGCCTGATCCCTGCGATTGCTAACAGTTTTTTTTGTAGCGTTTTGGTGAACTGGCAAGCACCAGCCCCAGGCAGCGTCAGGTTAGCGCCAGTACCGCTAACACCCACGCACGCACCGTACACCTCCCTTAGTGGTATAGTATCTGATCGCATCAATATCTGATCCGATCAGATCTATACTAGCGTCACCAGCAGTTTAGGGTTCCCAAAAACGCAGTGTTAGCGGGATCAGCCCAGATACCTGCTAGCACCTGCGTTTTGCCCCTCCGCCCGGCCCAGCCCACCCAAGTGCAGTATCGATCGATCACTGTCACTTACAAAAGACTAAAACGCATAACTGCAGCGTTCGCAGAGTCAGGCCTGATCCCTGCGATCGCTAACAGTTTTTTGGTAGCGTTTTGGTGAACTGGCAAGCACCAGCGGCGTAGTACACCCCGGTCGTAGTCAAACCAGCACTGCAGTAACACGTGGTGACGTGGCGAGTCCCATAAGTGCAGTTCAAGCTGGTGAGATGGCAAGCACAAGTAGTGTCCCGCTGCCACCAAAAAGACAAACACAAACCCCTCGTGCCCATAATGCCCTTCCTGCTGCATTCGCCAATCCTAATTGGGAACCCACCGCTTCTGCAGCGCCCGTACTTCCCCCATTCACATCCCCAACCAAATGCAGTCGGCTGCATGAGAGGCATTTTTATGTCCTCCCAAGTACCCCTACCCAACGAACCCCCCCAAAAAAGATGTCGTGTCTGCAGCAAGCGCGGATATAGGCGTGACACCCGCCATTATTGTCCCTCCTGTCCTGACAATCCTGGTCTTTGCATTAGTGAATGTTTTGAACGCTACCATGCACTAGTTGACTATTAGCGTAGGGTACAGCATTGCACAGACTAGGCACACTTTCACAGGGTCTCCCAAGATGCCATCGCATTTTGAGAGACCCGAACCTGGAACCGGTTACCGTTATAAAAGTTAGTTACAAAAAAAGTGTAAAAAAAAAAAAAAAATGAAATAAAAAAAAATAGTTGTTGTTTTATTGTTCTCTCTCTCTCTATTCTCTCTCTCTATTGTTCTGCTCTTTTTTACTGTATTCTATTCTGCAATGTTTTATTGTTATTGTTATTGTTATTGTTATTGTTATTATGTTTTATCATGTTTGTTTTTCAGGTGTGTAATTATTTACACTTTACTGTTTACTGTGCTTTATTGTTAACCATTGTTAACCATTTTTTTGTCTTCAGGTACGCCATTCACGACTTTGAGTGGTTATACCAGAATGATGCCTGCAGGTTTAGGTATCATCTTGGTATCATTCTTTTCAGCCAGCGGTCGGCTTTCATGTAAAAGCAATCCTAGCGGCTAATTAGCCTCTAGACTGCTTTTACAAGCCGTGGGAGGGAATGCCCCCCCCCCACCGTCTTCCGTGTTTTTCTCTGGCTCTCCTGTCTCAACAGGGAACCGGAGAATGCAGCCGGTGATTCAGCCAGCTGACCATAGAGCTGATCAGAGACCAGAGTGGCTCCAAACATCTCTATGGCCTAAGAAACCGGAAGCTACGAGTATTTCATGACTTAGATTTCGCCGGATGTAAATAGCGCCATTGGGAAATTGGGGAAGCATTTTATCACACCGATCTTGGTGTGGTCAGATGCTTTCAGGGCAGAGGAGAGATCTAGGGTCTAATAGACCACAATTTTTTCAAAAAAGAGTACCTGTCACTACCTATTGCTATCATAGGGGATATTTACATTCCCCGAGATAACAATAAAAATGATTAAAAAAAAATATGAAAGGAACAGTTTAAAAGTAAGATTAAAAAAGCAAAAAAATAATAAAGAAAAAAACAAAACAAAAAAAAAACACCCCTGTCGCCCCCTGCTCTCGCGCTAAGGCGAACGCAAGCGGCGGTCTGTCGTCAAACGTAAACAGCAATTGCACCATGCATGTGAGGTATCGCCGCGAAGGCCAGATCGAGTGCAGTAATTTTTCCAGTAGACCTCCTCTGTAAATCTAAAGTGGTAACCTGTAAAGGCTTTTGAAGGCTTTTAAACATGTATTTATTTTGTTGCCACTGCACGTTTGTGCGCAATTTTAAAGCATGTCATGTTTGGTATCCATGTACTCGGCCTAAGATCATCTTTTTTATTTCATCAAACATTTGGGCAATATAGCGTGTTTTAGTGCATTAAAATTTAAAAAAGTGTGTTTTTTCCCCAAAAAATGCGTTTGAAAAATCGCTGCGCAATTACTGTGTGAAAAAAAAAAATGAAACACCCACCATTTTAATCTGTAGGGCATTTGCTTTAAAAAAATATATAATGTTTGGGGGTTCAAAGTAATTTTTTTGCAAAAAAAAAAAACTTTTTCATGTAAACAATAAGTGTCAGAAAGGGCTTTGTCTTCAAGTGGTTAGAAGAGTGGGTGATGTGTGACATAAGCTTCTAAGGAATACCACGGGACCCCCAGATCCCGGCCCTCCCCCCTGTGTGAAATGGTAAGAGGGTACAAAAGTACCTTTACCATTTCACAAAAAAACTGTCAAAAATGTTAAAAATGACAAGAGACAGTTTTTGACAATTCCTTTATTTAAATGCTTCTTCTTTCTTCTATCTTTCTTCATCTTCTCCTTCTTCTGGTTCTTCTGGTTCTTCCTCCGGTGTTCTCGTCCAGCATTTTCCTCCACGGCGTCGGCGTCTTCTTCCCTTCTTCTCCTCGGGCCGCTCCGCATCCATGATGGCATGAAGGGATGCTCCCGCTCTTCTCTTCATCTTCTTCTCTTCATCTTCTTTTCGGGCCGCTCCGCATCCATGATGGTATGGAGGGAGGCTCCCACTGTGTGACGCTTCTCCTCTTCTAATGGTTCCTAAATAACGGGGGGTGGGGCTACCTGGTGACCCCGCCCCTCTGACGCAGGGTGACTTGATGAGACTTCCCTGTGGCGTCACAGGGAATACCACAGGGAAGTCCCGTCATGTCCCCGTGCGTCAGAGGGGGGCGGGGTCACCGGGTAGCCCCTGTTATTTAAGAACCGTTAGAAGAGGAGAAGCGTCACACAGCGGGAGCCTCCCCCCATGCCATCATGGATGCGGAGCGGCCCGAAAAGAAGATGACGACAAGAAGATGAAGAGAAGAAGATGAAGAGAAGAGCGGGAGCCTCCCTCCATGCCATCATGGATGCGGAGCAGCCCGAGGAGAAGAAGGGAAGAAGACGCCGATGCCGCAGAGGAAGATGCTGGACGAGAACACCGGAGGAAGAACCAGAAGAACCAGAAGAAGAAGAAGATGGAGGAAGAAACCGAAGGAAGATAGAAGAAAGAAGAAGCATTTAAATAAAGGAATTGTCAAAAACTGTCTCTTGTCATTTTTAACATTTTTGACAGTTTTTTAGTGAAATGGTAGGGGTACTTTTGTACCCCCTTACCATTTCACACAGGGGGGAGGGCCAGGATCTGGGGGTCCCCTTGTTAAAGGGGGCTTCCAGATTCCGATAAGCACCCTGCCCGCAGACCCCCACAACCACCGGCCAGGGTTGTGGGGATGAGGCCCTTGTCCTCATCAACATGGGGACAAGGTGTTTTGGGGGCTACCCCAAAGCACCCTCCCAATGTTGAGGGCATGTGGCCTGGTACGGTCCAGGAGGGGGGGCGCTCTCTTATCCCCCCTCTTTTCCTGCAGCCTGCCAAGTTGCGTGCTCGGATAAGGGTCTGGTATGGATTTTTGGGGGGACCCCACGCCATTTTTAAAAAAAGTTTGGCCGGGGTTCCCCTTAATATCCATACCAGACCTGAAGGGCCTGGTATGGAATTTAGGGGGACCCCTACGTCATTTTTTTTTAAATTTTGGCCGGGGTTCCCCTTAATATCCCTACCAGACCTGAAGGGCCTGGTATGGAATTTAGGGGGACCCCCAACGTCATTTTTTTTTTTTAATTTTGGTTCAGGGTTCCCCTGTGGGGAATTCCCATGCCGTTTCTATCAATGAACTTTTATGTGTATTGTCCGACCGGCAATTCATTAATAGCCGCGAGTAGTTTAAATGACTTTTTTCCTTTGAAATGTCATTTTGCTGTCAAACTGTTCTAAACACGGAAAACATGCGCCCCTTTACAGGCATACTATAGACACCCCCCAGGTAAGAAATGTAATATTATATTATATTATTAATATTACACTTTTATTGTTTCACTTTAAGCATTATTAAAATCACTGCTCCCAAAAAAACTGCCATTTTTAAAACTTTTTTGCATTGATCAATGTTCCCTGGGGCAGGACCCGGGTCCCCAAACACTTTTTATGACAATACCATGAATATAAGCCTTTAAAATTAGCACTTTTGATTTCTCCCATAGACTTTTAAAGGGTGTTCCGCGACATTCGAATTTGCCGCAAACACCCCAAATTGTTCACTGTTCGGCGAACTTGCGAACAGCCCATGTTCAAGTCGAACATGAGTTTGACTCAAACTCAAAGCTCATCTCTAATGCTGACTTATCAGCATATTTAAACACAGACAATTCTACATAAAATGGAAGACTTACAAAAGACAAATATGACTTCAACATGGCTAAACTACTTTTCAAATCACATTATATATATATCCCTTACAATCAAAGTATTTGAATAAATAGTACCCTAGACTGTGATTCCAAGAGGGAAACAAATCAAACACAGAGATTTCTTTAATTTAGTCATTTCTTGAGTGTCTGGTGTGGATCCAGGTGACTTTTCCTTAAAGTGTTGCACAACTGTACATGAAATAGATGCTGTATTGAGTCTCCAAACATTTCCATATATATAAATGTTTCTTAACAATCTACAAGTCACCTGGCTTTAGTTTTAGATCCTTCCAAACTTTTAGGATCTGGAATTGGGGAGAAAACACATAAGGGAGTTTGTCAAAAACCTTAAAAGATCAGCAACATTCTCTGTGAGATCCAAATGGAGGATTTCAGCTGCTGAGACAGAATATAAGCAAGTGAGAAACACACTCCCAAAAAAGTCTCATAGGGACAGAGTCCAACATTCCCCTTAGGGGCTTGATAAGGGGGCTTTTTTCAGTACATTATAGACAGTAGGGGTTGTAAAAATAAAACCTCAAAACTTCTAGTAAGGACTCTCCTATAAAAATGATTTCCTCTGTTACTCTCTGTAGATTCTGGCAATCTGTACTTACAAACTACTTCTGATAACACTTTTTACTGTGGCCTTAGCAGTAGCATTTGCCACTGGACATCCAGAAAACATGTCCATACAGACAAAATGCATACTTGTAAGATCCTGACTTGGGCATCTGGATATATATTTTTGTAATTTCTGGAAAGGATGTTCAGCTTTTGGTAACACCTTTGGTAACAGGTAAAATAAGAAGTAGTATGTTATAAAAAAAACAACTGTCCAGAACCCTGGCTCTATCCCATGCTCATTTACTAAGGCAGCCATAACTGCTTGTGACTGATGACACAGTCCATCTGTCAAGCTGGAGGGAAAAGAGTGACTGACAGACATAAAATATCAAATTTTTCAAAAGTCCTGTTTCATAAGAAATTGCCCCCTGTGGACCACTTGCTCTTCTTATTCTGGGGTCCTTAAAGTTGAATTATTGATCACAGCTATACTGGGCCAGAACTAGGGTGGAATCTGTGAGTTGCACAGACCCAGCAAGTGTCTGGGGCTATAATGCCGCATCCTAAGTCGCCTGGTATGCTTCCATGTGTGAGTTTTAATGTTAGTATGGCTACCTCAGCAAGAAGCTGGAAGGCTGAAAACAACCAATCAATTAACTTGGCATGCTTTATTGGTTTACCTGTTAAACTAAAATCAAACTTCTCGCCCTGCAAATGGAACCAAAAGCTCTCTATATCTCTACTATTTATATAAATATATATACTCTTTTTATAGCTCGCAGGCTTTGCTAAAACATGGAGCTCTGCTTCCTGAGCTGAGGGAAAAGGATCCAATGACTCTGAATACAGAGTATCCTTCTGGGTAATAAACTGCATACTCAGTAAGGGTATTGCCATCCTCAGTGTAAAGTCGGGATCAAATCTACATAAAATTAAATATCTGGGTCTTCAGGGAGTGTGTTCTGCACTGGGCTCACAGCAGCTGATTCCTACGTCATCAGTTTAACATATGTGGTTTTCCTTTGTCTTTGTCCAGCCTCCTCCAATAGAGGCAATAAGGTGGCTGGATTCAAATGTATGCATTTTTCATGCAGAATGTGGGACCATTAAACATTAAATATTTGACCAAATAAATGTCTGTAACTTTGTCCAATAACACCTTTGCATAAAGCTACAGCTCTGAATATCGGGGTGAACCCTTCATTACTGGGTCCAGCTTGCATAAATATATTACAATGGCTTGTTTTCTATCATGCTGTTTGTGTAAGAACTCCAGTTTCATGTTTCAAAAAGACAACTTTTTCCTGGCAATATTATAATTTCTCATTGCTTGCTCTGTTGTTAGTTTTAGCTAGATAACACAAGTCCTTAGTTTCCATCTGACATTATTTTCCTGATGTCATAACAAAATAAATGATAACAATACCCTGCAGTCATGCAGAGATGTCCATAAATCCAAAATATTCTTCTGCTTATACCACTGCACTTACAAGGAAAAGGGGCACATTAGACATGTGCATTCATTTTCGTCCGGATGCATTTTCGTCCGAATTTCAGGTATTTTCGTTATCGTTTTAACAAACGATAACGAAAGTGCAGCGTCCGAAAAACGAAAGATCCGACATAAACAAATGCTTTATTTTCATTTTCGTTGCTACAACAGTTCGATATAGATAGGAGATTCGACATGATGATGACAATAACAATCTGTGTCCATCAAACCTGTGGTCGAATGTGCCTAACCTTAGCTCTATTAGTCCAAGATTATTCTACATAGAGAGAAAAGATTCGACGTAGAGAGAAAAGATTCGACGTAGGGGAGGAAAGATTCGACGTAGGGGAGGAAAGATTCGAAGTAGGGGAGAAAAGATAAATAAAAATAATGATGATGATGAATGTTATTGGCTGATTGTAACCAAAGAGGTGGAGCAGTAAAATAGCTAGAACTAAGTACACACGTACTTTGGCTTATGGTGTCTGTTGAAAGTTCTAAGAAGATTCGACGGAGCAGGTAAACTATACGGCATTGTACAGTTTAGCTGCTCCGTCGAATCTTCTTTGAACATTCGACAGACACCATAAACCTTCAATGACAGATTCGACCTTAATTTGGATTTTCGGACGAATGCAATTTTTAACAAAAAATGAAATAAATAAAAACGAATTTCGTGAGTAACTAAATAAATTTATTTTTCAGACGAAAACGAAATTCCGAAATGAAATATTTCAGTGTGCACATGTCTAGGGCACATCATTTCACAATCCACACATTCTACTTTGGATTTAAAAAATAAAAATGAATAAAAACAAAAGGATCAACAATCTGTATATGACAGAACAGAAAGCTCTCAGCCACATCAAAAACTTTACAATTGGCTGCAGGGGGCAGGGTGTGTGGACTTGATGTGATGGGTCTGTTATATTTACATTTTATTTATTATTACTCTCACATCATGGATCGCACGTCAAGTTATTTCCAGACCTTTAGATTTCATCTTTGTAGAAAAACTTCTTATGTATCTCATCCATTTGGACTTTGTTAAATATTATGGCAGCTGTATTCCAATTAACAACCTCATCTTAATCTAAACTAATCCCATTTTACAAATTTCCCCAATAACCTGGATTTCATTTCCAACCAAAGGTTTTCCAAATCAATTACAATATATCTTTATTATTAATAAAATTGTAAAACTCATTTTAGAAATCAATACTCAAGTGATAATCTCCATATCACACCATAATACTAATATATATATATCCACAGATATACCGTATTTCCTTAAAGGAGGACATTTTGACAGTCTGACTGGTTTTTTTCTCTGACTGTGTCTGATGTCTGCCTTTGGAAATGCTGCCTGATGCTCACCTGCAGAGACTTCTGAGGTGAGTGGATGAAGGCAGATGGCTATTAAAGAGACAGGGTTCCATGTTTTTTGGTGAGAGGTAATATGCTTTTCTCCATATATTTTGTGCAAATATGAGCTTGCCACACCTGTTAGTGGCACAGAAGTTTAGCAAAGGTAGGAGGGGGCGATGTGGGACATGGTTCTTTTTTTTTTTTTTTTTTTTTTTAATACTTTATTTAATATTTTTCCATACAAAACCAATCCCCTCAAAATACAAAAAGAATACAGGTTCATTGACAGAGTACCTCATATTACTAACCGTCATCCTACCCCCCGAAACCCCATGCCCACCCCTCCCCCGTTCCTGCAGAAGGATCTAAAGGAGGCCACTGGAACATTCATGGACACCTAATCATGTCCGATTCGCCCACCCCTTAAATATTGTTTATAAATTCCTCAGCATAGCTCCAATTCTTTTTATACCTTTGCCAGCCTTCCTATTTACCTTCCCGTACCACCCCCTCCCCTGGAACCATTCCCCTGCTATCCAAAGTTTCAACGTTGTACACCTCATTGACGCAGAGGAGCCAGTCCCGAATATTTGGGCTAGCAGGGTCTAACCATTTTATTGCTATCTGCTTCTTAGCTGCATCTAGCAATATAAGTACCATAGAGGAACGGTAACTCCTCAGCGTCTTTGACGTGCCGTGAAATAGACACATCCATGGATCTGCCGGGATAGCCTCCCCTGTTATTTCCTTGATCAAACTTATGATTTTTCCCCAGAAAATTTTTATACCTGGACACTCCCACCACATGTGGGCCATAGTACCCACGGAAATACATCCCCTCCAACATAAGTTGGATTTAGTGTTGTCCATTTTGGCTAATCTGTCTGGGGTGGCATACCATCTTGCCAAACATTTATAGTGACTTTCCATTCTCCTGGAATCCAGTGCTGCCAAGTGTACCAGTTTCAAAATCTTCTCCAAAGTGACTTCACTACATTGTGATCCTAATTCCCGTTCCCACTTTTTGACGTACGGGGGCACCTCCAGCTCCGACCTCCTACCCAGAATCCTATAAATTTGTGAGATAGCCCCAGTCGGCTGCTCCCTCACACAGAGCTGCTCGAATGGTCTATATTCCTCTTCACCTCTGAGTGGCTTCGGTAATTTTTCGATGAAATGCGAGAGCTGGAGGTACCTCCACGCGTCCAAGGCCCCTACCCCCGGATCCGCCCCCAACTCTGAGAATGTGCGTAAACTCCCATTATTAAGGAAATTTTTAAGTTGAATTCCCTCATCTTTTAACCAATTCCCTCCCACCTCCCTCCTCCCTGGCTCAAAAAAAAGATTGCCTTTCATATAAATTAAAGGTGAGTTATATGTCCACTTGTTCTGAGTGTGTACCAGATCCCAACATTTAAAAGTGTTTTGTGTCAAAACTGCTGTGTTTGTGCCCAGTGCTCTACATTTTGGTGGGTTCCATATAATCTTACGTAAATCAGTGTTACTCATATAGTGTTCTAAGTTGACCCATCTCTTTTCAAATCCTTTTTTGACCATTCAATAACCCGTGATAATGTGACTGCTAAATAGTATTTATAAAAATCCGGTAGGGCCAAACCCCCCTTTTTTTTTCCCCTGCTCAAAACCACGTAGGAGATACGTGGTTTTTTGCCACCCCAGACAAATTTTGCCACCAATCTTCTAAAGGCTCCAAAGTAATACAAATGGAGTGGAATAGGCAGAATCTGAAATTTAAACAGTATTTTTGGGGACAGTATCATCTTAACTGCGTTCACACGCCCAAGCCTCGAAAGCGGTCTTGACGCCAACCTTCTAGTTTCCTGCCTAATCTCGTCCAGCAACGGTATATAATTTTTTAGATACATTTCATTAATAGAATTGGAAAGTTTTACACCTAGGTATTTGATTTCCTCTTTCCATGGAAATGGGAATACCTGAGAAAGGTGGACTGCCTCTTCTTTTCCCACACTAATGTTCAGGATCTCCGACTTCTTCAAGTTGACTTTGAAATTTGATAGTTCCCCATAACCTCTGATTATTCGGAGCAGGTTCGGGAGGGTGATTCTAGGATTGGTAATAAAAAACAATATATCGTCGGCAAACGCCGCGAGTTTGTGCTCCTCCCCTCCCGCTCTTACCCCGTTACAATCTGGGTTATTGCGGATGGTAGCTAGGAGAGGCTCCAGGGACAGAACAAACAAGAGAGGGGACAGAGGGCACCCCTGCCTGGTCCCATTTTTCATTACAAAAGGTTCTGAGAGAACCCCGTTGACCCTAACAGTAGCCGTAGGGTGGCTATAGAGGGATTTGACCCAAGAAATATACCTCGGCCCCACCCCCATAACTTCCAACGTTTTCATCATGAACCCCCAGTCTACCCTGTCGAACGTTTTTTCCGCGTCTACTGACAGGAATAGAACTGGGGGTCCCTTACATTTACCTAATTCCAGGAGGAGTGCTACTCGAACGCCGTTATCTCTGCTCTGTCTCCCGGGTATAAAACCTGCCTGGTCTGCATGTACTAGGGATACCATTCTCTCCTTCAGTCTACTTGCCAGAACCTTTGCATAGAGCTTCACATCTGCGTTCAACAGCGAGATGGGCCTATAACTGGAGCAAAGCTTATCATTTTTTCCCTCTTTTAATATTAGAGTAGTTGAAGCTAACAACGCCTCTCTCCCCATTTCACAGTTAGTACCCAGATCGTTCCAGAATTGGCAAAGTCTAGGGACTAGAATGTGCTTCAATTTGTCCAGATATAGTGTGGTGAAGCCGTCAGGGCCTGGGCTCTTGCCCTTCGGGGAGGATTTCAGGGCTGCCAAAATCTCTTCCTCTCCGATCGGTCTATCTAGAACCGATCTCTCTTCCTCTGTGAGCTCCACCACTCCTGCCCCCCTCAGGAATTCCTCGATCCTCTCCCGATATGTTGAATTGCCCGTTCTGTTTTGGCCTATGGAGTAGAGCGCCTCGTAGAACTTTTTAAACTCCTCTGCTATACCATTACTAGACCCAATTAGCTCTCCTTTTTTATTCTGTATTTTACCTATAAAATTCCTGTCTTTTTTCTTTCTTATCATTCTGGCCAGATGTTTGCTTGACTTGTTTGCCCACAGATAATTTTCCTTTGTTAACCTATTGAGGGTTCTCTTAGTGTCCTGTTCCATAGCATCCCGCAGCTCCTCCCTTTTACCAACGAGTTGGTGAAAAATTTCCTGACTCAGTCCCCTCCTCTCCTTGTGTTTCTGCTCCAAAATAAAAATTTCAGCGATCAACCTCTCCCTTTCTTCCCTTCTCTTTTTTTTGATTCCTGCTCCCATGGAGATAAGAACCCCCCTAGTGTACGCCTTATGCGCTTCCTATAGAGTGGAATAGGAAACCTCTCCTGTGTCATTTACTTTAAAGTAAAAGTCAACCTCTTCCTGTACCTTCTCCAATACTTTTGGGTCTTTAAGCAGGGATTCATTCAATTTCAACGCATAAGACCTTTCGGCCCTATCAGGGAGCCTCATCCTCAAAGTGACAGGTGCGTGGTCTGAAAGTGAAATAATCTCTATTTTAGTTTCCTCCACTTGATCCAAGAGACTATGGTCCACAAAAATGTGGTCTAATCTCGAATACGTCCCGTGCACAGGGGAGAAGAAGGTATAATCTCTATCTTTGGCGTGTTGCAACCGCCAAGCGTCTACCAGGCGGCAGTTGAAGAGCCGCCGCCCGATTGCGCCGGTGGAGGCCTTACTTGTCCCCTGTGCCCAGGACGTACTGTCGAGACCCGGGTCCAGGCAGAAGTTCAGATCCCCCGCCAGCACCACCTCTCCCTCTCAGAATCTCGTCAACTTTGACATCACCTGCCCAAAAAATGCAATTGGTTTTAATTTGGGCAATATATATTCGCCAGAGTAAATATTTTATTTCCGATGCTACCCTTCAGAAAAATGTATCGGCCATCCGGGTCTGATAATCTGTCTATCAGGGAAAAGTTTGAGGACTTTGACAGACCAATTGCCACCCCCTTCGCTCTCCTAATAGGGGAGTCGCTGTAGTACCATTGCGGCAGACCCGGAGAGAAAAGCCTGATCCTGGACTCCAGCACCAGGTGAGTCTCCTGGAGAAAGACTATGTCAGCACCATAATGTTGTAATTCCTTCAGGATTTTATGTCTTTTTGTAGGATAGTTAAGACCCTTTACATTATAAGAAAGAAACTTGAGATCAGGCATTTCTTAGGTTCTAAGCCCTGACCCCTTCTCTCTGTACTCCTAAGGTCCCCCTCGCAGGAACGTCCTTCCCCACCCCCCCTCCCCCAGACTCCCCTATCTCCAACCCCTCCCCCCACCCCCCCGGCTGCAACCCAGCCCTAAGCCCGCTTGTAGAGGATGTTCTCAAACCCATACAGCGCGCACCACTTCAAGGGGTGGTGCTCAGATGCCGGCTCCCAATGCCTCCCCCCCGCAAAGCAAGGGGAGAGAGGAGAAGAGCAGGTCAGAGAGAGAGAAAAAAAAAAAAAGACAATTCTCTCTCCCCCCCTCCCCCCCCCAGCGCAGAGGGAAATTGGTAGGACAAGAGGCCAGCGCCCCTACCGGGACCCCCCCCTCCCCCACCCCCCACACCCACACAGCCAACGGTTCATTGCACATGGTTCTTAACCGGTTCAATACAGGGCATTTTCACCCCCTTCCTTCCCAGACCAATTTTTAGTTTTCAGCGCTGTCTCACTTTAAACGACAATTGCGCGGTCATGCAACGCTGTACCCAAACAAAATTGACATCCTTTTTTCCCCACAAATAGAGCTTTCTTTTGGTGGTATTTGATCACCTCTGCGGTTTTTATTTTTTGCGCTATAAACAAAAGAAGAGCGACAATTTTGAAAAAAACACAATATTTTATACTTTTTGCTATAATAAATATCCCAATTTAAAAAAAAAACAACACATTTTTTCCTCAGTTTAGGCCGATACGTATTCTTCTACATATGTTTGATAAAAAAAATCGCACTAAGCGTATATTGATTGGTTTGCGCAAAAGTTATAGCGTCTACAAAATACGGGATAGATTTATGGCATTTAAAATAATTTTTTATTTATTTATTTTTTTTACTAGTAATGGCAGCTATCTGCGATTTTTTTCGTGACTGTGACATTATGGCGGACACATTGGACACTTTTGACACATTTTTGGGACCATTCACATTTATACAGCGATCAATGCTATAAAATTGCATTGATTACTGTATAAATGTGACAGGCAGGGAAGGGGTTAACCACTAGGGGGACACGAGGGATTAAATGTGTTTCCTAGGGGAGTGATTCTAACTGTGGGGGGAGGGGACTCACAAGGGGAGGAGACCGATCGGTGTTCCTCTGTACTGGGAACACAGATCGGTCTCCTCTCACCTGACAGGACGTGGATCTGTGTGTCTACACGCACAGATCCACGGTCCCTCTCGGTTAACGGGCAATCGCAGGTGCCCGGCGGACATCGTCGGGCACACGCACCGTGTCCCGAGCAACACGGCGGGCGCGCGCCCCCTACACGGCCGGGAAGCCCAGGACGTCATATGACGGCCGCCCAGGATGGGAGATCCCATCTGCGGCCGTCATAAGGATGGGGGTTGTGCAAAACTTTAAGACCTATTAAGGCGGCTATAGCAGAAAGTATAAATATCCACGCCACAAGCAACACCCATAATGATAGAGCGTAAATTGCTTATTCATGAAGGATGGTCTTTTCCTATAATGGCAGAGCATAAATTGCTTGTTCATGAAGGATGGCCTTTTCCAATAATGGCAGAGCATAAATTGCTGATGGAGGATGGCCTTTTCCCATAATGGCAGAGCATAAATCGCTCATGATGGAGGATGGCCTTTTCAAATAATGGCAGAGCGTAAATTGCTCATGATGGAGGATGGCCTTTTCCCAGAATTGCAGAGTGTAAATCGCTCATGATGGAGGATGGTCTTTTCCCATAATGACAAAGTGTAAATCGCTTGTTGGAGGATGGTCTTTTCCCAACAATGATAGAGCGTAAATCGCTCGTTGATGGAGGATGACAGAGACCTCGTCAGAAGACCAATTTACAGTAACAGGTTCCCTAAGCTTTATCCAGATAAAATGGCTGCTGTATGTTTATGCACTGCACTTCCAGGGGTGGTTGCTGCCCTCTTGTGTCCAGTGCAGCAAGTGTCTTTGCCTTTTTTTAATTTGGTTGCCTTCAATAGACTTGTTCACACCAGATGCAGTTCAGTACGTTTTTATTCCTGCATCAAGAACGCATGGATAGTGTTTAACTTTGTTTCCAATTACTTAATTCACACCAGTACAGCGCATTCTAATGCCGTCAACAAGAGTAGAAGGTTGCATTGTTTCTTTATAGGAACACATCGGGAAAGTGGCAAAACACATATAGAATGCATCAAAAACACTCATGCAGAAACACATCTGGAATGCAGAAACTGTGGTGATCTGGCCATCAGGCTTGCACAGAATCTATACAGTGACAGATTTTGCCTGCCAACCAGCAAGAGAGTTAACTTCAATATATTAAATTCAGAAATGGCATTACATTCAACATTGGAAACTGCAAGATTTGGCACAGATTCTGGAAAGAGTGGAACCTGGCAACTGACTTTTAGTTAATGCTTTTGATAGACCTAGTACAAGCGCTGGCGCACTCAGTCGCTGCTAGGAGAGCATTGTGATTATGCCACTGGAGGGAAGGTGGAACTTCTACACAAGCCTTCGACATTTCCTATAATGGGAGGTTATTGTTCGGTCAAACGCTGAACAATGCAATTAAGCGAATAACAGGAGGAAAAGTCTGGACTGTAGCCATAGACTAGTAAGAGGAAGCCACCATCCTTCACTCAAGCCCACTGAACTTCAGAGGGTGCAGGAGGTCAAATCTTGTAGGACAGGCTGCAGATTTAATAGATCACAATGGAGGTATCTCAAAGTTACTTTTGACATGAAATAAGTCCAGAGCGGGCTGCTAAGATGGCTGGAAAGTCTCTTTTTAAAGGTGCGTCCAACCAGTCTCTTCCAGTTGGGGCCAGGGGGCCTAAGTGAAGTAGATAATTGTAGCTTCCTTCTGGAGGGTTTGAACAACAATCGCCAAAGACCAGTGGGTCCAGAAGACAGGTGAATGGACACTGGAGAACAGATCTCAGAAGAGAAGATGTTTGCAAAATGTTTCTACTGCTACAAGACCATTAAGCCAGTGATGCCGAAAACATAGAATCATCTGGGGGCCTTTCTCCCCAGTTTTTCTAGTACCTAAGGCAGGAGTCTCCTGACCTGTTTTCAGTTTGAAGGAATGGAATGTGTTCATATACATCAAGAGGTTCAAGATGGAGTCCATGCAGACAGTTACAGGTACAGTTCAGCAGGAGGACCAGTCAGAATCATTCGACTGGCCGAATCATACTTCCATGTACTGATCAATGGCGAACAATAGAGGCATGTAAGATTTGCGATGGCCAGAGGTCACTTCCAGTTGTCTGCCTTTTACAGAATTGGCACAGCCTCAGGAATCTTTTTGAAGATCTTGTTGGCAGTGGTGGTATCTTGGACCAGGTGGCACATGAGGGCATTTCAATTTGCGTTTCAATTTGCCTTCTTTAGCCTATTAGCTGGGCTGACTATGGATCAGAAAATCTTTGTGCCTATACAAATTCAACAAAAACTAAAATTTTGGACATCGCCACTGGGCTTCTTTCAGAGGCATGCCTCTCATCCCAGGCGATAGGATGATTCTGAAGCCTCATTCCAGTCTCTAGGGCTGGGGAGTCCACAATCTGAAGAAACAAGTGCAAGGCCATTGAAGCGCGGTGAAGCGCAGACTCCCCAAGTATCTTGAATGGAAAAAAGCTTTTTTCTAGCATTGCAAGCCTTTCAAGATTTTCAAGGGGTTGACAACAAGACAGTAGTAGCCTACATTGTCTAAAAAGGGACACCAAAAGTCTTTTTCTGATATTTGCAACAGGATACCAATGCAAAGACTCCATCCGACAAGAGGTTCACAGTGCCATGGAATTCTCTGTTTGATCTTTGTCTCTGGCCAAATTAAATTCTCTATGGCAAGGTCAGTAACAGCTCCCCAATCCAATAAGACTACTTTTAATAGCCTGCCTATGGAATAGGCTGCACTAGAGGTCCAGGAATTCTCATCTGAGGTTGTTCAGACCCTGGTGACCAGAAGATCATCCATGAACGCTACATAGGAGAGGATATGAAAGAAGTCTGTTTTGTCTGCTCAGCAAAAGCTTTCTCTCCTGTGTTCCCTGCTATAGCCAAAATCCTTGACATTTTACACTCAGTGCTAGAGGTTGGTCTGGCATACAAATCCATTTAAGGTGCAGATCGCTATCTTTTCACAGGCTGCAGATGGGTGCAAAAGTCAGTGACCAGATGGTGCTTCCAGATGACGATCCAGATGACCTTGACAGAAATACTGTATCCCTCTGTGGGACTTATGGGGCGTACACATGGTCGGATTTTTCGACCGGACTGGTCTGACGGACGCCGACAGACCAAATCCAGCGGACAATCCGATCGTGTGTGGGCTTCACCGGACCTTCAGAGGACTTTTCCAGTCGCAAATCTGATGGACATTAGATTTGGTACAGGCTTCAAATCTTTACGTTGTAACTCTGCCGGACCCAGAAATCCGCTCGTCTGTATGCTAGTCCGACGGACAAAAACCAACGCTAGGGCAGCTGTTGGCTACTGGCTATCAACTTCCTTATTTTAGTCCAGTGTAAGTCATCACATACAAATCCATCGGACTTTGGTGTGATCATGTGTAGGCAAGTCCGTTCATTAGAAAGTCCATCGGAAGTCCGTCAAAAGTCAGTCGAAAGTCTGCTGGAACCTTGTAACCTTGGCAATTTGGCCTTCTTTAAGTAGTCTTGTGTGTTTCTTCTCCTTAGTTCTTTTTCTTCTTGCGTCTCTTGATTTCTAATTGCATAAAGTGCACTATAGTATGACTGAAAGGCCAATGCAATATCTGTTGTTTTGTTTACCATTTCTCCGCTCTCATTTTTTATCTTTTCAATATAGTTTAAACTCTTCTTTTTTCTTAGAATTTTTGCAAGATGCTTCTTTGGCTTGTTACCCCATTTATATCTCTCATGTGACACTCTATTAAACTCTTTCCTGGTTTCTTGTTCCATCAGATCTTTTAATTGATCTCTTTTTATAATCAGGGTCCTATGGGTTTCTACTTCTGCTTGCTTTTTGTGTCTTTGTTCCAAGTTTTATATTTTTTTTATCATTTTCTACATTTGTTTTCTCTCTCCCTCTTTTTTCTTGCCCCTATGGAAATCAATTTTCCTCTTATGACTGTTTTGTGTGCTTCCCATATTAGTGCTTTTGTTATTTTTGGGGTCTCATTCTCCAAAAAATATTGATCAATCTCTTTTATGATAATGTTTTCTATTTCCTTATCATCTATTAGATCCTCATGTAATCTCCATGGAGCTTAACCATAGGTTTCTCCTTGTAATTTCATCTTCATTGTAACTGGGGCATGATCCAACACTGTTATTATTCCTATCGTTGATTCCATTATATCCTCCAGTGCTCTATGCTCCACCAAGATGTAGTCCAACCTAGACGATGTACTGTGAACAGCAGAATGGAATGTATAGCCCTTTATACTTGGATGTTGGATTCTCCAGATGTCTACTAATTGATGTTCATACAGTACCTGACCGCGGGATTGTGTTTCTATCTCGCTGGTTCTCGGTGACAGGGTACTGTGCATCTCGCGCTGGCTCGCTCATCGGGAAAGGAAACTTTTTTTTCCTTTCGCTATGAGCGACAGGCAGTGCTGACAGCTGTCTGGTATGAATCATGAGGGGGAACAGCGTGCCAAATTTTAAATAAAAAACCGGCGTGGGTTCCCCCCAGGGGCATACCAGGCCCTTAGGTCTGGTATGGATTTTAAGGGGAACCCCCTACGCCGATGAATCGGTGTGCGGGTCCCCCCCAAAATCCATACCAGACCCTTATCCGAGAACGCAGCCTGGCCGGTCAGGAAAGGGGGAGGGGACAAGCGAGTGCCCCCCCCCTCCTGAACCATAACAGCCCCATGCCCTCAACATGGGGGGTGGGTGCTTTGGGGTAGGGGGGCGCCTACCCCTACCCATTCACCTGGGGAAAAAGTGTCAATAAAAAAACACACTACACAGGTTTTAAAAGTAATTTATTGGGCAGCTCCGGGGGTCTTCTTCCGACTTTGGGGTCTTCTTCCGTCTTCGGGCGTCTTCTTCTTCTGACTTGGGGGGTCTGCTTCCGACTTCTCCGCTCTCTCTGGCCTCTTCTCCCGGTGTCCGGTTCTTCTCCCACTCTCCGGCCTCTTCTCCCGGTGTCTGGTTCTTCTGCCGGGCTCCTCCGCTATCTTCTGCTCTTTTGCCGCTCTCTTGCTAGCGGTGGCACGGTCTTTGCTGTCTTGTTCCTTCTTCTCTTCTTCCGATGTTGACACGATGCTGTCTCCCGCTGTTATGCTGTGTGAGCGGTGTGCGATCACTTATATAGGCATGGGGCGTGGTCACCGGGTGCTGTCACCCTGTGACCCCATCCCTTATGATGTCACAGTCCCGGGGCATGATGGGACTGTGACATCATAAGAGGCGGGGTCACCAGGTGACAGCACCCGGTGACCATGCCCCATGCCTATATAAGTGATCGTACACCGCTCACACAGCATAACAGCGGGAGACAGCGTTGTGTCATCATCGGAAGAAGAGAAGAAGGAACAAGACGGTGAAGACCAGGCCTGTGCTAGCAAGAGAGCGGCAAAAAAGCACAAGATAGCGGAGGAGACGGCAGAAGAACTGGACACTGGGAGAAGAGGCCGGAGAACGGGAGAAGAACCGGACACCAGGAGAAGAGGTCGGAGAGAGCGGAGAAGTCAGAAGAAGACCCCCAAAGTGGGAAGAAGAAGACCCCCGAAGTCGGAAGAAGACCCCCCGGAGCTGCCTAATAAATTACTTTTAAAACCTGTGTAGTGTGTTTTTTTATTGACACTTTTTCCACAGGTGAATGGGTACGGGTACAATGTACCCCATACTCATTCACATAGGGTGGGGGGCCGGGATCTGGGGGCCCCCTTAATAAAGGAGGCACCCGGATTCCGATAAGCCTTCCACCCGCAGACCCCAACAACCAACGGCCAGGGTTGTCAGGAAGAGGCCCTTGTCCTCATCAACATGGGGACAAGGTGCTTTGGGGTGGGGGGGCCCGCAGGGCTCCCCCTGCCCCAAAGCGCCCACCCCCATGTTGAGGGCATGCAGCCTGGTACGGTTCAGGAGGGGGGGCACTCGCTCGTCCCCCCCCTGTCCTGACCAGCCGGGCTGCGTGCTCGGATAAGGGTCTGGTATGAATTTTGGGGGGATCCCCATGCTGATTTTTTGGCATAGGGGTTCCCCTTAAAATCCATACCAGACCTAAGGCCTGGTATGCCCCTGGGAGGAACCCACGCCGTTTTTTTATTTAAAATTTGGCACGGCGTTCCCCCTCATAATTCATACCAGACAGCTGTCAGCACTGCTTGCCGCTCATCGCGAAAGGAAAAAAAGTTTTCCTTTCCCGATGAGTGAGCCAGCTCGGCGTTGGCTCCCGCGACGGGGCTCGCAGGTGCCAAATCTCGCCGATAACAGCGGCGAGACTGACACAATATCGTGGTCACCTACTGTATATTTTTTCTTTAATCCTTCTTAGTTTTTTATATTCTCTATCCGATGCAGCTGACGTGCTATCTAGTTTATGGTCCATGTATTAAAATCTCCAGCTAATTTTTGCCTTGTTTGAATTCCATAAGATCATTCAATATTTTTATCAAATATTTTTTAGGATTCCCATTAGGGCAATATACATTTGCAAGCGTCTATTTCATGCCCATTAGGATCCCCCTCAGGAAAAGGAAGCTGCCATCTGGGTCAACTTTTCTCTCTTCTTCTTTAAAACGAACATTTTTTCCAAAGCCAATTGCTGCTCCTTTTGCCCTTCTAATTGGAGAGTCTCCATAGTACCATGTTGGAATGTTCTACGAGAATAACTTAACGTTTGTGTCCTGTGCAATATGTGTCTCTTGTAGGAATATTATTTCTGCAGCATTTCTTTCTATCTCTCGTAGAACCATATGTCTTTTCTCTGGGGAATTCAGTCCTCGAACATTGTATGTCAAAAATGTTATACTACTCATATTCCTCTATTTCTCTCCAGTCCCCCCACATCCCTCCTGGGCACCCCCCCACCACCCCAGAAAGGAGGGGGCACCCCAGGCGGGGAGACATGGGGGACCCTTCTCATCAGAGCCCTGAGAGCCGCAGCAGCCCAGCCCCAATTTAACAGACATTTTCCCATCCCTCCCTTTTCCCCTACCACCCCTCCCCTTCCCTTTCCCCATCCCCCTCCTCCCTCTCCCCCCTTTCCACCCCACCCCCCTTGTTGATGTTTTGACCTCGTGGTCTTGGAGCAGATAGTTTATTTGATGGCACTCTTGCCCCTCTACTCTTTTGACCCAAAGTGGAGTTCTTTTTGTTGGTCCTCCTCTCCTAATTTGAAGAGGTTACCTCAGAGCAGCCCGCATGTCCGGGTCTCCGTCCCCTCCAGATTTCCATTCATCCTCCCCCCTTATCTCCCCCCCTTGTCCAGACCTCTTTACTTATTAGATTCTTAACAATTACTTCATTTTGTTGTAGTTGCCCTAGTAATATGTTTCTTTGGTATCGGTTGCCATTGAACTTCATCTGTTTTTTTTCATCTAGGAGTTAAGTCTTTGTTGATTTCTGGTGTTGGAATTTCCAGTTTTTCACAAAAATCAGGAATTTCTTTTGTAAACCTAAGTCTAGCTGTTCTTCCATTTCTCCTAGCAATCAGACATGCGGGGAAGATCCAATTTCATTTAATTTGTTGTTCCTGTAGAATTTTTCTTGTGAAAGATCTTGAAAAATTTGTATCATCCTTCCCGCATATTCAGTTGGTGGCTTTCCCCTCAGATTTCTCCAGATTTTATTTTTTTCCTCCCAATTTTCAAATATAACTATTATGTCTCTTGGACTTTCCGTTGGCAACCCTTGTGGTCTTCTTATTCTATGTACTCTTTCAATTTTTATTAAGTTGGTTTCTTCCTTTCCAAAAAATAGATTCAAAATCTTGGTTATTATTTCAGCTAAGTTTTGTGTGAGTAATTTTGGGGAGGCCTCTTAGTCTTAGGTTTTTCCTTCGATCCTTATTTTCTTGATCTTCTAATCTATACGCTTGTTCTTATTGTTCTTTTTTTAAGTTAATCTTATTTCTCCTTGTAGCTCGTTTATCATATTTGTCCATCTTTTTTTTCAACTTCCTCCACTCTTGAAAGCGTGTGGCCCAGATCTTTATGGATTGTTGCCATTTCTGTTTTTAATGATTTTTCCAGGGCCGCAATGTTCCATGTTTATTTTTGTTGGGAGTTGAGCTATCTTCTGTTGTTCCTCCTCTCTTCTTGCGCATAGATCTAAATCGAGTTCCTGGTCTGATCTGGGATATGAAAGTGTACTAATTTCTAACAGTGTTTTATTTTGGCCCTTGTTCTCCTTTTTTTATGATTTCTGTTTGACGTCCTTTAGTACTTTGTTGTTTTTCTATTATTTGGCTCCTTCACCATCTCCATGTATTTGTGCATAGGGCCAGGGCTCACGCTTAAATTAGCCCATGGTGATTTAACCACTACACTGCCACCTCTTGCCGCCTTACCCCTCATTTTACCTGCTTCTTCTTAAAGAAGAAAAAAAAGGGAAAACAAAGGGAGGGGGGAGAGATCTCCCTATCCCCTGTCCTCCGTCAGCTTCCTCTCAGTGTTTGAGGCTTATGTATTTGTTATATATGTATTACCAAGGGGGCAGGATCCACCCAGAACAAATCCAAGGGTTCCTAATTTTGCGTTTGTGAAATACCTCAGACAAGTGCCACTTCTCCCATCCAACAGCAGTAGGCCTAAATCCCACTTGTCTCTTAGCATTTATAAATGTTAGTTCCGGGATCAAAATGTATTTTGACATACTTTCACGTAGTACTTCTACTTCAGATATTTTATAAGTAAAGACTTTTGCTATGCCAGTATAGTAAATATATTCTTTTCACTTTCTTCTGATAAGTCTCTCTTCCTGCTCAATTCATTTAATTTCATTTACTTCATAGAAACCTGGCTTGTTCTTTTCAAATATAAATCAAAAGTTTCTTTTACTTATCTGGAAAGGGCGGGGACTCGTCCCTGTCCCACAGCATCTCTCCTGGTGGGGTTTCTCCCCTCGGCTCTGCTTAATTCCTTTCGGCTATTCTCACGTTTCCTCGGCGGCACTCGGTCCATCGATCATTCTCCAGTGGCCACCCCCGGCTTTTTCCGAGTGGCCGAACACTGGCCACCGAGCGCCGAAGATATCCTCTTTCTTACCTGTCTCCAGATCCCGCCGGGTGTTGTACATTCTCTGCTCCAGACCTGCGGGGAGGAGAGGGGGAGCTATACAGCTCCCGTATTCCCCATCTGTTCTCTGTCCTCCCCCAGCAACAACCCGTATCTCCTGATAGGAGGCAGGAAGGTGGAGAGGCAGAGAGATGGCCCAGCAGCAGCGTCTGTGCAGATGGGATAACGACTTATCTCGTCCTCCAGCACGATAATCATTATAGCAGCATGCCGAGACAGCTTCCCATGAGGCAGGGATTCCAGTCAGGTCTTATAAGTCGGGGGAACAAGGGGGGTAAGGGGGCCTGGGGAATTTAGTAACATTGCATTAGATGGAGATGGAGACAACACCGGGAGCCATTGCTAGACTCCTCCCTCTACTCTGCCCCGCACATTTTGTTATTAATGTTTTGTCTAAAAAACTGAAATTGGCAGGGTGTCCTTCCACCTTATCACTGATCTCTCATCCCAGCTACATTCTTTCATGAGAGGGCAAAAGTGGGGGTCACATCTGCATACATGACACACATAAGAGATAGATCTAAAGGTTCCAGCATTCACACACATAAACGAATATCTCTCCAAAATCGCTTACATTTTTCCCATTTGTACACAACACATACATATCATTTTTTCACTTTCTTTTAACTCTTTCCTTTCTTTGTTCTGATATCCTTTACATCCCATGTATTGTAATCCCATACTTCACATACTCTAGCTTCTATGATTCTATGATCAGACGGGCAGCCATAGTGCTCATCCCATCTTTCCTCTCTGACAACATATAAAATATTCTGTTTTGACTTTACTAGTTGTAGTGCCTGACCCCAAATTCATCCCACAACTTAACATGAAAATGTCCCTTTCTGTCTAGTGTTAATTATCACCCTTTATCCATCCTGCTCACATAGTTAGCTGCTTCTATAGCTGTTTACTTTGCATGATTCTTAGTCCCTGTGGACTTTGGTAACCAAGTTACCCATTGTGGATCCCTGTCCACTCTATAAATTTATTTAGGGGCTCAGCATAGGTGGATTCGCACCTTTGGTTCATATATTTTATAGTGCTCCTCTTGCGCTGGGCATTTTTGAGGGTCTCTTACCCTTCATTTCCTTACTTAATTTAATGCCCATTATAAATGGCCAGTCTTCTCTACGTATGCCTATACCCTCTTGCCTCTAAACTACTTTATCTAGCACTGCTAGCAGATGTTTCTTCTAATACCTGTGAACAGCACTATTCTTCCCTTTCTTATCTATAATACATGGACAGTGGACAATTACAAGGGGAGTAAAATAGGTACCCTTTGTCCAGAAAATGCCTTACCGATCAAGGAAGTCTGATAACTCAAATGTAATCAAAAGGCTTACCTCAGCCAGCTGATTATCAGAAATTCCTGGATCGTCTCAAGCTCCTTGTTTTGGATTCTCAGGTTCACCTGTAAATCCCCTACTAGGCAAAGCTCGCCTATAGAAGGAGAAGCTTATAGAAGGAGGTTGTACCATTAACCAGCCCTTACATGTCTACATAACATGATGTATAGCTAGCAATAGGGTTTTATATGTTTTGCTTTTTTACCTTATTATTTATTCATTTTGATTGTGTTCAAATTTGGGCTTGTACTATCACCCTTATATACCACACCATATGGCTGGCGTTTTTTTCCAGGTAACACACAATACGATTATTTACCACTCTTGGTAAGGGTCCCTCTAGGATGGCATGCACCTGTAGTGCGGAGAGAGCCCTTTATAAGGGGTCTGATAAGTCTTGGTCCTGGTACTTATTCTGATCAGTTTTCACTGATACACGTACCTCAGGGGTAACCTTTATTTTTATTTTTATTATTATTTTTTATTTTCATTTTTTCTGGGATTAACATGTTCAGACCCTCTACCCTGTTTTATTACTTTTATTACTTTTATTGTTATCCACCTTGGGTCCTTTTTAACCTCACATATGCGTACCTCCATGTATACCGCATGAAAGGGTGTATATTTGGTGCATCCATATAGCGTGGTATCATGAGGCAATATATACATTTGATTTTAAATATATGTGTGGACTAATTTATCTTGCCATGCCTAATTACCGTTGTTTGTTTATACATATAGACAGATGGCTCCATCCTTTCCCACGGAGATACTATCATCTGGCTGCTCTTGAATGGTATTACTCAACTAGGTGGGGGAGGTACTACGGAGTCCGCCTGCCTATATGATACGTGGAGCGTGGAGTAATGGCAACGCCTTTGAGAACGTCCTATGATGAAACGCATAAGGCAGCTTGGAACGCAGGCTGGTGCGCAGCTACGAAGCAGCTCTCCGTTCTTAGCACCTAGGCACCCCTGCACATTTGTATTTTTTCACTGGATGGGCTTTTTATGTATGCTATTTTACAATAAACCATTCTACTACACTATGGGAGTCCTTTGTGTTTTCCGGTGAGGAACGGGCCGCTTGTTGCAATGAAGAATCTCGAGGCACCCTGGTTCGAAATACTGGTTGGAAATCCATGATTTAACACAACAGTGACGGCGGTGCAGACGACCATTATGGCTTCCTAAGGGAAAGATCCTTATTAAAAGCTACCCACTCTATGCCTACTACCCCTGCAGGGGTTATCATCTCTGGTGAGTGGGGACACATTGGGGGAGCACCTAGTCACAATATTTGCTATACACAGAAGTCACTGGAAGTTATACCTGGAACTTTATCACGTTTTGCTTAAAACCAACTTTTTATGCAATATATGTTGTTTTCATAAAGAAGTACAGTACTTATGGACCTGTACTACAGATTGGACATTTATATATTTATTTAGCACTGTGGACATTGGCTGCACGAATCACTGGTTGATCAACAAATTATTAACGTTTACATGCACTATAGAAATTATTTTCACTTAAGATTATTGTATCTTATTATGTCAGTCTTTGAGTTTGGCTTTTGAGTTTGAGTTGCAAGAGGGGGGTGTGGATATGTGGGGTCCCAGGGGTTGGAATATAATTTGGCTTGGGGTCCTGCCCAGTTTTCATCCTACCCACAACACCTGTTTTCTTTATGCACGGTAATCCACACCCACTGGTGGAATACAAACATACCCTAGTCATATGTTACTGGGGTCTGGTTTAACAATATATATGTTTTACCAATATACACATATATATATATATATATATTTTTTTGGCACATAGGGTAGCGCCACTTCCCCACTCTCTTTAATCTACAAAGCTCGCCATCTGACCCTACGGACTTTATAGATAGGCAACTTCTATCCTCATGTTGATTAGCAGTTCCAAATAATAATAATAATAACTACTGCAGTAGGGAACAACAGACACACAAGATACACTCCTCATCTTTCCATATAACTGTTCTTCCTCTTTGTCTATAGACAGGTTAGTGTAGTATATACACAGGCTAGGGCAGTGATGGTGAACCTTGGAACTCCAGATGTTTCGGAACTACATTTTCCATGATGCTCAACTACACTGCAGAGTGCATAAGCATCATGGGAAATGTAGTTCCAACACATCTGGGGTGCCAAGGTTCGCCATAACTGGGCTAGCGTATATACAGACAGGCTAGGGTATATACAGACAAGCTAGTGTAGTATACAGACAGGCTAGGGTATATACAGACAGACTAGAGTATATACAGTGGCTTGCGAAAGTATTCGGCCCCCTTGAACTTTTCAACCTTTTGCCACATTTCAGGCTTCAAACATAAAGATATAACATTTTTATTTTTTGTGAAGAATCACCAACAAGTGGGACACAATTGTGAAGTGGAACGAAATCTTTTGGATTTTTAAAACTTTTTTAACTAATAAAAAACTGAAAAGTGGTGCGTGCAAAATTATTCGGCCCCTTTACTTTCAGTGCAGCAAACTCACTCCAAAAGTTCAGCGAGCGATCTCTGAATGATCCAATGTTGTCCTAAATGACTGATGGTGATAAATAGAATCCACCTGTGTGTAATCAAGTCTCTGTATAAATGCACCTGCTCTGTGATAGTCTCAGGGTTCTGTTGAAAGTGCAGAGAGCATCATGAAGACCAAGGAACACACCAGGCAGGTCCGTAATACTGTTGTGGAGAAGTTTAAAGCCGGATTTGGATACAAAAAGATTTCCCAAGCTTTAAACATCCCAGGGAGCACTGTGCAAGCGATCATTTTGAAATGGAAGGAGTATCAGACCACTACAAATCTACAAAGACCTGGCTGTCCCTCTAAACTTTCAGCTCAGACAAGGAGAAGACTGATCAGAGATGCAGCCAAGAGGCCCATGATCACTCTGGATGAACTGCAGAGAACTACAGCTGAGGTGGGAGAGTCTGTTCATAGGACAACAATCAGTCGTACACTGCACAAATCTGGCCTTTATGGAAGAGTGGCAAGAAGAAAGCCATTTCTCAAAGATATCCATAAAAAGTCTCGTCTAAAGTTTGCCACAAGCCACCTGGGAGACACACCAAACATGTGGAAGAAGGTGCTCTGGTCCGATTAAACCAAAATCGAACTTTTTGGCCACAATGCAAAACGATATGTTTGGCGTAAAAGCAACACAGCTCATCACACTCAACGCACCATCCCCACCGTGAAACATGGTGGTGGCAGCATCATGGTTTGGGCCTGCTTTTCTTCAGCAGGGACAGGGAAGATGGTTAAAATTGAGGGGAAGATGGATGCAGCCAAATACAGGACCATCCTGGATGAAAACCTGTTGGAGTCTGCAAAAGACCTGAAACTGGGACGGAGATTTATCTTCCAACAAGACAATGATCCCAAACATACAGCAAAATCTACAAAGGAATGGTTCACAAATAAACGTATCCAGGTGTTAGAATGGCCAAGTCAAAGTCCAGACCTGAATCCAATGGAGAATCTGTGGAAAGAGCTGAAAACTGCTGTTCACAAACGCTCTCCATCCAACCTCACTGAGCTCGAGCTGTTTTGCAAGGAAGAATGGGCAAGAATTTCAGTCTCTCGATGTGCAAAACTGATAGAGACATACCCCAAGCGACTTGCAGCTGTAATCGCAGCAAAAGGTGGCTCTACAAAGTATTAACGCAAGGAGGCCGAATAATTGTGCACGCCCCACTTTTCATTTTTTTATTAGTTAAAAAAGTTTCAAAAATCCAAAAGATTTCGTTCCACTTCACAATTGTGTCCCACTTGTTGGTGATTCTTCACAAAAAATAAAAATGTTATATCTTTATGTTTGAAGCCTGAAATGTGGCAAAAGGTTGAAAAGTTCAAGGGGGCCGAATACTTTCGCAAGCCACTGTACAGACAGGCTAGTGTAGTATATAGACAGGCTAGGGTATATGCAGACAGTCTAGGGTATATATAGGCAGGCTAGGGTATATCTAGACAGGCTAGGGTATACAGACTCTCCTGGCAGCACCCCTGCTCAGGAGCTTGTATGAAAAAATTTCTGTTGGCTCTGTCATATGGGCGGAGCAAGAAAGGAGACTCACTCTCACACTGATCTCCAGGCTCTGGCTGTCACTGAAGTATCAGGTGCAGACTCATTGAGAGTGCCGTGGCTGTTTGGGACAAAGCTGTGTCATGCAGCCCGCGGCACTCTCACTGAGTCTGCACTTGGTGCAGATTGTGTAGGTAGCAGCCGTCCTGCTCTGCTGTCCCTCTCAACTTGCCACCTAGGTCCCATAAATTCACTGGGACCCATAGTAGGGCCGGCCCTGGATGGATCTAAAGTGGACTCTGCATTGTCTCTGGGGCAATGGTGTTGACTGGTTAAGTCTGGGCTCTTGTGGGGGCTCAAGCCAGTCAGGTACGTGAATCAGCTTGATTTCCAGAAATCTGAACAATAGTGGAAATTGGCTTGAGGAATACAGAGTAAATTTCCTGTCGACCCTATTTACTTGATCATAGAAGGGATGGTGGTCCCACTCGTAAATGTCTTTCAATGGGTGAATGGTTGTGCAAAGTCTTTATAAATAAATCCATTTATGTAATTTATACATTATTCATATATAGATATAGTGTTACTTTGTTACAGATGTTGGATAATTTTCCTGTTCTTTAAGTTTTTTATTTTGTTTCACTAAATATAGATATATCCACATGCATGCCTGTGGACCAAGGCCTGTGGGTTATATACTATAGAAGTTATACCAATAATATTATAAGCTATTAAGTGTATCTTGTTAGTTTTATTCATCGTTCTTGCTTTTGTTTATATCCTCTTTACACTATTGGCAGTGTTCCAAAATCTCTGTATACTTTATGTAAATGGGCTTTTTTTTGTAAGAGTATTTCTGGGAAAATGTATTAAATGATATACAAAAAAATCAGTTTAACTTTACAAAGTAGCACTGCAAAATATGGAAAAGCCTAAGTAAGGTGAATAATAATGATGAACACTTTAAAAAACCTTGGTGATCCACTTTTTACCAGGTAAAGTTTTGTTTCCAATGTTTTTATTCAGAAACAATGTCGTTCAGTAAAATATCATGGTTACAAAGCTATTTAGTTCCATAATTATAAGGTAGATATTACATTACAGTACATAATTGAAAAACTAGAGATTAAATCAACACATAATTTTAAATATTTTACCCTTGTGAGTACAGAGACTAAAATATGGCTAATGCTCATATCTGTAGTCACGCTGGTAAAAACAAAAACTTATAGAATACAAACGTTTTGAATTATTATCAAAAAGTTATCAAGGTTCCAGAATCTATTGAATGAGGGATCTTCAAATGTAATGATAGAGTCTGAAACGAGGAACCAGTCAAGTTTTTTTTTAGCTCACCAACTATATGCAGGGTCATATGTACATTTTAGTAAAGTGAGGATGGATTTGCCAGTCTTACAGTGTCTTGAAAAAGTATTCAATACCCCTTGAAATTTTCCACATTTTGTTATGTTACAACCAAAATGATAAAACAGAAAATTTATATCAAATACTTACCGTAATTTTCCTTTCCTGATAGGCTCCATGGCAGCATACGTGTGGGTAGGCTCCGCCTCCATAACTACCCAATAGGACCCCTCTCCCATAAAACTTTGCTCTAGGCTGCTATCCATGTTCTGTAACTAGCCCACTCCAGATATTTGGGAGGGACTCCTGCTGCCATGGAGCCTATCAGGAAAGGAAAATTACGGTAAGTATTTGATATAAATTTTCCGTTTTCCTGACAGGCTCCATGGCAGCATACGTGTGGGAAATAACTCGCCAAAACACACCCGAGTGGGCAAAAATGTTTGAGCAAAGAAACCAAATTTTATTTTACATTGTCAACCGACAATACTTGTAAACCAAAATTAATGGAAGACAGAGCAGCAGGCTCAACACAGTAGTGGGAGACAAATAGAAGACCAAGAAGCCGCTCTACAAATGATTTCAGGCACGACATGCTGAGAAGCTACCCACAAGGTCGAGATACTCCGGGTCGAATGAGCTGTCACTGCCTCTGGAGGAGCCAAGCCCTTTGCCTTGTATGCCCTCTGAATGGTCTGCACAATCCAAGAAGAAATTGATCTGACCGAAGCTCGCATTCCCTTGTTTTTACCATGGAGAAGAACGAAAAGAAATTCTGTTTGTCTGAACAGGGCCATGACCTCCAGGTATTGTTTTAGAGGGTGGCTTACGTCAAGTGGATGAACATCCTGATTATCCGTTGTTCTGAAAGTAGGAAGTACAATCTCTTGGTTTTCATGAAAGACTTTAGGGTTTGACCCTAGCATGGGAATCAACACTACCCTGTCTGGAAAGAAGGTCAGAAAAGGTTCTTCTGAACCTAGATTTCTAATTTCCGACACTCTTTTAGCCGAAGTCACAGCTACTAAGAAGGTGGTCTTGAGCGTGAGGTCTCTCATGGAAAGAGACTTGTCAGGATCTGATCCGAGATTGGAGAGAAAATCCAAGACAATAGGGGAGTCCCATTTGGGAAACCTAGGTCTTCTTTGAGGTTTAAGCCTGATAGCTCCTTTAAAGAATTGACAAACTAATGCATGATTTGCCCAAGACACTCCTGTGAAGGCAGAGATGGCTGAAACTTGAACTCTTAATGAGCTGACTGCTAAGGATAGGTCAGGTCCTGATTGGAGAAAACTCAGTATGTCCTGTACTGCTGGCGAGTTCAAGGATTTGATCTGAAAGACATATGATCAGTGAATCTAGACCATATACGCTTGTATACCCTATTAGTACTTCCTCTCCTGGCACTGAGAAGAGTTGGAATAGCTTCTTCAGGACAACCTAGAGATTCAAGCCTTTCCCTCTCAAGAACCACACCCTGAGGTGTAGGCAGGACGGGCATGGGTGTAACGTCGTGCCTTGAGACAGTAGATCCGGCCTGAGAGGTCCCTACCTCTCAGGCTGGATCTACTGTCTCAAGGCACGACGTTACACCCATGCCCATCCTGCCTACACCTCAGGGTGTGGTTCTTGAGAGGGAAAGGCTTGAATCTCTAGGTTGTCCTGAAGAAGCTACTGGGAACTGGGTCTTGATAACTGAGGAGCGATAACAGAGGGAACCGCGGACTGTTGGGCCAGAAAGGAATCATTGCAATGATCTCCACCTTCTCTGTTCTGAGCCTCCGGAGAAATTGAAGAATCACCGGTACCGGAGGGAAGGCATAAGCCTTCTGAAACCTCCACTGATGTGAGAGAGCATCTATTCCATATGCCTGAGGGTCTCTGAACCTCGAATAATATCTGGGCATTTTGTGATTGCATGGGGAAGCAAACAGATCGACCTCTGGAAGCACTCCCAGGGTCAGAAGCCACTCGAACACCCCTCTGTGGAGAGACTACTCGTTGTTGTCCATTTGAACCCGCGAGAGGAAGTCCGCCTGTACATTCTGAATCTCCAGAATGTAAACCGCCGAGATGTTGGACAAATACTTCTGAGCCCAGCTCATTAATGGCTCCACTTCCTGTAACAGAGACCAGCTGCAAGTTCCACCTTTCTTCTTTATGTAAGCCACCGCGATTGTATTGTCCAACCTTAGCATTACTGATAAATAGGGATGAGCTTCGTGTTCGAGTCGAACCCATGTTCGACTCGAACATCGGCTGTTCGACCGTCCGTCGAATTGCGAACGATATGGGCCGTTCGCGCCAAATTCGTGTGGCGCGTCACGGCCCATAATTCACTGCGGCATCGCAGTGCATTGCTGGCTGATGATTGGCCAAGCATGCACTATGACCCGCATGCTTGGCCAATCACAGCGCCGTCAGTAGAGAGAGCTGTAATTGGCCAAAGCCAGGGTGGCTTTGGCCAATTATGGCTCAGGGGATTTAGTACACACCCCACACTATATAAGGCCGCCTGCACGGCGGCCCTGTGTAGTGTGTGTTCCGGTGTGCTGAGCGATAGAGAGAGAGAGAGACAGTGTCATTTGATTTGAGTTAGATAGATTAGGCAGAACAGTCAGTCAGTTAGCTGCACTTACAGTGTATTGTGTATATATATGCATCCCAGGTGTTGCATATATATATATACACTGTATTCAGTTTAGCTAGATCCGTTCCTGTTATCTTCTATCTAGACTATTTACATTCAGTGCAGTGTGTCCTGCTCACAGTGTTCAGCTAGATCCGTTCCTGCTATTTACATTCAGTACAGTGCTTCCTGCTCACAGTGTTCAGCTAGATCCGTTCCTGCTATTTACATTCAGTGCAGTGCGTGCTGCTCACAGTGTTCAGCTAGATCCGTTCCTGCTATTTACATTCAGTGCAGTGTGTCCTGCTCACAGTGTTCAGCTAGATCCGTTCCTGCTATTTACATTCAGTACAGTGCTTCCTGCTCACAGTGTTCAGCTAGATCCGTTCCTGCTATTTACATTCAGTGCAGTGCGTGCTGCTCACAGTGTTCAGCTAGATCCGTTCCTGCTATTTACATTCAGTGCAGTGCGTCCTGCTCACAGTGTTTAGCTAGATCCGTTCCTGCTATTTACATTCAGTGCAGTGCGTCCTGCTCACAGTGTTCAGCTAGATCCGTTCCTGGTATTTACATTTAGTGCAGTGCGTCCTGCTCACAGTGTTCAGCTAGATCCGTTCCTGCTATTTACATTCAGTGCAGTGCGTGCTGCTCACAGTGTTCAGCTAGATCCGTTCCTGCTATTTACATTCAGTGCAGTGCGTCCTGCTCACAGTGTTCAGCTAGATCCGTTCCTGCTATTTACATTCAGTGCAGTGCGTCCTGCTCACAGTGTTCAGCTAGATCCGTTCCTGCTATTTACATTCAGTGCAGTGCGTCCTGCTCACAGTGTTTAGCTACATCCGTTCCTGCTGTTTACATTCAGTGCAGTGCGTCCTGCTCACAGTGTTCAGCTAGATCCGTTCCTGCTATTTACATTCAGTGCAGTGCGTCCTGCTCACAGTGTTCAGCTAGATCCGTTCCTGCTATTTACATTCAGTGCAGTGCGTCCTGCTCACAGTGTTCAGCTAGATCCGTTCCTGCTATTTACATTCAGTGCAGTGCGTCCTGCTCACAGTGTTCAGCTAGATCCGTTCCTGCTATTTACATTCAGTGCAGTGCGTCCTGCTCACAGTGTTTAGCTACATCCGTTCCTGCTGTTTACATTCAGTGCAGTGCGTCCTGCTCACAGTGTTCAGCTAGATCCGTTCCTGCTATTTACATTCAGTGCAGTGCGTCCTGCTCACAGTGTTCAGCTAGATCCGTTCCTGCTATTTACATTCAGTGCAGTGCGTCCTGCTCACAGTGTTCAGCTAGATCCGTTCCTGCTATATACATTTAGTGCAGTACGTCCTGCTCACAGTGTTCAGCTAGATCCGTTCCTGTTATCTTCCTACTGACAGGCAGGCTTGTCTGGTTACAGTATATAAAGCTACCTGAAGAAAATTACAGGTGTTCTTTTTGATCCTATTAGTACCACGGTCAGGCAGCTAGACTATTTACATTTAGTACAGTGTGTCCTGCTCACAGTGTTCAGCTAGATCCGTTCCTGTTATTTACATTCAGTGCAGTGCGTCCTGCTCACAGTGTTCAGCTAGATCCGTTCCTGCTATTTACATTCAGTGCAGTGCGTCCTGCTCACAGTGTTCAGCTAGATCCGTTCCTGTTATTTACATTCAGTGCAGTGCGTCCTGCTCACAGTGTTCAGCTAGATCCGTTCCTGCTATTTACATTCAGTGCAGTGCGTCCTGCTCACAGTGTTCAGCTAGATCCGTTCCTGCTATTTACATTCAGTGCAGTGCGTCCTGCTCACAGTGTTTAGCTACATCCGTTCCTGCTGTTTACATTCAGTGCAGTGCGTCCTGCTCACAGTGTTCAGCTAGATCCGTTCCTGCTATTTACATTCAGTGCAGTGCGTCCTGCTCACAGTGTTCAGCTAGATCCGTTCCTGCTATATACATTTAGTGCAGTACGTCCTGCTCACAGTGTTCAGCTAGATCCGTTCCTGTTATCTTCCTACTGACAGGCAGGCTTGTCTGGTTACAGTATATAAAGCTACCTGAAGAAAATTACAGGTGTTCTATCCCAGCTTAGTGCAGCTACAGGCCATTAGTATGTCTGGAAGGCCAAGAAGGAGAGGCAGACAGTCACAAGCCAATAAGAGAGGGCAAGCAGGCTCTGTGTCTAGTGCTGGTCGTGGAGACGGTGCATCCTCATCAGCACGTGGCCATGGGACACGCTTGGCCTTTTTTTCGGCAGCTGGCCGTGTTGAGCCGCAACATGCGGAAGACTTGGTCGAGTGGATGACCAAGCCGTCCTCATCCTCCTCATCCTCTCTCACCCATGCCCAGGGTGCTTTGTCTGGCAAAGCAGCGGCCTCTTCCCTCAGCTCAATGTCATCAGTGACTCCTTCCCTAGCTCCACCATGTCCTCATGAGGATTCCCTCGAACTGTTTGACCACAGTGTTGGGTACATGCTCCAGGAGGATGCCCAGCGTTTGGAAGGCTCTGATGATGATACTGAGCTCAATGAAGGCAGTAACATGAGCACGGACAGAGGGGGTGCCCAAGAAGGACAGCAATCTGGCAGTCATGCTCCCCCTGCTGCAGCATACTGCCAGGTTTGCTCCAGTGATGAGGAGGGAGGGGATGATGAGGTCACTGACTCAACGTGGGTGCCTGATAGGAGAGAGGAGGAGGAGGAGGAGGAGGAGGAGGAGGAGGTGGCACATCACCAACTAGGCAGGATGCCCTCCAGGGGCCAGCCTAAGGGCAGCACATTGACTGCATCACACCCCAAAGCTCCACATGTGCAGGGCGCTGCAGTCTCTGCGCGTTATTCAAAAAGTTCTTTGGTGTGGGCCTTTTTTGAGACGAGTGCATCAGATCGCACCGCTGCTATTTGCAATATATGTCTCAAGCGTATCTCGCGTGGCCAAAACATCTCCCGCTTGGGTACCACATGCTTGACCAGACATATGTTGACCTGCCATGCAGTTCGTTGGCAAGCGTATCTAAAAGACCCACACCAAAGAACAAAGACGATCTCTCCTTGCTCCTCATCAGCTGAGATTTCCAACCCCACTAGACCTTCAGTCCTCTCTGCGACCTGCAGTGAGAGGAATGAAGGTGTAGAATTAGGTGTGTCACAGCCAAGTACTTATGGGCAATCTGCTTTTGGTACACCGACGTCAGATTGTACCAGGCAAATTTCCCTGCCCCAGCTGCTGCACCGCCGAAAGAAGTTTGCTCCCAGCCATCCACATGCCCAGCGGTTGAATGCTAGCTTGGCAAAATTGCTAGCACTTCAACTGCTGCCTTTTCAGTTGGTAGACTCTGCCCCCTTCCGTGAGTTTGTGGAATGTGCGGTTCCTCAGTGGCAGGTACCCAAACGCCACTTTTTCTCACGGAAGGCGATTCCGGCTCTCTACCGGCATGTGGAAGGCAATGTCCATGCCTCGCTGGACAGGGCGGTCAGCGGTAAGGTGCATATTACCGCTGACTCATGGTCCAGCAGGCATGGACAGGGACGTTACTTAAGTTTCACGGCGCATTGGGTGACTCTGCTGGCAGCTGGGAAGGATGCAGGACAAGGTGCAGTAGTGTTGGAGGTTGTTCCGCCACCACGCCTCCAAAATGCTGATTGTGACACACCTCTCTCCTCCACCCCCTCCTCTTCTTCTTCCTCCATGGCCTCTTCCTCGGAACCAGCGGTGCTCCGTAGGCGTTCAAGGGGCTACGCAAGTACGCAGGCCAAAAGATGCCATGCGGTGCTTGAGCTGGTGTGCTTGGGGGACAGGAGCCACACTGGGGCAGAGGTTCTGTCAGCTCTGCAGGGGCAGGTTCAGAGGTGGTTGACGCCACGCCAACTTAAGGCAGGAATGGTGGTTTGCGACAATGGCACCAACCTCCTCTCTGCCCTCCGACAGGGACAACTGACCCATGTGCCCTGTTTGGCTCACGTCCTTAACTTGGTGGTGCAGCGGTTCTTGGGCAGGTACCCGGGCTTACAGGATGTCCTGAGGCAGGCCAGGAAAGTCTGTGTGCATTTCCGCCGGTCATATAATGCCAGTGCTCGGCTGACGGACCTCCAAAAGGAGTTTAACCTGCCCAAGAACCGCCTAATCTGTGACATGCCCACCAGGTGGAACTCGACGTTGGCCATGCTGCAGCGGCTGCACACGCAGCAGAGGGCCATCAATGAGTACCTGTGCGACTATGGCACCAGGACAGGGTCAGGGGACCTTGGTTTTTTTTCCCCACGCCAGTGGGCCATGATCAGGGATGCATGCACTGTCCTGTCACCATTCGAGGAGGCCACGAGGATGGTGAGCACTGACAGTGCATGCATCAGTGACACTGTCCCCCTTGTCCACCTGTTGGAGCACACGCTGCGTGGAATAATGGACAGGGCACTTGAGGCAGAACAGAGGCAGGAAGAGGAGGACTTCCTTAGCTCTCAAGGCCCCCTTTATCCAGACAGTGTTCCTGCGTGCCCGCCGATCACACAGGAAGAGGACGAGGAGGAGGAGGAGGAGGAGGAGGAAGATTGTGTCAGTATGGAGGTGGAGCCTGGCACTCAGCATCAGCAGTCTTTAAGGGATCAGTCCCAAGGAACACATGGACTTGTACGTGGCTGGGAGGAGGTGGCTGCGGACGTTGTTGTCCTTAGTGACCCAGAGGACTCCGGACCGAATGCCTCAGCAAACCTACGCTGCATGGCCTCCCTGATCCTGCAAAGCCTGCGTAAGGATCCTCGTATTCGTGGTATCAAGGAGAAGGACCAATACTGGCTGGCAACCCTCCTTGATCCACGTTACAAGGGTAAGGTTGCGGACCTTATCTTGCCATCGCAGAGGGAGCAGAGGATGAAACATCTTCGGGAGGCCTTGCAGAAAGGTCTGTGCAACGCGTTCCCAGAGACTGGGAGGTTACAAACTCCTGTTTCTGGACAACGTGTTGCTGAGGCTTCGGTCAGTCAAAGAAGGAGCGGTGGAGAAGGTGGCCGTCTGACCGATGCGTTCAGACAATTTTTTGGTCCGCAGCCCCAAGGTATGATCGGTTCCAGCAACCATCGCCAGCGTCTGTTTTACATGGTGCAGGAATACCTAGGGGCAAGATCAGACTTGGACACCTTTCCCACCGAAAATCCTCTGGGTTACTGGGTCTTGAGGATGGATCACTGGCCAGAGCTTGCACAGTATGCAATTGAGCTACTGGCCTGTCCTGCATCCAGCGTTCTTTCGGAACGCACATTCAGTGCTGCTGGAGGCGTGGTAACCGATCACAGGGTGCGTCTGTCCACCGACTCGGTCGATCGGCTGACCTTCATAAAAATGAATCAGTCTTGGATCACCACCAGCTACCAAGCACCTGATGCAGATGTAACCGAATAATTTTTTTTGAAATCTCAGATCCCTTCAAAGACTGCCTATGCTGATGCTGAGTGACTATCCCTGAGTAATTATCCTCTTCCTCCTCAATCATCACGCTGATAGCTTGTAAGAACATTTTTGGTTCTGGGCGCCACCACCAGTGCCTAAGGCACAATTTTTCAGCCCCTGTTTAACAGGGGCGTGTAATTACAATTTTTGATGTAATACTTTGCAGCAGGGCTCGTTCCTGCATTCCAACTAGAGTGTCTGTGAGGGGTTGCAGTGTTGTGGCACCAGCACCAGTGCCTAAGACCCAATTTTTCAGCCCCTGTCTAACAGGGGCGTGTAATTACAATTTTTGATGCAATACTTTGCAGCAGGGCTTGTTCCTGCGTTTCAACTAGAGTGTCTGTGAGGGGTTGCAGTGTTGTGGCACCAGCACCAGTGCCTAAGACCCAATTTTTCTGCCCCTGTCTAACAGGGGCGTGTAATTACAATTTTTGATGCAATACTTTGCAGCAGGGCTCGTTCCTGCGTTCCAACTAGAGTGTCTGTGAGGGGTTGCAGTGTTGTGGCACCAGCACCAGTGCCTAAGGCCTAATTTTTCAGCTCCTGTTCAACAGGGGCATGTAATTACAATTCTTGATCTAATATTTCACAGCAGGGCCCTGTGAGGGCTTACAGTGTTTTGGCCACAGCAACACCTAAGGCCCAAATTTCTGCTGAGTATATAGGGCAGGACCCTACTTTCAAACATCTAACTTACAAACGACTCCTACTTGCAAACGGAAGGAGACAACAGGAAGTGAGATGAAATCTACCCCTAAGGAAGGGAAATTCTCTCCTGTAAGAGTTAATATGGGAAAACAATTTTTCCTTTCCACTGATGCTTTCCAATCCTTGTTCCACAAAAAAACACAAATTTTCAAAAAACATTTTTCATTGGGACAAAAAAGTGAGGTGAAATCTTCTGAAGAGGAGGAAAGACGCAAAACAAATGTCACAGGGGTGATAACCCTTCCCTATGTTTTCCAAAAAGCTTAGAAAAGATTTTTTGGCTGGAGCTAAACACATTAAAAATGTTCAAAATTACAAACAGATTCTACTTAACAACAAACCTACAGTCCCTGTCTTGTTTGCACCGCCTGTATACTGCTGTTCAGAGTATATAGGGACCTTTCCTTATTTTAATTTGGGTGCGGGGTTCCCCTTAATATCCATACAAGACCCAAAGGGCCTGGTAATGGACTGGGGGGTACCCATGCCGTTTGTCTCACTGATTTTCATCCATATTGCCATGACCCGACATGACATTAAACCCGCAAGCAGTTTTAAATGAGATTTTTTCCTTTAAAAATGACATTTGGTGCAGGGACTGTTCTAAACATGGGAAACACGCGTCACTTTACAGGCATACTATAGACACCCCCCAGGTACGATATTTAAAGGAATATTTCACTTTTTTTTTTTTACTTTAAGCATCATTAAAATCACTGCTCCCGAAAAAACGGCCGTTTTTAAAAGTTTTTTTTGCATTGATACATGTCCCCTGGGGTAGGACCCGGGTCCCCAAACCCTTTTTAGGACAATACCATGCAAATTAGCCTTTAAAATGAGCACTTTTGATTTCGAACGTTCGAGTCCCATAGACGTCAATGGGGTTCTAACGTTCGTGCGAACTTGCGGTCCGTTCGCGGGTTCTGGTGCGAACCGAACCGGGGGGTGTTCGGCTCATCCCTACTGATAAATCCTTTATTAGATGGCAAAAAGACAGGAGTGCCTGAAAGGCGGCTCTCAGCTCCAGAGTGTTGGAGACAATCCCTCGAGCAGGGAAAATCCATCGGCCCTGAGCCACTTTCGAAAGGCAGTGAGCGCCCCAGCCCCGATTGCTGGCATCCGATGTTATTGTGACCCATGAGGTGGGAATGACTGAATGGTGATTGCGCAGATTTTTCCCTTGAAGCCACCAAAGGAGAGACGTTCTCATGGTTGGAGTAAGGTGTATGCTCTGGACTTGGCTGGAAGAATCCCATTGTTGAAGGAACCCTTTTTGGAAGGGTCGTGTATGCCATTGGGCCCACTTCACCATAGGAATGGTGGCTGTCATTGTGCCAATTACTTTCAGGCATTGGAGAGCGGAGAGGTGAGATGACGCAAGGGCTGCGTGTATTCTGTCTCGAATCACTCCAATCTTCTCCTCTGGAAGGGAGATGGTTCCAATGTGTTGAAGTGAGCCCCTAGAAACACAAGGGATTGTGTTGGCTCTAGATAGCTCTTCTCTAAATTCAGAAGCCACCCAAATTCCTGCAGGGTGGAAATGACTAAACTCTTGTGCTCTAAAAGTTGATCTTTGTTTTGAGCTAGGAGAAGTAGGTCGTCTAAATAGTGGTGGAGATGAACCCCCTTGATGCAAAGTAGAGCTACAACAGATAAAAGGACCTTGGAGAAGACCCGAGGTGACGTTGTTAGGCCGAAAGGTAGACATGTGAACTGCAGATGCTGATTGCCTACCGCAAAGCGGAGGAACTGTTGGAAATCCATTGCCACCTGCACGTGAAAGTAAGCATCTTTCAAATCGATTGACACCATCCAATCTCCCAGATGTATTGACTGTTGAATCATAAGTAAAGATTCCATTTTGAACTTTTCCTTTCGGATAAAGGAATTGAGATGAGTTAAATCTATAGCCGGTCTCCATGTACCGTTTTTCTTTTGTATCATGAACAAAGGAGAATACATGCCTTTGCCTCGTTCGTTTTCTGGAACAGGGACGGCTGCACCTTGATCCAATAAACAATTCACGTAGGTTAACAGGACCTGCCTTTTCTCTTCTGAACCTGGAAGAGACGTAGGAACAAATCTGAGTCTTGGGGTGTTGTTGAAGACCCACTTGTGACCGGAGGAGACCGTCTTGATGGTCCAGTAATCCCGGATTGAGGCCGCCCAGACATGCCCGAAGTGGCGAAGACGAGCCCGCACCTGGCATGCCTGAGCGGGCCCAATCTCAAAAGGACTTAGGGGTGTCCTGGTTGCCAGAGGAACCACCTTTTGTGGGTTTTTTGAATGAGGGCTGCCTGGATTTCCAGGATCTTGAAAACTCCAGACCAGGCCTGTAGCTGCGCGCTTCCCTAGCCCGATCAGAATTTTGTCTTCTAGGAAAATTGCGTTTCTGATTTTGTAAACGTCTGTCTTGAGGGAGGAAACCAGATTTACCACCTGTGGCCCGGGTTATGCGGCACTATCAAGCTTGTTGCCGAACAATGAAGTTCCTTCAAAAGGAATTCGGCACCAAGCTTGCTTGGAAGCCGGATCCGCCAACCATGGACGGAGCCATAAGGCACGACGTGCTGAAACAGCCCCCAACTTAACCCGGGACATCAGGCGGATGACATCAATAGAGGCCTCCCCAAGATAGGCTGATGCCAGCCTGATCTCCTGAATAGGAGAATCTTTAGCTGTTTCAACAGAGATACTTCTTAAGAACTCATCCACATTATCGGACCAAGATTCCAGAGCTTTGGAAACTGCAGCTATCGCAAATACTGGTTTACATGCCATTCCTGACGTCAGGTAGATCCTTTTTAGATCTGAATCAATTCGTCTTTCCAGAGGATATTTAAAAGATACAGTATCTTCTAAGGGAAGCGTTACATATTTTGCTAGTCTCATCAGTGCTGCATCCACTAAAGGAGCTGACTCAAGGTGTCTTACTTCCTCTTCCTTAAAAGGATATAGTTTCTTTTTGTCCATTTTGCTCCATTCCTCAGATATGATATCACCCAGCTCAGAGAGAAAAGGAAAATATTGTTGCTCCTTATTGAGCTGCTTGAAAAATTTTCTCTGTTTTGGGGGGGAAGTAACCAGATCTTCCCACTTCAGGGCCTCTCTTACTGCCTTCAGCAAAAAAGGGACTAAAGCGTATTCAAACCCCACGCCAGGATCGTCCAGATCCGATTCACTGTCTGAAAAAGGAGCAGAATGGTGACTTGGCTGGGAAGACTCCCATGTCTCATGTACTGAACCTTCTCCCACTGGAGGGCATAATGGGTCTGCTGGGGAACCACGGGGCTGTTGAGCCTCTCTTTCTTGTAGAGATTCTTTCACAACCCATCTCACCATAGATTCTAAACGCTGGTCTGCACCATCCCTCTCATCTGCAGCTTTCGAGAAGTCATCACAGAGAGACTTGTCTACTGGAACAGGCATCCTGTACCCCCAGCCTGATTTTTCTGATCTCTTGCTAGAGTGAGATGAATGGGGGTGAGAAGGATTTTTACTGCGCTGTTCAGATCTGGAAGGAGATCTATGATGGCTAGACCTGGAGGAAGATTGCCGGTGGTGTGATTTTTTTTTTTTTCAAATAACATTTTTATTGATATCATTCGTATCCACAATTCAATACAGAAAGACAAAAAATGATAAAACAGAGGTTTTGATTACTATAGATATACCTGATGTGCTGTATTTGCATACATACATTTCGATATGTCCATATGCCCTTAATATTTTAGTGTCCATCTTTTAACAATTCTATTGGCATTACGGTATCGCTGATACATTTAATAACTTGTAACTTGTAATCTGTGACTAAAGAAATCACAGGAATGTGCAGTATTGAAGAATAGTGAGAGATACTAGAGAAAGAGGGGTGTAGAGGGGGTAGGTAAGTCATCCAAATGGGGATAGTACCTGATCATGGTGGGTCCTCCCGGAGATGCCATAGCTCCCAGACCCTGTTGTGTGCCTCCAATCTGTCCTGTATTCTGGCCGTCATTTTCTCCATCAGTTCTACATCCTTGATTCTGGTGTATAGGTCCTCCATAGAGGGTAGAATAGTGCTTTTCCAGTATAATACTATAAAGCACCGTGCTACTGGGAGTACATGGCGTACTAACTTCTTAAGTGGCTTAGTGAGTTTTAGCGGTGATAAGCCTAAGAGGAAAAATTTTGGGGTCGCCTGGACTTGCATCTCCAGAAAGTGAGCCAATAACTGCTGAACCGAAGTCCAGTATGGGGCCAATAATGGGCAACTCCAGTATATGTGGAGAAAAGAGCCCTTTGCCCCCCCACATCTCCAACACTTATCAGAGCTATTGGGGAAAATAGCATGGATCACCTCTGGGGTCATGTACCAGAGTAGGAGAATTTTATAGGTATTCTCTTATGGTATAATTATGGTATAATGTGCAGATTGAGCTCTGTGCAGCTTGAGACCATATCGTCTGCCATTGCGTTATGGGGATTTCCTCATCAAGGATCTTCTCCCATCTAATCATGTAGGAATGTTTGGCTCGTTCTCCTGTGAAAGCTACATTCAAAATCTTATATATACTCGATATGAAGCCCTTCTGTGCTGTACCTGCTAAAATTATAGTTTCAAATGGAGATGGGGGGGGGGGAATTGTAGGTCGGGAGCTATAGAGAGTGCATAGTGTTGAATTTGCAGATACCCATAGAATACCTGTTTGGGGAGTTCGTGTTTGGTCTGTAGGTCAGAGAATGTTAAGAGTTTGCGTGTCCTGGGGTCTACCAAGTTCTCAAAATGAAATAGATTCCGGGATGTCCAGGGGTGTGACGTTTGGTGAGTGAGGCTATCCGGCATCTTAGGGTTACAGATGAAAGAGGTTAAAAGTGATTTTTCTGATGTCAGTTCGTGAGCGAATGTCTAATGAACGCCACATCCGCCTCGATTGGGACATGGGTCCCAGCAAACAAGCTACGTCCGCATTTGCACTCCATAGTAAGTTATTCGGGTGTATGGGGGCTAGCCATATTTTTTCAATTTCGGTCCATTTGTTGTATGATTTTTGGGTGAACCACGAAGCAACTGCTCACAACTGAGCTGCTTGATAATATTTGATAATGTTAGGGAACGCTAAACCTCCCTCATTATGTGATGCCATCATCACCGAACTCGGTATCCTGTGTTGCTTGTAATTCCAGACATATTGGAGTAATTCAGATTGGAGTTTCTTCAGATGTTTGTAGGGAATTGGGATGGGCAACGTTTGGAAGAGGTATAGGAGCTTCGGGAGGATTGTCATTTTAATTGAAGCGATTCATCCTAGTAGGGAGATATGGTGTTTTTTCCACTGCAGCAGTGAGGATCTGATGGAGCGGAAAAGGAGGGGAAATTTTCTTGGTATAAAGTGTTACATTTTGAAGTGATGTGGGTCCCTAGATATTTCAGGGCCATCGATTTCCAGGTATAGGGAAAGTTAGATTTTAAGAGTGAGATCTCTGCTTTGCGAATGTTAATAGGTAATGCTTCTGACTTTGAGGGATTGATTTTGTAACCCGAAAGAAGACGGAAGCGATCCAATTCTGCATGTAAAATCGGGAGGGTAGTATGGGGCTGAGTTAACGTAAGAATGATATCGTCGGCAAAGAGGGAGATCTTAAACTCCCTACCTCTTACCGGTATTCCCCATATGTCTGGGTTATTCCGAATGGATATGACCCAGGGTTCGACACAGAGTGCAAATAGCAGGGGTGGGAGTGGACACCCCTGTCTTGTGCCATTGACAACCGAGATGGATGTGGAGAGTGCAAAGGGGGTCCTGACCTGAGAGGAAGGATTGGAATAAAGATATTTAATTGCTTGTAGAAAGGGGCCCCGAAATCCCATGTATTGTAGCATGGCGAACAGGAAAGGCCACCCCAAGCGGTCAAAAGCTTTCTCCGCGTCCAAGCTTAATAACAGGGATGGGATGTCCTCCCTGTTTGCCACATCCACCAAATCTATAACCTTTCTAGTATTGTCGCCTGCTTGTCTAAGTGGGACAAACCCCACTTGGTCTTTATGGACCAGTGAGGGCAAAATCATATTAAGGCAGTTGGAAAGTAATTTGGTGAATATTTTTAGGTCCGAATTCAGTAGGGCGATAGGTCTGTAATTAGCGCACAGGGATGGGTCTTTGTCTGGTTTGGGGATTAAAGTGATAAATGAACGCTGCATGTCTAACGGTATGGGAGTATCGCAGAGGAAGGCATTATATAGTTTGCTTAAATATGGAAGTAGTGTGGGAAGAAACGTCTTATAGTATTCATAAGGGAATCCGTCTGGTCCTGGAGCTTTATGGTTCGGTAGGGACTTAATAGTCAATTCTATCTGTTCATCAGTAATTTGCGCATTTAATGACAACAGGTCAGATGGCGTAAGGTGAGGGACTCTGCTTCATTCTAAGTATTCTCTCATGTTTTGGGATAGGTCTGGGGAGGGAGGGTTACTAGGTATGTCCGGGTTATTGTAGAGGTCTTTGTAAAAGTCTGCAAAAATATGAGCTATCTCTGTAGGATGGGAAATTAGTTGTCCCGATTTATTTTTAATCTGATGTGGTGTTTGCATGTGGGATTTTTCTCGTAGTTTATTAGCTAGGAGGTATGTGCTTTATTCCCTTTGTCGTAGAACATTTGCTTCATTCTGGTCAACGCTTTTTCTATGCGACCCAGGGCGAGGTCTTTAAGTGTTGAGCGTAGGTGGATTATTTTCCCGAGGAGGGGTAATGTGGGGGTGGTTTGAAGTTTGCGTTCCAGCTTTCCAATTTCCTGTTCTGCTTTTGTTTTTGCGGCTAGGGAGTCTTTTTTCATTGCCGAAGAAAGAGCCATACACCTGCCCCGAAGTACCGCCTTATGGGCTTCCCAAAGTGTAGATAGAGAGATTTCGGGGGTAGCGTTTTCCATAAAATAGTGTTTGAGAGCAGTGTTTAACTCCACTTGGGCCGGTTGGTGTTGGAGAAGGAATGTGTTCAATCTCCAGTTATAGGGTTTACAGTTAGAATTGCCTAAATCAAGGGTGAGTACGATAGGGGCGTGATCTGACCAAGAGATAGGGAGTATTTGAGCTGTGCATGTTAGTTTAAGTGTGTGGTTATTAACATAGAAGGAGTCAATCCGGGAGTGTGTGCGATGGGGTGCGGAGTAGAATGTGTACTGCCGATCGCCTGGGTAGAGGGCCCTCCAGGCATCAAAGAGCGCATATCATCTGGAGATTTGTTTAAATAATCTAGAGTCCCTAAGGACTCGAGGTGGAGATACCTGGGAGCCCACCACATGTCGATCCGCTGCTGCTGATTGAATAAGATTAAAATCTCCACCCACCACCAACACCCCGGGGCTTGATTTGAAGACTCTAGCATAAACCTTAGAGAGAAAGCTATGTTGTTTAATATTTGGTGCGTATAAGGCACATAGTGTGATGTCTTGTGTATGCCAGAGTCCCTGTAGTACAGTGGTTCTCAACTTCAGTCCTCGGGACCCACCAACAGGCCAGATTTTAAGTATTACCTTGGGGAGTTGCAGACTAGAATACTGCAATCACTGAGCAGCAAGTGATATCACCTGTGATGTATTTCAGCTATCTTGCAAACCTGACCTGTTGGTGGGTCCTGAGGACTGGAGTTGAGAACCACTGCTGTAGTATAATAAAGTGTCCGTGAGGGTCGCAGAATTGAGTTACACAAGTGAAGGGGGATCCCTTTTTAATGAGTATTGCCACTCCCGCTCTTTTATGGGTGTTTGAGAGATAAGTCTGGGGGAAGTATTTGGATGCAAATGCGAATGAGCCCCCTTTATCGAAATGGGTCTCTTGGACTAGTATGACATCAGCTCCTGATTGTCTGAACTCCCTTAGTGCCAGGTGTCTTTTTTTATTGGAATTTAAGCCATGTACATTTAGGGATAGGATCTTGGCCATTTTAATAGATGTGTGTGTGGGAATATGCTCTTACCTGATGGAGGAGTACCAGACTGTGAGGCCAGGGCCAGGGGTCGGCTCTCTCTGGGAGGAGACCAGGACATCCTGTGTAATTCACTGTGCATACCTGGAGATGACTAAAGGGGAAGGAGAAAAGAAAGGGTGGGAGAAGAAAGAAAAAAGTAGCAGGAAAGCACCTGGAGAAGATGAGAAGCATACATTATTAGCAAACCTTGAGGGGACCTCAGGCCCAGGTTAAAGCGGATTCCGAGATGCCCCCTCACCGCCTGCCCAGGTAGACCGGCCGAGGGAGGGCACCAGGGAGCCCGCAAATGGTGAAATAAAACTGGTGAACTTATACAAGTTCCTATGCTGTAAATCAAAAAAGAAAAAAAGGAGGGATAACATGTGACTGGATGGGCGACAAGATCTCCAAACCCATCCAAAACACGCCCTTTACGTTAGCCTAAATATTGGCATAGGGGCAATTTGGGGGGACTCTAAGCTAGTAACATGTTAGGCAACCAAGTCCCGAACAGATAGAAAATGTTGGACCATAGCGTTCCATTTCCACGTTAAGACATGGGTATTGCAAGTATGGGCTCAACGATCCCTGTGTTTGGCAGGCTTGCGTGCAGCGTCGGAGTTCCGGGTTCGGTTAGAAGTGGGGACTTTTTGCCAAAGTGCGGGTGGTGCTGGTGGTGTGGCCACTAAGTCCCATTCTGGCAATTATGGGGGTTGGATTTCCAAAGTGTCACAGGAAATGCGGAGGTCCTCCGGGTATCTTAGTGTGGCTGACTTGCCCTGATGTTTTGCGGTGAGGGTGAAGGGGAATCCCCAGCGGTAGGAGATCTCTTTGGTCTGCAGGATTTGTAGCAAAGGTTGGAGGAGTCTGCATTTTTGCAGGGTGACCCAGGAAAGATCCGGGTATAGTTGAATCTGGACTCCCTCGAAAAGAACCTGGAGTGCAAGACGAGCTTGCTTCATGATACCTTCCTTGAGAGGGTAGGATGCAATTCTGCAGATGACATCTCTCGGTGGTTCCCTTGGGCCGCAGAGCACGATGGGCTCTATCCATTTCTATATGTTTTGTGGGTGGTTCTCCAAGTAGGTTATTGAAAATCGTTTGTAAAGTTGATTGCAGATCCTCCGTGCCCTCCGACTCCGGGACCCCTCTCACTCGAATGTTGTTTCGGCGCCCCCTGTTGTCAAGCTCCTCCATGTGCCTCTGCATGTCCCTGAGGAGAGAGCGGTGATCTGCCCCCTGGAGTTGTGTTCTATGAACTGCCAGTTTAGTTTCTTGGATTTCTTCTTCAGCCATTTCGACTCTGTCTGCTAGGTGTTTGAGACCTGTCTGGAGTACTTGAATCTCTGTGCAGCAGGTGGATTTCACATCCTCTATTAACTGTCGAAAGTCCTCTTTGGTGGGCATAGCTTGTAAATATGCGTGCCATTGAGGGGGTAGAGAGGGGGCCTGAATCATAGCGGGTTGTTGGTGGGGCGAAGATGGGCCCGGCGTCGGAAAGCGTGGGCTGGATGACTCTGCATCAGATGTTAAATATTGTCCAGCCATCGAGGGGTTCCAGGTTTCAGACCATATCAAGGCCTGTGAATGTTGGGGGGAGTTCGCCATGGTGGGTGTTGTTGCCAGATGGGCCGGGGTGCTGGCCTTTTGTGCATATGTAGGAGTGGGGACTAGCTGGAGTCTGGAGGTGCTGGGCTCCCTGAATCTGGACAGCCTCTGTGCTTTAGGAGGAGGAGAAGCAGCAGCCATGGTCCACAAGGTGCCATGGTCTTCCCCTGGGTCATGGCGGGCCCCCCCGGGTGGACATGCAGGGCCTGGTAGAGCTGGCTAGTCCTGTGACAAGTCTGTGGGAGTTGGGGATGGCGGGTCTGAGCCCTGTAGGTATGGATCTGAGGCTGATGCGCGAACCAAGCCTCGACTTTGTATCGGGTCCGCGCATGCGCAGAGCGCACGCCGGTACCCAGAAATGAACGAGAGAGCGATTGCTGGAACGCAGGAAGCGACTGTACCAGCTAGGACAACAGTGATGGGAAATAAACAGACAGAAAGGTACCAACAACACATAAACACTGCTACCATGTATATCAATTTGAAAAACTTACCCCTCCACCTACGATCACCTGGGCCGAGGTACCGCCATACACACACACACACCGGACTTGGCAGCAGATAATGGTCACCTGGAACAATAGGCAAACAGACCGTGCGCACATAGATGAACCGATCCAATCTTCAGCGCTACTCTGCTATACACTCCATACCCTGCTTAACAGTCAAGGCCTATTGGAGGAATAAAATTGGCACTCGGCTGATTCGATCGTAGGGAGGATTATCTTCAGGTAGGAGAGTCAACACCTGGTCCTACGGAGGAGGACAAAAAATGAACATGGATAGCAGCCTAGAGCAAAGATTTATGGGAGAGGGGTCCTATTGGGTAGTTATGGAGGCGGAGCCTACCCACACGTATGCTGCCATGGAGCCTGTCAGGGAATATATTTTATTGGGATTTTATGTGATAGACCAACACAAAGTGGCACATAATTGTGAAGTGGAAGGAAAATGATAAATGTTTTTTTTTTTTTTTTTGCAAATAAAAATCTGTGACATGCATTTGTATTCAGCCCCTTTTACTCTGATACCCCCATTAAAATATAGTGGAGCCAATTGCCTTCAGAAGGCACCTAATTAGTAAATAGACTCCACCTGTGTGTATTATAATCTCAGTATAACCTCAGAGGTTTGTTTAAGAACCTTAGTGAACAAACAGCATCATGAAGGCCAAGGAACACACCAGGCAGGTCAGGGATAAAGTTGTGGAGAAGTTTAAAGCAGGGTTAGGTTTAAAAAAAATACAAAATCCATATTTTTTTTCCGACAGATGTTGGCTCAAACTTGTCTTGCATACACACGGTCGCACAAAGTTGTCGGAATTTCCGCTCACCAAGAACGCAGTGACGTACACCACGTACAACGAGAAAAGGTCAGTTTAGAACCAAGTGCGGCACCCTTTGGGCTCCTTTTGCTAATCTCATGTTAGTAAAAGTTTGGTGAGAGACGATTCGCGCTTTTTCAGACTCGTAGTTTTCAGATCGTTTTCTGCTGTGCAGTTTGTGCTTGTGGGTTTGTATCTGCTCTTCAGTGCGTGCAGCGAGTACCATTGATTTATCATTGTGTTCTTGTTCGTTCGTTACTGTTTTAGGTCGCTCTTCACAGGCCTTGCTGTTCTTCAGTGCGTTCTGTTACTTCGTTCTGAGCAGCCGACCGTTTTCTAGCCATGTTGCGTATATGTACTCCTTGTAGAATTCGTGCTGTGCGGGGGCTTGGTGTTGGGGTCCTTACTTTGACACAAGCCCAGTCCATGAACAGGGTGGGGAGGAGTTCATGGACCAAGAATTGGTTGCTTCAGCGTGACCAGTTCTGTCACATGCCTTTGCTCCGTGAGATCCGTTAGAATAATCCTGATGATTTCAGGAACTTTCTCAGGATAACGGACCCATATTTCACCGATTGCTGGCTTTGCCAACCCCCATATTAGCAGGTAGGATACCTGCATGAGGCAAGCCATCACTCCGGAGCAGAGGCTTGTCGCCACCCTGCGGTACTTGGTGATGGGGAGAAGCCTGCAGGACCTCAAGTTCTCGACAGGCACCTCCCCCCAGGCTCTGGGGATCATTATCCCAGAGACGTGTTCTGCCATCATCCAGGTCCTGCAGAAGGAGTATATTAAGGTAAGATTTTTATCCTTTAACATCACATTTTATTGTATATAATGTTTGCTAATGTATTGTATTTCTTTCCTCATTCCCTAATTACCATGATTGTAATATGCTGTGAATGTCCCCTTTGTCCTCATGCATGCTTGATTTTTATGTAATTATTTTTGTTGTCCTTCATACTTATTTGCCTTCACTTACCTCCCCAACATGGTCTCCTGGCCCTATATTCACCTTGTGTAGTCACTTAACAATGTATTTTATCAGCTCCATAGTAGTGCTTTACCCCAAACACCCCCTAAAATGTTTTTAAATATGATTTGTGGGGGTGTGGCCGGAAGTGGATGGAGGTGAGAGGAGCGGAGTGAGAGTGAGTGTTTGTCCCGCTCCAGGACTATGAAGCCCCGTGGGTAATCTATCTACCCCGCCTCAGAACTCGAAGTTTCTCTTCTACTCTCTCCCTTGTTGTGTTGCCCCCGGCTTGTGTGTTCCCTGAGCTGTGCCTGTCGGAGCAGTGTGATGGCGCTCGGGGCAGTGTGAGGGATCAGAGTTCGGTGGAGGCAGCGTACTCTCGCGAGACGGAGAGAGAAGACTCGGCTGCTGGCAGGAGTTGTGGGAAGAGCGGATGCCAAATGTCGGAAGAGGAGCCTGCAGCGTGGATAGCATATACCCTGTGAATGTTTCCTGATTTGTGCCTTGGAAAGCTGGTCGGTGAGGAGGGAAGAGCTGGGGGCTTGCTTATAGCTATTTTAAGAATACCTATGAAGAACATAGAGGTAAACTTCAAGATCTGAGCAGTGATAAGAGGTCAGATTTGAAGCATTTCCAGCATCGTGGAATGAAGGTATTGTAGTGATTTAATCTGATACTCACTAGCTTCTCCTGCCTCCTCCCTGCCTTGTTAATAGTAAAGACTGTTGGGGGGCTCTTTAAGGGACCCTAGATGGACTGTAAAACCTAGGAGGGAGATCTATAAATCTGGGGGAGAGGTATGTAGTGTGTGAGCAGAACGCTATAACGCTCAAGAGACTTAAATCAGTAGCGTAGCGTAACCCTGTGGTTGAAGAGAAGCTTTTGATCTCTGACGAGTGGTGTGGCTGGGGGCAAACTTTCTCCCTTAAACAGTTTGGCTTTATGTGCTTTTTCTTTTCCTCCCTCTCCTGGCTGAATCAATAATAAAATAACAACTGTACTCAATAATTAATAACGGCTGGTGATGGTGGGATCGTGCAATTAGGTATATCTGAATTGTAGCCGTGTGATTGGTATAAAATATAATTCTATACTGAGAAAATCAATATGTCAGGGAGAAGAAAGGGAGAGGAACACCCCAACCAGGAAAATATGGGAACCCAATCTCTACGGTCAGCCAAAGACAAGCAGAAGGATAAGGAAAAAGGCTCTCATTCCACTGTGGCGGGGGCAACGGTGGCGGCGGTTGCAGCCTCCGCTAAACTAGAAAGAATGGTCCTCGCAGCAGAACATACTCCAAATAAAGGGGGGCAGCAAGCTCAGAATAAGTCAGCAATGGATAGGAAAAGCCAAGGACACTCGGGCCTGCCCATAGGTACTACTAGTACAAAGAATTCCTCTACAAAAGGTTCAGGAGCGATTAGTAAAGAAATGGAGGCCTTGGCTACTTCAATTTCCACGGCAGAAGGAGAGCCCTCCTTAAAAGACATCTTCTTGGCAATAAATGTATGTAATCAATCTTTGGGGGTTTTGGGAGACCAAATGAAGGATATCAAAGAGGAGCTGACCCTAGTACGACATGACCTTAAGAAAACAGCAGAAAGGGTGACGGAAGCGGAAAACAGAATAAGCTTGATATAAGATGATCTGCTCCCTATGAAACAAGAAGCTAAAATCTGGAGAGAAAAAATTGATAAGCTGGTGGGGAAATTTGATGAATTGGAAAATAGACTTCGTAGGGACAATGTGAGGGTGGTGGGAGTTCCTGAGGGGAGTGAAGGTTCAGATCCAATTGTATTTCTAGAGAACTGGTTGGTGGGGGTATTTGGAGGAGAGACATTCACTCAGCAGTTTTCAATAGAAAGAGCGCATAGAGTTCAGTTTAAAACCCCCCCTCGGGAAGTCCCCCAAGACTGTTCTTAGTGAAGTTCCTAAATTATAAGGACAAAGTAAGACTCCTACGTAAGGCCCGAGAAATGGGAAAGGTCTTACATAAAGATGCTAGGATATCAATATTCCCCAACTTTTCCCCGGACTTACAGAAGCGTAGAGCTGAGTTTCTGGGGGTTAAACGTAGCCTTCAGAAATTCAATGTCACATATGCTCTCCTTTATCCGGCCAGGCTCCGGATAAACGCACTGAGGGGAAGTCAGATTTTTGAGTCTCCAGCCAGTGCGTTAGCATGGTTAGAGGATAAGAAAGATCAATTACCCAGGAAGTAGTGGGGGAATAGCTCTGAAAATTAGTATATATAAAGGGGGCACAATTTTATTTTAGTAATATATATGTTTAATAAATGGAGTGGGGATGGGTTGGGACATGGTAAATAGAATTAAATTTGAGATGGGGTGTGTTTATAGTAAGCTTTCTTCTGATTATATGGAGGGGGGGAGGGGGAGGGTTATTGGGATAGGGGGAGGGTTGTGTTATGGAAGGGTAGGTGGGTATGGGTCGGTCATTAAAAAAGCCCTGAGGGGTAACCTGGAATGGTATGGGAAGGGTGGGGGGAGGGGAGGGTGGGGAAAGTGGGGTGGGTCGTGAGGAGGGGCGGGGGTAAAGGGTATGGAAGAAGTAGAACACAATATAGGGCACTAAGTCGCACATTAAAGAGAAAGATAATGTATGGCACGTTGGATTATACAATGACACGTAGGATACAGATTAAAACGGGTATAATATTAATGTTTGCAGTGAGGTAACTGGTGTGCTGGATAAATATTGGGACACGAATGTTAAAGAATTTTTTTTGTGTTAACTGGGGTTATTATTTTTTGAATACGGAGGAGCTATCCCATACCTGGGTGAATGTGGTATAAGGAGAAATGGGGATGGTTAGAATTGGGAATTTAATATGATATGGAGTCTCACAAGAGTATTAAGCTTAGATGAGATTCTCCCCTCAAAGGTATAGAGGGCCGCCATTGCTGCTCGGCGTGTGGAAAGTGCGGGAGAGCAGCTGTCTGCGGCATTGGAGGAGTGTTGGTGACATTTCCAGATTTTCCATACTACTTTGGAGCCTTGACGGACATACCTGCACCACAAACATGCTTTAATAGCTATGCAGATAAATCCTGTAAAAAATGCAAGCTTGAGAAGATTAATGCTTTGAAAAGGCAGGTGTATGAAGTGGTGAAAAAATATGATTCAGTTGAAATTGATGGAAAGGAAGTTTTAGGCTGGTATATAATACTTTCCACGGAAGACCGAGAAATAATCAAAGAGTACGGGAACTTAACTGGATTTCTTAAGAGTAATCCATCCCTGCTAATTGTAAACAACCGGTTAAAACTAAAAGGCGTGGAGGCAGAGATGGGACCCGTGCTGGTCTGGGATCCCAATTAAAGACCACAGCCACCTACACTTGTGTTTTTTGCGGTTCACCCAGTACCGCCGGGCATTTGGAGGCAGAGACAGAACCTGCACTGGTCTAGGACCCCAAAGTAAAGACCACAGCCACCTGCATTAACTTCTATGCGGTTTACCTAGTACCGCTAGGTACGGGGCCACTGCTTACTTGTGTGATTTATGCAGGAAGAGGACACAGATTTAATTTTATTCTAGACACTTCACTTCTGTCTATCTGAGCACATTGGACCTTTTGAATTGCACTATAGAGGACATTATCACATTGTTTTTTTTTTGTTTTTTTTCACTTATGCACACAGCTGCATGGTATTTGGACCTTCCTTGTGAGTAGACCATATAGGACCATACACTGCTGTGACACTGTTTGATTTATTGGAGTGTTTAGGTCACTAAGCACAATGCACTTTCTATGCGTTTTTTTGCACGCTCACAAGTTTTTTATTAGATTGAGGTTGCACGTTGATTGTGTTTTTTATATACTTTATATTGATTGTTAGATTTCTTTGCAATATTTACTCTAGCTTTCGTTTCATTATCAATTTTTAGCTGGAATTGGCACATGTATTTATATTGTTAATCACATGTCCTTTATCACCCCTGATCTTTGCCTTGGCAATGGAACCGGTGGCCACCGCAGTAAGGCAAAATAGGTTTATGGAGGGGTTCCGGAGAGGGGCTAGAGAGGAGAGGATCGCGTTATACCCGGATGATGTCCTCATTTTCTTGGGAGACATGGAGCGTTCACTTAGACAGGTGATGGATATTTTCTCAGGTTTTGGAGGGATCTCCAGTCTCTCCATAAACTGGGAGAAATCTGTTTTACTGTCAATAGACCCTATCAAGAAAGGCACTTTCCTAGATGAAACCCCATTAGAGATAGTGGAGAAAACAAAACATCTAGGTATTTATAAACCAAGAGAACCAAATAATTTTCTAAGTAATAATTTAGTCCCTCTGTTGGCAAAATTAAAAAAAAAGACTGATATATGGAAGGGACTTCCATTGTCAGTTGCCGGAAGGTGCAATCTGGTCAAAATGCTGTGGCTGCCCCAGCTGTTGTACATATTGCACAACTCGCCAGTATGGATTTACGGAAAATGGTTTAAAAAAATAGATATGTTTACAGTTAGCAACGGGTGAGGGAGGCATGGCGATCCCACACCCACGTTGCTATTTTTTGGCAGCCCAGTTACAGCACTTGAGGTCAGGTATTGGCCCTACTTGTAACAATAATATGGGTTTAGTGACTGCAGGAGCACCTCATAAGCTGGTTTTGGAGGTACTGGAGGCAAATTAGTTTGCCTACAGGACCCCCACAGTTAAATTAATGATGAAGGTTTGGAACTCTATTATGGGTTTGAAGGGTATGGAGGGAGAAGCGAGATGTACCCTTCTCTGGGATAATAAGAACCTACAAGAGCTGACACGAATTTTAAAATTAAGATATGGGAAATAAAAGGGATAGTTAAACTTGATACTGCACTTGTAGTGCAAAGTGGATTTGCCCTTAGGAAATAACACCCATTGTCACAGAAAACAACAATTAGAGCACCACAAAAGTGTTGGAGCGTTGAAACAATAATCCACACATTCTTGATTAACAATCTTCTTAATACCAGCACAATTACATGTGCATTTAGAAAAGGTTTTTAAAACAAACAAACATGTTTGTTGTATAACAATTTTTGGGGTCACATTAGAAAAAGTAGAAATGTCCATTTAAGATAAAACAGGTATGTTTAAAACCAACAAGAAAGACACAAATCTTGAACTTACAAAGTTCACATTTGGTAGAAATTGAAGGCAATATCAGGCATGAGTATTTACAAACTGTGTTTGATATTGCGTTCAGATGGGGTGAAGTCACCTCAGGAAAAGCCAAATTTTGAAGATGCACACAAATTGACGAATGTCAACATGTGCTACCTGCCATCACGGGGGATCAAGGGATGTGTTTTGGGGGTGCAACCCCTTCCTCACAGCTACTTTATTATTGAAACGCCTACATTGATCTCCCGTGATGGCAGATAGCACATGTTGACACACTGTGTGCATCTTCAAAATTTGGCTTTTCGCAAATTTGTCAAAAAATGTCAATAATTTTTAGCACACAAAAAACCAAAGGAATTTGGAGGGGTTTTAAACTCTCCATTAAACATCAATGATGTTCTTCATTTTTTGTTGAACATCATTGATGTTTTTCTGGATGTTTTCCAAGTCCCTATTACACCCCATGATCTCCCCAATCAGGATCTGTGCACTTTCCGAGGTGAAAGGATCTGGATCCACAAATCATTTTGAACCCTCCTTCCTCCCAACTGCTAAGTCAGCTGATACTATACCCATCTCTTTTGTGGTCAGATGTATGGATGAATTCCCCAAAGAATGTAGTGCAAGGGCCTGCCTGTATACTTTCAAATGGTACTGTTTCAAGTTTTTGTATCCTATTATTATCTTGATAGGTAATAACAGAATGTCCAAATGTGCTAAAATGTGTACAATGTGTATTTATATCTTTGTAGTATGACACTTCTTACCTGTCCAGTGGGCTGCCAATGGTGTAACTAAGGAGGGGCTGTTCAAAGTAATACCCATTATTTAGGCATTCATCTCTCAATGAAGTGGAGAGGGTTACCTGTCCAAGAGTTCCCCCCCTATAATGTGAGAAATGGCCCATGAGAGGGGGGGATCTGATAGTTGCCTATTTCTTACACCCATACATATGGCGGAGTATAAACTGAATCATACTTTGGTCTTTAAAAACTCCCTCAAATAAATGTTATCTTGATGTTGGCCAAGAATGTTTGTGTTTAATCAGCTTTCCCTGTTTATGTGCAAAATGACTAAATTTTTTTTTGTTTGACTCCACAGTTTCCTTCCACGCCACAGGAATGGCAGACAGTGGCCTCCCACTTTGCCCAGCGGTGGGACTTTCCTAACTGCAGAGGGGCAATTGATGGGAAACACGTCCACATCGTCCCACCACCCAACTTGGGGTCATACTATTATAATTACAAGGGGTTCAATAGTATTGTGATGTTGGCGCGGGTGTCAGCTACTTACAAGTTCCTGTATGTGGACGTGGGGAAGAATGGCCGGATTTCCGATGGTGGAGTCATCACCCAGACGGAGTTCTACAGGCATCTCCAGAATGGCAGCTTGGACTTGCCACCTCCAGAAGACAATGTGGAAGGACTCCCATTCGTCTTCGTTGTGGATGAAGCGTTTGCGCTGGGGGACCATCTTTTGCGGCCATTCCCGATGAGGACCCTCACCCTGGACCAGAGGGTTTTTAATTACCAGCTGGCCAGAGCCTGAAGAGTGGTGGAGAACACGTTTGGAATCATAGCCAGCTGGTTCCGCCTATTTCTTACACCCATACATATGGCGGAGTATAAACTGAATCATAATATCCTGCGTGCTGTGTTCTACACAACTTTTTACGGCAACATTCTGCCAACTATGCTGGCTCAGTTGGGCCTGAGGCTGGAAATCAAAATGAACCAACCCTGACGGCGCTTGAAAGTGGCCGTCCTGGCTTGCCCCCCCCCCCGAGTGCCCGTGATGTCCGGCTAAGATACCTTCTTTGCAGGTAGGGGGGCTATCAATATGGCAGACAATGTCTGAAACCTTTTTCAAATAAAAAAAATAAATAACTACTCAAATCTTTGGTGACATTTACTGCTTGTGTTTCTTTTAGCTGACCCTGACAGAAATGTGGTGAGTCCTGAAAATGGCGTGATTGTGTAACCTTACAAAGCATTGTTGGGTGTTATTTACTAAAGGCAAAGACACTTTGCACTACAAGTGCACTTGATACTGCACTTGTAGTGCAAAGTGGATTTGCCCTTAGGAAATAACACCCATTGTCACAGAAAACAACAATTAGAGCACCACAAAAGTGTTGGAGCGTTGAAACAATAATCCACACATTCTTGATTAACAATCTTCTTAATACCAGCACAATTACATGTGCATTTAGAAAAGGTTTTTAAAACAAACAAACATGTTTGTTGTATAACAATTTTTGGGGTCACATTAGAAAAAGTAGAAATGTCCATTGAAGATAAAACAGGTATGTTTAAAACCAACAAGAAAGACACAAATCTTGAACTTACAAAGTTCACATTTGGTAGAAATTGAAGGCAATATCAGGCATGAGTATTTACAAACTGTGTTTGATATTGCGTTCAGATGGGGTGAAGTCACCTCAGGAAAAGCCAAATTTTGAAGATGCACACAAATTGACGAATGTCAACATGTGCTACCTGCCATCACGGGGGATCAAGGGATGTGTTTTGGGGGTGCAACCCCTTCCTCACAGCTACTTTATTATTGAAACGCCTACATTGATCTCCCGTGATGGCAGATAGCACATGTTGACACACTGTGTGCATCTTCAAAATTTGGCTTTTCGCAAATTTGTCAAAAAATGTCAATAATTTTTAGCACACAAAAAACCAAAGGAATTTGGAGGGGTTTTAAACTCTCCATAAAACATCAATGATGTTCTTCATTTTTTGTTGAACATCATTGATGTTTTTCTGGATGTTTTCCAAGTCCCTATTACACCCCATGATCTCCCCAATCAGGATCTGTGCACTTTCCGAGGTGAAAGGATCTGGATCCACAACATCACGATCACCTAAAAAGATAGAAACCAAAAAACACCATGAATTATTAATATGCCGGCATCCATCTCTTACCTGAGCCTGTGGTCGCAGACACTCACCTGTTGTGGTGCCAATTTCCACCACGTCTTCCTCCTCCTGCTCTGCTTGGCTTGGGTGGATTTCCCCTTCTTCCAGAGGTGGGGGGTCTCTGGTCTCCTCGGATGAGGGGTGTCCTCCGAGTCTTTTATCCTCTATGTAAAAAAAATAGGTATACTTAGCACACAGATATTTGATGGCAGAACTATAAATATGAAACATTGCTTGGAAGTGGGGTACAATTGTCTGTTTTGGCAGAGTTCCAAGATGTTGCATTTTTCTTGTCCTTTGTCAAGCTTGAATACTTACCTATTTTGTACAAGCTTCACAAATGGAGACACCCCTATAGTATGCACTGGAGCACCTGTGTGGGCCCCCTAATAAAAAGGGTGTTCTTGTGTCCCACACTAGTGCTCCAGCGTCCAGATGTGTAAACAGCTGCTGAGTGTCCTCTCCTTACACAGAATCTAGTTTGCATTTCATTCTAGTAACAAACCCATCTACACAACCAAATTATTTTCAGACAAGTAGGCCCTAAAAAATGATGGCAAATGTATATGGCTAAAACAATGGTGTTTTATAGGCCGAACGAAAAATGTTTGATACGAACGAATAATGTGCCCATGAACATGAAAGTTGACATTTTAAACTGGATAACAGTTAAGAAAAGCACATGGAGCAGCACGAACGTAATACACATAAAAAGAATAGGAACACAGCACAAATACTTACTTTTTTGCAGCACTCTCTGGATCTTTCTGTACTGCTCATGCTCTCTTTATTTGAGGTCCGACCACTGTTTCCTGAGCTGATCTTTCGATCGTCGTACCCCGAAATTCGGGTGCAGACTCTTGACCACTTTCGCCATGATCTTGGCCTTACTGACATTGAGGTTGCTGTAAGGCCCATACTTCCCATCATAGTCGGCCTTTTTCAGGATGTCCACCATCTCCAACATCTCCCCAAAGGACAGATTTGATGCCTTAAATTGTCTCCTTCTGGATCGGGACGTTTCAGGCTCCGGGCTTTCCTCCTCCTCGTTGGTGTAATTATCAGACACCTGCTCTGACTCCGCCATGTGCTCTTCCCCACTGCGACGAATGAGAAGGGGCAGGGAATAGACTAGAAAGAATGTCATGGGCGGGCGGAGTTTCACGCATGCGCAGTGTCTATAAAGCGTAACACGCGTGCGTAGTACGTACGATCTGTGAGCGGAGTAAGGAGTAACGGAGGCGCCGATCGTGATTGCGAAGGTAAGATTTAACATTGGGCCTATACTGCTTCTAGATTGAGGCCTGTATTTGCACAAGTTTAGAAGACTTAAGGCTGACATTAGGGTTTGTCTTGTGTTGTGTCTTGCAGTGAAAATGGATATCTTGAAAGATAAGGACTTTATGCCAATCTTCATTGATATGTTCAGGGAGCTGCCCTGTCTGTGACAGATAAACCACCCTGAATATAAGAACCAAACAAAGAGGAAGGCAGCGCTGGATAATTTGTTGGAATTTGTGAAGACGGTGATCCCCACGGCAGACATCACCTATTTGAAGGTTCTAATAGGTGGCCTGAGGAGCACTTATCTAAGGGAGCGAAAGAAGGTCCAGGATTCCCAGAGATCAGGAGCTGCAGATGACATTTATGTCCCCAGGCTGTGGTACTATGACAGGCTGAATTTTCTGTCAGGTCAGACTGAACCCAGGCCAGCACTCTCCAGTCTTCCTTCCACGCTTCCTTCTCCCCCAGCTGAGGCTTCTGACACCCAACCTGGGCCTTCCAGGGAGCAACATGTGGAGGAGCCCAGCTTGAGCCAGGTATAGCATTCCTCTAAATATTCATGGTTGTCCAATCAATGATGTTAACTAGATGTTAGTTTGGAGTACTAATTTCTGGTTGTGATTGATGATGCAAAAACTAAAACCATGTCCCTTTTTCATACACAGGGAAGTCTCAGCCAGGAGGTGGCCGGGCCAAGCAGGCTGCCTGATATCCAGGTCCCTCCCCTACACCTTCAAAGACAAAGTGGCAGGAAGAGAAGTAACCTGGAGGAGGCTGCCATAGGCCTCTTTGGAAGGCTACAGAGGCCCTCAGAACACCCCACAGTGTGGAGGAGATCTTTACTGGCATAACTGCCTGCAAAATGATGCAGATGGAGGAGGGCCAACGACTCCTGTGGGAGTTCTTAATTTTGGAAGCTCTCAATAAGAGGGTGAGGGGCCAAATAACATGTGCTACCCACATTTGTGACCTCACACATAGTCCTCCTCCTCCTCCTCCTCCTCCTCCAGGTCCTACTCCTCCTCCTGCCACATCTCTAACACCAGAGCCACAGCCGGGAAGGAAGCGTGGAAGGAAGACCAGAGAGTGATGGCCCTGGGTTCAGTCTGGTCTGGCAAAATATGCAGCCTCTTGTAGTACCACAGCCTGGGGACACAGATGTCATCTGCTGCTTTCATGATCTCTGGGACTTCTGGACCAGACTGCACTCCCTTAGATATGGACTCCTCAGGCCACCAATTTTGCTGGAAAAGAATTGATGTCTGCCCTGGGGGTCATAGGCTTCGCCAATTTCTGCTGTTTTTTCAGCGTTGCCTCCCTCTTTGTTTGGTTCTGAGCCCTTAATAAAGGAATTTTTGTTTCAATTATACTCACCTATGTGTGTTTTCCTTCAAAAAGGACAGTTTGTTTGTGAGTAGACAGGTACATTTCAAAAATACAATGTGAAATTAACAAGAGATACCAACACCAAACAATCTCCTTGAGATTAAAGAATACAAGATATCAATGCTGTGGTGGTATTTTGACACACAAAACACACACAAAAATATTATGGAGTAAAAACCAAAAAAACAAAAAAAAAACATCAGCCTTGAAAAAAATACAAACCCAAAAAAAAAAATCAGCCTTGAAAAAAATACAAAACAAAAATAAAACAACAAAAAAGAAATCTGGTCAGATGTGACAAATCAAAATATATTGAGGGAATCACAATAAATAATAAAGAAAGAAGTTTGTGAGAAGTCTGTGTGAATATGAGCAGCAAAACTACTTCATTTTTCTCACATTATAGAGAAGAAGAGAGTGCGCTGTATTAAACAATTTAAAACATTGCAGCGTGACGAAAGTGCTCTATCCATTCCGAACGTTAATTTTACATGACCGAGCTGTTCCATCTCGGAATTTCTTCTGAGCATGCGTGGCACTTTGTGCGTCTGAATTGGCCACACACGGTCGGAATTGACACAATCGGATTTTGTTGTCGGAAAACACAACACGCTCCGATCGCACATTTTCCGTCGGAAAATACGACCGTGTGTACGGGGCATTAGAGTCTGCAAAAGACTTGAGACTGGGGCAGAGGTTCACCTTCATGCTGGAAAAATGACCCTAAACATACAGCCAGCGCTAAAATGGAATGGTTTAGATCAAAGCATATTCATGTGTTAGAATGGCCCAGTCAAAGTCCAGACCTGAATCCAATTGAGAATCTGTGGCAAAACTTGAAAATTGCTGTTCACAGACGTTCTCCATCCAATCTGACAGAGTTTGAGCTATTTTGCAAAGAAGAATGGGCAAAAATGTCACACAAATTGAGGATTTTGAGTTGATTGGCCATTTTTTAAGCACAATCTAGGCAAAGTTGGCATAAAGTCACGAGGGATTAATTTCCTTGTGAGAACTGTGGTAGGCTTATCGCCAAGTGTATAATATCTGTGTCTGGACCATCACATGTATTTTTCTGCCTGAGTAGTAAGCCTTAGCCTCGGTTCACACCAGAGGCGGCACGACTTGCAGGTCGCCTCACCGAGGCGACCTGCACACGACTGCCGGGGCGACTTGCAAGACGACTTCTGTATAGAAGTCTATGCAAGTCACCCCCAAAGTAGTACAGGAACCTTTCTTCTAAATCGGAGCGACTTGCGTCGCTCCGATTAGAACGGTTCCATTGTACAGAACGGGAGGTGACTTGTCAGGCGGCTAGGTCGCCTGACAAGTCGCCCCCGTGTGAACCGAGCCTTAAATTTAAAGCAGTGCGCACTGTATCAATTGTATGTCTTATATCATTTTACGGGTTCATATGTTGTTCTGTCTGGAGACCATTCAGATGTGCCTCTTATAGATAATTAATAGAACTTTTTTGACTGAGTTTTATTCTGGCTGCCACCTGAATTAGTTTACCTCAATTTTCTGCCCATTAACCTTTATCTTTCTGGGGTTGATTTACTAATAGCAAATAGACTGTTCACTTTGCAATGAAAGTTGCACTTGCAAAAGAATTTTCCCTAGAGCTTCGCAACAGTGGTAAATATTCTCTTTGCAAAGAACACCCAATCACTTGCAAGGATATACATTTTTGCTTGCACTTGATTGAATAATAGAAGTCAGCAGAGCATAAGCTCATTCAATAAGCTCTGTGGAAAATTCCCTTGCGAAGTGCAACTCTCCTTGTAAATTAAAAAATCCATATATTTGCCTTTAGTAAACCAACCCCTCAACCAATTCAGATTTTGTATATATACATATAAAATTAAAACTACAACAGACTGTCTTTGTTTGTGTTGTTCAATGTATATTCCACGGATATGCCATTCACATCACCCCTGACCATCCATGGGGGACCTTACTCCCAGGGACATCCATCTCCTGAGTGTTTTTCCATCAAATATCTTGGGTTTTCCACCTCAGCTCCCAGGGCTAGTGAATTGTTTGGCTGGCCTGCAGCTCTCAAAGCTCTATTTCAGACTCAGCTATATTGTAAGTATGGGTGGAAATTTTCCATACTTTTGTTATTCCTCCCCCTCCCCTGCCCTCTTACATTGAGACCAATTATTAATGTTTACAACTTATTAATTATAGATATATATCAAGCATCTGCTCCTAAAGAGTGGCGGTCATCCACAAAACGCTTCAAGCTATGTTGATGCCACTATCATGTTTACAGTCAGGATAATTCCATCAATGTTGTAACAATCATGCACTTTTATATATGTATTGTGTGATACATGGGTTATGTGTATTACGTTATTATTATTTTTGGATTATTATGATGTTTTGGTTGTACACATCATATATGGAATACATTTTTATTCTATTATACTCTTTATGTGCATTGTATTGAAATTTAGTAATTACAGTTATTTAACTTTTTTCAACTAACAAATAAAAACTACCGGTATAACTAATCAACTAACAAATAAAAACTTTTATCAATACTTTCAAATACGTCATGCATTACAAACTCAAAGCTCAAAAAGTCAATTACAGTATGAACATTCTAAAATATTAACAAAGGCAACCTCAGCTGCATGTATGAAAGGAGGATTAATAGGAGATCTTTATGCCAATTTACAAATAATGGAGAATACTGAAAAACACAAAAATAGCTTTGTTCGGTGGCAGGAAGATATAGAGGGTTTAGATGAGGAGGACTGGACACGTGCTCTTGAAACACTTCCTAGGACATCTCTCTCGCAATCTCAAAGGCTATTTCAGCTTTTTATTATGCATAGGTCTCATTACACTCCACAAAAACTTTATGCGTGGAGAAAATACATAAGACCACTATATCCGCGATGCTCTCTATTCAATGGTTCCCTTATACATATGCTTTGGTGATGTCCAAAGCTTTATCGTTATTGGGAAAAAGTATTTATAACCTTAAACTTAGTATGCTCAACTGAGATAAAAAGGACATCCAAACTGGCACTACTGGGTATAATACCAAATGGAGCATTACCAATAGAAATGGATATTATGTGGATAAGATCCCTATACTTAGCACATAAAGTTATTCTACAAGAATGGACATCTATTGATTCCTCAACCAATAAACAATGGTTTGAGAAACTCAATTATATACTTAAAAGAGAAAAAATAACATACAAACATAGAGGTACACCTCAAAGATTTAATAAAATATGGTTACATTGGATAAAACCTACTAATGAATTATATGATGGTCTTTCTAGTAGAGAGGAGTGAAGGCAGAGGAGATAGATAGGAATAAGTAGTAGTGGTAGAAGAGGGAGGCATAGAGGGTGTAAAAGAAAAATAATTTGTGGCTGTTTAGAGGAAATGGCTACAATTTGATGACTTACACTGGGGGAACTCAGGCTGTGTGCAGAGTGTATTTATAATTCTAGTATGTTATATTCATTATTTGCTAAGTCACCCCGAGAGGTACAAAGTATGCTTGGTTTATGTTTATGTTTGTTTTTTATTGGATTCTTTACTTTACGATATGATATAATATGATATGATATTATATGATATGATATGATATGGACTCACGACGGACTTTCCGAATGAACGGACTTGCCTACACACGACCGGACTTTCTGACAGACTAGGTTCTGCCGTAACTTGCCCACACACGGACTAAAGTCCATTCATTTTGAACGTGAAGACGGGACTAGAAAAGGAAGTCAATCTCGCCACTTTTATCAGCGAGATTGACACCTTGTGAGCCCCCTTGTAGAGCATACCAGGCCCTCAGGTCTGGTATGGATTTTAAGGGGAACCTCCCTACACCGAAAAAAATGGCATGGGGATCCCCCCAAAATCCATACCAGACCCTTATCCGAGCATGCAGCCCGGCCAGTCAGGAAAGAGGGTGGGGACGAGTGAGCACCCCCCCTCCTGAACCGTACCAGGCTGCATGCCCTCAACATGGGGGGGTGCTTTGGGGAAGGGGGGTGCCCTGTGGCCCCACCACCCCAAAGTACCTTGTCGGACAAGGGCCTCTTCCCAACAACCCTGGCCGTTGGTTGTCGGGGTCTGCAGGCGGAGGGCTTATCGGAATCCGGGAGCCCCCTTTAATAAGCCCCCAGATTCTGGCCCCCCCCACCCTATGTGAACGAGTATAGGGTACATCGTACGCCTACCCATTCACCTGGGGAAAAAAAGTGTCAATAAAAAACACACTAGACAGGTTTTTAAAGTAGTTTATTAGGCAGCTCCAGGGGTCTTTTTCCGACTTCAGGGGGTCTCTTTTGACTTCTCCGCTCTCTCCGGCCTCTTCTCCCGGTGTCTGGTTCTTCTCCCACCCTCCGGGCCTCTTCTCCCAGTGTCCGGTTCTTCTCCCAGGCTCCTCCGCTATCTTCTGTGCTTTTGCTGCTCTTTTGCTAGCGGTGGCCTGGTCTTCTTCATCATCTTCTTCCCTCTTCTCTTCTTCCGATGTTGACACGACGCTCTCTCCCGCTGTAATGCTGTGTGCGAGGTGTGCAATGACTTATATAGGCATCGGGCGTGGTCACCGGGTGGTGACCCCGCCGCTTATGATGGCACAGTCCCAGCATGCCCCAGGACTGTGACGTCATAAGGGGCGGGGTCACCAGGTGACATCACCAGGGCTGGGTTGTCGGAAAGAGGCCCTTGTCCTCATCAACATGGGGACAAGGTGCTTTGGGGTGGGGGGGCATAACAACGGGAGACAGCATCGTGTCAACATCGGAAGAAGAGAAGAAGGAACAAGACGGCGAAGACCGGGCCACCACTAGCAAGAGAGCGGCAAAAGAGCAGAAGATAGCGGAGGAGCCCAGCAGAAGAACCGGACACCGGGAGAAGACGCCGGAGAGTGGGAAAAGAACCGGACACTGGGAGAAGAGGTCGGAGAGAGCGGAGAAGTCAGAAGAAGACCCCCAAAGTCAGAAGAAGAAGACCCCCGAAGTCGGAAGAAGGCCCCAAAGTCAGAAGAAGACCCCTGGAGCTGCCTAATGAATTACTTTTAAAACCTGTGTAGTGTGTTTTTTTATTAACACTTTTTCCCCAGGTTAATAGGTAGGGGTACAATGTACCCCATATTCATTCACATAGGTTGGGGGGGCGGGATCTGGGGGCCCCCTTATTAAAGGGGCTCCCAGATTACAATAAGCCCTCCGCCCACAGACCCTGACAACTAACGGCCAGGGTTGTTGGGAAGAGGCCCTTGTCCTCATCAACATGGGGACAAGGTGCTTTGGGGTGGGGGGCCAGCTCTAGAAAGGGCCCACCCCCCATGTTGAGGGCATGCGGCCTGGTATGGTTCAGGAGAGGGGGCCACTCGCTCGTCCCCACCCCCTTTCCTGAATGGCCGGGCTGCGTGCTCAGATAAGGGTCTGGTATGGATTTTGGGGGGACCCCCACGCTGTTTTTTTTGTGTAGGGGGTTTCCTTTAAAATCCATACCAGACGACATTGTCGCCTCTTTCTTGCACTCGCTGCAATAGGAAAATGTGTTCTTCCTATTGCAGTGCAAGATTATAATCTGTCGCCGAGAACCATCGCGATAGGATTGCGCTGGAAACATTCTCGCCGGCAGGTGCTGTAGCTGTCCTTGCGTCGTATTTGGTCCGTCGGACCAGCCTACAGACGAACGGGCTTCCCGATAGGAATTGGGTCCGGCGCACTTCCGGCGGAAAGATTTGAAGCATATTTCAAATCTAAAGTTTCCAAAGATTTTGGACAGAAAAGGTCAGTCGGAAGTTCGATGAAGTCCACACACGGTTGGATTGTCCACCGGATTCGGTCCGTAGGACCAGTCCGGTGGAAAAGTCAGCTTGTGTGTATGCCGCACAAGGCTGTATTTACTGGGGCAACACAGCCACTGCTCCCAATCTGTGGGTGCAAGTCCCCGAACACAGACAGTGTGAGTTCAGAGACACACACCTGCACCCACATAGAGGTCAAATTGAGAGCAGAGGCTGAATCTCAGTTGACATCAATGGGACTTCCTGCACAGGGATGCACAAAAGACCTTTTTATCCCCATGCAGGTAAACACAGCCTTGCATGGGCGTATACTTTAGTAATCCACTGAAGAAGTGTCCAAGCATCTCCCACCAGAAGCCTCTGTGTGCACCGGGAGATGGTCAAAAGCCTGAAGTTCAAACAGCCTCAGTAACAGGATGTTTAAATATGCAAAGAGACAAGAGACTCCAGATAATGCGATATTGTTTCTTTAACCACTTCAGCCCCAGACCATTTGGCTGCCCAAAGACCAAAGCGTTTTTTGCTTTTTGGCACTGCGTAGCTTTAACTGACAATAGCAAGGTCGTGTGATGCTGTACCCAAACAAAATTGCGTCCTTTTTTTTCCCACAAATAGAGGTTTCTTTTGGTGGTATTTGATCGCCTCTGCAGTTTTTATTTTTTGTGCTATAAACAAAGAGCGACAATTTTGAAAAAAAACGCAATGTTTTTTACTATAATAAATATCCCCCAAAAATATATAAAAAAACATTTTTTTTCCTCAGTTTAGGCCGATATGTATTCTTCTACATATTTTTGGTAAAAAGAAAATTGCAATAAGCGTATATAGATTGGTTTGCACAAAATTTATAGCGCCTACAAAATAGGGGATAGTTTTATGGCATTTTTATTTTTAATTTTTTTTATAAGTAATGGCGGTGATCTGCAATTTTTATTGGGACTGCAACTTTATGGCGGACACATCGGACATTTTTGACACATTTTTGGGACCATTGTCATTTATACAGCGATCAGTGCGATTAAAAATGCATTGATTACTGTGTAAATGACACTGGCAGGGAAGGGGTTAACCACTAGGGGGCAGTGAAGGGGTTAAGTGTGTCCTAGGGAGTGATTCTAACTGTGAGGGGGCTGGGCTTGAACACACAGGACAGTGATCACTGCTCACGATCACAGAGAGCAGTAGATCACTATCCTGTCACTAGTCAGAACGGGGAATGCTTTGTTTACATACAGTATGCAGTATTCAGACCCCCTTAAATTTTTCACTCTTTGTTATATTGCAGCCATTTGCTAAAATCATTTAAGTTCTTTTTTTTCCTCATTAATGTACACACAGTACCCCATATTGACAGAAAAACACAGAATTGTTGACATTTTTGCAGATTTATTAAAAAAGTAAAACTGAAATATCACATGGTCCTAAGTATTCAGACCCTTTGCTCAGTATTTAGCAGAAGCACCCTTTTGATCTAATACAGCCATGAGTCTTTTTGCTGTCACAGTCATATATTTAACTCAGGTGCTGTCCATTTCTTATGATCATCCTTGAGATAGTTCTACACCTTCATTTGAGTCCAGCTGTGTTTAATTATACTGATTGAACTTGATTAGGAAAGCCACACACCTGTCTATATAAGACCTTATAGCTCACAGTGCATGTCAGAGCAAATTCGAATCATGAGGTCAAAGGAACTGCCTGAAGAGCTCATAAACAGAATTGTGGCAAGGTACAGATCTGCCCAAGGTTACAAAAAAATTCTGCTGCACTTAAGGTTCTTAAGAGCACAGTGGCCTCCATAATCCCTAAATGGAAGATGTTTGGGGCGACCAGAACCCTTTCTAGAGCTGGCCGTCCAGCCAAACTGAGCTATCGGGGGAGAAGAGCCTTGGTGAGAGAGGTAAAGAAGAACCCAAAGATCACTGTGGCTGAGCTCCAGAGATGCAGTCGGCAGATGGGAGAAAGTTGTAGAAAGTCAACCATCACTGCAGCCCTCCACCAGTCTCAGCTTTATGGCAGAGTGGCCCAACGGAGGCCTCTCCTCAGTACAAGACACATAAAAGCCCACATGGAGTTTGCTAAAAAACACCTGAACATCTCCAAGATGGTGAGAAATAAGATTCTCTGGTCTGATGAGACCAAGATAGAACTTTTTGGCCTTAATTCTAAGCGGTATGTGTGGAGAAAACCAGGCACTGCTCATCACCTGTCCAATACAGTCCCAACAGTGATGCATGGTGGTGGCAGCATCATACTGTGGGGGTGTTTTTCAGCTGCCGGGACAGGATGACTGGTTGTAATTGAGGGAAAGATGAATGCGGCCAAGCAAAGGGATATCCTGGATGAAAACCTTCTCTAGAGTGCTCAGGACCTCAGACTGGGCCGAAGGAGAGACCTAAAAATGGCTATCCACCAACGTTTCAACATTGAAGCATGGTGGTGGTAGCATCATGCTGTGGGGGTGTTTTTCAGCTGCAGGGACAGCACGACTGGTTGCAATCGAGGGAAAGATGAATGTGGCCAAGTACAGGGATATCCTGGACGAAAACCTTCTCCAGAGTGCTCAGGACTAGGGATGAGCCGAACACCCCCCTGTTCGGTTTGCACCAGAACTTGTGAACAGGCAAAAAATTTGTTCGAACACCAGACACCGTTAAAGTCTATAGGACACGAACATGAATAACCAAAAGTGCTAATTTTAAAAGCTTATATGGAAGTTATTGTCATAAAAAGTGTTTGACGACGTGGGTCCTGACCCAGGGGACATGGATCAATGCAAAAAAAGTTTTAAAAACGGACGTTTTTTCGGGAGCAGTGATTTTAATAATGCTTAAAATGAAACAATAAAAGTGTAATATTCCTTTAAATTTCGTACCTGGGGGGTGTCTATAGTATGCCTGTAAAGGGGCGCATGTTTCCTGTGTTTAGAACAGTCTGACAGCAAAATGACATTTCAAAGGAAAAAAAGTCATTTAAAACTACTTGTGGCTTTTAATGAGTTGTCGGTTCGACAATACACAGAAAAGTTCATTGATAAAAACGGCATGGGAATTCCCCACAGGGGAACCCCGAACCAAAATGTAAAAAAAAATGACGTGGGGGTCCCCCTAAATTCCATACCAGGCCCTTCAGGTCTGGTATGGATATTAAGGGGAACCCCGGCCGAAATTAAAAAAAATGGAGTGGGGTCCCCCTTAAAATCCATACCAGACCCTTATCCAAGCACGCAACCTAGCAGGCCGCAGCAAAAGAGGGGGGGCGAGAGCGCCCCCCTACCTGAAGGGTCTGGTATAGATTTTAAGGGGGACCCCACGCCATTTTTTTTTAAATTTTGGCCGGGGTTCCCCTTAATATCCATACCAGACCTGAAGGGCCTGGTATGGAATTTAGAAGGACCCCCCACGTCATTTTTAAAAAAAAATTGGTTTGGGGTTCCCCTATGGGGAATTTCCATGCTGTTTTTATCAATGAACTGTTATGTGTATTGTCGGACCGGCAATTCATTAATAGTCGCAAGTAGTTTTAAATGCCTTTTTTTCCTTTAAAATGTCATTTTGCTGTCAGACTGTTCTAAACACTGGAAACATGCGCCCCTTTACAGGCATACTATAGACACCCCCAGGTACGAAATTTAAAGGAATATTTTTTATTGTTTCACTTTAAGCATTATTAAAATCACTGCTCCCGAAAATACGGCCGTTTTTTAAAACTTTTTTTGCATTGATCCATGTCCCCTGGGGCAGGACCCAGGTCCCCAAACACTTTTTATGACAATACCATGCATATAAGCCTTTAAAATTAGCACTTTTGATTTCTCCCATAGACTTTTAAAGGGTGTTCTCTGGCTTTCGAATTTGCCGCGAACACCCCAAATTGTTCGCTGTTCGGCGAACTGGCAAGCAGCCGATGTTTGAGTCAAACATGAGTTCGACTCAAACTCGAAGCTCATCCCTACTCAGGACCTCAGACTGGGCCGAAGGTTTACCTTCCAAAAAGCACACAGGTAAAATATTTGCTAAAATTATTTAAGTTCATTTTTTTTCCTCATTAATGTACACACAGCACCCCATATTGACAGAAAAACACAGAATTGTTGACATTTTTGCAAATTTATTAAAAAAGAAAAACTGAAATATCACATGGTCCTAAGTATTCAGACCCTTTGCTCAGTATTTAGTAGAAGCACCCTTTTGATCTAATACAGCCATGAGTCTTTTTGGAAAAGATGCAACAAGTTTTTCACACCTGGATTTGGGGATCCTCTGCCATTCCTCCTTGCAGATCCTCTCCAGTTCTGTCAGGTTGAATGGTAAACATTGGTGGACAGCCATTTTTAGGTCTCTCCAGAGATGCTCAATTGGGTTTAAGTCAGAGCTCTGGCTGGGCCATTCAAGTACAGTCAGAGAGTTGTTGTGAAGCCAATCCTTCGTTATTTTAGCTGTGTGCTTAGGGTCATTGTCTTGTTGGAAGGTAAACCTTCGGCCCAGTCTGAGGTCCTGAGCACTCTAGGGAAGGTTTTCATCCAGGATATCCCTGTACTTGGCTGCATTCATCTTTCCCTCGATTACAACCAGTCGTCCTGTCTCGGCAGCTGAAAAACACCCCCACAGTATGATGCTGCCACCACCATGCTTCACTGTTGGGGCTGTATTGGACAGGTTGTGAGCAGTGCCTGATTTTCTCCACACATACTGCTTAGAATTAAGGCCAAAAAGTTATATCTTGGTCTCATCAGACCAGAGAATCTTATTTCTCACCTTCAGGTGTTTTTTAGCAAACTCCATGCAGGCTTTCATGTGTCTTGCACTGAGGAGAGGCTTCCGTTGGGCCACTCTGCCATAAAGCAGAGACTGGTGGAGGGCTGCAGTGGTGGTTGATTTTATACAACTTTCTCCCATCTCCCGACTGCATCTCTGGAGCTCAGCCACAGGGATCTTTGGGTTCTTCGGGTTTGGGATCTTCTTTACCTCTCTCACCAAGGCTCTTCTCCCCAGTTTGGCCGGAAGGCCAGCTCTAGGAAGGGTTCTGGTTGTCCCAAAGGTCTTCCATTTAAGGACTATGGAGGCCACTGTGCTCTTAGGAACCTTAAGTGCAGCAGAAATTTTTTTGTAACCTTGGCCAGATCTGTGCCTTGCCACAATCCTATCTCTGAGCTTTTCAGGCAGTTCCTTTGACCTCATGATTCTCATTTGCTCTGACATGCACTGTGAGCTGTAAGGTCTTATAGACAGGTGTGTGGCTTTCCTAATCAAGTCCAATCTGTATAATCAAACACAGCTGGACTCAAATGAAGGTGTAGAACCATCTCATGGATGATCAGAAGAAATGGACAGCACCTGAGTCAAATATATGAGTGTGACAGCAAAGGGTCTGAATAGGACCATGTGATATTTCAGTTTTTCTTCTTTAATAAATCTGCAAAAATGCCAACAATTCTGTGTTTTTCTGTCAATATGGGGTGCTGTGTGTACATTAATGAGGAAAAAAATGAACTTAGCAAATGGCTGCAATATAACAGAGAGTGAAAAATGTAAGAGGGTCTGAATACTTTCTGTCCCCACTATATATATATATATATATATATATATATATATATATATATATATATATATATATATATATATATATATACATAATATAGATTGGCAAAATTGACATTTTTGATGTGTTATCATGTTACTAATCTACATTAAGTGTGTTAATGTAGGATTTAAGGAGGAGAAATGGACTTTAAGGCATAAAGCCTTGGGACTTTAAAGGTGGCGGGATTGTGAAAGTTTTTTTGAAATTTATTCACAATTAAACATATTGGTTAAAAAATAGAAATTTTATTACAACAATTAAAAAAAAGCCATAAAGAGGTTATCACAATACATTATTCACAAATTTAATAAAATACAGTAACAATGCCTAATATGGATACCACTTTGTTCTCAACATGTTTCGCTCACTGGAGCTTCTTCAGGAGATATGGTATATGGCATCAATTAAACTAAAATTACATACGAGAAAAAGAAAAAGAAATCAATATAGTGAAATTTCATCATAAGCATAATATGACATTTATCAACTAACAGTTAATCGTCGGGATACTTTGATGTTAGGGTAAATGGAATATAAACATAAACATAAACAATAAAAAAAAAATACAAAATACATAAGTGGTGCATTAGACAATATATTTAATTTGTTATAAACATAAATTAATTATGTTTAATATACCATATATACTCGAGTATAAGTCGTTCCGAGTATAAGCCGAGGCCCCTAATTTACCACAAAAAACTGGGAAAAACTTATTGACCCAAGTATAAGACGAGGGTGAGAAATGCAGAGCGTCAATAATGTCCATCTGCAGCTGCATGCCTCCCTGTGTCCTGTGCAGCCTACCTGTACCCTGTACATGTGTGTCCTGTACATGTGTGTCCTGTACATGTGTGTCCTGTACATGTGTGTCCTGTGTGCATGTGTGTCCTGTGTGTATGTGTGTCCTGTACATGTGTGTCCTGTACATGTGTGTCCTGTGTGCATGTGTGTCCTGTGTGCATGTGCAGCCTACCTGTGTCCTGTGTAGCCTTCCTGTGGCGATCTCCTTCCTCCCTGTGGCGATCTCCATCCTCAGACGGCGGCCGTGTGATGATACTGTTCGGCGGCCATTCCACAGTTCAAAAGCCGCGCCTCCTCCTCGTCTGTGATAGGCTGACCGCTGACTGCCTATCACGGACATTCTCTCATTCTCATACCACGGACGAGGATGAGAGAATGTCCGTGATAGGCTGAACAGCTGTCAGTGTACAGCCTATCACAGAAGAGCAGGAGGCTCGGCTTTTGAAAGCTGGAATAGCCTCCGAGCATTATCATCACACGCCGGCCGCCGTCTGCCTGCATGACACGCTGATCATGCAGACAGACGGCGGGGACTCGAGTATAAGTCGAAGGGAAACTTTCAGCCCAAAAAAAAGGGCTGAAAAATTCGACTTATACTCGAGTATATACGGTAAGTGCTGAGTTGCTACTCAAAAAAAAAATTATAATAATAAAATGAAAAAAAAAAATAAATAAATATAAAACCTTGCCAAAAATTACAACCCCATAAACTTACACTTGGAGCTGAAAGTCACAACTATTGGAAACACTTAGATTCGTGAACTGCCTTCTCCTACTGGATAGCTGCCCCCAAGGAGAGCTTGCAGAGACAATACATATGCGTACCAAATTATTGATGTCCTTTTCTGTGAGAGAAAAGGCAAATGAGTGGAGACAAAAGAAAAAATATTCCTATGTATGTAATAAAAATAATTGAATAGGTATTCTCAAGTAAGAAAACTTTTTTGTAACAATAAAAATATAATATATAATTTACCTTGATGGTACTTTGATAGAATCAATGTTATTAAATAGATGGCATCCCTAGTGTTTATTTAGGACAGGAGCACTTTTGTGATGGGATGTATAGGGTAAAGAGAACTGTAATTCAAAGAAGCTGTAGGGGTCTGGAAAGAAGGGGATCAGTATCCACCAGTGTCCAAACTGAGCCCTAGGCGTCAAAAACAAATAGAAAACAGTTGCTAAATATAAGGAAGGGTAGTCAAAAAATACACAAAATACATGGCTGCCGCACAGAGAGTGCACCTAGCTTTATCTAGTGTAAACCGGGATTCGGGTAAATGAGCTGGGAAGGAGAGAACCTTTCCTCCTATTGTTGTGGTGTCCAGCAGAGAAGTGACAGGGAAAGCAAAAAAAGATCCCCGTATTTGTATTAAATCTCAAGCGTAGCGGCGTCTGACATCGCCACCACGCTGCGGACGTTGAGAACGTGTCACTGCGCATGCGCCCGCCGTGGAGGCGGGATGTACAGGAGACTGCATAGGTGCAGTCACCGCCACTAATAGTGGTCTGGCTAATTCACTTTCTGCTCAACCTTCACTTTTGCAAGTAAGTAGTATCAATGATATTATCACACAGTCGGATTTCCGTCCGGCTCCAATTTTTACGCAACCAGTGCATGACCAAAAGAGAACCATGGGCACAGAGTCAACATCACAGAAAACTCTGAAAAATTTGAAATAGTCAATCTTTCATCTATTTCTCTCACGCCAGAGTAAATTTCTGTTCTGGAGTTAGGTTTATCTTTCTGTCCAACACAAAAAATTGACCAATTTGAGTTAATCAAAGACCTTAATCTCTTTGCAAGAAAATTAATGCTTCGTATTTCTTTTGACAAACCAAAATCACCATCTGACATACCTCCCACATCTGAACCCTCCTCCCAAGCCCCAAGCTTAGAGGACATAAAGGCCCTTGAAGACCTAATGGAGCTATGGGATGAGGGACACATTGATCAAACAGAGCTTATGGAGCCGACTCCCTGTCTCTGGATCAACTTATGCCAACAAACTGTCCATCTGCGTCCCATCTCCAACCTTCCCTTTCAGTAATTTCCCAACGTAAAGAATATAGACTCAAATCTAAAACTTTCCCTGCCCTGCATGGGAATCCAAATGTGTGGGCATTTACCCAACAAATAACTGATGCCATCAAAAAAACCAAATGGAAGGGACTCCATAATTCAAATCTAACTTCTCAACAAGAAGCCCTTTCATCCCTACAAAATAACAAACAGTTGGTAATTAAACCCTCTGACAAGGGTGGAAACCTGGTCATCATGGAGCGCCATCAATATGTTACCATGGTGAAACGGTTGCTAAACAATGGAGACTGGTACAAAAAAATATCGGAAAGCCACGTATCAAACATGGTGATTCGATATCGGGAACTAATCGGGTCAGCATACCATCAAGGCCTCATTACTAAATACACCTGGAAGTTCTTGGATGTACTTTCCCCACGCATACCCACCTTTTATGCACTTCCCAAAATCCACAAGAACCGGAAAGATCCCCCTGGCCATCCTATAGTGTCAGGGATGGGCTGCCTAACAGAGAAGGCAAGCCAGATAGTGGATGACCATCTCAGACCCTTTGTGGAAGATTTATCTTCCTATTTACAAGATACTAGAGACCTCTTAAAGGCCCTAGATGGTCTGGCTCTGCCTGATGATGCCTGGTTGGTTTCCTTGGACATGGAGGCCCTCTACAACTCCATTCCCCATGACAGGGGAGTTGGGGTTGTAGAGGGCTTTATTTCCCTAAACAGTGAGTCATCCCCTGCCTACAATCGATTTATCCTTGATCTTTTACGATTTATTTTGCACAACAATGTCTTCATTTTTGAACGCTCCCACTACCTCCAGATACAGGGGGTTGCTATGGGAACCAAATGTGCTCCTTCCTATGCAAACCTGGGAGCAAGACTTATTTTTTGATGAAAAGATGCAAAAGTTTTTTGAATATATACCAATTTGGAGACAATACATTGATGATATTTTTCTTGTATGGACGGGTTCCGGTGATGACCTATCCCTTTTCTTTAAAAATCTGAAGGTGAATCCATACAACCTGAACTTCACGATGGAGGCCAGTCAAGTTAGACCTACCTTCCTAGATATTGAAATCTTTGTAAATGAGGACAGGACCCTAGGCACCACCCTATATCGTAAACCCTCAGCGGGTAACTCCCTCCTCCATGCAACCAGCTCCCACCCCCCATCTCTAAAAACCAATATACCTTATGGGCAATATCTTCACCTCAGAAGAAATTGCAGTACCAACAGCCACTTTGAAAGTGAGGCCAAGGCCTTACAACATCGTCTTAAACTACGGGGCTATAGCAATAGGTGCCTTAAAAAGGCTTACATCAGAGCCAAAAAACAGATTAGATCAGACCTTATTCATGGTCCCCCTACTGTGAAATCCTCCTCTGAATTAAGAGTAATTACAAGGTTCTCAGGACAACATAAACAAGTACGTGAACTACTGCAGAGACACTGGTACCTCCTAATGGGGGATCCACGTGTCTCTAAACATCTTAAAAACTATCCTGAATTACCCTCTAAGCGATCACGATCCATCAAAGACAAAATCGTACACAGTCATTATGATTCATCACCTCTCACCACCAATGCCAATAAAGGCACGAGACCATGCCATAAATGTGGCTTCTGTAGGTACATTCATGCAACACGTACCATTTCACTTCCAAATGGCCGTATATATTCTCCCAAATTCTCAGTTACGTGTCAATCAGTCGGTATTGTTTATTTATTGACATGTGGATGTAATGCTTTTTACATTGGAAAGACAAAACGTCCATTTTTTCACCGAATAAGAGACCATGTCTCCCTGGTATGCAAAAAAAGGATGGGGACACCAATTAGCTGCCATATGGGACTGTTCCATCAATTTGACGACACTATGATGCACTTTGTAGCACTTGAACACGTTCCCCCAGGTGAAAGAGGAGGTAATTATGATCAGATCCTCCTACAGCGAGAGGCGAAATGGATTTCAAACCTAGATGCCCTTAAATATCCTGGTTTGAATGACGCTCTTAGCTATAAGCCTTTTCTGTAGTTTTTTTTTTTTGTCCTTGCCATCTTTTATAAGCTTCATTAACATTATCTAAATGTAGTTGAATATTCATGGATTTATTCAAATCCATTTGCATATATCTTATTAAACTGATAGATATTCAACATAAAACTAATACATACTATTTGTGACTGCCATCCCCCATTGCATGCCCCCATTTCATTTTTTAGCTTGCACGGACACCCAGGCATTTGGGAACGTGAGCCTTAATCAATGACCCCCACCCCAAATGCTTTACAGCTGTCCCTGCGCATGTTGAATGTTTTCCATTTTTATTCTTTAAACTATAGGGCTACATTTGAGTATTTACACTGTGGCTGATCATTCTCCTTGTTGGTTTCCGGTCTCCCTGTGTGTCTCTCGCCCCCTCCCCCTCCCATCATGTATGGGCAAAGTATCTTCAAATATGCCGATTGGTGACTGCACCTATGCAGTCTCTTGTACATCCCGCCTCCACGGCAGGCGCATGCACAGTGACACGTTCTCTACGTCCGCAGCGTGACGGGGATGTCAGATGCCGCTACGCTTGAGATTTAATACAAATACGGGGATCTTTTTTGCTCTCCCTGTCACTTCTCTGCTGGACACCACAACAATAGGAGGGAAGGTTCTCTCCTTCCCAGCTCATTTACCCGAATCCCGGTTTACACTAGATAAAGGTAGGTGCACTCTCTGTGCGGCAGCCATGTATTTTGTGTATTTTTTGACTACCCTTAGCAACTGTTTTCTATTTGTTTTTGACGCCTAGGGCTCAGTTTGGACACTGGTGGATACTGATCCCCTTATTTCCAGACCCCCACAGCTTCTTTGAATTACAGTTCTCTTTACCCTATGCATCCCATCACAAAAGTGCTCCTGTCCTAAATAAACACTAGGAATGCCATCTATTTAATAACATTGATTCTATCAAAGTACCATCAAGGTAAATTATATATTATATTTTTATTGTTACAAAAAAGTTTTCTTACTTGAGAATACCTACTCAATTATTTTTATTACATACATAGGAATATAAGAATTTTTTCTTTTGTCTCCACTCATTTGTCTTTTCTCTCACAGAAAAGGACATCAATAATTTGGTACGCATATGTATTGTCTCTGCAAGCTCTCCTTGGGGGCAGCTATCCAGTTTCCAATAGTTGTGGGCTTCAGCTCCAAGTATATGGGGTTGTAATTTTTGGCAAGGTTTTATATTTATTTATTTATTTATTTATTTTTTTTCATTTTATTATTATAATTTTTTTTTGAGTAGCAACTCAGCACTTATATTAAACATAATTAATTTATGTTTATAACAAATTAAATATATTGTCTAATTCATCACTTATGTATTTTGTATTTTTATTTTTATTGTTTAATGTTCATATTCCATTTACCCTAACATGGAAGTATCCCGATGATTAACTGTTAGTTGATAAATGTCATATTATGCTTATGATGAAATTTCACTATATTGATTTCTTTTTCTTTTTCTCTTATGTAATTTTAGTTTAATTGATGCCATATACCATATCTCCTGAAGAAGCTCCAATGAGCGAAACATGTTGAGAACAAAGTGGTATCCATGTTAGGCATTGTTACTGTATTTTATTAAATTTGTGAATAATGTATTGCTATAGCCTCTTTATGTTTTTTTTTAATTGTTGTAATAAAATTTCTATTTTTTAACCAATATGTTTCATTGGGAATAAATTTCAAAAAAACTTTCACAATCCTGACACCTTTAAAGTCCCAAGGTTTTATGCCTTAAAGTCCATTTCTCCTCCTTAAATTAATATTTGGGATGTGGTGTCATAAATTTTGGGATTCCTTTGTTTCATTCTTTACCATTTTAATGTAGGACATTAACACAAGATATAAAGAGGAGTAACTGTACAGTCGCTTTGTACTTTTCAAAGTTTTTTTAATGCAAGTAACCAAAGTAAGTCCTAAAACATGTCATTATCTGCATTGAGTTCCTGCTTCATTGCCCTGAAAACCCCTTTGTTACTCAGGAATAGACATGCGCAGAACAAAAAAAGTGTTTTATTTCAATGCATTATTTAAATAATTTCATTTAGTTAATTAATTTATTACATTTTCGAAATTCATTCCATTTAGTTTTCAAATTTGATTTGAATCGGTATTCGAATTTGGTCCGAATCGGCATTCGAATTGGCATTTAAATTCAAATTTGTTCTATTCAAAATAAGAATTTTGTAAGACAGTTATATTCTATTCTATGCTATTCGTTTTATATATTCTTATATTATATTTTTATATATATTATATTCTATGCTATTCTATTCTATGCTATTGTTTTTTTTCTATTCCGTTATTTTCTATTCTATTCTTTCTATTCTATTCTAATTCAAATGTATTATATTCAAAATTCGAATTTCAAAAGACAGTTATATCCTATTCTATTCCAGTCTATTGTTTTTATTTTCTATTCTTTTCTATTCTATTCTAATTTATTCTATTCAAATTCAAATTTATTATATTTGAAATTCAAATTTTTCGGAAGATGATTATATTTTTTCTATTTCATTCTATTCTATCCTATTGAATTCTATTTCATTATTTTTTCTATTCTAATCTATTCTATTCAAATTTAAATTTATTCTATTCAAAATTAGAATTTATTATCTTTCTTCTTTATTCTATTCTATTGTTTTTTTTCTATTCTCTTCTATTCTTTTCTATTCTATTCCATTTTATTTTATTCTCTAATTTTTGTTCTATTCCTTTCTATTCTATTTTAATTTATTCTATTCAAATTCTAATTTATTCTATTTGAAATTCGAATTTTAGAAGATAGCTATATTCTTTCTATTTTATTCTATTCTATTATATTCTAGTCTATTTTTTTCTATTGTATTCTATTTTTTCCTGTTCTATTTTTTTATTTTCCATTCTATTCTTTTCTAATTTATTCTAATCTATTATTTTCAAATTCAAATTTATTCTATTCAAAATTCAAATTTCTATAGACAGGTATATTCTTTCTATTTTATTCTATTCTTTTGTTTTTTTCTATTCTATTATTTTCTATTCTATTCTCTTATTTTACATTCTATTTTTTTCTGTTCCTTTCTATTCTATTCTTTTCTAGTCTATTCAAATTTAGAAAAAATCTCTTCAAAATGATGATGGTTACATTCTTCCAATTCTATTCTATTCTATTGAATTCTATTCCATTGTTTTTTCTATCCTATTCTATTTTATGCTATGCTTTTCTATTCTATTCTAACCTATGTTATTCAAAGTCGAGATTATTCTATTTGAATTTTAATTTCGGAAGATGGTTATATTCTTTCTATTTTTAATCTATTCTATTGTTTTCTCTATTCTATTCTTTTATTTTCTATTCTAATCTATTATATTCTAACATATTCTACTCCTTTCATTATTTTATTCTATTATTTTTACGTGCATTTTCTATTTTATTTTGTTCTGTTTTACTATTCTTTTCTATTTTATTTTATTCTATTTTTTCCTATTCTATTTCTTTTCACTCTATTCTTTTCTACTCTATTCTATTTTTTTCTATTCTTTTATCTTCTATTCTATTTGTTTCTATTATTATTTATTTTCTATTCTATTCTATTCTGTTCTGTTTTACTCTATTATATTCTATTGTATTCTTTTCTATTCTATTTCTTTATTTTCTATTCTATTTCATTCTATTCTTGTTTTTAAATTTTATTTAGAATCCAATCTGAATTTGATTATAATTTCAGCTGAATTTCGTTTAGTTATTTTGGATTTGTTTAAATTCGTTATTTTTGTAATTCAAAAATTCATATACACCTGAATTTCAAAATAACAAAAAATGTGTCCAAGTTTCAATTCGAAGCAAAACGAACTGCTTATGTCTACCCAGGAAGAATAATTCTTACTGGTTAAAAAGAAGGAATTGTTCTTCCTCTGTTTCTCCATTACCTTACTGGTAAAAGAGAATATATAATTTTTTGGACAAGGGTGAGGGTAAATAATCAGGCATGTGAAAAAGAATAGTTACTTTTGATAACAGCTCCTGATCCACAGCAGGATCTGTAAGGACGTATGAGTTGAGCACCAGTGATGTCTCAGTAATGCTGCCTTTTTGATTAGAGATATATTAGGAAAGTTAACCCTCAAAGCATATCATTCATACAATTAAAAGGCTCTGGTTCTGATTTACATAGACGTTAGCTTTCAAAGTGTTACAGCTATCTTCTGAAAAAGAGGACAAACACATAAATAAATTCCATAAATATATATTTAGTACTTTTGATATCACAAATATGTTCCTTACAGTATTATCCCATGACTGCTATCTGTACTTGAATCACTATTTATTTCTTACAAAAATACTTGCGCCTTAAGGTAAGTTTCTAAAGAATACTAAAAAAAATCAAAAATAAGGCTGCAAGTAGGTATTAACATTCATGCACCTAGAAAGAATTGCTTGCCCCCTCTAGTTTCCCACATATCCATATTGGCCCCTAGCTCCGAGGTCGGTCCCATATACTCAATACTAAGTGATTCAGCTCTACTGAGTTAAATGAGGCTTAGTGTCCTTCTACCTACTTCCTGTAACTCCAGGGCATCAAGAGTAAACCCCTCTGGGGGTTTTCTCTAGAGGGTAGGGCAAAAATGGGGCTGTGTCCAGCCTGGAGGTGGGTTCATAGGTCATTGCATATAACCTAGATGCTGAGGAAGTAAGAAGGTTGTTCTATTGCAGAATCAATTCATATGGGACTGGTATGTAAAAAGAGATGTAGTCAATTACACCTAAGCATTTAGTCATCTATCCAAGCCAATAATAGACCTGCAAAATCACTTTGGTTGAAAATACTGATGGCATCTACCTTGGCCATTGCAGGCTGGAAAATCCAGGTAACAAAATACATGAAATACTGAGCTTTCTGTGAGTTTTTGTTTCTGCAATGTTTGTACAGAGTCTGGGTACCTTAAAAAAGGAAAATGGTTCAATTTGACATTGTGTTCAAAAGACTTCTGGTCCCAAAAAGCTATGTATACCTCTAATTTAAAGTGCCACTAGACAAAACAGGGCAACTGAAAATCTGAACATGTTATCACATGTGCTAGAGAAGACAGACACATAACGTGCGGATGACAAAATGGCAGTACCTCCCTGATGACAGCATGCTGCTGCCTTTTTAGAGTAAAAAAAAGAAGAAAACTTGAAAAACATATATCTTGTTTTCCAGAATTATTTGGAATTTTTCTTTAAAAAAAAATCAATTTTATAACTTTAGAAATAAAAAGACCAAATTGAACTAACAATATTACAAAATATCATAATTGTTACTTTATCTTATTTTAGTAGACTTGTGCCTTAATTTTTTACCAAGCAGATTTCTAAAAAAAAAAGGAAAGGTTTCCAACAGTGTATTTTTACCAATGACACCCAATGATCTTATTCATTTAGCAAATAGTTTACATGTGTTCTATTTTTCAAAATAATTTTCAAAATTCAACCCCATTTGCTTCATGTGTGGCTGTACTAAAGACTTCCTCCCATACTTCCAACTATGGGGAAAAAAAACATTTGTGACTACAATAATGCTGTAAAAATGCCTATTCCTATATTTAAAGCTTTGTTTTTTTAAAGTAAAAATGTATCTGCAAAAAACATTGTTTAACATTACCCTGGAAAAAGTTCACTACAGTTGTTATCCAGTCATGCACAAACTCCCATGTTATATCTGATCATAACATTTGTGGATCTACTGTACTCACACAGATTAAAAACCTTTAGTAAATCAAAGCCAGTAAAGCACCGTACACACGATCGGACTTTCCGACAACAAAACCGTGGAATTTTGTCCGAAGGGTGTTGGCTCAAACTTGTTTTGCATACACATGGTCACACAAATGTTGGTCAACAATTACGAACGTAGTGACGTAAGCTCTGTAGCGCCACCATTTGGGCTCCTTCTGCTAATTTCTTTTCAATTGTTTTTATTAAGTTTTCAATAGTAAAACAAATAGTTACACAACATAGACATAATAGACATCTGAATAGTCATTAGAAAATGCATTAGTATTACGGAAACATTACATCATTACATGCGCAAGTGGTCTCAGTTGGTGGGCCGTCCTGTCACAATACAAATGTGGGATAGGATTTGGTCCTCTACCTTTAAATCTTCTAAATGTGTCACTCAGAGGGAGACAACCATTAAGATTCTCATGTTTTGGTACAGAACTCCCGATGTAATCCATAAGTATGAGCCTTCAGTTTCACAGCTCTGTTGGCGGTGTGGAACTGATATAGGCTCACTATTCCATATCTTCTGGCAATGTTCCCTGATACAACCTTTTTGGAATGATGTGCATTTACTTATACAAAAGGTAACTGGGGTGTCTCTTCTGTTGGATCCTTTGAATTTCCTTTTGGGTCTCCCCCCCTCGGGGGTATCAAAAAACACAAACAAATTGATAACCTATATATTGCTAGCCGCCAGGAGGATTATCCCATTGTTCTGGCTATCCAACACACCTCCCCCATGGTCCAGGTTTCTACATTTAGTGACTGAGATTCGGACAATGGAGTTCTTGATGGCTTCGGTTCATGACTGTATCCCCCAATTTAATAAAATATGGGAACCATGGGATCTTTCGGAATTCGGGACCCTCATACTACCAAATATGCCCTATTCCTAACCTAATTTAATTCTACGTTGCCTGTGTATATATTCTAAACTGCTCGCGGGATTTTGGGTACTTTCCCGCAGTATGTTTATCGCATACACCATAAAGATTTGATTTAATACATATATGTGCCTTGTTTCTGGGAACACTCTTTTATCATTTAAACCTGTTTGTTTTTTGTTTTTGTTTTCCTTATGTTTGTTTATAATGCACTTATGTTGATAGTGCAATGTACTCCTTGATACAACTTTGTACTTATTCTTTGATACTTCAATAAAAAAAATACAATTTGAAAAAGAAAATGCATTAGTACAGGTAGGTAGGTATATAACATAAAGAAATCCTTCATCCTATAAGTCAAGTGACTACTTGAGCCTTAGGCTCTTGATGAGCATTGATTCGTGCTTTTCTTTTCGCGTTTTTCATTAAGCGTTTTTCAGTTCGCGCTTTTCATTTTTTCCTTTTCAGTTAATTTCTGAATGGCCGTTCATCAACCAGACATGTTGCGGAATCCGAGGAGATAACGTGTTATTTATTATTGGCCTTGGAGTTATTGTTTTGACATTTTTTTTGGTTGAATAATTTGATTTGGTATATTTTCTACATTTTTGGATGCATAGAATGCACTTTTTGGTTAAATTCTATTGGCAGATAGCATGTCTAATTGTATTTGCTTTCTTTTTCTTTTCTTTCCTTTTTTTTAATGCACAATAAAAAAAAATTGTGGAGAATAATACTTGGCTGTGTGGCTTGGATGTGTTTTACTTCAATGACAGTTTGGTAGTAGGCAGTTACATTTAAAAAAATACAATGTAAAATTGACAGGGGACACCAACATAGTTATATCTTTGATCTTATAAACTAGGGGATAATGGTGTTGTAGTAACTTGCAAAAATAAAAAAAAAAACATGATAATATTATTCTTGATATCACTAGAAAAAAAAGCCTTTGAAAATTTCTTTGCAATAACTCCATCAGTATCACCAGCAAAGCAGCTTCATTATTATCTCATTAAAGTGGTTATACACCTTGTACAACCACTTTTACCTACATGTAAGCCTATATTAATGCTTACCTGTAGGTGCTTGAAATATCTCCTAAACGGAGGTGCATGCGCAGAGTCTAGCAGGGCAGACATGCATTGTTAGAGCTCCACACCGCTGAGGAGAGAAGAGAAGGACAAAGCGGAGCCTGCAGGCTCAAAAGGTATCCATTTGAACCTTTTTGCCCCAGGGAACAAACTGTGAAAATTTGGGCAGGAAAAATGGTACTGGGAGGAAGCCGTGGCAGAAATAAAAATCACCTCACAAAGAGCTCACAGGCACTCACTGCAACTAAAGCAGCTCCAGTCACCTCACAATATACAGCATCAGGGCGCTCTCACAGACAGAAAATGTCACAGCAAGACTCTCCATTTGAGTCAGATACAGAACAAATCCTCTCACAAACTTCTCCACAAGCCTCCTCAGCATCCCCAGTAATATTATTACAATTTGAAAAGATGCTTCATAAGGCTTTAAAACAAACCTCAGACCAAATAACAAACAGCCTAACCAAAGAAATAAGAGAGCTGGGAAACCGCACCGCAGCCTTAGAAATAAAAATGGATGAAATTGAAATTACAACCCAAGAAAATATAACAGAATTGGAACAATTAAAAGAAGAGAATTTAATACTTCAAACTAAGCTCGAAGATTACGAAAATAGAGCCAGACGTTCAAACTTGCGCATAGGGGGAATACCTGAAACTGTGACAGACCTGCAATCTACTATTACTGCTCCATTACAAGAACTAAAGCCAGATATCCTTATTGAACGTTTAGAACTGGACAGAGTACACAGAGCCCTCACAGCCAAAAAGAAAGATGGACCCCCACGTGATATAATCACAAAATTTCATTATTACAGAACGAAAGAACAAATACTAATTGCTGCAAGAGAAAAAAAGGAACTTAATTTTCAAGGACACAATTATCAAATTTTTGCTGACCTATCCCAACTTACTATTACTAAAAGACGATCCATGAAACCCCAACTAATGGAACTGCAATGCCACAACATTATGTATCAATGGGGTTTCCCCTTTTTAGTCAGATTTAACTACCAAGGTACAATTTACAGAAGCAGATCAGCAGATGAACTACAACAAACCCTTTTAAAATTAAATCTGACAGAACCCACAAGCAGCAACTCTCCCACACGCAGAAGAATGGCATCATCTTCACCTTCAGGCAGCACCCAGAAAATATCAGAACAAAATGGGAATCATCATTATCACAAAAGAGGCCATTATGCCACATCATCCATAGACCAAGAAGATTCAATGGACTGACATCCTATTTCCTGATATCTCTTCATTTATTATACTAAGAGATGGTTCTCTATAAAAAACCTGTATTTATAACTGAATGTAACTGCATTCTGATAGTCACACACTGTGTGGGATCATGTTACATTCCAGTTATATTTCTTATTACTTCTGATTCATATAGCCTTAGAATATATAAGTGAAACAAGGAAATTCTTGTTCAGTTATATATTTTCAGGTAATAACAATAGATTTATTACTTTTTAGGACAATGTGTTCAATAATCCAGAAGTAATGGAAGCTTTTTCTTTCTTTTCTTAAAACAAATATATTATTACCTAACTAGTTCCTAGAACTATGTTTTTGTTTATTCTAATCTGAAGCAATACAACCTCAATTTTATGAGTTAACATATCTAAACAGTTACATATGAATAAAATATGTAATTGTTCACTCTAAAATGGTTAAAATCCCAAAATAATTCAAACCATCTTCATCAATACCAAAGTTATTAACAGTACCTTTCTAACTGAATTATTTAGCCTAGGGCAAAACTAACCATATACAACCACCCTGGAATAAATAATTTCAACAAAAAATATATTCTGCACTCCAATTAATGAATCATCATTTTGATGTCTTTTGACATAGCACTTCTCTCCTGTAAGCGGAAGATCCGTGTATCCCCATTAGCCCTCCTCATTCTCCCAACCATATTATGTGGGAGTGTGACGAAGGCACTTATTCCCCTGAGAGAGATATTTATTCTCTTTCACGGGTAAATTGTGATTACTTGCAAAAAATCATTTATACAATGTATCATCTAATCTCATATGTTTTTTGTTTACTCTTTACTCCAGAATTCACTGGTTTCTTTCCTATCTTTTCATCTCTTCAGTCCACACAGGTTGATCTGCGCAGTCAGCTCTGCATAACAAAAAGTAAGTCAAAACTATCTGATCTGTTGCCATGGCACCACTGAATATACTTTCCCTGAATGTTCAGGGAATAAATGTCCCTCAAAAAAGGACCAAACCTTCCGTACTTTCCATAACAAGAAGGCTCACATAGTATGCCTCCAAGAAACACACTTCACCAAAGATTCTACTCCAAAATATATTTCTCCTTTTCATCAACAAATTTACATGGCTTCTGCCTGTACCAAGCAAAGGGGTACTCTAATTGCATTTCACCGATCCACACCATTCACCTTATCATCAGAAATTAAAGACCCAGAAGGTAGATACCTGATACTCATGGGTTATATAATGGATACAGCAATCACGGTGATTTCCTACTACGCTCCTAACAAACAACCTACACCATTCCTCTCACATATATTAGAAGTGATTAATACACACAAAATAGGAACAGTGATAATGTGCGGGGATTCGAACCAGGTCCTCCTCCCATTTCTAGATAAATCACCTTTTACACCATCTAAAATAACCTCTAGATTACCTTTTCCTCAACTTCTTTCCAAATACAATCTGGTAGATTCGTGGAGAGAAAGTAACCCAATGAAAAAGAAATTCACTTATTTCTCGCACCCTCATCAAACCTTCACCAGAATAGATCATATTTTTCTAACAATAGGAATGATACCAGAAATTATTGCATCAGATATAATTCCGATTCCGTGGTCTGACCATAATGCAGTATACACTACTATAGCCTCAGCCATACCAAAAGCGCATGACCCAACGTGGTACTTACCGGACATAATGCTCAAACACCCACTACATCAGATGGCCATTGAACAAGCTTTAAAGGAATACATAACAATTAATAATACAACAGACATTTCCCCAATAACACTGTGGGAAGCTCATAAGCCTGTCTTGCGTGGTACAATACAAAGACAAATGGCACTATTTAAACGGGAACGCAAAAATCTAGCAAAAAAATAGAACTCAATTTTAATGCAGCCTACATATCATTCCAAGATAATCCATCTCAGAGTACAAAATCTCATCTGGAAAAATCTAGATTGGAATACGATCTATTTCTCACTGAGTCAGTTGATAAATCCCTCAAATGCTCCAAACACAATTTCTACATGAATACAAACAAACCAGGCACATATTTCGCACGGGCATTAAATTCAACTATCAAATCTTTCAAACCAATACGTTTGAAATTATCAAAAAATTTTTATACTTGTAATACAGTTAAAATAGTCCATAAATTTCACTCACACCTCGCAACTTTATACAAGACAAACAATGAATTTAATCCTACAGAGGCTGAATCCTTCTTCTCAAAAATAACCTTACCTGAGTTGTCTCAGAATCAAAAAAGCAGTTTGGATGAGCCTATAACTATAGATGAAGTTGCTAACGCCATAAAAGACCTAAAACTTAACAAAAGACCAGGCCCAGACGGCTACTCGGCTTTATACTATAAAACATTCTCAGAAATACTCTCTCCCATTCTCACTGAAACTTTTAACAAACTTCTAGAAGGACATTCTTTTCGGCAAGAAACATTAATGGCAATTGTTTGTATGATCCCAAAATCCCTTTCTGATGATACTTCCTGTGTGAATTATCGGCCTATCTCTCTGTTAAACCTTGATATTAAATTATTAGCAAAAATAATAGCAAAACGCCTCAATAGCATTATAGGAAAATTAATACATAGAGATCAAGGAGGCTTCATGCCAAATAGACAGGCAGGCGATAATATACACAGGGCAGTGTTATTGGCACATATTGCTAAAAAACGGAAAATCCCTTTATGTTTTCTATCTCTCGATATTAAGAGGGCATTTGATACAGTATCCTGGCAATATATGCAATATTCATTACAAAAATGGGGTTTTGGACCCCACTTTTTAACATGGATCAAAGCATTATATAATAAACCCAAAGCCTATATAAAATATGCTGGATACAAATCTGATGCCTTTAATATCGAAAGAGGTACCCAACAGGGTTGCACATTATCTCCCTTATTAATTGCCCTTATACTCGAACCCATGGCCCAATACATCAGAACAAACCAAACTATAACTGGCATTGAAGTAGGAGGTATTACACACAAATTATGTATATTTGCAGAGGATATATTACTTTTTCTATCATCACCACAAGTCTCTGGTCTTAACTTAATACCAGCTCTTGATGGATTTGCAGCCCTATCCGGCCTTATGATTAATCCTAAGAAATGCCTAGTGCTTAATATTTCACTCACAAACATGGAATTGATCCCGGCTAGGGCTGCACTCCCATTCACATGGGCAGAAAAATCAATCCCGTATCTTGGAATTCATTTAACAGCATCTCATTCTGACTTATTCTCAACCAATTATCCTCCTGTATTAAGACAGATCACAAATCTAATAAAACAATGGTCGCAACTTCCTTTATCCTGGATAGGGAAGATTAATGCAATCAAAATTACTATTCTACCCAAATTGCTTTATCTATTCAGAGTCCTCCCTATTCCAATTCCTTCCTATTTTTTGAGAATAGTACAAAAAAGAGCAACTTCATTTATATGGGGCTCTTCTAAACCATGTATACCTATACACACACTACATCTTCCCAAAAATAAAGGAGGCCTGGGATACCCTAATTTTACTAACTACTACAGAGCAGCACATTTGGCCAGTCTGTCCAAATACCATGCAAAACAGGAAATCCCATTATGGGTATTTATAGAGGCTTCAGAAAATGACCCTCTATTAATATCAAACTTGTTATGGCTTGATCCTAAAGACTGCTTTAAAATTCATAATCCCATAACTAAACACTTCTTATCTCTCTGGTATAAACTAAAAACCAAATATCAGTTACAATCTCCACACAATCCTCTCCTTTCTTTTATCAGAAATCCGGCCTTTTATCCGGCATGGATCTACCCAAATTCTTTTAAAGCTTGGACAACATCAGGCATTCAGACACTAAATGACTTCATAGCATCTAAATCATTCCTTTCATTCCCATCGCTTAGAGAAAAATATGATCTACCAAACTCTGATATATTTAGATATCTCCAAATTAAAAATTTCTATACACCATTCCTAAAGGAGGATACACCATTATCCCAATTATCCATTTTTGAATCAATCTGTACAAAAGATCCATTTGCTAAAGGTACAATTTCATCACTTTATAATCAATTTTATGGAGTAGTAAATCTTAATAGACCCTCTTACGTTCAGAGGTGGGAGGAGGACCTGGGACGAACTTTAGAAGACACGGACTGGTCTAACATATGGCTCACATCTAAGTCATCTTCACCCAACATCTTAGCACTGGAGACAAACTATAAAGTCCTAACTCGCTGGTACCTTGTACCCGCTAGAGTGGCAAAATATTCACCTAATACCTCAGCTCTTTGTTTTCGAGGATACCCACAAATAGGCACACATTTACACATATGGTGGACGTGCCCAGTAATCTAAACCTTCTGGAAGGAAGTCTTCATGATTGCATCTAAAATATTTTAAAAAATAATACAACCAGATCCATATATAATTTTACTTAATCTAAAACCGGAATGGTTAACACTCTCTCAATTCAAACTTATGATCCAACTAATAATGGCTGCAAAACAAACAGTGGCCAAGGCATGGAAATCTCCTACATTGGTACTAGCAGAAACAATTCACAGAATGAATAATACAATGTCCCATGCTAAGATGGTAGCCATCGATCAAAATCAAATTCCAAAATTTGAAAAACTTTGGCATCCTTGGATAAAACAACAGTTTCTGTCAAATTTCAATGACTCTGTCCTGTTGCCAATTTTAACAGATTAAATGACTTACAGAGATACCCATTCTAAGGCTTCAAAGAGAACTAAAAAGAATAATAAACTGACGAGCGGGACAACCTTGTGGACCATACCTCTGCCTTTCTACCCTTTTTCTTCTTTCTTTTTCCTTTTCTCCACCTTACGATTAAAGCTCATTATCAGAATTTATTTGACCTATATACACTCTACCTGTAAACAATATGTATAGTAGGTATAAATGATTTAAATACCTACAAAAGTAACTAAGGAAATGATATATATCTTTAATTTAGGTCTACGTGAACCCAATGTTTAATATTTGAAATTTCATGATATTTACCTATATAAACCCTACTGTAAAACAATGAGCTTACTTTATAGATGCTTGTAAACTTACTTTATGTATCTTTATAATATTGTATACTCAATAAACTTCTTTTGACAAGGAAATATCTCCTAAACCTCCACGGTTTAGGAGATATTTACTAAAAAGATGAGCGCCAATGACATTGACGCATGCGCCCTTTAGAAAGAGCACATCGTGCCATTTCTAATAGGGTTCATGCCGTGACTGGTGGCTCCCGCGTGCATGCGATGCATTGTAGCCCATTATGCTTTACCTTTGCAGGGAATTAAAGAGACAGTAAAAACCCACCAGGGTTTACTTCCTCTTTAAAGAAGAAGAGAATTGTGCGCTGCATTTGGAGATTTCATAATTTTCCACGTCACAAATGTTAATTATCCATCACGAATGCTAGTTTACAATACCGACCGATTCTGCTTCCGAGCATGCGTGTTGTTACTTTGGACTTTTGTGCAACGGACTTGTGTACACACGATCGGAAAATCCGACAACACACATTTGTTGGCAGAAAATTTGAAGATATCCTAGCCAACATTTGTTGGCGGAAAGTCTGACAACAAATGTCTGATGGAGCATACACACGATTGGATTTTCCGCCAACAGCCTGACATCCAACATTTCCGGTCAGAAAATCTAATCGTGTGGACTTTAGCGCACACATTTACAAAGGTTTATAGAAGGACCAGGCTTCTGATTCTAATATTCAATGACGTTTTGCAGCTATAATCTATAATGTTTTTCATTTCAGACTAGAGCAGAAATAATTTTGTATAAAAAGTTATTTTATATAGTATATACAAACATACTTATTTCTTCATATTTCACATATCAGTATTTGCCATTTTAAAGGAAATCTGTGACATAAGAAAAATGCAGGCTGCCATCCCTGACCTCTCCTGCTGAAAATGTTATTTGCCTGGTTATCATACTGATGTATGCTTTAAAAGAAAAATGTGGGATTTAAAAAAAATAAACAATCCTACTCATCCATCCAATGAAGCATATTGTATGTCCCCTGCCACCTCTACGCTGAAAACTGAGCAACCAAAAACCATTGATCGCTTCAGTTCTCAGGTCCGCTCTCTGCTCTGCCCCTCCGGCTCTCACTGGAGCGTTGGTCTGTGAAGGGGGCGGAAGGGGCTGATTTAGGCTCTCATGCTGAGTGGCTAAGCCAGCTGCTGGCCAGTCATCTGAGCAGATCCTGACATTATTGTCAGGATCACTGCAGAGCCTGGACAGACTCTGTGATGTCAACCAACAGCAAATTTTAGCCCACTGTCCGCTGAATCTGGGGCACAGGAGTGCAGAACTAAGTGAACTTATGTGACCTACAGGAGAAGTAGGGCCAAAAGAGCTTTGCCCATACTTCTCCTTTAATACTTTGACTCAATAAGCAAATGTATACAAACTTTTTCCGGGCCATAGACTCATGAAGAGAAAATAATAATATGCATATGTGAAAAATCCAAATTGACAATTATGTTATTTGTGTTTTCTGTAGTTGATAGATAAACATTTAAATATTAGGGTAATTCAAATACAAGCTTCAGATAATCCTAATTAAGCAGCAATTATTATATCACATTATTATATATCATTAAGTGTTCTTGCATAGCAAGACCACTTACTGTTATTTTACATATATATTTAAGTGTTCTTGCATAGCAAGACCACTTACTGTTATCTCACATATATATTATTATTCTTATTATAGCCAAATTTACCACCCTAACTTCTTCCACAGCTTTTACCCTACATAGACAGTAATATACCGAAAAGTGCAGATTGTTCCCGATTAGTGTGATGGGACCAATTTCGCCGCAAAAACAACGATATTTCATGAACCATTCGGCAAAACGTTTTACAAAGTAATACTTTGTGAAACGTTTTGCCGAATGGTTCATGAAATATAGTTGTTTTTGCGGCAAAATTGGTCCAATAGGAATTAATGGCGAAATGTTCGAAACTAGAGTGGGAGGTGACAAAAGCTGAAAAATCAGGACATGATTTCTAAACTGCCACCACTCCCTCATTTTCAAGCCCACCTACACAAATCTTATATCAAAACGTTCAGCTATCCCTGCTGCTACTAAACATGTCCATGGCTAAGCCATAGTCCTGATAGTTTTCACAATATGACCATTTGTTTGCAACTCATGCCGTCTATTGAGATTCATTGAAACTCTAATCTAGCCACTTCAAATTTAAAGGGCAATATCTAAACTGCGGTTGTGCCTTCATTTTTAATATTTCATAGACATACTATGCATCAAAATCTAGGTCTGAGTCTTGTGATTCTCACAATATAAAGCTCTTCACTGTAGGATTTAAAGTTTTTAAAATACGACCATTTGAAGTACCGCACAGTTATTACAGCTATCATGATCCTGTGTATTGTGTTTTGAGCAGTGGTTGTGAAGCATAAACAGGGCATGTGCATTGCCAGGAAACAGTGGTTGTAAACACTGATTATCATCAAACAGATAGCACACCTTCACCTCCATTCTACGTCAAGATGCTGAGACCCCCCAAATGCATGTGGTCATACCTTCATCTGCTAGGCTTGATAATGCTGCTAATGTTTTTATAAATGTATGTTTTAATGTAACTGTAAAGCAATTTGGGCAAAAAAGTTGCAATTAAATGTGCTGTATCAATAAATAAAAGTTGAAATGCATTTCTCACTCTATCAAGCTTGTCATGTGCACTTTTTAAACTTGATCAATCAATTGGTTAGTGTAATGTTTACTATCTTTACTCACTCCAAACACTCCACACAGTTACTCTGCCCACTCCATAAAGTTACTCTGCCAAGTCCAACCTTTCCACAGTTACTCCAGCCACTCCAACCACACAACAGTTACTCAAGGCACTCCTCACAGTTACTCTGCCCACTCAAGTTGTAGGCAACTGGTGGAGGCAAGAACACTTCACACAATGTCCCCAGAAATTGTAGCTTTTCTAGTTATTATTATCATTAATACTACTATTATTATTTATATTATAATACAGGATTTATATAGTGCCTACAGTTTGTACAGTGCTTTACAAAAAAGTGAGACAGCACAGTTACAATACATTGCTTATGAATGCTTACAATCTAAAGGGACAGGGCAGGTGGTAAGAGGTGTTACATTTTAAAAATATCTAATGAAAATATTAAGATTGCTATTGTATAAAATATATTTCAAAACAGAATTTGTATATTCTTTCTGTGTTAAATAAATTGTTATTCGTTTATACATTTTCTCCTCTGTTTTTACACTATAAGTGGACTCCTAACAATAGGGCTTTTGCCTCTTTTTGGCAGTTGCAGTTGTGTGAAAAAGTATTTGCCCCTTTCTGATTGTTTATTTTTTTGCATATTTGTCACATTTAAATGACTCAGATCATCAAAAATTTTTATTATTACACAAAGATAACCCGAGTAAATACAAAATGCAATTTTTAAATGATGGTTTCATTTTGTAGGGCAAATAATAGGATTTTTACGTCATACTTACCTGTAAAATCCTTTTCTTTGAGTACATCATGGGACACAGAGTCAGGCTAATATCCATTACTAGACATGTGCATTCGTTTTCGTCCAAATGCATTTTCGTCCGAATTTCAGGTATTTTCGTTATCGTTTTAACAAACGATAACGAAAGTGCAGAATCCGAAAAACGAAAGATCCGACATAAGCAAATGCTTTATTTTCATTTTCGTTGCTACAACAGTTCGATATAGATAGGAGATTCGACATGACGATGACAATAACAATCTGTGTCCATCAAACCTTTGGTCGAATGTGCCTAACCTTAACTCTATTAGTCCAAGATTATTCTACATAGAGAGAAAAGATTCGACGTAGGGGAGAAAGATTCGACGTAGGGGAGAAAAGATTTGACGTAGGGGAGAAAAGATAAATAAAAATAATGATGATGATGAATGTTATTGGCTGATTGTAACCAAAGAGGAGGAGCAGTAAAATAGCTATAACTACGGTAAGTACACACATACTTTGGCTTATGGTGTCTGTTGAAAGTTCTAAGAAGATTCGACGGAGCGGGTAAACTATACGGCGTCATACAGTTTAGCTGCTCCGTTGAATCTTCTTTGAACATTTGACAGACACCATAAGCCTTCAATGTCAAATTCGACCTTAATTTGGATTTTCGGACGAAAGCAATTTTTAACGAAAAACGAAATAAATAAAAACGAATTTCGGGAGTAACTAAATACATTTATTTTTTGGACGAAAACAAAATTTTGAAACAAAATATTTCAGTGTGCACATGTCTATTCATTACCTGCTGGGTTATACTTCATCATTAGGTAATTGGACACTGATAGACCAATGGTCTTCAGACAGGAAGTGATCCTCTATATAACCCCTCCCATACAGGAAGCACTTCAGTTTTGTAGCAAGCACTGAATCCTCAAACAAGAGGGGAGAGATCACTGTGTGATGATGTACTCAAAGAAAAGGATTTTACAGGTAAGTATGATTTAAAAATCCTATTTTCTTTTTCATACATCATAGGACACAGAGTCAGGCTAATATTCATTATCTTCTGGGACGTCCCAGAGCAATAGCCTTGAGGGGAGGGAGACACCCTGCCAAACAATAGCCATCAGAACTTATACGACAGCCCGCAGTACACTGCAACTGAAAGCTGAATCCTCGGCTGCTCGAACATCCACTTGATAACATTTTGTGAACGTATGCACTGAAGACCAGGTAGCAGCCTTACAAATCTGAGCCACAGATACCTGATGGCAAAAAGCCCAGGAGGTTCCTACACCCCTGGTAGAATGAGCTCTCACCCTAAAAGGAGGAGCTTTATGTTTCAGACCATAGACCTGAATGACCAATTGATGGCCCCAATTGGCAATGGAAGCTTTGGAAGCTGCCTGCCCCTTCTTGGGTCCTTTTGGTAAAACAAAAAAAAAGTCTGATCCTCAGATCTCCGCAAATCCAGACAAATAAACCTTGACTGCCTGGACAACATCCAAAGAATGCAGTCATCTCTTTTCCACTGAACGAGGCTGAGAGAAAAAAGATGGCAAAGTAATGTCCTGATTTAAATGAAAGGCCAACACCACCTTTGGCAAAAAGGATGGAATAGGTTAACTCTGTCATGGTGAAGGATCAAGTACGGCTCCCTGAAAGGGCCGCCAACTCCGACACCCTTCGAGCCGAGGTGATAGCCATCAGGAAGGCTAGCTTGCGTGACAGCAAGTCTAATGGAATTTCCTTAATAGGTTCAAATGGTTGTTTCTGTAACACAGACAGCACCAAGTTCAGGTCCCAAGGACACATAGGTGACCTAATGGGGGGAAGCAAGCGAGCTGCCCCTTGCATAAAGGTTCAGATCGGTAAATGGGAGGCTAAAGGCCTTTGGATGAATACTGATAGGGCCGAAACTTGAGCTCTGATTGTACTCAAAGCCAATTTGATTTCCACAGCTGACTGTAGAAAAGAGAGAATTCTCCCAATCACATATTTCCGAGAATGCCATTTTCTGGCTTCACACCAAGCAATATAAGTCTTCCAGACCTTATGATAAATCTTCCTAGTGACAGTTATCCTAGCATTCACTAGACACCACTGGTCCTGAGATGCCACAGTCCTTTAACACCCTGGCTTTAATAGCAATAGCCATACTGTCAAAATTAGACTGTAAATTGGGGTGGAATATAGGACCTTGAGAAAGTAGATTGGGGTGATATGTAAGCGTCCATGGCCCATCTATTGTTAATCTAACAATCTCTGGGAACCCCCCTGGGCCAGGCTGGTGCCACCAGAATGACTGGAATCCCCTGTCTCTGAATTCTGCACAACAAATGTGGAAGGAGGGGGATCGGAGGGAAAGCATAAACCAGAGAGTACTGGCTCCATGGAACTATAAGAGCATCTGCTCCAATTTGCAGAGAATCTCGTTTGAGACACAAACTGCTGTAGCTTGTTGTTGAACCTGGATGCCAGTAGGTTGACCTCTGGCCATCCCCAACGTTGGCAAATTTCCTGGAACACCTCATGGTGTAGGGACCATTCCCCCGGGCAGATCTGCTGGTGGCTGAGTAATCTGCCGTCCAGTTCTCTATTCCCGGGATATGGACTGCCGATATAATTGGCACATGTCTCTCTGTAAGAAAACTGACAGAATGCGCCTAGCACGCACATGTGTGCATGGGCGCATTCATGGGCATAGGCAGATTCCCTCATGCACCAATGCACATGCCCGTGCGCATCGCATTGCGTGCACACGCAGGAGTGCACCCCTAGCCACCATTGGTGCCAGACGGCCTATTTAAGGGATGCCCTGACTTCTGAAAAGTGCTGACTGGTCTTCAGCTGTGTCCTGATATTCTGAACCCTGGTAAATCTGGCTTTATAACTGTTGCTGAACCTTGGCTTTCCTCGACCCTGCTTTTGGACTCTGGTTACTCTGATTACCGGTTCCTAATGCTGGCTTCCTGTCTGACCCTGCTTCTGTTTATGCCTTGGTACCTCGTTACTGAACTCGGCTACCGCGATGACCTTGCTTCTGTCTCCTGCTCGGCTCCACGCTGTTTCCAAGTACCTGTGCTGGCCATCCATCCTCTCAGCCTCCCTGGATCCAGTTCTTTACTGGATACTCTGCCTGCACCTCCAAGTCTACAACTCCACCTGCAAGCTCTGCACGCAGAACTTACAGGCACACTTGTTCCTCCTGACCCTAGCTACCATCTGTTCCACCTCCAGTGGTGCTTGGGTTGGAGATACAAGAGAGGCCGACCTCGTCATTTCAGACTCCTACCAGGTATGCAACAGTACCAGTCAGCCACGGATGGAATCTGAAAGGGCCTCTCCACCAGAAGACATTTTCAGATCTATTTCTGTGCTATCTAATATTGTGCAGAAGTTACAAAAGAATCTTAGTCACATGACTTCCCTATGAGGAGAATGTTGCATTGGCCTGTGCTCCGCTTACAGTCTTAAATTCTTAAATTCAAACTAAATTCAAATTAAATTCAAACAGAGCCCGGCCTGTTCCATGAGGCCGCACCCGCTTCGGAACCCAGGGTGCCTATCCCCAAATGATTTTCCAGAGATTGCAAGAAGTTTCGCACTTTCCAGAATTCCTGTGAACTATATTTTACCCTGTTACCCCGAACCTTTGCATCAGAAAACATCAAGGTGGGGTTTATTATCACGCTACTGTTGTAATATGTTATGTTGTAATATGTTCACCGATTTATGTGGGACATTATTATATGTATATACACATACAGTCAATATTGACCAGGCCAGAATTCAATTGACTGGTTGATTTGTCCAACTGAATTTTAACATAGCAAGGGGACAGCTGAAGACCCTTTGATGTGTTAATCTTATGCAAGTCTATTTGAACATTTCAAAGGGTGTTCAGGTGGTATCTGTTAATCTAATCTAATTACACATATCTAAGGGTACATTGTTTAAAGGACCATAGAAGAAGTATTTATTGATGGTAATTAAACTTGAGGGGGTAACAATAAGATCAAAGAGTATTTTGGGTTGACCTAGCAGAAACTCCTTCCTAGTGGACTAGTATTTCATAGAGGACATTCAAGCTGGTTTTTAGTTTTTAACCACTTTAGCCCCGGAAGGTTTTACCCCCTTCCTGACCAGAGCACTTCTTACAATTCGGCACTGCGTCGCTTTAACTGCTAATTGCGCGGTCATGCAATGGTGTACCCAAACGAAATTTGCGTCCTTTTCTTCCCACAAATAGAGCTTTCTTTTGATGGTATTTGATCACCTCTGCCGTTTTTATTTTTTGCGCTATAAACAGAAAATTACGAAAATTTTGAAAAAAAATGATATTTTCTACTTTTTGTTATAAAAAAAATCCAATAAATTCAATTTTAGTCATACATTTAGGCCAAAATGTATTCGGCCACATGTCTTTGGTAAAAAAAATGTCAATAAGCGTATATTTATTGGTTTGCGCAAAAGTTATAGCGTCTAGGGTACATTTTCTGGAATTTACACAGCTTTTATTTTATGACTGCCTATGTCATTTCATGAGGTGCTAAAATGGCAGGGCAGTACAAAACCCCCACAAATGACCCCATTTTGGAACGTAGACACCCCAAGGAAATTACTGAGAGGCATGTTGAACCAATTGAATATTTATTTTTTTTGTCCCAAGTGATTGAATAATGACAAAAAAAAAAAAAAAAATTACAAAAAGTTGTCACTAAATGATATATTGCTCACACAGGCCATGCGCATATGTGGAATTGCACCCCAAAATACATTTAGCTGCTTCTCCTGAGTACGGGGATACCACATGTGTGGGACTTTTTGGGAGCCTAGCTGCGTACGGGGCCCCGAAAACCAAGCACCGCCTTCAGGATTTCAAAGGTCATAAATTTTTGATTTCACACCTCACTACCTATCACAGTTTTGAAGGCCATAAAATGCCAAGATGGCACAAAACCCCCCCAAATGACCCCATTTTGAAAAGTAGACACCCCAAGCTATTTGCTGAGAGGCATGTTGAGTCCATGGAATATTTTATTTTTTGACACAAGTTGCGGGAATGTGACAATTTTTTTTTTCTGCACAAAGTTGTCACTAAATGATATATTGCTCACACAGGCCATTGGCATATGTGGAATTGCACCCCAAAATACATTTAGCTGCTTCTCCTGAGTACGGGGATACCACATGTGTGGGACTTTTTGGGAGCCTAGCCGCGTACGGGGCCCCGAAAACCAAGCACCGCCTTCAGGATTTCAAAGGGCATAAATTTTTGATTTCACACCTCACTACCTATCACAGTTTTGAAGGCCATAAAATGCCAAGATGGCACAAAACCCCCCCAAATGACCCCATTTTGGAAAGTAGACACCCCAAGCTATTTGCTGAGAGGCATGTTGAGTCCATGGAATATTTTATATTTTGACACAAGTTGCGGGAAAGTGACCTTTTTTTTTTTTTTTTTGCACAAAGTTGTCACTAAATGATATATTGCTCAAACATGCCATGGGCATATGTGGAATTACACCCCAAAATACATTCTGCTGCTTCTCCTGAGTACGGGGATACCACATGTGTGGGACTTTTTGGGAGCCTAGCTGCGTATGAGGCCCTGAAAACCAAGCACCGCCTTCAGGATTTCTAAGGGCATAAATTTTTGATTTCACTCCTCACTACCTATCACAGTTTTGAAGGCCATAAAATGCCAAGATGGCACAAAACCCCCCCCAAATGACCCCATTTTGGAAAGTAGACACCCCAAGCTATTTGCTGAGAGGCATGTTGAGTCCATGGAATATTTTATTTTTTGACACAAGTTGCGGGAATGTGACAATTTTTTTTTTTTTTTGCACAAAATTGTCACTAAATGATATATTGCTCACACAGGCCATGGGCATATGTGGAATTGCACCCCAAAATACATTTAGCTGCTTCTCCTGAGTACGGGGATACCACATGTGTGGGACTTTTTGGGAGCCTAGCCGCGTACGGGGCCCCGAAAACCAAGCACCGCCTTCAGGATTTCTAAGGGCATAAATTCTTGATTTCACTCCTTACTACCTATCACAGTTTTGAAGGCCATAAAATCCCAAGATGGCACAAACCCCCCCAAATGACCCCATTTTGGAAAGTAGACACCCAAAGCTATTTGCTGAGAGGCATGTTGAGTCCATGGAATATTTTATATTTTGACACAAGTTGCGGGAAAGTGACAATTTTTTTATTTTTTTTTGCACAAAGTTGTCACTAAATGATATATTGCTCAAACATGCCATGGGCATATGTGGAATTACACCCCAAAATACATTCTGCTGCTTCTCCTGAGTACGGGGATACCACATGAGTGGCACTTTTTGGGAGCCTAGCTTCATACGGGGCCCCAAAATCCAATCACCGCCTTCAGGATTTCTAAGAGCGTTAATTTTTGATTTCACTCCTCACTACCCATCACAGTTTTGAAGGCCATAAAATGCCAAGATAGCACAAAACCCCCCAAAATGACCCCATTTTGGAAAGTAGACACCCCAAGCTATTTGCTGAGAGGCATGGTGAGTATTTTGCAGCTCTCATTTGTTTTTGAAAATGAAGAAAGACAATAAAAACATATTTTTTTTTCTTTTTTCAATTTTCAAAAGTTTGTGACAAAAAGTGAAGTCTGCAAAATACTCACTATACCTCTCAGAAAATAGCTTTGGGTGTCTATTTTCCAAAATTTGGTCATTTGGGGGGGGGGGGGTTGTGCCATCTGGGCATTCCATGGCCTCCGAAACTGTGATAGGCAGTGAAGAGTGAAAATCAAAAATTTACGCCCTTAGAAAGCCTGAAGGCGGTGCTTGGTTTTCGGGGTCCCGTACGCGGCTAGGCTCCCAAAAAGTCTCACACATGTGGTATCCCCGTACTCAGGAGAAGCAACAGAATGCATTTTGGGGTGTAATTTCACATATTCCCATGGCATGTTTGAGCAATATATCATTTAGTGACAACTTTGTGCAAAAAAAAAAATTGTCTTTTTCCCGCAACTTGTGTCACAATATAAAATATTCCATGGACTCGACATGCCTCTCAGCAAATAGCTTGGGGTGTCTACTTTCCAAAATGGGGTCATTTGGGGGGGTTTTGAACTGTCCTGGCATTTTATGCACAACATTTAGAAGCTTATGTCACACATCACCCACTCTTCTAAGCACTTGAAGACAAAGCCCTTTCTGACACTTGTTGTTTACATGAAAAAGTTTTTTTTTTTGCAAGAAAATTACTTTGAACCCCAAACATTATATATTTTTTTAAAGCAAATGCCCTACAGATTAAAATGGTGGGTGTTTCATTTTTTTTTTTCACACAGTATTTGCGCAGTGATTTTTCAAACGCATTTTTTGGGGAAAAAACACACTTTTTAAAATTTGAATGCACTAAAACACACTATATTGCCCAAATGTTTGATGAAATAAAAAAGATGATCTTAGGCCGAGTACATGGATACCAAACATGACATGCTTTAAAATTGCGCACAAACGTGCAGTGGCGACAAACTAAATACATTTTTAAAAGCCTTTAAAAGCCTTTACAGGTTACCACTTTAGATTTACAGAGGAGGTCTACTGCTAAAATTACTGCCCTCGATCTGACCTTCGCGGTGATACCTCACATGCATGGGGCAATTGCTGTTTACATTTGACGCCAGACCGACGCTTGCGTTCGCCTTTGCGCGAGAGCAGGGGGGGACAGGGGTGCTTTTTTTTTTTTTTTTTTTTCTTTATTAATTTTTTGATTTTTTATCTTATTTTTAAACTGTTCCTTTCATTTTTATTTTTTTTTAATCATTTTTATTGTTATCTCAGGGAATGTAAATATCCCCTATGATAGCAATAGGTAGTGACAGGTACTCTTTTTTGAAAAAATTGGGGTCTATTAGACCCTAGATCTCTCCTCTGCCCTCAAAGTATCTGACCACACCAAGATCGGTGTGATAAAATGCTTTCCCAATTTCCCAATGGTGCTGTTTACATCCGGCGAAATCTAAGTCATGAAATGCTCGTAGCTTCCGGTTTCTTAGGCCATAGAGATGATTGGAGCCATTCTGGTCTCTGATCAGCTCTATGGTCAGCTGGCCGAATCACCGGCTGCATTCTCAGGTTCCCTGTTGGGACAGGAGAGCCAGAGAAAAACATGAAAGACGGTGGGGGGGGATCCCTCCCACTGCTTGTAAAAGCAGTCTAGAGGCTAATTAGCCGCTAGGATTGCTTTTACATGAAAGCCGACCGCTGGCTGAAAAGAATGATTCCAAGATGATACCTAAACCTGCAGGCATCATTCTGGTATAACCACTCAAAGTCCAGCAACATACCAGTACGTTGCTGGTCCTTGTATTGTAAACTTTTTTTTCATGCAGCCTGTGGGCTGAACGAAAAAAAGATATTGATCGGTGGGTATGCCCACCATTAGAATACCTCCCTTCATCCGCCCACTTATAATGATGGGCATACATGCACCATTTATATATGCCGAAGCATGGGGGCATCCTCCCGCAAAAGGCAGGAGCAAATTGCTCCTCCACCCACTACTGCCCCCACGCTTCGGCATATATGCTGAAGTATGTAACTGTGGTGGTGAAATCACCTCCGACAGCGCTAGAGTCACGGCTTTATATATCGTGGGAGCAAACGCTGTTGCTGTCAAGATAAATAAATCCGCGCTGCAACTGAATGGCGTACCTGCTAAGCAAATGATGGTTAACAAAAAAACAAAGTAACATTACAGTATAACAGTAATACTTACCATACCTGCAAAGCAAATACAAAAAAAACATAGTAAAAAATAAAACATTTAACGCAACCTGTGCCTACCTAAAATATATATATGCCGAAGCATGGGGGCATCCTCCCGCAAAAGGCAGGAGCAAATTGCTCCTCCACCCACTGCTGCCCCCACGCTTCGGCATATATGCTGAAGTATGTAACTGTGGTGGTGAAATCACCTCCGACAGCGCTGGAGTCACGGCTTTATATATCGTGGGAGCAAACGCTGTTGCTGTCAAGATAAATAAATCCGCGCTGCAACTGAATGGCGTACCTGCTAAGCAAATGATGGTTAACAAAAAAACAAAGTAACATTACAGTATAACAGTAATACTTACCATACCTGCAAAGCAAATACAAAAAAAACATAGTAAAAAATAAAACATTTAACGCAACCTGTGCCTACCTAAAATATATATATGCCGAAGCATGGGGGCATCCTCCCGCAAAAGGCAGGAGCAAATTGCTCCTCCACCCACTGCTGCCCCCATGCTTCGGCATATATGCTGAAGTATTTAACTGTGGTGGTGAAATCACCTCCGACAGCGCTGGGGTCACGGCTTTATATATCGTGGGAGCAAACGCTGTTGCTGTCAAGATAAATAAATCCGCGCTGCAAGTGAATGGCGTACCTGCTAAGCAAATGATGGTTAACAAAAAACAGAGTAACATTACAGTATAACAGTAATACTTACCATACCTGCAAAGCAAATACAAAAAAAACATAGTAAAAAATAAAACATTTAACGCAACCTGTGCCTACCTAAAATATATATGTGCCGAAGCATGGGGGCATCCTCCCGCAAAAGGCAGGAGCAAATTGCTCCTCCACCCACTGCTGCCCCCACGCTTCGGCATATATGCTGAAGTATGTAACTGTGGTGGTGAAATCACCTCCGACAGCGCTGGAGTCACGGCTTTATATATCGTGGGAGCAAACGCTGTTGCTGTCAAGATAAATAAATCCGCTCTGCAGCTGAATGGCGTACCTGAAAACAAAAAAGTGGTTAACAATAAAAAAGTATAAAAAAATTGCATACCTATAAAGCAAACATGATAAAAACATAACAATAAAACATTGCAGTATAGAATACAATAAAAAAGAGCAGAACAATAGAGAGAGAATAGAGAGAGAGAACAATAAAACGACAACTATTTTTGTTTTTTTTATTTTATATTTTTTTTTGTATTTTTATTTTTTTATTTTTTTTGTATTTTTTTATTTTTTTAACACTTTTTTTAGTAACTTTAACTTTTAACTGTAACTGTACCAGGTTTGGGTCTCTCAAAATGCGATGGCATCTTGGGAGACCCTGTGTTAGTGTGCCTAGTCTGTGCCGTGCTGAACCCTAAGCTAATACTCCACTAGTGTATGTTAGCGTTCAAAACATTCACCAATGCATAGACCAGGATTGTCAGGACAGGAGGGACAACAATACCGGGTGTCACGCCTAAATCTGCACTTGCTGCAGACACGACATCTTTTTTGGGGGGCTCGTTGGGTAGGGGTACTCTGGAGGACATAAGGAAAATGCCTCCCATGCAGCCGGCTTACTGCATTTGGATTGGGAAGGTGAGGTGGAGCACCATCTGGAAACAGAAGGGCTCTGACGATCTCTTCCTGGAATTTAAGGAAGGATCCAGTCTGTCCTGAAGCTCTGTATAGCACATGAGCATTCAGCAAAGCCAATTGAAATAAATAAACAGACGCTTTTTGTACCAGCGTCTGGCCTTACGGGCAACTAGGTACGGCGCCAACAACTGGTCGTTGAGGTCCACCCCTCCCATATTAAGGTTGTATTCGTGGACACAGAGGGGTTTCTCCACAACACCAGTCGCCGTAGTAATTTGGGTCGTCGTGTCTGCATGAAGGGAGGTAAGAACGAAAACATTCTTATTGTCCCTCCACTTCATAGCGAGCAAATTATTATACTGCAAGCAGGCTCTCTCCCCCAGCCTAAGACGGGACTCTACAAGCCGCTGGGGAAAGCCCCGGCGATTAGGTCGCACGGTGCCACATGCTCCAATCTGATGATCAAACAAGTGACTAAAAAGTGGCACGCTCGTATAATAATTGTCCACGTACAAGTGGTACCCCTTTCCGAATAAGGGTGACACCAAGTCCCACACTATCTTGCCAGCGCTTCCTATGTAGTCAGGGCAGTTTATCGGCTCTACGTGACTATCTTTTCCCTCGTAAACCATAAATCTACATGTATAGCCTGTGGCCCTGTCACAGAGCTTATACATCTTGACCCCGTATCTGGCACGCTTGCTGGGAAGGTACTGTTTGAATGACAAGCGGCCAGAAAACTTAATCAGGGACTCATCAACGCAGACAACTTGATGGGGGGTAAACAAGTCTGCAAAACGTTGGTTGAAATGGTTTACGAGGGGCCGAATTTTGTAGAGCCGATCGTATGCAGGGTCTCCACGAGGACGACAGAGTTCATTGTCGTTAAAGTGCATGAACCGCAAAATCTGCTCGTATTGTGCCCTGGTCATGGAGGCAGAGAACACGGGCATATGGTGAATTGGGTCAGTGGACCAATATGACCGCAACTCACTCTTTTTGGTTATGCTCATGAGGAGGGAAAGGCCCAGAAAGATCTTAAATTCGTAGACCGTAATTGGTCTCCAATCTCTGGCAAGGGAGGACTGGGGAATAGTGACGATGTGTTGACCAGCGTACAAATTGCTTTGGTCCACAATAGATCTATAGAGATCTTCGGTGAAAAACAGCGAATAAAAATCCAGTGGCGTAAAGTCAACTGTTTCCACCTGAATTCCGGGTTGGCCAGTGAAAGGGGGAAGTACGGGTGCTGCAGAAGTGGTGGGTTCCCAATTCGCATTGGTGAATGCAGCAGGAAGGGCACTATGGGCATGACGGGCCTGTGTTCGTCTTCTTCTTGGTGGCAGCGGGACACTACTTGTGCTTGCCACCTCGCCAGCTTGAACTGCACTTATGGGACTCGCCACGTCACCACGTGATACTGCAGTGCTGGATGTACGACCAGGGTGTACTAGGCCGCTGGTGCTTGCCAGTTCACCAGAAGGAGTAGCGGCACTAGTACTTCTCTGCTCCATACGAGAGCCCTGCGGTTCTTGCACTTCAAGGACAGAAGAAGTTCGGGGTCTGGTACGCCTGACCCTAGCAGGGACCACAACTCCGTCGTCAGAGCTATCTGTCATGGAGCCGCTGTCCTCTACAGGTTCGTATTCTGAGCCTGAACTTGACAGATGAGTGACTTCCTCTTCACTATCTGTCATACTCAGAAACGTGTAGGCCTCTTCACTAGTGTACCTTCGATTTGCCATTTTGGCCTCTAAATTTAGGGGTACACTAGTGAGACTCACAGGCAAAAAAGCTCCTGACTGTTAGCGACTGATTCAAAACGCTACCAAAAAACTGTTAGCGATCGCAGGGATCAGGCCTGACTCTGCGAACGCTGCGGTTATGTGTGCTTAGTGTTTTGTAAGTGTCAGTTATCGATCGATACTGCACTTGGGTGGGCTGGGCTGGGCTGGGCCGAGGGGCAAAACGCAGGTGCTAGCAGGTATCTGGGCTGATCCCGCTAACACTGTGTTTCAGGGAACCCTAAACTGCTAGGGAGTATAGATCTGATCGGAGTGGTTAAGTGAGGCTTGTCTGTGTATGGACACACAGACCTAGGAGATGGGTCTCTGAATTATATCTACTCTGTCGGATTTTTTTTGTCATCTGTGGACTTTGGACTTTGTTCTGTGTTGGAAGTCAATAAAGTGCATCTCTCTGGAAGAATTGGGTTGCTGCGGAAGAGTACTTACTAATTAATTATCATACCCACGATACCACTCTACATCATATCACCCAGTATTGAATATTAAATCTCTAAAAAAATCCGACAGAGTAGATATAATTCAGAGACCCATCTCCTAGGTCTGTGTGTCCATACACAGACAAGCTTCCCTTAAAAACTAAAAACCAGCTTGAATGTCCTCTATGAAATACTAGTCCACCAGGAGGGAGTTTCTGCTAGGTCAACCCAAAATACTCTTTGATCTTATTGTTACCCCCTAAAGTCTAATTACCATCAATAAATACTTTTTCTATGGTCCTTTAAACAAAGTACCCTTAGATATGTGTAATTAGATTAGATTAACAGATACCACCTGAAAACCCTTTGAAATGTTCAAATAGACTTGCATAAGATTAACACATCAAAGAGTCTTCAGCTATCCCTTTGCTATGTTAAAATTCAGTTGGACAAATCAACCAGTCAATTGAATTCTGGCCTGGTCAATATTGACTGTATGTATATATACATATAATAATGTCCCACATAAATCGGTGAACATATTACAACAGCTACTACTGAACAAACCACTTCCCTGGGCTCATCATCTTCGGGAACAACATGACCCTGTCCTGACAGCTACAGATTCATTCTTCTAAGCTATGGCTCAGCTATATGCAGATCCCTTCTACCAGCAAACTGCCGAATCCATGCTTGGCAAATTGCAGCAAGGTCCAAGGCCTGTTGAGGAATACGTAACTGACTTTCCTGTTTGGAGCGCAGATACCTAATGGAATAGCTCTGCACTTCGCCACCAGTTTTGACTAGGACTTTCTGACACCTTAAAGGATGAGCTTGCCAGAGTGGGAGTACCAGCATCCCTGGAAGGCCTGATTGATTACGGGACAATCCAAAAAAATCTAAAAGAACCCTTTCTGTGGCTTCAAGGTCAGATGCCCCTGCGTCCTCATCTGTTGAATACCCCAGAATGAAGGAACTGTATAAGGCACCTCATAGTAGTTTTCGAAGACCACCTCTTTCTCCTGCTGAACGTCTTAGTCGATTACAGGACAATCTGTGTCTCTATTGCGGGGAGGCTGGTCCCTTTATACAGACTTGCCCGGCAAAAACCTGCAGATCTTTTTTCTGTCAGCCTCACATGATGCATTTTTCTGGGAAGGACCGGTCTCATGTCTCTCTTTCCAGTATGCTCCAGTTTTCTGAAAAGACTGTTCCAGTACTTGCAATTATAAACTCTGGGGCCTGTAGTTGCTTTGTGGACTCTGCATTTGCCTCTCTCCATCAGCTGTCTGTTTGTGCCAAGAGGCAAGGATTTCATGTTCACCTGGCTGATGGCTCCGGCATTAAATCAGGCCCAGTTACCCAAGAGACTTTACCTATTCTCTGCCAGACTTCTTCAGGCCACCACGAATTCCTCCGTTTGGATTTCATAGCTTCCCCCATGTTCCCTGTCATCCTTGGCATTCCGTGGTTGAAAGCACATAATCCTCACATTAATTGGCTTACCAGAGACATCTCTTTCTCTTCTAAATACTGTCAGATTCACTGCCTTCCTGAAAGGACTTCCAACACCACACTCCTCCTGTTTAACAAGAAAGGAGTGGACATTCTTCCTCCCCATAGGACATATGATTGTCCTATTGAACTTTTACCAGAGGCCGAGATCCCGTTTGGTTTATTTTATCCCCTCTCTGAGCCTGAACTAGAAGCCCTGCAGACTTATATTGAGGAAAGCCTTGAAAAACAGTTAATCCGGCCCTCCACTTCACCAGTAGGTGCCGATATTTTCTTTGTTGAAAAAAAAGACCATACCTTTAGGCCCTGTGTGGACTCTCACGACCTTAACAGGGTCACTGTCAAAAACCGGTACCCCCTGCCTCTGATTACTGAACTTTTTTAAAGGCTGCGAGGGGCACGAGTGTTCTCCAAATTGGACCAGAGAGGTGCTTATAATCTTGTCAGAATCAGGGAAGGAGACGGATGGAAGACGGCCTTCCGAACATGCTTCGGCCATTTTAAATATCAAGTGATGCCATTTGGACTCTGTAACGCTCCTGCCACATTCCAAAATCTGGATGATGTTTTTTGGGACTTTCTTGATTTATTCGTCATTGTGTATTTGGATGACATCCTTATATTCTCTGAATCTTTAGAAGCCCATCGGACTCATGTAAAGAAAGTACTGGGTCAGCTGCGGGAACACCACCTTTACGCAAAGGCTGAAAAATGTGACTTTGAAAAACAAATGATACATTTCCTGGGACTTGTCATCTCTGCCGACGGTATCTCCATGGACCCACAGAAAGTCACTTCCATCTTGGAATGGCCTGCCCCTACAGACAGGAAAGCTGTTCAGAGATTTGTGGGATTTGCCAACTTTTACAGAAAATTTATCAAGAACTTTTCTGGCATCATCACTCCCATCACTCAGTTAACGAAGCAGCATGTTCCCTTCCGATGGACCCCAGAAGCCCAAACGGCCTTTGAACAGTTAAAAGCCTTATTCACTTCAGCTCCCATCCAGAAGCATCCTGATCCATCCTTAGCCTATGTTTTGGAGGTAGATGCCTCTGAAAATGCACTAGAGGCTATATTATCTCAACGCTAAGGTTCCAGATCATTGCTCCACCCTGTGGCCATTTTCTCTAAGAAGTTAAATACTTCCGAAAGGAACTATGATGTTGGAGACCGAGAACTACTGGCTATCAAGGCTGCTCTTGAAGAATGGTGCTACCTCTTGGAGGGAGCATGTTACCCAATCCTTATCTTCATGGACCATAATAATCTCGAGTATTTGAGGACGGCTAGACGACTAAGACCCCGGCAGGCAAGGTGTGCACTTTTCTTCTCTCATTTTATGTTCCATACAACCTATCGCCCTGGCTCAAAAAACAGTAAACTGGATGCTTTGTCCCACATGTTCAGTGACCCAGTTGTATCCTCAGAACCTGATACTATTCTACCAGAATTTTTTGCTTCTTCAGGCAGATCTGATGTCACAAATAAAGAAAAGATGTGGTAAACCAACCACCCTCCAAAGACCTGGCTCTTCAACTGAGGGATGGCCTGTACTTTCATAAGAAGCTAATCTTTATCCTGAGCAATTCAGAGTTGCCGTTCTGAGGCAATGCCAAGACCACCCCCTAGCGGGTAACTTTGGGATTCGCAAGGCGGCCGATCTGATCTTCCATACAATCTGATGGGCAGACTTGATGCAGGACTGCAATAAATATGTTAACTCTTGTGTTACATGCCTTTGGAATAAGACTGACAGAGCCAGAGCTTAAGGTCTACTTGAGCCCCTCCCTGTGCCTGAGAAACCATGGTGCATGATCTCCATGGATTTCATTGTAGAACTCCCCCCATCTAAAAACTTCACCACTGTTTTTGTCCTGGTTGATCGCCTGACCAAGATGGCCCATTTTGTACCCCTGCAAGGAACTCCTGCCACTGAGACTGCCTCAGCTTTTATCAAGGAGATTGTAAGGTTACATGGTATCCCTGATAGCATTGTTTCTGATCGAGGGGTGCAGTTCACTTCTAGATTTTGGAGAGCCTTATGTCAAGCATTGAACATTGAACTTTGTCTCTCCACAGCATACCATCCACAAACTAATGGACAGACTGAAAGAACCAATCAAACCCTCGAGCAGTACTTACAGTGCTTTTCTTCCTTTGCACAGGATGATTGTCAATTAGACATATGCATTCGTTTTCATCCAAATTTCGGGTATTTTCGTTATCGTTTTAAGAAACAATAACAAACGTGCATAATCCGAAATCTGAAAACCGAAAGATCTGACATAAACAAATGCTTTATTTTGTTTAAGTTGTGACAACAGTTTGATATAGATAGGAGATTCGACATGACGCTCACAATAGCAATCTGTGTCCATCGAACCTGTGGTCGAATGTGCCTGCTCTAGTAGTCCAACATTATTCAAAATAGAGAGAAAAGATTCGACATAGAGAGAAAAGATTCAACATAGAGAGAAAAGATTCAACATTATAGTGACAATAGAAAAAAAGGTTGAATGTGCCTAACCTAACTCTATTAGTCCAAGATTATTTGACATAGAGAGAAAAGATTTGACATGAAGATTCGACGAAGCAGTCGCCGTGAGCAGACATTTATGGTCAAATGCTCTGTCCATAGGCTATAGAAGAATTCTAATGTTGGTTGACTAGTAATAATAATTAATAAATATAATTATTACTAGTGTCATACAACATTAGAATTCTACTATAGCTTGCAGGCGGAACATTTGACCGGAAATGTACGATTGCGGCGTCGTACAGTTTAGCTGCTCCGTCGAATCTTAGAACATTCGACAGACACCATAAGCCTTCAATGACATAAACAAAATAAATAAAAATGAATTTCGGGAGTAACTAAATACATAAATGAAATTCCAAAACAAAATATTTCAGTGTGCACATGTCTATTGGCTATCACTTCTCCCACTTGCAGAATTTTCATACAATAATTCCATCCATTCAGCAACCAATCACCTTTTTATGGGTACCATCCCTCTTTCTTGCCTGAGCTGTCCATTGAATCTTCTGTACCTGCTGTGCAAGACAGATTAAACTTCCTCAGTGCCAATAACCAACTACTACGAGATACAATTTCCAAGACTCAGGCAAACAATAAGAAGTTCTTCGACAAAAAGAAGAGAGGTAATTTGAACCTTGAACCTGGAGATAAGATCTGGCTTTCCACAGCAAACTTGAAACTAAGCTGCCCCTCAAGAAAATTTGGCCCCAAATTTTTGGGACCCTTTCCAGTTAAAAGGAAGATTAATGCAGTAGCATTCGAGTTGGTGTTACCCAAGAATCTGAAAATCCACCCTGTATTCCATGTTTCTTTGTTGAAACCAACAGTGCCAAATCCATTTCCAGATCAGGTTCCTGAAATCCCTCCCCCGCTGCTTATCGAAGGGAATGAGGAATTTGAGGTAGAAGCCGTGTTGGACTGTAGAAAAAGGTGTAACCAAACACAGTTCCTCATTAAATGGAAAGACTACGCGTCGGAGGAGAATTCCTGGGAACCAGCTTCAGATGCGCATACTCCCAAACTAGTGCAAGCCTTTTTCCAATGCCACCCATAGAAAAGACCCTTGAAGGGCATCTGGAGGCTGCCCATAAAGGGGGGGCAATATGAGAGAACTATCAGAATGCACCCGGCGCACACACATGCGCATTCGCGCATTCATGGGCATAGGCAGATTCCCTCATGCACCAATGCACATGCTCGTGTGCATCGCATTGCGTGCACGTGCAGGAGTGCACCCCTAGCCACAATTGCCGCCAGACGGCCTATTTAAGGGATGCCCTGACTTCTGAAAAGTGCTGACTGGTCATCAGCTGTGTCCTAATATTCTGAACGCTGCTAAATCTGGCTTGATACCTGTTGCTGAACCTTGGCTTTCCTCGACCCTGCTTTTGGACTCTGATTACTCTGATTACCGGTTCCTGATCCTGGCTTCCCGTCTGACTCTGCTTCTGTTTATGCCTTGGTACCTCGCTGCCTGCCCGTTACTGAACTCGGCTATCCCAATGACCTCGCTCCTGTCTCCTGCTCAGCTCCACGCTGTTTCTGAGTACCTGTGCTGACCATCCATCCTCTCAGCCTCCCTGGATCCAGTTCTTTACCGGATAATCTGCCTGCACCTCCAAGTCTGCAACTCCACCTGCAAGCTCTGCACGCAGCACTTACAGGCACTCTTGTTCCTCCTGACCCTAGCCACCATCTGTTCCACCTCCAGTGGGGCTTGGGTTGGAGATACAAGAGAGGCCGACCTCATCATTTCAGATTCCTACCAGGCACGTGACACCCTCTGCCCAGGCTAGTATGTAGTAAAATATATAAATACAGTGCTCACAAACAAAAACCCATAATAAGTGATAACAAAAAACATAAAGTCCATACAAAACTATGAAGGCGCTTCACAAATAGTGTGTAAAAATGCAGGGAATGCTTCACATTTGGTGTGCGGAAAGTGCAGAGAAAATGTTGCAGAACAATTTTCAGGTGTACCAAGACACCCTCACATGTGTCCCCACTCACCAAATCACAATGACACCCAGCTTTTGGGAGTCAGTAAAGGCTTGTAAAGATATCCAAGGAATGTTGCAGGATGGCAGGTTCACTGATGAGATGATAAACGATCCTTCAATGTTAATACTCAGCCATAGGAACAACAGGTACCCAAAAGTGAAGAAAATGGGGGGACCAATAGTGAAGTATGCATTGAAAATTTATTGCGCATAAAAGGTTATACTTACAAAAGTACGTTAAAATCAGGCATTGAAACAATCAGAGGATTCAGCAAATGCATTTTGCCCTCCCACAGGGCATCATCAAAGGTCCTTTGATGACGCCCTATGGGAGGGTGAAATGCATTGATGTGACACACTTCCGGTTCTCACGTCATTTCCAGTCTTGTGGGAACACTGTTAATGGTGTTTGCTGTTTGCTTGCAGGTGGAGCGCTGTATTTATATATTTGACCACTATGTTCAAGTGTCTAGCACTTTGTGTATAGCAGCTTCATTCAATAATTTTTTACCACCCATTTTTTTACCACCCATTAAATAAAATAAATAAATAAATAATTTTTAAATGTTTTTCACACCATCAGCGCAAGTTTATATATTTAGTTTTTATATTTTCCCAGGCTAGTATGGAGTTCACCTCCTTCAGAGCTGAATGACTCCTGGTACCACCTTGGTGGTTTATATAGGCCACTGCCGTGACATTGTCGGGCTGAACCCTGCTGGGGCAGTCATGAAGCTCCACCGTCCAGGACCGCAGGGCCAGATGTACTGCCCGTAATTCTAGGATGTTGATGGGCAGGGTCTGCTCTGTCCTTGACCATTTCCCCTGAGCTGTGAGCCCGTCTACGGTTGCTCCCCAGCCTGAGAGACTGTATTCTTTAGTCAGTACTCTCTAAGTTACGGGGAGAAAGGATTTTCCCTTTTGCAGGTACTGATGCTGCAAACACCAGTTTAGGCTTAAGCATGCCTGAGGAGAAAAGAACATTGGGAAATCCAGTTTTTTTCTTCCTCTGTTCCAAGCCAACAAGATGTCCTGTTGTAAAGGACTGGGATGGAACTGGGCTTAGGGCACTGCCTCGAAGGAGGATACCATCCTCCCTAGAAGGCTCATACAGAGCCGAATAGAGGGTTGTCTGGTGCCCCTTATCTGACGCACCTGATCTTTCAGGGCACAGATCGTTATGGGTGGCAAGAATACTCTTGCTAGGACCGTGTGTAGATTCAGACCTAAATATCTTATGCCGCGTACACGCGATTGGACTTTCCGATGGGAAATATTCGATGTGAGCTTGTTGTCGGAAAGTCCGACCATGTGTATGCTCCATTGAACATTTGCTGTCGGAATTTCCGCACACAAATGTTTGAGAGCAGGTTCTCAAATTTTCCGACAACAAAGGAAAGTCCAATCATGTGTACACAAGTCCGACGCACAAAAGTCCACGCATGTTCAGAATCAAGTACGAGACGGAAGCGCTCGGTCTTGTAAAACTAGCGTTCGTAATGGAGATAGCACGTTCGTCACGTAGCATATTTTTAAATCTTTCAATGCAGCGCATTCTCTTTGTTATAATGCTAGAATAATGAAGTTGCTTTGCTGCTGATATTTACACAGAGTTCTGACATACTGATTTTTTAGTATTTCTCGTGATCTCCTGAATAATCATTGTTTTTGTTATTTTTTTTTATCAAGATCTCCAGAATAATCTTTTTTATTTTTATAGTGATCCCCCTTTTTTTTGGAAAAAATTTCTCCGGATCTCCAGAATAAAATATATATACCGTATATACTCGAGTATAAGTCGAGTTTTTCAGCAAATTTTTTTGTGCTGAAAGTGCCCCCCTCGACTTATACTCGAGTCAAGCACTTTTCTGCAGCAAAAAAATTCATTTTCCGAACCAACTTTGGGGCCCCGTATCTCAGGGCCACTTGGTGCTAGGAACCCCAAATTTGGTGTACAAACACAGTGGAACTGGTGCAATAACATATCCAAGCTAGGGTTACTAGCACCAAGTGGACCCGAGATACGGGGCCCCAAAACCAGTTCAGAAAATGTAATTCTCTGCTGCAGAAAAGAGCTTGACATTTTCTGAACCGAATTTGGGGCCCGGTATCTTGGGGCCACTTGGTGCTAGAAACCACAGCTTTGGATATTTTATGGTTCCACTGGGTTTGCACACAAAATTCTGGGATCTTAGCACTAAGTAGCCCAGAGATACGGGGCCCCAAATTCATCAACTGTGTCCATCTGCAGCAATGTCATTTCGGAACCCTTTGGGTTCAGAGACCCCAAATTTTGGCTGCAGCTAGGGGGCATCTAGGAACCCTTAACTACCAAGTTTGAAGTTCGGGGGACCTATGGCTGCAAATGGACACAGTGAGGCATGCAAATGGGAACAGTGAGGCTGCAAATGGGCATTGTTGACCCTCTTTTCCACTTACAGTAGCTGTGCATTTCTCACCCTCGTCTTATACTCGGGTCAATAAGTTTTTCCCATTTTTTTGTGGTAAATTAGGGCCTCGACTTATACTCGGATCGACTTATACTTGAGTATATACGGGTATATATATATATATATATATATATATATATATATATATATATATATATTTCTAGTGATCTCCCCAAGTTTTTTTTTGTCATTTTGTTTGTCAAGTTACCACAACACCATTATTATCTTGTATTTTTTTTTTACCTGAAATAGGTTGGTTGGTGTTGGTGTCCCTTGTTAATTTGATATATTTTTTTTAAATGTACCTGCCTACGCACAAACAAACTGTCCTGTTTGAAGTAAAACACATAGCCAAGTATTTGTCAAAACCAAAAATTTTAATTTATTAGGGGTCCTAACAAAATAAAGAGGAAGGCAATGCTGGAGAAACAGTTGGAATTGTTGAAGCCTTTGTAACCCAGGGCAGACATTAATTATTTGACAGGCCAAATTGGTAACCTGAGGAGTCCATTTAATAGGGAGCACAATATGGTCCAGGACTCCGAGAGATCAGAAGCAGCAGCAGATGACATATATGTCCCGAGGCTGTGGTCTTAAAACAGACTGTGTCTTTTGGCAGACCACACCAAACCCAGGCCATCACTCTCAACACTTCCTTCCATGCTTCCTTCCAGGCTGCTGTCATGAGTTGGGTGGCTGTGTTGTTGGAGGTATTGCTGGCGGTGTTGGTGGTGTTGCTGGAGGTGGTGGAGGAGTAATATGGTCCAACTTACACACGTGGCTTTTAGTTGTGAGTTGGCCCCTCATCCCCTTGTTAAGGGCCCGAAGTATTACCTCTTCACAGATGAAACGTTGGCCCTCCTCCATTTGTTCCAGTTTACTGACTGTCAGACAGCCATACGACTCGGGGCCACCAGGGGTTGTTGTGAGGACTGCAGTAGCCTGCCAAATCAAAACAGTCACTGACTCCTCCAGGTTCTTCGCCTTCCTGGTCCTTTTTGTTGGAAGGCGGAGGGGAGGAAACTGGGATTCTGTCAGGCTGCTGGGCACGGCCACCTCCTCACTGCTACTTTCCACGGCCACCCCCTGGCTGCCACTTTCCACGGCCACCTCCTGGCTGCCCCTTTCCACAACCTCCTCCTGGCTGCCACTTTCCATGGCCTCCTCCTGGCTGAGACTTTCCTGCGTATGAAAATAGGACATAATCACACACAATTTTGAGCTCATGACTGTTGCAAATTGAATGTTTTAGTTTTTTGGTCATCAATCACACACAATTTTGAGCTCATGACTGTTGCAAATTGAATGTTAACAAATCGAAAAGACTATCCTTCTGACCCCACCATTTTACATTCTTGTCCCAATCTTTTTTGGCTACCATTGTCTATTGATATGTAAACCACTTTGTTAAATCAGAAATTAGTGATTAATAATTGCATCTAGTTAACATCATTCGATTTTTGAGAAGAAATATGTTGAACAATGCTATACCTGGCTCAAGCTGGGCTCCTCCACATCTTCTTCCTGGGTGGAAGGCCCAGGTTGGACTTCTGAAGCCTCATTTGATGTGGAAGGAAGTGTGGAAGGAAGTGTGGAAGGAAGTGTGGAAGGAAGTGTTTATAGCGATGGCCTGGGTTCACTCTGGTCTGACAAAAAACGCATGTCATAGTACCACAGCCTGGGGACATAGAAATCATCTGCTGCTGCTCTGGATCTCATGGAATCCTGGACCTTTTTGCGCTCCCTATTATTTGTGCTCCTCAGGCCACCAATTTTGGCCTTCAAATAGGGAATGTCTGCTGTGGGAGTCACCGGCTTCACCAATTCCAACAGTTTCTCCAGCGCTGCTTTCCTCTTTAGCTTGTTGGAGTATTCTCAGTGTTTGACTTGCCAGAGACATGGCAGCTCCCTGTACATATCTATGAGGTTTGGTAGGAAGTCTGGGTCAGTAAATTTATCCATTTTCTCTGCAAGACACAACACAAGACAAACCCTATGTCAGGCTAAACTCTCCTAATCTTGTCCCAATATAGGCCTCAATCTATAAGCAGTATAGGCCACTAACCACTGATGCCCCAAGTTAAAATTGTACCTTTGTTTGCATGATCAACGCTTACGCTACTCCGTCCTCCGCTCACAGATCGTACGTACGACGCACGCATGTTATGCTTTATATACACTACGCATGCGTGAAACTCCACCTCTCACCTTCTTTCTAGTGTATTCCCAGCCCCTTCTCTTTCAGGGCAGTGGGAGAGCACATGGCAGAGAGACAGCAGGTGCATGCAGAGAGCAGCAATGAGGAGGACGAGGAAAGCCAGGAGCAAGGCAGTTCCCGATCCAGGAGGAGATATAAGGCCTCAAATATGTCCTTTGTAGAGATGGTGGACATCTTGAAGAGGGCCGACTATGATGGGAAGCATGGACAGTACAGCAACCCAAATTTGAGAAAGGCCAAGATCATGACTAAAGTTGTGAGAAGTCTGAACAGGAATTTTGGGGTGCGGCGATCCGATCAGTACAGAAGGATCAAGAAAGTGCTGCAAAAAAGTAAGTATTTGTCGTGTATTCCTGTTATTATTATAACTTTAGTGCTTCTCCATGTGCTTTTCTTTACTGTAGTTTCAGGTTCGAGGGCACAGTAATCGTTTGTAGTAAACATTGATCGTCCGCCCACTAATACGATGTTTGGCAGATGCAGGTTAACTACATTTGTTCATGCCTATTTGTGTTAAAAGAAGTTTAGTACATTGTTGTCTAGATGTGTTTGTAACTAGAATGAAATGCAAACTTGATTCAGTGTAAGAAGAGGACACTCAGCAGCTGATTACACATCTAGACGCAGGAGCACTAGTGTTGGACACCAGAACACCCTTTTTAGGGTGTCCCACGCAGGTGCTCCAGTGAATACTAGGGGCCTTTCCATGTGTGAAACTTTAACAAAAAAGGTAAGTATTACAGCTTTAGAAAGGGAAAAAAACATGTTTTCAGCTTGGAACTTTGCCAAAACAGACAATTGTATGACACTTCCAAGCAATGTTTCATATTCCTATTTCTTGCCTCAAATATCTGTGTGCTAAGTATACCTTTTTTTATTCACATAGGGGAGAAAAGAATTGGGACATCTGAGGACACCATAAACCCAACTACTCATGAAGAAGGGGAAATCCCCACACACCATGAAGAAGATGTGGAGGGAGAGGTTCATGAAGTGAGCGAAATAGTGACCACAACAGGTCAGTGTTTGAGACCACAGCTTCAAGTAATAGATGTATGCCTGCATATTTATAATGCATGGTGTTTTTTTTTATTTTTAGGTGATGTGGATGTTGTGGAAGAAGAAACTAATTTCAACAGTGCAAGTGCACAGGTCCTCATCGGTGAGATCATGGTGTGCAATTGGGATTTAGAGATGGTCAAGCAAAAGATCACTGATGTACAAAAAAAAATGACCAACATCATTGATGTTTTAGGCAGAATCTAAAAACAACAAAAATTTAAATGTTTTTTTTTTTAATTTTTTTTCTAAAGTTTTAAAGTAATTTAGAGCCCAAATTTTGAAGATGCACACAGTGTATCAACATGTGCTATCTGCCATCACGGGATATCAAAGTACGCGTTTTGTGGGTGCAACCCCTTTCTCTCAACTAAAGTAGATGAGAGGAAGGGATTGCACATGTTGACATTAGGCATGGGATCAGGTGTGAAATCCACATTTTGACTCCCAATTTGTGTGCATCTTCAAAATTTGGCTTCTACAGGGGTGACATCACCCCATCTGATGAAGGCAAGATCAACATACTAATGTGTCATATGTCCTTCACTTTATCAAAGTTGAACTTTGTAAGTTCCTGAGTTGTGTATGTTATGGTTTTAAACATGCCTGTTTAGCCAAATAAAGTCTATATCTACTGTCAAACATAAATGTTATACACCAAAGATGTTGGTTTGTTAAATAACCCTTTTATAATGCACATGTGAATGTGCAAGGAGTAAAATGTTTTCTACTCAACAATGTGTGGCTTCTTCTTTCAATGCTCAATACCAGTTTTTGGAGTACGTTGTTTTAATTACAGTGACAATGGGGGTATTTACTAAAGGCAAATCCACTTTGCACTACAAGTGCACTTTCAGTGCAGTTTCAGTGCACTTTAAAGTGCACTTGCAGTGCACTTGTAGTGCAAAGTGGATTTGCCTTTAGTAAATAACCCCCACAGTGCTCTAAAATTTGACCCAATCGGGCCATTTTAGGGACTCAAAGCAATTAATTCATGAAGCTGAAAAGGATGATTATTTTTAGCATTAATGCACTACATACATCAACAACAAAAACTATGTGTGTGTATAGCAGACCCACAACATAATAGTTAGCTGAAAAAGAGATTGTCACCTCATGTTTTAAATAAGTTACATTTGCACTATTGAAGAAAATGGCCAAAAATAAAAGGCCATTGGAGAACCTAGGAGACAGATAAGAAACACAAGCAGTAAATAAAATGAAATATGAGTTCAGTTTATATATTTTTTTTATTTTAAACATGTTTATATATTCTCTGGCATATCAATGGCCCCCCTACCTGCAAAGTACTCTGACCCCTCCCCCTCTGACAATACAGGGAAAGCCACAGGGAACTCCTGTGAATTCCCCAATGCGTCAGAGGAGGGCACCGGGTGGCCCCACCCTCCGTTATATAAGAAATGTCAGAAGAAGCGAAGCGTCACGCGGCTGAAGACTCCCACTGATGTGGATCGTGCAGACGGAGCGAAGAAGAAACCTGGAGGACGATGCGGGATGAGAGGAACGGAGGAAAAAGAAGATGGAGAAGAAGAAGATGAAGAAGAAGATGGAGGAAGAAGAACACCGAAAGAACACCAGAAAAAAGAAGATGGAAGAAGAAGCCGAAAGAAGAAGAAATTAATAAAGGACTTGTCAAAAACCGTCTCTTGTGTTTTTAAACCTTTTTGACACTTTTTTGTGAAATGGTAGGGGTACATTTGTACCCCATTACCAATTCACACAGGGGGAGGCCAGGATCTGGGGGTCCCCTTGTTAAAGGGGGATTCCAGATTCCGATAAGCCCCCTGCCCGCAGACCCCTACAACCACCGGCCAAGGGTTGTGGGGATGAGGCCCTTCTCCCCATCAACATGGGGACAAGGTGCTTGTCTCTCTCGTCCCCCCTCTTTTCCTGCAGCCTGCCAGCTTGTGTGCTCGGATAAGGGTCTGGTATGGAATTTTGGGGGGACCCCACGCCATTTTTAAAAAAATTTTGGCACAGGGTTCCCCTTAAAATCCATACCAGACCTGAAGGGTCTGGTATGGATTTTGAGGGGGACCCCCACGCTATTTTTAAAAAAACATTTTGGCCGGGGTTCTCCTTAATATCCATACCAGACCTGAAGGGCCTGGTATGAAATTTAGGGGGACCCCCACGCATTTTTTTTTTACTTTGGTTCGGGGTTCCCCTGTGGGGAAATCCCATGCAGTTTTTATCAATGAACTTTTATGTGTATTGTCGGACCGACAATTCATTAATAGCCGCAAGTAGTTTTAAATTACTTTTTTTCCCTTGAAATGTCGTTTTGCTGTCAGACTGTTCTAAACACAGGAAACATGCGCCCCTTTACAGGCATACTATAGACACCCCCGAGGTACAAAATTTAAAGGAATATTACACATTTATTGTTTCACTTTAAGCATTATTAAAATCACTGCTCCCGAAAAAACGACCGTTTTTAAAAATTCTTTTTGCATTGATACATGTCCCCTGGGGCAGGACTCAGGTCCCCAAACACTTTTTCATGACAATAACTTGCATATAAGCCTTTAAAATTAGCACTTTTGATTATTCATGTTCGTGTCCCATAGACTTTAACGGTGTTTGCGTGCTCAAACAAATTTTTTGCCTGTTCGCAAGTTCTGCTGCAAACCGGAGGGTGTTCGGCTCATCCCTACTCCCCACCCTGTTCATGGACTGGACTTGGGTCAAGGCAAGAACTCCAACACCAAGCCCAAGCACAGCATGAACTCTACGACGAGTACATACCCGCAACATGGCTTGAAAACGGTCGGCTGGTCACAACGAACAGAATGCACTGAAAATCAGAAAGAACCTGAGAAGAACGATCTGAAAATCAGAAACAAGCAGACAAGAACGCACTGAAAAACAGAAGTGAACTATTAAATAGAACGCAGTGAAAGACAGGAATGAGCTGACAACATGCACTGAAGAACAGCTACGAACCCACAAGCACAAACTGAAAAGCAGGAACGAACTGAAAAGCAAAAGGCTGAAAAGCACGAATCGTCTCTCACCAAACTTCTACTAACACGAGATAAACACGAGATTAGCAGAAGGTGCCCAAAGAGTGGCGCACTGGCTTCCATTTTATAGTCCCGTCGTACGTGTTGTACATCACCGCGTTCTTGACGTTCAGAATTTCCGACAACATTTGTGTGACCATGTATATGTAAGACAAGTTTGAGCCAACATTCTTCGGAAAAAAATCCACGGTTTTGTTGTCAGAAAATCTGATCGTGTGTACGGGGCATTAGACTTTAAGCTGGTCTCAAGGCTGACTTTTCGGTATTTATGATCCAGCCTAAGCTTTTCAAATACCTCACTGTGTATATTATGCTCTGTTCTAGAGCCTGTACTGAGTGATCTCTAAACAGGAGGTCATCCAGATACCTGAGCAGCAGGATCCCTTGGGCCCTTAAGCGACTCAGTACTAGTGCTAGGACCTTTGTGAACTCCCGGGGAGCTGTAGCAAGCCCGAAGGGTAGAGCCACAAACTGAAAATGATGTTCCTCTACTGCAAAATGTAGGAACCTCTGATGAGGCTCAAAGACAGGTATGTTTGGGTATGCGTCCTTTATACCGATGGAGGCTAAAAAGTCTCCCCTCTGGAGTGAGGCTACTACTGAGCGGACAGACTCCATCCGAATGGACTGTATCAAAAGATACTTGTTCAGAGATCTTAGGTCCAAAATGGGACTTGTGTCCCCATTTGGTTTCTGAACTGTAAATAGGTTTGAGAAAAACCCTGTGCCTTGGATACTGGAAACCTATACAATCACTCCTTGATGCACTAAATGATGTAGTGCCTGAAGCAAAAAGTTTCTTTTTCACGGATCCAAGGGAACGCTGGATCTTAGAAACCTCTGAGGGGGCACCCCCCATAACTCCAGCTTGTAACCGTGAGAGATAATTGAGGTGACCCAGTCGTCCTGAATTGTTGTTTTCCAAATGTCTGCAAAGTGCAGCAGCCTTCCCCTAACGTGATGGAGTGGGGGTGTCCCCTCAAAAGGAGGGCTTGGTGATGGGTTTAGAAGAATTTTGGACCCAGGGCTTTTTCTGGCCATGGCCCTGCGGCTTGGCCCTGGCCCTAGTGCCCTGTTGGCGGTGAAACTGCCCTGACACTGAGACATTTGAGGAAGAAGTCCCTGGGTTTTTAAACAAGGGACATTTGGTGCTTTCCTTCACAGGAAGTAGAGAACTCTTCCCTCCGGAAATCTTTTGGATATATTTGTCTAAGTGATCACCGAATAAACGTTCCCCCTGAAACGGGAAACCTGCCAATAACTTTTTACAAGGAAGTTTGGCTGACCAGTTCTTAAGCCATGAAAGTCTGACCATATGTACAGACAAGAGAGCCAGATGAGAAACTTGCAGTATTGAACCCTTTAAAGCATCAACAGCAAAACACAGTGCTCGAGGAATATCTGTCTTACTTTCAGGCAGATCATCCTCCTGGTTAGGCCTATCAGGCCATTTGACTTGATCCTTTACGGACTGGCAAATACCAATTGCTGCAACAGCTGGCTGAATAGTTGGACTGGCCAAAGAAAAAGGAAGCTTTTAATAATTCCAGTTTCTTGTCAACAGGGTCTTTCAAGCCCTGTGCGTCTACCGGACAAGTTAACTTCTTCTTTAAGGAAAAGACTGCTGCATCTATGGCTGGCATGCTCCATTTCAGGGGATACAACACTAGGAGTACAACTAGGTTTATCAGGAACTACTGAAGACATAGGTGTGCCCTTCCCTGTGCTCTTCCCTGTGGTGTTAGTCCCACTCCTCTTTTTGAAATACAAAGAGTATTTGGGTGTTATTAAAACACCTCAGAAGGGAGACCCTTTAATAGGGCTCACCAAGCCCCTATGCAACAATCCTGCTAAGCACCTTTAGCCTGCCAAGCAACACCTGGTGACTCAAGTGACCTGAATAAGGAAAAATGAACCACTGCAAGTGTTTGTTCAGAGCCTGCTCTGTGTCCCACAACTGCCTTCTCGATGCACCACATGCCTGGCCTGTGCAGCTTAAATAAGCTGGATGTGCGCCGGAATGTTTTATACTGATGTGCGAGGTCACGGCATGTTGGCGTGACTGTATTTGTGTACAACGCAAATCTTCGTGTGCCCAGATAAAGGCTACGGTGCATGTTCGGGCAAAGCCATGTGCACCATGGCTGCCAAACAAACAAACTGCTGAGCCCAGCGGCGCTCTTGCAAATGTATGTGCACCATGGTGAACCAAGACAAAATGGCGCACCGTGGTGCGCCATCAAACAGGTAAAAAAACCCGCCAGGCACAAGCAAAAAAGGATACACTTTGCAAACACCCACAGTTAGCCCAGACTCCCTCGTATGGTCACTGCACACAAGTGTCCAGCCTTTAGCTAGCTTGACTGATTGTTACAATCACTAGGACACCCCACAATAATAAAAATGAATGCTTTTCACTTACTCGTCCAGGCACAGGGCCACTTAGAAAGGCCCAATCTTTACCCTTAATGGCAGGTTGTTGTCACTAGGACCTTCAAGGGCTGGGTACCCTTTCATGTTTAGGGTCCACTCCCTTGGACCTGTACAGCACCCTGCAGGAAATGCCTTAGTGCTGTAGTGTCCATAATTTCCACTCCGCAGGGTCCAGCGCCCGGAGGCCACGTTACAGGCAAAACCTCGCAGGATCTTGAACCTTCATTTATCTAAGCATAAAAGCTTGTGTCAAATGGATCTGATCGGTCAATCCCATGATTCATTTTTGGAACCCGTTTGTGGGACTGGAGACCTGGGGCTCAGAGATCAAACAAACCGTGCCATCAACCTTGCAGACCCTGGTAAAAAACTGAAGTGCTTTCTGTATGGGAGGGGTTATATAGGGGATCACTTCCTGTCTGAAGACCTTGTCCATTCACCTAATGATGAAGTATAACCCAGCAGGTATTGAATATTAGCCTGACTCTGTGTCCCATGATGTATGAAAAAGAAAAGCTGTCCAAACCTGCCTGGCTTTACGTGAAAAAGTAATTCCCCCTTAAACCTATTAACTGGTTAGGCCACCCTTGGCGGCAACAACTGCAATCAAGCACTTGCGATAGCTGGCAATGAGTCTTTCATGTTGCTGTGGAGCAATTTTGGCCCACTCTTTGCAGAATTATTTTAATTCAGCCACATTGCAGGATTTTCCAGTATGAACGGCCTTTGTAAGGTCATGATACAGCATCTCAAGTCCGGGCTTTGACTAGGCCACTCCAAAACCTAAATTTTTCTTAGATTGAACCATTTAGAGATGGACTTACTGTTGTGTTTCAGATCATTGACCTGCTGCATAACCCAAGTTCACTTGAGCTTTAGGTCACAAACTGATGGCCGGACATTCTCCTTTAGGATTTTCTGGTAGAGCTCAGAATTCATGGTTCCATCAATTATGGTAAGTTGTCCAGGTCCTGAATAGGGATGAGAACACCCCCCGGTTAGGTTCGCACCAGAATGTTAGAACCCCATTGAAGTCTATGGGACTCGAACGTTCGAAATCAAAAGTGCTAATTTTAAAGGCTAATTTGCATGGTATTGTCCTAAAAAGTGTTTGGGGACCCGGGTCCTGCCCCAGGGGACATGTATCAATGCAAAAAAAAGTTTTAAAAACGGACGTTTTTTCGGGATCAGTGTCAGTGGGGGGTGTCTATAGTATGCCTATAAAGTGGTGCGTGTTTCCCGTGCTTAGAACAAACCCTGCACAAAATGACATTTTTAAAGGAATAAAAGTCATTTAAAACTGCTTGCGGCTTTAATGTAATGTCGGGTCCCGGCAATATGGATGAAAATCAGTGAGACAAACGGCATGGGTACCCCCCCACCCCCAGTCCATTACCAGGCCCTTTGGGTCTTGTATGGATATTAAGGGGAACCCCGCACCCAAATTAAAAAAAGGAAAGCCATGGGGCCCCCAGGCCCTATATACTCTGAACAGCAGAATACAGGCGGTGCAAACAAGACAGGGACTGTAGGTTTGTTGTTAAGTAGAATCTGTTTGTAATTTTGAACTGGTACATTTTTAAAGTGTAGCTCCAGCCAAAAAAATCTATTTTAAGCTTTTTTCAAAACATATATTTGTGACATTTGTTTTGCTGTCTGTGCACCTCTTCAGAAAATTTCACATCACTTTCTGTCCCAATGACAAATGTTTTTTGACAATTTGGGCTTTTTAGTGAAACAAGGATTGGTGATAAAGCATCAGTGGAGAGGAGAAACGCTTTTCCCATATTAACTCTTACAAGAGAGAATTTCCCTTCCTAGGGGTAGAGTTCATCTCACTTCCTGTGGTCTCCTTTTGTTTGCAAGTAGGAGTCGTTTGTAAGTTGGACGTTTGAAAGTAGGGGCCCGCCCTATATACTCTGCAGAAATTGGGGCCTTAGGTGTTGGTGTGCCACAACACTGTAAGCCCTCACAGGGCCCTGCTGTGAAATATTAGATCAAGAATTGTAATTACATGCACCTGTTGAACAGGGGCAGAAAAATTGGGCCTTTGGTGGTGGTGTCAGTGGTGCTGGTGCCACAACACTGTAAGTCCTCACAGTTACTCTTGGTGGGCGCAGAAACGGGCCCTGCTGTGAAATATTAGACCAAGAATTACATGTCCCTGTTGAACAGGGGAAGAAAAATTGGGCCTTAGGCACTGGTGCCACAACAATGCAACCCCTCACAGATACTCTAGTTGGAGCGCAGGAATGAGCCCTCCTGCAAAATATTGCATCAAAAATTGTAATTACATGCCCCTGTTAAACAGGGGCTGAAAAATTGGGCCTTAGGCACTGGTGCTGGTGCCACAACACTGCAACCCCTCACAGATACTCTAGTTGGAGCGCAGGAATGAGCCCTGCTGCAAAGTATTGCATCAAAAATTGTAAATACATGCCCCTGTTAAACAGGGGCCGAAAAATTGGGCCTTATCCACTGGTGGCGGTGCCCAGATCCAAAAATATTCTTAAAAGCTATCAGTATGATCATTGAGGAGGAAGAGGATAGTCACTCAGAATAACAGGATAGTCACTCTGCACTAGCATAGGGAGTCTTGAAGGAATCTGACATTTCAAAAAAAATTATTCGGTTACATCAGCATCAGGTGCTTGGTATCTGGTGGTGATCCAAGACTAATTCATTTTTATGAAGGTCAGCCGATCGACCGAATCGGTGGACAGGCGCGCCCTGTGAGCGGTTACAAAGCCTCCAGCAGCACTGAATGTGTGTTCTGCAAGGACGCTGGATGCAGGACTGGCCAGTAGCTCAACTGCATACTGTGCAAGCTCTGGTCAGTGATCCATCCTCAAGACCCAGTAACCCAGAGGATTTTCGGTGGGAAAGGTTTCCAAGTCAGATCTTGCCCCTAGGTATTCCTGCACCATGTAAACCAGACGCTGGCGATGGCAATCGTACCTTGGGGCTGCGGACTAAAAAATTGTCTGAACGCATCGGTCAGACGGCCACCTTCTCCAACGCTCTTTCTTTGACTGACCGAAGCCTCAGCAACACGTTGTCCAGGAACAGGAGTTTGTACCCTCCCAGTCTCTGGGAACGTGTTGCACAGACCTTTCTGCAAAGGCTTCCCGAAGATGTTTCATCCTCTGCTCCCTCTGCGATGGCAAGATAAGGTCCGCAACTTTACCCTTGTAACGTGGATCAAGGAGGGTTGCCAGCCAGTAATGATCCCTCACCTTGATACCACGAATACGAGGATCCTTCCGTAGGCTTTGCAGGATCAGGGAGGCCATGCAGTGTAGGTTTGCTGAGGCATTTGGTCCTGAGTCCTCTGGGTCACTAAGGACGACATGATCCACAGCCACCTCCTCCCAGCCACGTACAAGTCCATGGGTTTCTTGGGACTGTAAATGATCCCTTTAAGACTGCTGCTGATGCTGAGTGCCAGGCTCCACCTCCATGCTGACACAATGCTCCTCCTCCTCCTCATCCCCTTCCTGTGTGATCGACGGGCACGCAGGAACACTCTCTGGATAAAGGGGGCCTTGAGAGCTAAGGAAGTCCTTCTCTTCCTGCCTCTGTTCTGCCCTATCCATTATTCCACGCAGCATGTGCTCCAACAGGTGGGCAAGGGGGACAGTGTCACTGATGCATGCACTGTCACTGCTCACCATCCTCCTGGCCTCCTCAAATGGTGACAGGACAGTGCATGCATCCCTGATCATGGCCCACTGGCATGAGGGAAAAAAAACAAGCTCCCATGACCCTGTCCTGGTGCCATAGTTGCACAGGTACTCATTGATGGCCCTCTGCTGTGTGTGCAGCCGCTGCAGCATGTTCAATGTTGAGTTCCACCTGGTGGGCATGGTGGGCATGTCACAGATTAGGCGGTTCTTGGTTAAAGTTAAATTCTGGGGGTCCCCTTGTTAAAGGGGGCTTCAAGATTCCGATAAGCCCCCCGCCCGCAGACCCCCACAACCACCGGCCAGGGTTGTGGGGATGAGGCCCTTGTCCTCATCAACATGGGGACAAGGTGTTTTGGGGGGCTACCCCAAAGCACCCTCCCAATGTTGAGGGCATGTGGCCTGGTACGGTTCAGGAGGGGGGGGCTGCACTCTCATCCCCCCCTCTTTTCCTGCGGCCTGCCCGGTTGCGTGCTCGGATAAGGGTCTGGTATGGATTTTTGGGGGGACCCCACGCTGTTTTTTTTGGCGCGGGGTTCCCCTTAAAATCCATACCAGACCTGAAGGGTCTGGTATGGAATTTAGGGGGAACCCTACGTCATTTTTTTTTTAAATTTTGGCCAGGGTTTCCCTTAATATCCATATCAGACCTGAAGGGCCTGGTATGGAATTTAGGGGGACTCCCACGTCATTTTTTTTTTTTAAATTTTGGTTCGGGGTTCCCCTTTGGGGAATTCCTATGACGTTTTTATCAATGAACTTCTATGTGTATTGTCGGCAATGCAATAGCCGCGGGTAGTTTTAAATGAGTTTTTTCCTTCAAAATGTCATTTTGCTGTCAGACTGTTCTAAACACAGGAAACATGCACCCCTTTACAGGCATACTATAGACACCCCCCAGGTACAAAATTTAAAGGGATATTACACTTTTATTGTTTGACTTTAAGCATTATTAAAGTCACTGCTCCTGAAAAAACAACCGTTTTTAAAACTTTTTTTTGCATTGATCCATGTCCCCTGGGGCAGGACCCGGGTCCCCAAACACTTTTTATGACAATAACTTGCATATTAGCCTTTAAAATTAGCACTTTTGATTTCTCCCATAGACTTTTAAAGGGTGTTCCGCGGCATTCGAATTTGCCGCGAACACCCCAAATTGTTCGCTGTTCGGCGAACTTGCGAACAGCCAATGTTCGAGTCGAACATGAGTTCGACTCGAACTCGAAGCTCATCCCTAATTCTGAGCATGCGTGGCACTTTGTGCGTCGGATTTGTGTACACACGATCGGAAATTCCGACAACGGATTTTGTTGTCGGAAAATTTTATAGCCTGCTCTCAAGCTTTGTGTGTCAGAAAATCTGATGGAAAAAGTCCGATGGAGCCCACACACGGTCGGAATTTCCGACAACACGCTCCGATCGCACATTTTCCATCGGAAAATCTGACCTTGTGTACGGGGCATAAGTTGGTGAAGTAAAATTAGAAAAATATATACATAAAACAATTTTTCAGAAATAAAAAACTGATAATTGGCATGTGTGTATGTATTCACCCCCTTTGTTATGAAGCCCATAAAAAGCTCTGGTGCAACCAATTACCTTCAGAAGTCACATAATTTGTGAAATGATGTTCACCTATGTGCAATTGTTATGGGATTGTTGTTTATTGAACTTTTCTAAGTGTTGGATTCTCATTAGCAATTCATTTAGACGTTCTGTTCTTTGTTTCTTTACCCTTGCGCTCATCTGTATGAGCAAGCCTCTAATATAAACTTTGTGGGTATTCCACAATGTGAAGGGATTATTGACCGAGGGGGAATTAATGGCAAAGAATTCTTTAATTGCTTTCTCAATTTGTTGTAAATTTTGAGGTTGAGATAATGTGTAGATGTCATTTCAGCACCTGTTAGCCCTGGTCTCGGTACACTAATCCCCCACACCAATGGATATCAGAGCATGGTCCGACCATGTAATACAATGTAAATCAGACTTTGCAATTCGGGGTAAAATAAACTTGTCTACCAAAAACAGGTCTATGCGAGAGTACGTATGATGTACATTGGAATAAAACGTAAAGTCCTTTTCTGATGAATGTTGGCATCGCCACACATCATAAAGACCTGAGGAGGAGATGAAGCTATCTAGAGTTGCTCTGATCGGTTGATTTCTTGTATGACTAGATAAGTCCATATCTTTGTCAGGGATTGTAGTAAAGTCTTCGCACATGATGACATGCCCTTGTCTCATTGCTGAGTCTTTTTTCCAAACCTTTTTCACAAAGGAATTTTTTTTAGTGTTAGGTAGATATACATTCACCAATGTGTATGTATTATTGTTCAGTTCACATACAAGGATTATATATCTTCCTCATTCGTGCAGATGAACATCCAAACTTTTAAAATGAATGGAGTCTTTAATGGCTATTGCCACTCCCCTCATGTTTGAAGTATAGTTTGCTTGAAAAATGTGAGGAAATTGGCGGTATTGGAAGGTAGGTGGTTTGTGGGAAGCAAAGTGGGTTTCTTGGAAACAGATCATGTCACTATGAAATTTTTTGGCTTCTTTCCATGCCATTTGCCTTTTATATGGGCTGTTCAGCCCTTTAACATTAAAGGATGTAATTTTGATGGGCATGTTGAGCTTATTTGAGAGTCTGTGTATGGTTAAGTGATGGAGACTGAAGTGGAGTCAAACTACCTGGTTCTGGATGAGAAGCGTAGTTGGTCCCAGTAGGTAGATGTTCGGTTGACTATGATATGCCGTCCTTTGTAGTAGTTCACAAAGATGGATGGGTCTTTAGGAAAACCTTTAGAAAGAACAGTTAGTAAGGTTCTGAAAAAGATAATAGTATTACAACTTGCGTTTCTGGGGAGAATCTGTGTGGTAGTAACAACCGCTCAACTTGTGGGGGTATCTGAAAAGAAAAACAGAGAATGCGGCAATCCCCTGGGCCATCAGGGAATCATTATGAGTACAAAACTCATGCAAAGAGAGTTAGCCTGTTTTTGCGACAAAATTTGTTGCTGGATGATGCAGGTTAGTCGTGGTTGAAATCTTACGTGGTATCAGAAGCAATGATCTGCCATTCCCGCATGAAACGGAGGCCTTCTTTCATGTTGGAATTCAGATGGGTAGTGCCATCTTTTGTAACCAGCAGCTTTGCTGGGTATATCCAGCAATAGGTGATATGGTGATTGTTCAGGGGCTTTGTAATGGTAGCTAGTTGTCTGCCTAGTTGCATGGTGAAGGCCGACAAGTCTGCAAAAAATAAAAGATCCCGCAGATCTGAGTGTAGTGAATCTCAGCATCTAGTTGCTGCCACAAACTGATCCTTAATGTGGTAAAGATTCTGATAATAGTGTCTCTGGGCAGGTGTGGTGCAATATGTTTGTGCTTTAGTAACCTGTGGATGCGGTCCACAATGAGTTCTTCTTCGGGTGCATCTGGAAGAACTTATTTCACAATTTGGATGAAATAGTCCTTCAGATCAGGAGGTTTAACTGTCTCAGGGATCCCCCTTATTCTAACATTGTTTCTCCTAGATCTGTCCTCTAAATTTGCCAGTTTAGGTTTCATCTGCAGCATATCATCTTTCCTTTCATTGTGGGCATCCACTAAATCATTAAATGTGGATGCGAACTCCCCCATTTTTGTCTCCACATGTGATACTCTCTTATTCACTGTGGAGATTTCTGATTTAAATTGCCTGGTCAATGCTTGGATGTCTGAATGTAATGTGGATCTTAGGGATACTAGCATATCCCTTAGATTGGTATCCAATACTGGTGTATTGGCAATGGGAAAGTCAGTTATAGAATCTTGCAGTTCTCTGGTATCATCTTTTGATGAATTCAGGCTTACCTCCTCGTCTTCTTCCTCAGTACAGTCCAGTTTAGGTTTGCTTTCTTGTATATTAGCAATATTTTTTTCTAATTGTGTACCATCTAAGAATAAATTGTGTACCATATAAAATACCAGAATATATATTTTTTTAAGGTTACCCATGGTTCAAATGACATCTTGCAGATGTCAAACTTTCGCTAATGTATTTACTGTCTGTGTCATCACTAGTTAATAAATGCCAATATATGCTTAAGATCATTCATATCCCAAGGCGTATATTGAATAATTTACAAACAAATTTTAATTTCAAATGGGCTTCATCCCACATCAAAAATCTGGGTATTTTATTATACATGGACCTATCCACATTATACACTCTTATTTTTCTTCACTACTATCCAAATTTTTCTCTGAACTATAATCCTGGTTTACTTATAGTTTTTATTAGACAGGCAGGTATAATGTTTTCAAACAAAATATCCTTCCCAGGATTCTTTGCCCATTTCAAACGATACTGAAGAATATCCTTGCTAGTTATTCCAAAACTTTACAATCCATTATCAACAAATATTTAGGCCTCCAAACCACTCAGGATTAAACATAGTTTTCTATGCAGACCAAAAAATCTAGGAGGGCTAGCACTCCCCGATATTATACTTTACTATTTGGCCACTCATACTTCCAGAGCCATAGATTGGTGTCGACATTCTGATACTAAACAATGGGTATCCATAGAACAATTTTTTTCTCCTGTACCACTCCTTGTTCTTTTATTGAGCCCTATTCTTCCACGTTTGACACTATGTACTCGTCCTACTATTGCAACCACATGGAAACATTGCAAACAGGCTTTCAATTAATCTGGGATCTCCCCTTTCTCTCTCTGCTCCTAGTCCACCTTAAATTTGCTCCAGGTAGATGAGACAAAACTTTCCAAACATTGATAGTAATGCCGTGTACACACGAGCGGACTTTACGGCAGACTTTGCCCGGCGGACTGGATTTCGTCGGACAATTCGATCGTGTGTGGGCTCCAGCGGACTTTGTTTGCTCAAAAGTTGGACGGACTTAGATTTGAAACATCTTTTAAATTAATCTGTCGAAATCGAGTCCGGTCGAAAAGTCCGCCGTCTGTATGCTAGTTCGACGGACAAAAAGCCACGCTAGGGCAGCTATTGGATACTGGCTATGAACTTCCTTGTTTTAGTCCGGTCGTACGTCATCACGTACGAATTCGACGGACTTTGGTGGATTGTGTGTAGGCAAGTCCGTTCATTCAGAAAGTCTGTCGTAAAGTACGTCGAAAAGTCCGCCGGGCAAAGTCCGCCGTAAAGTCCGCTTGTGTACGCAGCATTAGGCTAAATATCCTGCATTTCATTTTACACAAAATTTGACTTGTTTGACTGCCAATCAAGTGTCATCTGACCCCCCTTTCTCTTTGATTGGACCATTGCAGATCCTTCATATTTCAAACTTTCTACACTCCTTATCATCTGTCGATTAATTTGAATGCTCTCCTATGACATTTGAACAGGCATGCCAGAAAACAGTCCCTTTCCCTTTTGCCCTTTCATTTATTGAAAAACTCCTAATTTCATATACAATACAAGCAGTTTGAGGTTTTATAGATAAGTGGGAACATGATCTAGACATTGAATTTACACCTCAGGCTAGATCCAAAATATTCATTTTATTGACTCACTTGTCTATCTGCAATCAATACCAGGAATCTGGTTAGAAATTACTTTCTCGCTGGTATCACACCCCTAAATTGTTACACCCAGTTTAACTGCCTATTTCAGATTTCTGTTGGCATTGCAACAACCCACAGGCAGACCTACTACATATTTTCTGGACTTGCCCCTGCCTTCAAGATTTTTGGACTCATATCATTACTCAGTGGGTCACTGATCCTCAAAGACTGATTCCTAAAGACCCAGGTTTCTTCCTGTTACATCACAATAACCTTCCTCTTAAAACATACAAAAATTTGGTCCTCACTAACTTAGTTAATGCCCGCCTGTTCCTGCATCCCACCCATGTAGAAATCCTCTTTGCCACCCACTGTACGGCGATGGCTCTTTCAAATTTATGATATTGAACACATGGGAAGTCTCACAAGTTTTCTCAAAGGTATGACCAATACATTTCTCAATATATGGTCCAACTGAAAGGACTTCTCCCATTCTGATGAATACAGCCATATCCTGACTGACTCTTCCCCCTCTTCTTTAGGAAGCCTTTGATACAAACTTAGTTTATATCATTCATCACCTATAAATTGCCTTCCTGCCTATAGACCTATATATCTTTCCTGTTGGATAAGAGATCCTAATTACCTCCCCACCCCCTATGTTTTATCCCCCCTCCTCTCCTTTCCATACAGCCCCCTTTTTTCTTTTTTTTCTCAACTTCTTTTTTGTATTACAAGCCTTTATTTATGAATACAGATCAATACCATCACCGTTGTTTTATATGTTCATTGCTATTACACAGTGTTATGCCATCATATATTGTGTTATCTCAGGTTGTTATATAGTTATCATAACATTTTATTATCTCATCGTATTATCCATGCTTTGAAGAATTCTTAGTTTACCGTTTTTACATTTGTTTATATATTGTAGATGTTTATTAATACACTTCTTATATCCACTTTAAGACCAGGCTTTTTCTGGTACTTTTTGTTTACAAGTTTAAATTAGTATTTTTTTGCTAGAAAATTACTTATAACACCCAAACATTATAAAAAAAAATCTTTAAATGCCTTTACAGGTTACCTGCTTAGAGTTACAGAGGAGGACTAGTGCTAGGATTATTGCTCTTGCGCTAACGTTCACGGCGATACCTCACATTTGTGGTTAGAACACCGCTGCGCAACTTACGAATGGGTTCGCTTTTGCGCATGAGCATGGAGGGATGGGGGCATTTTACTTTTTAAAATTATTATTATTATTATTTATTTTACTTTTTATTTGTACACTGACCGTTTGCATTTTTTTTTTGCACTTTTATTCCTATTACAAGGCATGTAAACATGCCTTGTAATATAAATAAGGATGAGAGGTCCTTTTTATGTAGAGATCTGGGGTCAAAAAGAGTTTTTAACTGTTTTTAAGTTTTAAGTTGTTAACTCTTTGAACGCCTATGAGACCAGATGGCCGCACCGTCGGATCATTTCTCGGACTAACCGGCGGGAACGGTGGTACTACTGTACCATGCAATCCAAACCTGAATTTGGGGTGTTATTGAGTTAACACTGACACCTGCTGCAGATCACAAATGCAGTGCGTTTTGGACATGGTCCGGAATACTTGCACAGCGTTCTGGTTTGAACTGGCCCTAAATAAGTACTAATAGTTGCTAAACTGGATAGAAAGGTTATATCTATTTTTAAACTTCCTAAAGTGGTGGTGAACCTATCCTGTCCATTTCCACCATCTAAAGCATTATTAAGCACTTAACTGTTTTTGCTGAAATGCTTCCTACCTTGCTCATTTTCTTTTAATCTGTCCTTTTTTGTTTAATTACATCATTGGCACATGCTCATTTTGTCCTCTTTTTATGCCACGCTCTACGTGCTGTAAGTCCTGTAATGACACAGCTCCAAAATCCCACAAGACTTATGGTAGTTCCCATCCATTCTCTTGGCTGAATAATTACTGCGTATGCGCGAGATTAAAGACCTGCAGAAGAAGAAAAGGCGGAAGACCAGTGCACATTGGATGCGGAAGACAACAGTTAGGATGGCGGCGGCTGCACCTAGAAAGGAAAATATGAATAAAGAAAATAATAGTAAGAAACATTCAATAGGGCTTCAATTTGCTGCACACATGTTTAAAATGATTTACTATACTTCTTTTAAATTTAGGTGGGGAGTGTTGGAGTTTACTACCACTTTTATTGCAAATGACTGTAGCTGCCAGATACACAGGAATATCCACCCTAACTTGATTGACTGCATATCATTACACAAGGCACATACTGTATGTACACACATACTCATAAAATCATCAGCAATTAGTTGGATTATATGTATTAATACACAGAACATATTCATGGTAACAGAATTTAATATCTAGCATTTAAATAGTTTACATTTACTAGATAGATAGATAGATAGATAGATAGATAGATAGATAGATAGATAGATAGATAGATAGATAGATAGATAGATAGATAGATAGATAGATAGATAGATAGATAGATAGATAATACATATTGGTCTGCAGATGGATCCAAAGTGTTAAGTCAGGGTAAATGACACACTATTGTTATTTCACTTGAGTGTTTTTTCCATTTTAGCTTTTGTTCGGCACATACAAAAGCTGATTGCTGACAGAAATAAATTCCAATCCTCTACAAATGACACTGTACATAAATATTCAGTAAATTAGCAGCATACTTTTATAGATGTATCAGTCATTGCAGGCAAGCAATGACAGGCAATGTTGTAGTTGAAATATTAATGCTGACAAATTAATGATTTCTGAGTAAATGATGTCATTTTTGCACTGTTTCATTAAAATTTACTCACTTTTGGTGCCAGCATCATTTAATTTCCTAAAAACGTAAAACTATATTTTTTTACATTTGTACTTGTACAAAAGACTGAAGTTTGGACATACACCAGTTTTCATTCTTTTGAAAGGAAAACTTCTGACTTCCCATTTTTAACTGCGTAACATGCGGGAACTGTAAATACTGTAGTAAAAAGTATTTTTTTTTATAAGAGCTGCTTATTAAGATTCCGCTGAGCATACAATTTAGTTAAGGCTGAACTCTAGGCAAATAGAAAAACACCATATAATCTAGTCAAAATTATGGGCAGAGTTCAGCTGCAAAAAACTTTAAAATGATATGGTACCAACATCCCTAAAACATGTAAAAAATAGCAAATGGGGATAGGGGACTTTTAAGGTACATTTTATGTGAGAAAAGTAAGTATACTGAGATCTAAAAAGTTAAATTGTTTATTCCAAAAAATTCATAAAAAGTAGAGAGTACAGTGTAGAACACAGTCATAGGTACATACACTTTTGCCTATTAATGACAGCGAAACAAACTGTAGTCACAAACAAATAACTATTATGTCCACAAATTTTGACATGTTTCCCTGGTGTGGCTTCATCAGGAAAGGGACGAGACACTTTATTTGGTAACCATAAAAACATACATTTTTCTCAGCTTTAGGTGTATAGAAAGAAAAAAAAGAAATATAAGGTTAATATACGACATTTTTATTTTGCATATTATAGACCAACACACACATGGCTGAAAAAACAAAGACAAAAAAAACCCAAAACAACCCCAAGAGCCCACCCAGACCCCCCCAAAATGAAGAAACCTCCTGTACCTTGAGGGGCATGAGAGTGTGTTCAAATGGTGGTTCTCCTGGGCAGGTTAGCATTTCCTGACCCCACCTCGGTCCCAAGGTAGCCAGATCTCCTGTAGGGAGGGATATAGCTATTGTTCAAAATCACATAGTAATGCCTGTAACACGTAACGTGTATTCAATATTTTTAGGATTTAACCACTTGCCGACCGCCTAACGCAGATATACTGCGGCAGAATGGCACGGGCAGGCAAAATCATGTATCTGATACGTGATTTGCCTCCTCCGGGAGGGGGGCGTGATGGCGGTCAGCATCGTTTGGGGAGCGAACCGTGCTGAGGGGGAGGCCACTCATTCGTGGCCACCCCCTCGCGATCGCTCCCAACGAATGACAATCTTCCTCTGCTGCTGTAATGTAAACAGCGGCAGAGGAAGTGATGTCATCTCTCCTCGTGTTAGATTTTATAGCGAACCCCACCCTAACATTTAAAAAAAATGGCATGGGGCCCCCAAAATCTATTCCAGACACTTATCTGAGCATGCAGCATGGCAGGCCAGGAAAGGGGGGAACAAGCAAGCCCCCCCTCCTGAACCATACCAGACCACATGCCCTCAACATGGGGACAGCGCAAAGCACCTTGTCCCCATGTTGATGGGGACAAGGACCTCTTCCCGACAACCCTGGGCGGTGGTTGTGGGGGTCTTTGGGTGGGGGGCTTATCGAAATCTGGAAGCCTCCTTTTTTATTTTTTAATAAAGGACTTATTAAAAAGGTGAGTACTATCTTCATTTCAATTTGTACACTTTTTGGTGAATATGTAGGAGTAGTATGCACCCCTTACCCATTCCTTTGGGGGGCAGGATTAGCCCCCGCCCGCAGACCCCCACAACCACCGCCCAGGGTTGTGGGGAAGAGGCCCTTGTTCCCATCAACATGGGGACAAGGTGCTCTAGGGAGTGGGGGCGAACATTTGTACATTTTAGTTCTCAGCAGGGAAGCCCGCTGACAACTAATGAGTCATCGGTTGTTAACCAGATCCCGCCTGGTCAATAGCAAAATGATGGCCAGGCAGTGGTTCAGTTATCCTGATCAGGCGTCGTATGATGTCTTTCAGGATGCACCGCTAGTGCATGCAGCGCAATGATCGGGGATGAGGCGTTTCCCTCAGGCACAGGCCATCCATGATCAGGGTAAACAGCCAATCAAATTGGCTGTTTACCACGTGATCAGCTGTGTCCAATCACAGCCTTTAAACACAAGAGCGGTTACTAGCTGTTCCTGGCTTCTTCTCTTCACACACTGATCATGAGAGGAGGAGAAACAGAGAACTGTGAGTTACTGTCACTGTGCTGTTTTAAACACATCACTGTACACCAAATGCCCCCCCCCCAAAAAAAAGAGAACATGTCAGATCAGTGGTTCTGTCATACAGCCCATCTAGATCTGTCACACAGTCCATCAGTGATCTGTCGCACAGCCTATCAGTGGATCTGTCACAGAGCCCATCAGTGGATCTGTCAAAACAACCCCTTAGCGCCACCATCAGTGGTTCTGTCATAAAGACCATTAGTGCCACCATCAATGGATCTATCATGCAGCCCTGTCAGTGAATCTGTCACGCAGCCCCGTCAGTGGATCTGTCACGCAGCCCTGTCAGTGGATCTGTCACGCAGCCCTGTCAGTGGATCTGTCACACAGCTCCCTCAGTCAATATGTCAGGGCAGCCCATTAGTGCAACCTCATCAGTGTCACCCATCACAGAGCCAACATCACTGATTATCCACCCATTAGCAGTTTACCTATCACTGCTTCACATTAGTCACATCAGCCACCATGTCCACAATATATTTTACATCTGAGGAAGCACATACAATCCTTACTATGTTGGGTGATGAGAGCAGCATGGAGCTCTCACCATCCGATACTGATTTGGAATAAGAGCCAGTAGTGGATCAGGGACCGAATCAGAGGAGGAAACAGTCCCTCTTAAAAGATTAAGAAGATCAGAAGACCTGCCTACCACCAGCAGCACCATACACCTCAATGGCACCAATACCAACGGAGATAGACCCCAGGAAGAAAGGTCCAGTACCAGCACTGGAATAACGCATCATACCAACAGAATCTGGGCCCAAACCTACAAACCTATCTTCTACATGCCCTGGCAAACCTATTATGGCTACCTTCCAGCTCTGGGTCAGCTACAAACCCCCCTTTCACGACACAGGCAGGTGTGCAGCTCCTTACTCATAATTTTTCTGAATTTGATTATTTAACTTTTTTGTTCCCTGAAGATTTATTGCAGTACATCATGGACCAAACACATCTTTTTGCAGAGCAACATATTGCTTCAACGCCAATTCGTCCTATGCCATGTTTCATTGGTGATGTCTCACAGTGGAGGAGTTAAAATTGTTTTTGAGCCTTACATTTAATATGGGGCTTACAAAGAAAAATGAATTGTATGCCTACTGGTACACCAACTCTGTCCATCACATGCAGATTCATTATATTGTCATGTCCAGGACACACTATGACATGATCATGCGTTTCCTGAATTTCAATGACAACTCACAGTGCCCTCCCCGAGATCATCCCAACCATGATAAATTATATAAAATACACCCACTAATAAATTATTTTTCTAAGTGATTTGCTGAAATGTATGTTCCAGACCAAAACATTTGTGTGGACCAATCTCTTATCCACTTCACTGGCTGGCTACAATTCAAAAAATATATTCCCAGTATGAGGGCCAGGTACAGACTGAAACTAAACAAACTTTGCGAAAGAGATACAGGATATGTGGACGCCTTCTGTGTATACGAACACAAAGACTCCCAGCTCCAGCCCCCTGAGTGCCCAACATACATTGGAACCAGTGGAAAAAATGTCTGGGACTTGGCATACCTTCTGTTCAAAAAAGGCTATTACATATACATAGACAATTATTATAACAGCTTGTCCCTTTTTCGCCACCTTTACCGTGAAAAAACCTTGGCCTGCGGTACCACCAGAAAAAACAGGAAGGGTTTCCCACAAACTTTAGTGACAAGGCTACAAAGGGGGGAATCTGCAAGTCTGAGGAACAAGGAAGTGTTGGCCGTAAAGTGGAGGGACAAGACGTCCTGTCCACCATCCACAATGACACCTTGGTGGAGATTAATGGAAGATGCGGTCCCATTGTAAAGCCTCACTATAAAGAAATGGACCATGTTCCTTCCTGATGCCTGGACCAATACTTTGGCTGTACTGACCATATTTCTGCCTTCTGCCTATACCAAATATGGACAGTGTTGCTGCCTGGAAAATTCCTTTTGCTGCTGCTGAACATGTCTTTACGTTCCGACGCCGAGGAGAGAAGATATCCAAGTAAGTGCACCAACACTACACATTACAGTAGAACACTCTAGGCACACTTTTCACCCCCCAATCACCCCCCGATCACACCCCAATCACCCACCTGCACCACCTGTCACAGTGACACCAATAGCAGTTTTTTTTTTTTTTTTTACTGATTACTGCATTGGTGTCATATGTGACCATTATAAGTGGTAGGGCAGTTAGTGGTAGGCCCCTTTAGGTCTAGGGTACCACCCTAACCCCCCCTAATAAAGGTTAAACCCCGTAATCACCCCCCGTCACCAGTGTCACTAAGCGATCGTTTTTCTGATCACTGTATTAGTGTCACAGGTGATGCCAGTTAGGTAGGTAAGTATTTAGGTTCGCCCTCAGCGTTTTATAGCGTAAGGGACCCCCATATACTACCTAGTAAAGGTTTTAACCCCTTGATTGCCCCCCAGTTAACCCTTTCACCAGTGATCACCTTATAACTGTTACGGGTGACGCTGGTTAGTTAGTTTATTTTTTATAGTGTCAGGGCACCCGCCGTTTATTACCTAATAAAGGTTTAGCCCCCTGATCGCCCGGCGGTGATATAAGTTAGTTTTAGGCTCAGATAAGGTCTGCGTCCCCCCAGGCAGTGTCAGGTTAGCGCCAGTAACGCTAACACCCACGCACGCAGTATACACCTCCCTTAGTGGTATAGTATCTGAATGGATCAATATCTGATCCGATCAGATCTATACTAGCGTCCCCAGCAGTTTAGGGTTCCCAAAGACGCAGTGTTAGTGGGATCAGCCCAGATACCTGCTAGCATCTGCGTTTTGCCCCTCCACCCAGCCCAGCCCACCCAAGTGCAGTATCGATCAATCACTGTCACTTACAAAACACTAAACACACATAACTGCAGTGTTCGCAGAGTCAGGCCCGATCCCTGCAATCACTAACAGGTTTTTTTGGTAGATACAGTCGCTAACAGTCAGGAGCTTTTTTACCTGTGAGTCTCACTAGTGTACCACTAAATTTAGAGCCCAAAATGGCAAATCGAAGGTACACTAGTGAAGAGGCCTACACGTTTCTGAGCATGACAGATGTTGAAGAGGAAGCTCTTCACTATCTGTCATAGCTCTGACGATGGAGTTGTGGTCCCTGCCAAGGTCAGGCGTACCAGACCCCGAACTTCTTCTTCTGTTGTTGATGTGCAAGAACTGCAGGTCCCTCGTATGGAGCAGAGCAGTACTAGCACCACTATTCCTTCTGGTGAACTGGCAAAAACCAGCGGCCTAGTACACCCTGGTTGTACATCCAGCACTGCAGTATCACGTGGTGACATGGCGAGTCCCATAAGTGCAGTTCAAGCTGGCGAGGTGGCAAGCACAAGTAGTGTCCCACTGCCACCAAGAAGACAAACACAGGCCCGTCGTGCCCATAGTGCCCTTCCTGCTGCATTCGCCAATCCTAATTGGGAACCCACCACTTCTGCAGCACCCATACTTCCCCCATTCACTGGCCAACCCGGCATTCAGGTGGAAGCAGTTAATTTTACGTCACTTGATTTTTATTCGCTGTTTTTCACCGAAGATCTCTATAGATCTATTGTGGACCAAAGCAATTTGTACACTGGTCAACACATCGTCACTATTCCTCAGTCCTCCCTTGCCAGAGATTGGAGACCAATTACGGTCTCCAAATTTAAGCTCTTTCTGGGCCTTTCCCTCAACATGGGCATAACTAAAAAGAGTGAGTTGCGGTCATATTGGTTCACTGACCCAATTCACCATATGCCCTTGTTCTCTGCCTCCATGACCAGGGCACGATACGAGCAGATCTTGCGGTTCATGCACTTCAATGACAATGAACTCTGTCATCCTCATGGAGACCCTGGATACGATCGGCTCTACAAAATTCGGCCCCTCATAAACCACTTCAACCAATGTTTTGCAGACTTGTTTACTCCCCATCAAGTTGTCTGCGTTGATGAGTCCCTGATTAAGTTTTCTGGCCGCTTGTCATTCAAACAGTACCTTCCCAGCAAGCGTGCCAGATACGGGGTCAAGATGTATAAGCTCTGTGACATGGCCACAGGCTATACTTGTAGTTTTATAATATACAAAAAAACGCGCTAAAATGTGTGATATTAGTATAGTCCTTATAATCCCATATAGGTGTCCACAACAGATGAGGGAAGTAGAACTGTTATATATGGATATCATGAAAGTTCGTCCAATGAAGTGAATGAACTGGAAAATTGTTGCGCTTACCAGATGTAAGCCAAATATAGACAGATGGCTTAAACCCAGCCAGGGCCTTTAAACAGATGTCCTGGATGGATCAAGATATTCGCACTCATCTCATGTGCCCAATCCATAAAGGTATTTATCCAAAAATAAATAACACAAGCATAGCGTAATACTGATAATTTTAAAAAAACACTCAAAATATGAAAAAAAGTGTAACACTCAAACCAAGAATAATCATAAATATCATAAATCATCCAAAGTTGACACTGCAACTAAGGATGGTAAGTGAGTGTCATGCAATCATGCAAGGAAGTGAGACAGGGTGAATAAAATAAGGTGAAATTTAACAGCACCCAAAGTCTGTTAAGTAGATTCAGATGGAGGTGAGACTGTACCCACTCACCCAAAATTATTAGCAACAGAAAATTTTTTTCAAAAATACGTGAAAAAAGAAGAAGCAAGAAGAACCTTTACAGGCAGCACATCACATGCACAAGCTGCTTACCAGATAACAGATTCGTATAGGCAAAGTGACACACACCCAGCATGTAAATAAGATGGAATTAAACCAGCGAACCTAGGGGATATTCTGCTTACCAGACATCCTCATATAATAGGCAGATGGAATGGAGCACAGATAGGCTCCTATCTGGAGCGGTGTAGACATGTCTTGGCCAATCACGCCCAAACTCAGCGGTACATAAGAAGTAGAAAACACCAATAGTATAATACTGTATGGTCCGGTTTATTGAATTGTAGAGTAACACTTACATAAAAAGAAGTAAAAACAGCAAGAAATGGAGCCGGCCGGCACTCGAACACACTCCCGTCCTCACAGGGCAAACGTGGTGACGTCAGCACGTCCCTCCCAGACGCGTTTCGTCACACGCTGACGTTTTCAATGGGGAACCCATTTCATGATATCCATATATAACAGTTCTACTTCCCTCATCTGTTGTGGACACCTATATGGGATTATAAGGACTATACTAATATCACACATTTTAGCGCGTTTTTTTGTATATTGTTTTGTTTTGGTGTGCCTCACTTATAACCGCAGCTTTATTAATCTCTCTTTTTCCGAGCGCAGTTTTCTTTTTAAATTTACATGTAGTTTTATGGTTTACGATAGAAAAGATAGTCACGTAGAGCCGACAAACTGCCCTGACTACATAGGAAGCGCTGGCAAGATTGTGTGGGACTTGGTGTCCCCCTTATTCGGAAAGGGGTACCACTTGTACGTGGACAATTATTACATGAACGTGCCACTTTTTAGTCACTTGTTTGATCAGCAGATTGGAGCATGTGGCACCGTGCGACCTAATCGCCAGGGCTTTCCCCAGTGGCTTGTGGATTCCCGTCTTAGGCTGGGGGAGAGAGCCTGCTTGCAGTGTAATAATTTGCTCGCTATGAAGTGGAGGGATAATAAGAATGTTTTCATTCTTACCTCCCTTCATGCAGACACGACGGTCCAAATTACTACGGCGACTGGTGTGGTGGAGAAACCCCTCTGTGTCCACGAATATAACCAAAATATGGGAGGGGTGGACCTTAACGACCAGTTGTTGGCACCGTACCTAGTTGTCCGTAAGGCCAGACGCTGGTACAAAAAAGTGTCTGTTTATTTATTTCAATTGGCTTTGCTGAACGCTTATGTGCTAAACAGAGCTTCAGGACAGACTGGATCCTTCCTTAAATTCCAGGAAGAGATCGTCAGAGTCCTTCTGTTTTCAGACGGTGCTCCACCTCACCTTCTCCAACCAAATGCAGTAAACGGGCTGCATGAGAGGCATTTTCTTTATGTCCTCCCGAGCACCCCTACCCAATGAGCCCCCCAAAAAAGATGTTGTGTCTGCAGCAAGCGAGGATATAGGCGTGACACCCGCTATTATTGTCCCTCCTGTCCTGACAATCCTGGTCTTTGCATTGGTGAATGTTTTGAACGCTACCATACACCAGTTGAGTGTTAGCGTAGGGTACAGCACTGCACAGAAAAGGCACACTTTCACAGGGTCTCCTGGAAACGTTTACAGTTACAAAAGTTACAGTTACAAATATATATATGCTTCGGCATATATATATATATATATATATATATTTTAAGCACAGGTTGCGTTAAATGTTTTATTTTTTAACTATGTTTTTTTTGTATTTGCTTTGCAGCTATGGTAAGTCTTACTGTTATACTGTAATATTACTTTGTTTTATTGTTAACCATCATTTGCTTAGCAGGTACGCCATTCAGTTTCAGCGCAGATTTATTTAACTTGACAGCAACAGCGTTTGTTCCCACGATACATAAAGCCGTGACTCCAGCGCTGTAGGAGGTGATTTCACGATTTCACCACCACAGTTAAAAAAAGAGCATATATGCCAAAGCATGGGGGCAGCAGGGGCGGAGGAGCAATTTGCTCCTACCTTTTGGAGCGGATGTCCCCATGCGTCGGCATATATAAACGGTGCATGTATGCCCATCATTAGAAGTGGGTGGATGAAGGGAGGTATTCTAATGGTGGGCATACCCACCGATCAATCTCTTTTTTTTGTTCAGCCCACAGGCTGCATGAAAAAAGTTTACAATGCCCAACAAGGACCAGCAACGTACTGGTATGTTGCTGGACTTTGAGTGGTTATACCAGAATGATGCCTGCAGATTTAGGTATCATCTTGCTATCATTCTTTTCAGCCAGCGGTCGGCTTTCATGTAAAAGCAATCCTAGCAGCTAATTAGCCTCTAGACTGCTTTTACAAGCAGTGGGAGGGAATGCCCCCCCACCATCATGTTTTTCTCTGGCTCTCCTGTGCCAACAGGGAACTTGAGAATGCAGCCGGTGATTCAGCCAGCTGACCATAGAGCTGATCAGAGACCAGAATGGCTCCAAATATCTCTATGGCCTAAGAAACTGGAAACTACGAGCATTTCATGACTTAGATTTGGCCGGATGTAAACAGCGCCATTGGAAAATTGGGAAAGCATTTTATCACATTGATCTTGGTGTGGTCAGATGCTTGAGGGCAGAGGAGAGATCTAGGGTCTAATAGACCCCAATTTTTTCAAAAAGAGTACCTGTCACTACCTATTGCTATCATAGGGGATATTTACATTCCCTGAGATAACAATAAAAATGAAAGGAACAGTTTAAAAATAAGATAAAAAAGCCAAAAAAATTAAGGAAAAAAAAAAAAAAAAAAGCACCCCTGTCCCCCCCTGCTCTCGCGCAAAGGCAAACGCAAGCGTCGGTCTGGCATCAAATATAAACAGCAATTGCACCAAGCATGTGAGGTATCACCGCGAAGGTCAGATCGAGGGCAGTAATTTTAGCAGTAGAGCTCCTCTGTAAATCTAAAGTGGTAACCTGTAAAGGCTTTTAAAGGCTTTTAGTTAGTTAGTATTCAGTTTGTCACCACTGCACGTTTGTGCGCAATTTTAAAGCATGTCGTGTTTGGTATTGTCAGGGAATCAACAGCAGGAGAAGGGCTCTAGGACCCAGCATCTCTACCAGCACTTATGGCAGGAGAAGGACTTTAGGACCCAGCATCTCTGGCAGGAGAAGGACTTTAGGACCCAGTATCTCTACCAGCAGGTCACATGGGCCTATATAAGGAAGTCTGCTAGTGTCTGCAATTGCTGGTTTGTCTTCAGCTCCCCCTGTGTTCCTGTGCCCTGTATTATCTGCTGATCTAATCTCCTGTGTACTGACCCAGCTTGTTTTGACCTGCTCTTCCTGATCCTCTGGCTTGACCCTTTGGCTTGCATCTGACCCCGGCCTGGCTTTTGGACTCTGCTTATCTTGCTCCCTGTACTAAGACGCAGCTGATCTTAGGTCATTCTGATCCTGGACTGTCTTTCTGTGAATGACCCCTGGCCTGGCTCCTGGCTTCGCTATTCAGTTATTCCACTGGACTCTGTCTCCTGGACCTTTCAAGCACGCCTGTCTCCAGCAACCCGGCACCCGTGCTTCTGTGGGCACCACACCTGCTGTTCCACCTTCAGTGGTGTGCTGCACTCGGCCACAAGGGGAGCTCTCCCAGCATCTCTGCCTCCTACCAAGTTACTGACAGTACAAACCAGCCATGTCAGAGGCCGACGGAGGTGTCTCCCCGCTGGAAGCCACAAGTCTACAGATCACGGCCCTCACTCAGGTCATCCAAAAACTCCAGGAAGGGTACTCTCAGTTAGAGGACCGCCTGCAGCACCTGTCTGTGACACCTACCGCCACAGATCAAGGGCCGTCTTCCACCAACCCTCCAGTAGTTACTCCTACTGTGGTGATGCCCCCTCCGGAACCACGAGTACCAACACCAGAACGCTTCTCCGGTGATCGGAAGAAATTCTGATCCTTTTAGAATGCCTGTTACCTATACTTGGCACTGCAACCACTGACTTTTTCCACTGAAACAGTGAAGGTGGGATTCATTATTTCTTTGTTGACTGATGAAGCCCAAGTATGGGCTTATGGCTTATTGGAGCAGGAGAGTCCTCTCATCAACTCTGTGGACCAGTTCTTCGAAACCATGGGCCAATTATACGATGACCCCCTGCGGGTGGCCACTGCTGAAGCTGCTCTGCATACCCTACGGTAGGGTCAGTGCCCTGTGGAAGATTACACAGTGGAATTCCGTACCTGGTCCTCAGACTCAGGTTGGAACGAGCCAGCGTTAAGTTATCAGTATTGGCTGGGGCTCTCCGAATCCCTCAAGGATGAACTGTCCAGAATTGAGACTCCCTCAACACTAGAAGGTCTCATCCTACTGACCATTCAAATCGATAGACGCTTACGGGAACGCCGGTCTGAACGTATCCAAACCCTTCGGCAGCCCGAAGTCCCGCCTACATCCAACCCCATGCAGCTTGGCCTGGCCCATCCAACATTAACAGAGAAGAGACTTCATCGCTGACAGGCGAACCTGTGCTTCTACTGTGGGGGAACAGGACATTACATAACCTTTTGCCCTGTAAGACCCAGAAAATCAGTTCCCCGCACTCCGGTCAATTTCCAGGTATCCAGGTCTTCTCCAACCCATATCAGTCTTCCTGTCACATTACTGGTGGCAGGAGAGGAAGTTCATCTCCAAGCAATAGTGGATTCCGGGGCATGCAGCTGTTTCCTGGATCTGACCTTGGCAAAGAGACTCACTATCCCTCTTCACCACAAAAGGCAAAGACTGACCGTCCATCTGGCCAATGGCTCAATGCCTAGTTCCGGGCATGTCACCCAAGAAACGGCACCTATCTTTACCTCCATCAATTCTAGTCACCAGGAATTTCTATGTTTTGACGTCCTGAGCTCCCCTATATTCCCTGTGATCCTGGGAATTCCATGGCTACAGGCGCACAATCCTCAGATTGACTGGTCCAAGAGGGAAGTTCTCTTCGCGTCTTCCTACTGCCGGCAGCATTGTCTTGCTCCTGAATCCAAGGACTTTTCTAGTCGTCTGTCTGCCCTACCCACACCCAGTGTGCATTCCAATATACCAGCGGCCTACCATGAATTCCAAGATGTTTTTGACAAGAAGAAGGCAGATACTCTACCCCCACACCGTCCCTATGATTGCCCCATTGACTTGCTACCGGGGGCTGAGATTCCTTTTGGCCGTAATTTTCCCCTTTCCGAAACTTTCATCAAAGAAATAGACAGATCGCATGGTGTACCAGACAACATTGTGTCAGATAGAGGTGTTCAATTCACCTCTAGGTTCTGGAGGAACCTTTGCAAATTGCTGTCAATTGAAACATGTTTTTCCACAGCCTACCACCCCCAGAGCAATGGTCAAACGGAAAGGACTAACCAAACGCTAGAACAGTATCTAAGATGTTTTTGTTCCTTTTCTCAGGATGATTGGATTTCATTATTGCCCTGTGCGGAATTCGCATACAATAACTGTGCACGCTGCTACCAACCAGTCGTCCTTCTGGGCTAATTTTGGCTACCATCCTTTATTTCTACCCAATATCATCCCCGAATCTTCAGTTCCCACAGTTCAAGACAGAATACATTTCATTCAAACCAATTATCAAATCCTCCAGGACACAATGCAGGAAAGCCCAAGAAGAGTATAAGAAACAATATGACAAGAAAAGAAGAGGAAACCCTGCCTTTAAAGTGGGAGACAAAGTGTGGCTCTCATCTGCAAACCTCAAACAGCCATGTCCATCCCGAAAGTTGGGGCCAAAATTTGTTGGTCCTTTTGAAATTAAACGCAAAATAAATCCAGTAGCCTTCGAACTTGCCTTACCTGAATATTATAAGATCCACCCTGTATTTCATATTGCACTTCTTAAACATGCCATTTCTAGTTCTTTTCCAGGGAGAGAAGAAGTACCCCCACCTCCGGTCCTGGTAGGAGACGAGACTGAATTTGAAGTGGAATCCATCCTTGACTGTCGACGGAGAGGTAGGACAATTCAGTTCCTAATTAAATGGAAAGGGTATCCACCTGAGTAGAGCTCTTGGGAACCTGAGGCCAATGTACATGCCCCCAGATTTATAAGAGAGTTTTGGGCCAAATACCCTGAGAAAATGGCCCAAATGGGCATCCGGAGGCTGCCCGTCAGGGGGGGGCACTGTCAGGGAATCAACAGCAGGAGAAGGGCTCTAGGACCCAGCATCTCTAACAGCACTTATGGCAGGAGAAGGACTTTAGAACCCAGCATCTCTGGCAGGAGAAGGACTTTAGGACCTAGTATCTCTACCAGCAGGTCACATGGGCCTATATAAGGAAGTCTGCTAGTGTCTGCAATTGCTGGTTTGTCTTCAGCTCCCTCTGTGTTCCTGTGCCCTGTCTTATCTGCTGATCTGATCTCCTGTGTACCGACCCAGCTTGTTTTGACCTGCTCTTCCTGATCTTCTGGCTTGACCCTTTGGCTTGCACCTGACTTCCTCCTGTCTGCTCCCAGCATCTGACCCCGGCCTGGCTTTTGGACTCTGCTTATCTTGCTCCCTGTACTAAGACGCAGCTGATCTTAGGTCATTCTGATCCTGGACTGTCTCTCTGTGACCCCTGGCCTGGCTCCTGGCTCCGCTATTCAGTTATTCCACTGGACTCTGTCTCCTGGACCTTTCAAGCACGCCTGTCTCCAGCAACCCGGCAACCGTGCTTCTGTGGGCACCACACCTGCTGTTCCACCTTCAGTGGTGTGCTGCTTTCAGCCGCAAGGGGAGCCCTCCCAGCATCTCGGCCTCCTACCAAGTTACTGACAGGTATCCATGTACTCGGCCTAAGATCATCATTTTTATTTCATCAAACATTTAGGCAATATAGTGTGTTTTAGTGCATTAAAATTTTAAAAAGTGTGTTTTTTAAAAAAAAAAAAGCGTTTGAAAAATCGCTACGCAAATAATGTGTTAAAAAAAAAAAAACACCCACCATTTTAATCTGTAGGGCATTAGCTTTAAAAAATATATAATGTTTAGGGGTTCAAAGTAATTTTCTTGCAAAAAAAATAATTTTTTCATGTAAACAAAAAGTGTCAGAAAGGGCTTTGTCTTCAAGTGGTTAGAAGAGTGGGTGATATGTGACATAAGCTTCTAAATATTGTGCATAAAATGGCAGGACAGTTCCAAATTACCCCATTTTGGAAAGTAGACACCCCAAGCTATTTGCTGAGAGGCATGTCAAGTCCATGGAATATTTTATATTGTGACACAAGTTGCGGGAAAAAGACACATTTTTTTTGCACAAAGTTGTCACTAAATGATATATTGCTCAAACATGCCATGAGAATATGTGAAATTACACCCCAAAATACATTCTGTTGCTTCTCCTGAGTACGGGGATACCACATGTGTGAGACTTTTTGGGTGCCTAGCCGCGTACGGGACCCCGAAAACCAAGCACCACCTTCAGGCTTTCTAAGAACGTAAATTTTTGATTTCACTGCCTATCACAGTTTCGAAGGCCATGGAATGCCCAGGTGGCACAAACCCCCCCAAATGATCCCATTTTATTCAGCTGGGCCGGACACAGCAAAGTTAACCTCACTTGAAACTGAGGGAATGTAGCTGCTTAAATTCCTCCTTAAATAATTGTGCAGGATGCAACAGCACAACATGATTGAGCTTGTATTCAGCCAGGTTAATTGCTGTTAGAAAAAGCCTGAACCGACTTGACAGGATTCCAAAAGCGTTCTATATAGTTGAAGATCCTCTCTGCTCTGGTGTCAGGTTCCTCATGGGGAAGGGCCTCATAAGATGTTCCCCCAGAGCAAAGGCCCCATCTGCAACAAAGATGAAATTGAGGCCCTCCGCATTCTCCTCAGGAGGTGGCAAACGTAAGGTGCCATTCTGGAGCTGGCGGTAGAATTCTGTCTGGGCAATCACTTCTCCATCCGAGTTGTGGCCATTCTTCCCAACATCAAGGTAAAGGAATTCTTAACTTGCAGACACCACCGCTAGCATTACTATACTGCAAAAGCCCTAATAAATAAACTAATTGGAGCCCGAGTTATGTGTTGGAACAATACGCACATGCTTCCCATCAATAGCCCCACCACAGTTGGGAAAATCCCACTGATGGTGGAATTGCGAAGCCATAGTCTGCCATTCCTGTGGGTTGGAAGGAAACTGTGGAGTCAAACAAGAAAAAAAATACTTTTGCACATAACATTGCAAGCAGATTAGACACAAACATTCTTGGCCAACATAAGTATAACATTTATTGAAATGAGTATTTAAAGACAAAAGTATAAGGTCAACTTATCAGATTCCTCACCCCCTCTGTTGGCCCATTCAAAAAATTTTATGGTGGGGGTAACCCTCTCCACTTCCATGAGAGCTGAATGCATAAATAATGTGTGATACTTTGGCCAGCCCCTCCTTACCTACACTATTGGCAGCCTACTGGACAGGTAATAAGTGTCATAATCCAAAAATATGGATACACACTGTCCAAATTGAAGCACATTTTTTTTCACAAGAGAAATAAAATTGTATTCAATTTTTACAGTACAAGCGATGTATATACACAATTGTTTACAGAGATGTTATTGCATGAATTGTCACAAAACAAATAGGCTGCACATTTAAACAGGATAAAGATGTGCAGAGCTCTTAAATTACATCACATTAGGATATGAGTTTGGAAGTAGTAGATTCCTACAGTACTATTTAAGGAGGTCCTGGGGGAAAAGGGGGGAAGGGCGGGGGGCTAAGGAGGGACCCCATCAACTTTGCTAAGTTCACAAAGCTCAGACAATGGTTAGACATTCAGGACATCATAGCAGTATTACACTGTTATGGGGCAGGTCCAGCAGCAATCTCTCAATGGTCATCGCCCACCTCCGTGCCCCAGGCATCTATCCATCCCGACCATATTTTGTCAAATTTGCTAGGGCAATTTCGGTTGGCATAGGTAAGCTTATACAATGGCAGCACCTAGTTCAGCGTTAGGCGCCATGAGGACACCCTGGGAGGCATATTGTCTTTCCAATGGAGGAATATCTCTCTATGGCATAGAAAGTAGCATAATTTAGGAATAGCCTAGTATATTTACCCCTTACCCTAGAGTCAAAAACATTAAGCAGCATCATTTTGGGGTCTGTTCCAAGTTCCAGGGAGGTAACCTGGCTAAGGGTGTCAGCTATCTCTGGCCGAGGCAGGGACAGGACCATGTGATATGGAAGAAGGGGGCAGATCTCTGATCACATCTAGGTCAGGCCACTGGGGTGCTAGGGTTCATAATTGTCAATCGCTTTGGAGTGTAATAGGCCTTGTGGAGGAACTTGACCTGCATAAATCGTTCTCTGGCCGAGATCATGTTAGTGACAAAGGAAGATACACATGTCTCCCAATCCTCCTCTGATAGATCTGGGATGTCTAATTTCCACTTAGCTAGGGTTTTTTCAAGTTTCTTCAGAGGGGCTATGGACAAGTGGAAGTATAGGGAGGAAAGGGGTTTATCTATGATCTTGGCAGTAAGTAGTCCCTCCACAGGGTCTGATCCAAGTATGATTTGCGCTGGGAACTGTTTCCCATATGCATGGCGAAGCTGGTAGTATCGAAACAACTTCCATCCTGGTAATGCGTAGGCACTTTTTAGATCAGAGAAGGATCTCAGTTTAGCCCCGGTAACTATATGCTTCAATTTGACTATACCCTTCTATACCTGTATACCTTCTATACCTATATACTATACCTGGGGGTCTGGAACGGTATTCAAATGTAGTAGATTAAGATTGCCCCAGAGAGGAATGTGGGGAGAGAACGTCTCAGGAGAGCCAAAATGGGTCCTGGCTTTGTTCCATACATTGATGGTTGTGCACATCAGCTCCGTGATGCCAGGGTGAGATCTCGCCCCCCTGAATACCACATTGCTGAGTTAGGAGTATGAGCCCATTATGGCTGCTTCCAAGGTCACTGCTGGGTTGTCTTGTAATTGGGAAAACCACCATCTGACCGTCACCAGGACGGCCACCCAGAAGTAGATCTGAAAATCTGGTAGGGACAGGCCCCCCCTGGGTGACGGGCAGCTGAAGGGTGGTAATGGCTAGTCGCGGGGGTCTTCCGTTCCAAACAAAGGAAGATATTATACTTTTTATTTTGGCGAAGAATGAAGCCGGTGGCATCAAAGGGGCATTTCGAAAAAGGTAAAGGAATTTGGGGAGATAAATAATTTTAACTAAATTTACCCTACCTACTGGTGATAGGGGAAGGGTCCTCCAGGCTATACATTTCTGCGAGAAGTTTTTAAGTAATGGTCGAAGGTTCAGCTCATAGTATGAGGACAACGTAGTCCCAATCTTTACACCTAAGTATTTGAATTCAGATGTCCAGTTGAGGGGGGTGCCTGTTGGTGGGTGGTGACCCGACGCATTTAGTGAAAAAAGGAGTGATTTCCCACAATTAACCTTAATGCCCGAAAATTAGCCAAATTCATCTATTATGTGAAGCGCTGGTGGGAGGGAGGGGATGTCCTTGAGGAAGAGGAGGGTATCATCTGCATATAAGGATATTTTATCTGTTACTACGCCAACTTGAATTCCCTTTACTGAAGGAGCGGATCTAATACGAGCTGCCATAGGCTCAATGGCTAGCGCAAATAATCCAGGGGATAGTGGGCAGCCCTGTCTGGTGCCCCTGGACAGGGGAAACGGCAAGGAGAGCGAATTGTTTGTGCGTATACGGGCCATGGGATTGTGGTATAGCATCTGCACCCAGCTGATAAAACGAGGGCCAAACCCGAATTTGCGAAGGACCTCCCAGAGGTAGCGCCACTCAAAGCCTTTTTGGCGTCTAAGGAGGCAACTATCCCCGCGCTGTCCCCGCCCGCCCTGGAGAGATGTGTAAGGAGGCGTCGGATGTTTATGTCGGTCCCTCTGCCTGGCATAAATCCAGACTGGTCCGCGTGCACCAATGCCAGTGTTCAATCGAGCGGCCAACACCTTAGCCAACAGCTTGGCATCCACATTAACGAGGGAGATTGGGTGATACAAAGAACACTGTTCAGGGGGCTTACCGGGTTTAAGGATGACCACTATAACTGCCTCAGCCATTGTCGGGGGTAATGAGTTCCCTTCCATGGCCTTTTGCAGTACTAGTCTAAACGATGGTAATATTGCCTCAGCTAAGTCATGATGACGTCATGTGACGTCAGCTATCTCACATGACAGGACTTCCCTGTGGCATTCCCCGTGACGTCACAGGGAAGTCCCGTCAAGTCACCGTGCGTCAGAGGGGGGCGGGGTCACCGGGTGGCCCCGCCCCCCGTTATTTAAGAACCGTCAGACGAAGAGACGCCGTCACACAGCGGGAGCCTCCCTCCATGCCAGCATGGCTGCGGAGCGGCCCGGAGAAGAAATGAAGAAGGAAGAAGAGATGAAGAAGAAGAAGAAGATGAAGAAGATGAAGAGAAGAGCGGGAGCCTCCCCCCCAATGCCATGGGTGCGGAGCGGCCCGAGGAGAAGAAGATAGAAGACGCCGCGGAGGAGATGCTGGACGAGAACGCCGGAGGAAGAACCAGAAGAGCCAGAAGAACCAGAAGAAGATGAAGGAAGAAAGAAGAAGCATTTAAATATAGGAATTGTCAAAAACTGTCCCTTGTCATTTTTAACATTTTTGACAGTTTTTTAGTGAAATGGTAGGGGTAAGTACCCCCTTACCATTTCATACAGGGGGGGGGCCGGGATCTGGGGGTCCCCTTGTTAAAGGGGGCTTCCAGATTCCGATAAGCCCCCCGCCCGCAGACCCCCACAACCACCGGCCAGGGTTGTGGGGATGAGGCCCTTGTCTTCATCAACATGGGGACAAGGTGTTTTGGGGAGCTACCCCAAAGCACCCTCCCAATGTTGAGGGCATGTGGCCTGGTACGGTTCAGGAGGGGGGGGGCCGCACTCTCGTCCCCCCCTCTTTTCCTGCGGCCTGCCAGGTTGCGTGCTCGGATAAGGGTCTGGTATGGAATTTAGGGGGAACCCCACGTCATTTTTTTTAAAAATTTTGGCTGGGGTTCCCCTTAATATCCATACCAGACCTGAAGGGCCTTGTATGGAATTTAGGGGGACTCCCACATCATTTTTTTTTTTATTTTGGTTCGGGGTTGCCCTGTGGGGAATTCCCATGCCGTTTTTATCAATGAACTTCTATGTGTATTGTCGGCAATGCAATAGCCGCGGGTAGTTTTAAATGTGTTTTTTTTCTTCAAAATGTCATTTTGCTGTCAGACTGTTCTAAACACAGGAAACATGCGCCCCTTTACAGGCATACTATAGACACCCCCCAGGTACGAAATTTAAAGGGATATTACACTTTTATTGTTTGACTTTAAGCATTATTAAAATCACTGCTCCTGAAAAAACGGCCGTTTTTAAAACTTTTTTTTGCATTGATCCATGTCCCCTGGGGCAGGACCCAGGTCCCCAAACACTTTTTATGACAATAACTTGCATATAAGCCTTTAAAATTTGCACTTTTGATTTCTCCCATAGACTTTTAAAGGGTGTTCCGCGGCATTCGAATTTGCCGCGAACACCCCAAATTGTTCGCTGTTCGGCGAACTTGCGAACAGCCAATGTTCGAGTAGAACATGAGTTCGACTCGAACTCGAAGCTCATCCCTAGTCGTGAATGGCGTACCTGAAGACAAAAAAATGGTTAACAATAAAACACAGTAAACGCTAAAGTATAAAAAATTGCATACCTGAAAAGCAAACATGATAAAACATAATAACAATAAAACATTGCAGAATAGAATACAATAAAAAAGAGCAGAACAATAGAGAGAGAATAGAGAGAGAGAGAACAATAAAATGACAACTATTTTTTATATATATATATATATATATATATATATATATATATATATATTTTTTTTTTTTTTTAAACTTTTTTTGTAATTAATTTTTATAACTGTAACCGGTTCCAGGTTTGGGTCTCTCAAAATGCGATGGCATCTTGGGAGACCCTGTGAAAGTGTGCCTAGTCTGTGCAATGCTGTACCCTACGCTAATACTCAACTAGTGAATGGTAGCGTTCAAAACATTTGCCAATGCAAAGACCTGGATTGTGAGGACAGGAGGGACAATAATAGCAGGTGTCACGCCTATATCCGCGCTTGCTGCAGACACAACATCTTTTTTGGGGGGGTTCGTTGGGTAGGGGTACTCGGGAGGACATAAAAATGCCTCTCATGCAGCCAACTGCATTTGGTTGGGGATGTGAATGGGGGAAGTACGGGCGCTGCAGAAATGGTGGGTTCCCAATTAGGATTGGCGAATGCAGCAGGAAGGGCACTATGGGCACGACGGGCCTGTGTTTGTCTTCTTCTTGGTGGCAGCGGGACACTACTTGTGCTTGCCACCTCACCAGCTTGAACTGCACTTATGGGACTCGCCACGTCACCAAGTCTTACTGCAGTGCTGGTTTGACTATGACCGAGGTGTACTAGGCCACTGGTGCTTGCCAGTTCACCGAAACGCTACCAAAAAACTGTTAGCGATCGCAGGGATCAGGCCTGACTCTGCGAACGCTGCAGTTATGCATTTAGTGTTTTGTAAGTGGCAGTGATCGATCGATACTGCACTTGGGTGGGCTGGGCTGGGCCGGGCGGAGGGGCAAAACGCAGGTGCTAGCAGGTATCTGGGCTGATCCCGCTAACACTGCGTTTTTTGGAACCCTAAACTGCTGGGGACGCTAGTATAGATCTGATCGGATCAGATATTGATCCGTTCAGATACTATACCACTAAAGGAGGCGTATGCTGCGTGCGTGGGTGTTAGCGGTACTGGCGCTAACCTGACGTTGCCTGGGGCTGGTGCTTGCCAATTCACCAAAACGCTACCAAAAAAACTGTTAGCGATCGCAGGGATCAGGCCTGACTCTGCGAACGCTGCAGTTATGTGATAAAAGAGGTAGAACAATATGGTGGGACTTTGCATGAGGATAGTGGGGCCGTTCTAAACCCCTCCTCCATCCCGGTTCAGTAATGAAATAGGGGGAGAACAAGTACGGGACACACGGGAGCAAAAGCACAGACTGAACAAGAAATGCAATTTATTATTGGAGTGATACAAAAATTCATATATTTACATATTTAGGCACATAGCTCTGCATATGTTGGCACTTAGCTCTATAATGTTAATTTATGGTCAAAAAAATACATTCCATCAAGGATTTCTAATACAAGCAAATGTTCATACATATAGGTTGATAGTGTGTACACATAATGGTAGTTGTAAGCTCTACGCCGTTTCGGGACCTTATAGCCAGTCATCAGGAGCATAACCGTAGTGAACACCTATGAATTAGGGGAAATGGCAGTATTGAATGATATGAAGACACAGGTGGGTTAATGTAAAGCATGAATCTCACATAATTACTTTTAAGCCATGAACTCACAATAGTGTCTGCCAAGCCAGCCAGAAGTGCCCAGGTCCGAAGCTGAGGGGGTGTATCCCGGCAGGCGGAACCAACAAATAAAGCCCCCCAGGTAGGGTCAGGGTGTGAAAACAAAGTGGATGGATTGGAAAGGTGATCCCTTGGATGGGGAAGGAAGTGAGCAGAGTATCTATCTGGAAAACAAATGTACGGAGTGAGTGAGTATCATAGTGTGAAAGTGTAAGCAGTTAGTGTAGAAGGTGGAATAGAGAAGGTTGTGAAGGGAGCAAAAGGGAGAGAAATAGAAAGGAAAGGAGATTGGAAAAGAAGAAGGGAGGAAAAGAGAAAAAGGAAAGGAGAGAGGGGAAGAGAAGAGCAAAGAAAAAGAGATAAAAAAAGAGCAGAATAAGAAGAAAAGGAAAGGCAAAGAGTGAAGCATGAGGGTGGACACAGTGAAAAACGGGAAGATCAGAGAGAAGTTACCCAATAGAGAAGAGAAGTGACTGTAAGAATCCAAGGGGGACATACCTGTGCAGATACAGATAGGGGCAGTGGTGCCGACAATCATGTGGTTGCAATTGGATAGTGATGAGCAAGGAAGCCAGAGTGGAGGACCCCACACTGGGAGACGATACTGCGGGGAATGCGGCCAAGGAGTAACCCCCAACATCAGGCACCAGCAGCCTAGAGGAAGCTGGGGAGCGCCCCCTCCCAAACGGCTGGCCATCAAAGGAAGGGGGCGGGGGGGGAAGCCACAGTGCGCGGGACAGAGCAAAAAGGGCCAGCAAGAGCAAACGACAGCCCATGCCGCCAGTACACACACACACACACTGAAAGAAAAAACAAAAATGGTCAAAAGATAGGACTGATGGGGTAATATCCAAATAGGTCGCCCACGACTGGCCAGTTTTGATGGCCAGCCGTTTGGGAGGGGGCGCTCCCCAGCTTCCTCTAGGCTGCTGGTGCTTGACGTTGGGGGTTACTCTTTGGCGGCGTTCCCCGCAGTATCGTCTCCCAGTGCAGGGTCCTCCACTCTGGCTTCCTTGCTCATCACTATCCAATTGCAAAAACATGATTGTCGGCACAACTGCCCCTATCTGTATCTGCACAGGTATGTCCCCCTTGGATTCTTACAGTCACTTCTCTTCTCTATTGGGTCACTTCTCTGACCACTCTGATCTTCCCGTTTTTCACTGTGTCCACCCTCATGCTTCCCTCTTTGCCTTTCCTTTTCTTCTTATTCTGCTCTTTTTTTCTTTGCTCTTCTCTTCCCCTCTCTCCTTTCCTTTTTCTCTTTTCCCCCTTCTTCTTTTCCAATCTCCTTTCCTTTCTATTTCTCTCCCTTTTGCTCCCTTCACAATCTTCTCTATTCCACCTTCTAAACTAACTGCTTACACTTTCACACTATGATACTCACTCACTCCGTACATTTGTTTTCCAGATAGATACTCTGCTCACTTCCTTCCCCATCCAAGGGATCACCTTTCCAATCCATCCACTTTGTTTTCACACCCTGACCCTACCTGGGGGGCTTTATTTGTTGGTTCCCCCTGCCGGGATACACCCCCTCAGCTTCGGACCTGGGCACTTCTGGCTGGCTTGGCATCCTAGGCCGCACCGCCTCTGTGCAGACACTATTGTGAGTTCATGGCTTAAAAATAATTATGTGAGATTCATGCTTTACATTAACCCACCTGTGTCTTCATATCATTCAATACTGCCATTTCCCTAATTCATAGGTGATCACTACGGTTATGCTCCTGATGAGTGGCTATAAGGTCCCAAAACGGCGTAGAGCTTACAACTACCGTTATGTGTACACACTATCAACCTATATGTATGAACGTTCCAATTTTAATGTATTTATTTGCTTGTATTAGAAATCCTTGATGGAATATATTTTTTTTTTTTACCATAAATTAACATTATAGAGCTAAGTGCCAACATATGCTGCAGTCATGTGTTTAGTGTTTTGTAACAGACAGTGATCGATCGATACTGCACTTGGGTGGGCTGGGCTGGGCTGGGCAGAGGGGCAAGCAGGTGCTAGCAGGTATCTGGGCTGATCCCACTAACACTGCGTTTTTGGGAACCCTAAACTGCTGGGGATGCTAATATAGATCTGATCGGATCAGATATTGATCCGTACAGATACTATACCACTAAGGGAGGCGTATGCTGCGTGCGTGGGTGTTAGCAGTACTGGCGCTAATCTGACGCTGCATATCACCGCTGGGCGATCAGGGGGCTAAACCTTTATTCGGTAATAAACGGCGGGTGCCCTGACACTATAAAAAATAAAGAACTAACCAGCGTCACCCGTAACGGTTATACGGTGATCAGTGGTGAAAGGGTTAACTAGGGGGCAATCAAGGGGTTAAAACATTTATTAGGTAGTATATGGGGGTCCCTGTCGTTATAAAACGCTGATGGCGAACCTAAATATTTATCTCCCTAACTAGCGTCACCAGTGACACTAATACAGCGATCAGAAAAATTATCGCTTAGCGACACTGACGGGAGGTGATCAAGGGGTTAAAACTTTATTAGGGGGGTTAGGGGGTACCCTAGACCTAAAGGGGGCTAACAGTAACTGTCCTACCACACTAACTGTCACAAACTGACACCAATGCAGTAATCATTTAAAAAAACCTGCTTCTTGTCAGTGTGACAGGGGGGGAGGGGTGATTGGGGGGTAAAGGGGGGTGTTTTGTGTGCCTGGCATGTTCTACTGTATGTGTGTGTGTTGTGCACTCACATTGCAGTCTTCTCTCCTCATCGCCGGAACGGAAAATACAGAGCCGAGGAGAGATGACATCATTTCCTTTGCTGCTGTTTAGTATACAGCAGCATAGGAATGATTCTATTGGCCGGCGGCGATCGCGAGGGGGGGGCCACGAATGGATGGTCTCCCCCTCACCTCTGATCGCCACTGGACAATAGCGGACCGCCTCGGGCACCGGGGGGGTCCAATAGGATCCCCCGCCCACGGGAGGCAGATCATGTCTACGTGATTCTGCCTGCCCATGCCGCCTTGCCGACGTACATCGGCGTGAGGCGGTCCTTAAGTGGTTAAAGTGAGTATGTGTAGAACAATGAGCTTTGGGTCCCATTGTTTGTATACACAAGCTTAGGTATCGAATTGTCTGTCTAACAGACACTTCTGTGTAGTTATGTTGCGTGCCCTCCATAGATACAAGCTAAATGAAATATATTTATAATTACAATATTTTACAGCTATTATCCACTTAAGCCTCGGACCATTTGGCTGGCCAAAGACCAGAGCACTTTTTTCGATTCAGGACTGATTCGCTTTAACTGATAATTGCGCAGTCGTGCAACGTGGCTCCCAAACAAAATTGACGTTCTTTTTTTTCCCTACAAATAGAGCTTTGTTTTGGTGGTATTTGATAACCTCTGCGGTTTTTATTTTTTGCGCTATAAACATAAAAATAGTGACAATTTTGAAGAAAACGCATTATCTTTTACTTTTTGCTATAATGTCCCCAAAAAATATAAAAAACATTTTTTTTCCTCAGTTTAGGCTGATACGTATTCTTCTACATATTTTTGGTAAAAAAAATCGCAATAAGTGTTTATTGATTGGTTTACGCAAAAGTTATAGCGTTTACAAAATAAGGGATAGTTTTATGGCATTTTTATTAATAATTTTATTTATTAGTAATGGCAGCAATCTGCGATTTTTATCATGACTGCGACATTATGGCGGACAGATCAGACACTTTTGGTGTGATTTTCACATTTATACAGCGATCAGTGCAATTAAAAATGCATTGATTACTGAGTAAATGTGACTGGCAGTGAAAGGGTTAACCACTACGTGGCACTGTAGGGGTTAAGTGTGTCCTAGGGAGTGATTCTAACTGTGGGGGGAGGGGCTGTGTGTGACAACACTGATCACCGCTCCCAATTACAGGGAGCGGTGATCAGTGACAGTGTCACTAGGCAGAACGGGGAAATGCTTGGCATTTACATTAGTATTTCTCCGTGAGACGATTGCGGGATCCGCGATCACGCTCACGAAGCTCCCGACGGGCGCGCGTGTGCCCGCAAGTCATCTCTTAAAGGGCAACGTACAGGTACGTGATTCTGCCTGTACATGCCCTTCTGCCGATTTATATCGGCGTGAGGTGGTCAGGAAGTGCTTAATGGAGATTTCACATAAACTCATAAGGCAACAGGTCTATGTAAAATAGTTAAATGTAAAACAGCATGTTTGGCTTCAAACTCCACATGGATTCCTTGTTCCTTTAAATGAATAAACAGCTTCTCCTTAATTCCCTGCAGTGACAATTTGCCAATGCTAGTCATCAGCTCCTTCCTACGTGTTATGTCATATGACTTTGTCAGATATCAGGATCAGGGGATCCCCTGACAATATCACATGATGCAGTGACATAACACGTAGGGAGGAGCCGATGAAGTCATACTGCAAACCAAAAGTGAGTGGCCCACCATTTTAAAACTTGTCCTATGCCTGTGTAAGCCTTGTTATGTCATATGACTTTGTCAGATATCAGGATCAGGGGATCCCCTGACAATATCACATGATGCAGTGACATAACACGTAGGGAGGAGTCGATGAAGTTATACTGCAAACCAGAAGTGAGTGGCCCACCATTTTAAAACTTGTCCTATGCCTGTGTAAGCCTTAAAGGGGCAATACATGTGTAATACTGCAGTGCACCAGAATATTGTGCACTTTTTAAGTATGAGTATATTTTTGAATTTTCTTTTTGTTAATAAAAATAGTGGTACAGATACAGAAAGCACTATGAATATTCTTTTTTTTTTTTTTGAGCTTCTGTTATAAATATGTCTATAGATTACCCGGATGGAGATGGATTGAGAAGTGCCGGGTATTCTTTAAAGAGGAAGGCATATGAGACCTTATTTTATTAAGTCTAGTGATCAAGTGAAAGCATCTGAATGAAGGTGGTGGGATTACACTGTGTACGGTGGACTGGAGATCTGAACAATTTCTGATGGCGTGCATTTGCAGTCTGTAGGACTTTCAGAACAGTTATTTCTTTCAAAATTAAGTATTGTTGTGTTTTTATAACAAGTTGTTTTTGGTTTATGTTCATATTTCACATTTATGTGAATATTATAAGAATACAACAGACTTTTCTATAGAGAATTTGGTAAATGTGCAGTAAGTGAAGTCGGTAAAGGGTACCACTTAAACTCCAAACTGCTTGCATAGTCAATAGATTGACATTCTCATGAAAAATGTCATATATTTGTTCTCTTCATTAAGCTTTTGGATCAACAAAGAATCCTTCAATGGTGGCATTACAGATTTCAACCTATTCTTTCTGTGGAATAAATTTTTCCCAGAATTTTATTTAGTGCAAAGTTGTAAGTGCATAGCCAGGAGCCTAATGCCTCATACACACGGTCGGACATTGATCGGACATTCCGACAACAAAATCCATGGATTTTTTCCGACAGATGTTGGCTCAAACTTGTTTTGCATACACACGGTCGCACAAAGTTGTCGGAATTTCCGAACACCAAGAACGCAGTCACGTACGACGAGACTATAAAAGGGAAGTTCAGTACCAAGCGTGGCACCCTTTGTGCTCCTTTTGCTAATCTCGTGTTAGTAAAAGTTTTGTGAGAGACGATTCACACTTTTTCAGACTCGTGGTTTTCAGTTCGCTTTTCTGGTGTTTAGTTTGTGCTTGTGGGTTTGTATCTGTTCTTCAGTGCGTGCAGCGAGTTACCATTGACTTGTCATTGTGTTCTTGTTCGTTCGTTACTGAATTTCAGGTCGCTCTTCACAGGCCTTGCTGTTCTTCAGTGCGTTCTGTTACTTCGTTCTGAGCACCCGACCGTATTCTAGCCATGTTGCGTGTACGTACTCATTGTAGAGTTCGTGCTGTGCGGGGGCTTGCTGTTGGGGTTCTTACTTTGACACAAGCCCAGTCCATGAACAGGGCGAGGAGGATTTCATGGACCAAGAATTGGTTGCTCCTGCGTGACCAGTTCTGTCACATGCCTTTGCTCCGTGAGATCCGTGAGAATGATCCTGATGATTTCAGGAACTTTCTCTGGATGACGGACACCATATTTCACCGTTGGCTTTGCTGACCCCTTATATAAGCAGGCAGGATACCTGCATGAGGCAAGCCATCACTCCGGAGCAGAGGTTAGTTGCCACCCGTATCCCATCACCGGTTGCCACCCGGCGATGGGGAGAAGCCTGCAGGACCTCAAGTTCTTGACAGGCATCTCCCTCCAGTCTCTGGGGATCATTATCCCAGAGACCTGTTCTGCCATCATCCAGGTCCTGCAGAAGGACTATATTAAGGTAAGATTTTTATCCTTTAACATCACATTTTTATTCTCTCTGGAGAAGAGACACTTGAGAGGGGATATGATTTCAATTTATAAATACTGTACTGGTGACTAGGGATGAGCCAAACACCCCCCTGTTCGGTTCGCATCAGAACATGCGAACAGGAAAAAAGTTCGTTCGAACATGCGAACACCGTTAAAGTCTATGGGACACGAACATGAATAATCAAAAGTGCTAATTTTAAAGGCTAATATGCAAGTGATTGTCATAAAAAGTGTTTGGGGACCTGGGTCCTGCTCCAGGGGACATGGATCAATGCAAAAAAAAGTTTTAAAAACGGCCGTTTTTTCAGGAGCAGTGATTTTAATAATGCTTAAAGTCAAACAATAAAAGTGTAATATCCCTTTAAATTTCGTACCTGGGGGGTGTCTATAGTATGCCTGTAAAGGGGCGCATGTTTCCTGTGTTTAGAACAGTCTGACAGCAAAATGACATTTTGAAGGAAAAAACTCATTTAAAACTACCCGCGGCTATTGCATTGCCGACAATACACATAGAAGTTCATTGATAAAAACGGCATGGGAATTCCCCAACGGGGAACCCCGAACCAAAATTAAAAAAAAAAAAAGACGTGGGAGTCCTCCTAAATTCCATACCAGGCCCTTCAGGTCTGGTATGGATATTAAGGGGAACCCCGGCCAAAATTTTTAAAAAAAATGACGTGGGGTTTCCCCTAAATTCCATACCAGACCCTTCAGGTCTGGTATGGATTTTAAGGGGAACCCCGCGCCAAAAAAAAACAAAAAACGGCGTGGGGTCCCCCCAAAAATCCATACCAGACCCTTATCACGCAACCTGGCAGGCCGCAGGAAAAGAGAGGGGGACGAGAGTGTGGCCCCCCCCCTCATGAACCGTACCAGGCCACATGCCCTCAACATTGGGAGGGTGCTTTGGGGTAGCCCCCCAAAACACCTTGTCCCCATGTTGATGAAGACAAGGGCCTCATCCCCACAACCCTGGCCGGTGGTTGTGGGGGTCTGCGGGCGGGGGGCTTATCGGAATCTGGAAGCCCCCTTTAACAAGGGGACCCCCAGATCCCGCCCCCCCCCTGTGTGAAATGGTAAGGGGGTACTTACCCCTACTATTTCACTAAAAAACTGTCAAAAATGTTAAAAATGACAAGAGACAGTTTTTGACAATTCCTTTATTTAAATGCTTCTTCTTTCTTCTATCTTCCTTCATCTTCTGGTTCTTCTGGCTCTTCTGGTTCTTCCTCCGGCGTTCTCATCCAGCATCTCCTCCGCGGCGTCTTCTATCTTCTTCTCCTCGGGCCGCTCCGCACCCATGGCATAGGGGGGAGGCTCCCGCTCTTCTCTTCTTCTCTTCTACCCCACATCATTTTTTTTTTTAATTTTGGCCGGGGTTCCCCTTAATATCCATATCAGACCTGAAGGGCCTGGTATAGAATTTAGGGGGACTCCCACGTCTTTTTTTTTTTTTAATTTTGGTTCGGGGTTCCCCTTTGGGGAATTCCCATTCCGTTTTTATCAATGAACTTCTATGTGTATTGTCGACAATGCAATAGCCGCGGGTAGTTTTAAATGAGTTTTTTCCTTCAAAATGTCATTTTGCTGTCAGACTGTTCTAAACACAGGAAACATGCGCCCTTTTACAGGCAAACTATAGACACCCCCCAGGTACGAAATTTAAAGGGATATTACACTTTTATTGTTTGACTTTAAGCATTATTAAAATCACTGCTCCTGAAAAAACGGCCGTTTTTTAAAACTTTTTTTTGCATTGATCCATGTCCCCTGGGGCAGGACCCAGGTCCCCAAACACTTTTTATGACAATAACTTGCATATTGGCCTTTAAAATTAGCACTTTTGATTTCTCCCATAGACTTTTAAAGGGTGTTCCGTGGCATTCGAATTTGCCGCGAACACCCCAAATTGTTCGCTGTTCGGCGAACTTGCGAACAGCCAATGTTCGAGTCGAACATGAGTTCGACTCGAACTCGAAGCTCATCCCTACTGGTGACCCCACAATAGGGATAAAACTTTTTCGCAGAAGAGAGTTTAATAAGACTCGTGGCCACTCATTACAATTAGAAGAAAAGAGGTTTAACCTTAAACTACGCAGAGGGTTCTTTACTGTAAGAGCGGCAAGTATGTGGAATTCCTTTCTACAGGCGGTGGTCTCAGCGGGGAGCATTGATAGCTTCAAGAAACTATTAGATAAGCTCCTGAATGACCGCAACATACAGGGATATATAATGTAATACTGACACATAATCACACATAGGTTGGACTTGATGGACTTGTGTCTTTTTTCAACCTCACCTACTATGTAACTATGTAACATTTTATTGTATAGAATGTTTGCTAATGTATTGTATTTCCTCATTCCCTAAATACCATGATTGTAATATGCTGTGAATGTCCCCTTTTGTCCTCATGCATGCTGGATTTTTATGTACTTTTTTTTGTCCTTCATACATATTTGCCTTCACTTACCTCCCCAGCATGCTCTGCTGGCCCTATATTCACCTTGTGTAGTCACTTAACAATGTATTTTGTCAGCTCCATAGTAGTGCTTTACCCTAAATAGCCCCTAAAATGTGTAAAATTGTGATTTGTACTTTAACCACTTAACAACAGGCCCATAGCCAAACGGCTGCAGGGCGGTTGCTTAACTCTGGGAGGGCGTACTATGACTTCCTCCCAGAATTCCCCTCTCGCGCGCCCCCGAACACATCCGTGTAATCACGGATCCCGGTAAATGGCCGCTGATCGCGGCCGTTTACTATGTGATCGCTCCGTCAAATGACGGAGCGATCATTTGTAAACAAACCGGCGTAGTCTCCTGTGTACCGATCGGCACACTGTGAGCGGAGAGGGAGATTGATGGATGGCTGCAGCGCTGTGGGCTGTATGTGTAGTGCCCACAGCGCTGCACAGTGACATGCAGCCATCCATCCATCCATGCTCAGCCATCCCTCACTACTCTGCAATGCTGTGCAATACTCTGCAATGCCCCCACAATACTCTGCAATGCCCCCACAATACTCTGCAATGCCCCCACAATACTATGCAATGCCCCCACAATACTCTGCAATACCCCCACAATACACAATACTCTGCAATATCCCCACAATACTCTGCAATACCCCGCAGTACTCTGCAATACCCCGCAGTACTCTGCCATACCCAGCCATACTCTGCAATACTCGGTGATACCTAGCCATACCCAGTCATACTCGGTGATACTCTGCAATACCCCGCCATACTCAGCCATACCCTGCCATGCTGAGCCATACTCGGCTGTACTCAGCCTCTGTATGTGGCCAGGCTGTGGAAGTCTCACACATGTGGTATCGCCGTACTCAGGAGGAGTAGGAGAATCTATTTTGGGGTGTCATTTTTGGTATGTACATGTTATGTGGTAGAAATATTGTATAAATAGACAACTTTGTGTTAAAAACAAAAATGCGTTTTAACCACTTCCCGCCCGCCGGCTGTCATACAACGTCCTTGGCTTTGTGCGGGAATATCTGAATGATGGGTGCAGCTACAGGCATCATTCAGATATCAGCTTTTTCAGCCAGCGATTCCCAACACCATAAGAATGATCATAGCGGCTGTTCCACAGGCATTGATATCTAAAAAAAAACTAAACAAAAAATCTGTGCTTTGTACAAACCTACAACTATAGCTGTGACTCAAAGTGAAACACACACACAAGCAAAGATAAATAAACATATGGAGCTGCGCTCTCAAAATGACATGTGACCCAATAATAAGTGCAAACAAACTTATATAAAATTATAACAAGTCCCAATAAGTGAATCATGTTATATATAAAAAGTCCTCCAATGAATGGGGAAATCTTGAAAAAACCTCCAATGGAAGAATGGGTTTATATCCTGTGACTTTAGGACAGACAAAGTGAATCCACCACCACAGAGTGCTCACCTGCCAGCTGCACAAGCTTCAAAGCTTGTGGCTAACACCCAGCCAGGGCCTTTTCCAGAGACCTCAGGTGACCGATCGAACCATATGGCGCTATGGACTGTTGATCGTTCAGGTGGTCAGAAGCCCAACATTCAAATCCACACCCGATGTTAATGGTCATACCTGTCAAATGTCTCCCCTCTGTCTGTTATGATATGGAAGTCAACAGAGCTTCACTGTATTCACTAGGCTATAGGAAAGATTTACCTATTTGCCTTTAGTAACAACCCCAATACTTACATGGTATAATAAGTGTGCTTTTTGTTTGTAAACTGTACCCAGTTTGCAGTCACCAACCAGCTTCCCAGACTGAAGACAGATCATAACTATGAACACCACTACCAAATAGCAATTCAAAAAAGAAAAAAATACTTTTGAGGTACCTACTCCATAATACAATCAATAAAATTGTTTCTTCAGGAGTATGATAGAGGTGTATAATGCATGTTCAATTCATAGTTGCTCCTTAGGCAACTAAAGGCTTCTGCTTGACAAGCTCAGGGACATACCAGGGGAGATTGAATGGAAAAAAGCTTTTCAGATGTACCTTTCTCTTCAAGTGGGATAAAATATTTAAAACAGATATTCTAAAATATAGGCTAAAACTTGACTCATGAATACAGCCAAATAATTCCTTTTTCATACAGCGAAAGACCACACCATGTAAACAGAAACCACCATGCAAGTTTAGGAGTTGTGGATTGTAATACAGCCTGCAGAGCATCTGCAGCCACAAATCCTCACAGTACAGTCATTAAGGAAGGGAAATACCAAAAGAGGCTTGTAAATTAAATATCACTCTCAAAGCCAGCAGGTAAGTTCAGCCCACAGAAGGATAAATCATTTAAGTGCTAGTTCACACCAGATGCAGTTCTGTGTGCTTTTTTTTCTACACTCAGGCTGGGTTCACACTGGTGCGACACGACAGTCGTCCTACTTTGGATCCGACTTTGCCCTGCGACATGAAGCCGGCATGCGTCCGACTTTCAATGAACGGGGATCTGACTTGAATCCCCGCCAATGCCCGGCACTGTGTGTGGTATGAATCTTGAGGGGGAACTCTGCACCAAATTTTAAATAAAAAACCAGCATGGGTTCCCCCTCCAAGAGCATACCAGGCCCTTGGGTCTGGTATGGACCTTAAGGGGAACCCCCTACGCCGAAAAACTGTGTGGGGGGGTCCCCCCAAATCCATACCAGACCCTTACCCGAGCACGCAGCCCGGCCGGTCAGGAAAGGGGGTGGGGACAAGCGAGCGCCCGCCCTCCTGAACCTTACCAGGCCACATGGGGGGGTGGGTGTTCAACATGGGGGGGTGGGTGCTTTGGGGCAGGGGGGCGCCCTGTGGGCCCCCCACCCCAAAGCACCTTGTCCCCATGTTGATGAGGACAAGGGCCTCTTCCCGACAACCCTGGCCGTTGGTTGTCGGGGTCTGTGGGCGGGGGGCTTATCGGAATCCGGGAGCCCCCTTTAATAAGGGGGCCCCCAGATCCCGGCCCCCTACCCTTTGTAAATGAGTATGGGGTACATCGTACCCCTACCCATTCACCTAGGGAAAAAAGTGTCAATAAAAAAAACACAGGTTTTTAAAAGTAATTTATTAGGCAGCTCTGGGGTCTTCTTCTGACTTCAGGGGTCTTCTTCCAACTTTGGGGGTCTCTCCGGCGTCTCCTCCCAGTGCCCTGATCTTCTGCCGGCTCCTCCGCTATCTTCTGCAGCTCTTTTTTGCTAGCGGTGGCCTGGATCTGGGGGCGTGGTCAACATCACCCGATGACCACGCCAACCTTATGACAGCACAGTCCCAGCATGCCGCAGGACTGTGACCTCATAAGGGGGCGGGGTCACCGCCTATATAAGTCCATTGCGGATCGCTCAGAGAGCATTCCAGCTGGAGAGAGAGTCGTGTCAACATCGGAAGAAGAGAAGAAGGAAGAAGACCAGAGGGCAGAAGGCAGACGTCAGGGCCACCGCTCGTCCCCACCCCCATTCCTGACCGCCTGCATGCTCGGATAAGGGTCTGGTATGGATTTGGGGGTGACCCCCATGCCGGTTTTCCGGCGTAGGGGGTTCCCCTTAAGGTCCATACCAGACCCAAGGGCCTGGTATGCTCTTTAAGGGGGAACCCATGCCGTTTTTTATTTAAAATTTGGCCCGGAGTTCCCCCTCAAGATCATCTGAGCACAAGCTGCATGCCGAAGTCGGATCATGTGAGACAGCGATCCGACTTTGATCCGACTTCAATGATAGTCAACGGGCTGAAGTAGGATCAAAGTCGGACCAAAGTAGTACAGGGAGCATTTCTAAAGTCGGAACGACTTGTGTCGGACCAGTTAGGATTACTCCCATAGGGAAACATTGAATTTCACACATCATGCGACATGAGCTCCCAATGTCGGAGCGTTTGTCGGACCAGTGTGAACCTAGCCTCAGTGCTAGTTCACACCAGATGCAGTTCTGTGTGCTTTTTTCCTGCACTAAAAATGCATGCAGTGTTTACCATGTATTCCAATGGCTTTAGTTCACACCAGTGCAGTCAGTTTCTGGTGCAGAAAAAAAGTGGAGCGTGCTGAATTTTTTCTGCACAGAACTCTACTGGAATCTAGCAAATTGTATCAAAAACACGCTGGACTTGCACTGGAACTGCGTGTGGTGTGAACTGTAAGCAAAAACTGATCCAGAACGTATGAGTGCATTTTTGTGGTGTGAACTGGCCCTAAAAATGCATGCACAGTGTTTTCTATGTGTTTCAATGGCTCTAGTTTACACCAGTGTAGTCAGCTCTAGTAAGTTTCCGGCCATTTTCTGGTGCAGAAACTGACTGGAAACTGACTGGAACTGACTGCACTAGAGCAATTGGAATACATTGAAAACACTGCATGCATTTTTAGTGCAGAAAAAAAGCTCACGGAACTGCATCTGGTGTGAACTGGCCCTAAGGCTCCATTCACACTAGTGCGTTTTTTGATGCATTTTGCATTTTGCAGAAATGCACGAGAATTTTTTAACATGGGTTCCTATGGAACATGTTCACATCAATGCCTTTTTGTTTCTCTGCATTTTTGGAAAGGGTCGGGGACTTTTTTCATGCAAAAAGCAGCGTTTTGCATGTAATGGATTTCAATGGACAAGCATCAAAAACGCAAGTGCACCGTTTTTGCAGCGTTTTTGATGCATTTTTGGTGCGTTTTTGATGCGTTTTTGCCGTTTTTTTTTTTTTTATTTTTTTTAAGACTGTAAAAAAAATGTAAAAAAAAAAAAAAAAAAAAAAACGCAAAACGCAAATCGCGGCAAAATCGCGGCAAAAACGCGGCTGAAAAACGTGGCAAGCATGAAAAAAAACCCTCCAAAAACGCTCAAAAGCAACATGCATAGGTGTGAATCGAGCCTCAGTGCATCTTAGAAATTCATCAGTGGAATAGCCAGAGTCTATAAAAAAAGAGAAACTTTCCTTAAGGCCCCATTCACACTAGCGCGTTTTTTGATGCATTTTGCATTTTGCAGAAATGCACGGGAATTTTTTAACATGGGTTCCTATGGAACATGTTCACATCAATGCCTTTTTGTTTCTCTGCATTTTTGGAAAGGGTCGGGGACTTTTTTTCATGCAAAAAGCAGCGTTTTGCATGTAATGGATTTCAATGGACAAGCATCAAAAACGCAAGTGCACCGTTTTTGCAGCGTTTTTGATGCGTTTTTGGTGCGTTTTTGATGCGTTTTTGCCGGTTTTTTTTTTTGTTTTTTTTAATTTTTTTTTTTTTTTTAATTTTTTTTAAGACTGTAAAAAAAAATGTAAAAAAAAAAAAAATACGCAAAACGCAAATCGCGGCAAAATCGCGGCAAAATCGCGGCAAAATCGCGGCAAAAACGCGGCTCAAAAACGTGGCAAGCATGAAAAAAAAACCTCCAAAAACGCTCAAAAGCAACATGCATAGGTGTGAATCGAGCCTTAGGCCCCTTTCACACTTATACGACTTGTCCCACGATTTTGTACTGCAAAATCGTATGACAAGTCATTCTCCATGATTTTCAATGACTACCATTCATATTGGCACGACTTTAAGTCGTGCCGACTTCAAAGTAGTCCCTGCACTACTTTGGTCCAACTTCCATACGATTTCTACTCCATAGACCTCAATGCTAAACCCTCAAGTAGCATGCAAATCGTACCTGAATAATATAGACACGATTTCAGCACTACTTTGGTCCAACTTCCATACGATTTGTACTCCATAGACCTCAATGTTAAACCCTTAAGTAGCATGCAAATCGTACCTGAATAATTCAGCACTACTTTGTAAGCACAAGCTGAGAATGGTTAATGCCAAAGTTGTGGCAAAGTCGTACAAAGTAGTACTGCTCCCAAATCGTGGCAAAATCGCAGCAAAATCGTGGTAAAATCGCGGCAAAATAGCGGCCCCGAAATCGCGGTAAAATCGCGCCACTTTGAAGTTGTATAAGTGTGAAAGAGGCCTTAGGCTGGATTCACATCTATGCATTTTTAGTGCTTTTTGCATTTTGCAGATTTGCACTACAGTCCGAATAACATGGTTTCCTATGAAACACGTTCTGTAGTGGAAATCTGCAAAATGCAAAAAGCACTTAAAATGCATAGGTGTGAATCAGGCCTTAAGCTCCATTCCATCTAGCGCGTTTTTTGATGCATTTTGCATTTTGCAGAAATGCATGGGAATTTTTTAACATGGGTTCCTATGGAACATGTTCAAAAAAATGCCTTTTTGTACCTCTGCATTTTTGGAAAGGGTCAGGGACTTTTTTTCATGCAAAATGCAGCGTTTTGCATGTTAGGCTCGATTCACACCTATGCATGTTGCTTTTGAGCGTTTTTGGAGTTTTTTTTCATGCTTGCCACGTTTTTGAGCAGCGTTTTTGCCGCGATTGTGCCGCGATTTTGCCGCGATTTGCGTTTTGCGTTTTTTTTTTTTAGTTTTTTTTTACAGTCTTTAAAAAAAAACAAAAAAAACCCGGCAAAAACGCATCAAAAACGCATCAAAAACGCTGCATAAACGGTGCACTTGCGTTTTTGATGCTTGTCCATTGAATTCTATTACATGCAAAACGCTGCATTTTGCATGAAAAAAAGTCCCTGACCCTTTCCAAAAATGCAGAGAAACAAAAAGGCATTGATGTGAACATGTTCCATAGGACCCCATGTTAAAAAATTCCCGTGCATTTCTGCAAAATGCAAAATGCATCAAAAAACGCGCTAGTGTGAATGGAGCCTAAGGCTCGATTCACACCTATGCATGTTGCTTTTGAGCGTTTTTGGAGGGTTTTTTTTCATGCTTGCCACATTTTTGAGCAGCGTTTTTGCGGCGTTTTTGCTGCGTTTTTGCGGCGTTTTGCATTTTTTTTTTTTACAGTTTTATTTTTAGTTAAAAAAAAACAAACGGCAAAAACGCATCAAAAACGCACCAAAAACGCACCAAAAACGCTGCAAAAAGGTGCACTTGCGTTTTTGATGCTTGTCCATTGAATTCTATTACATGCAAAACGCTGCATTTTGCATGAAAAAAAGTCCCTGACCCTTTCCAAAAATGCAGAGAAACAAAAAGGCATTGATGTAAACATGTTCCATAGGAACCCATGTTAAAAAAATTCCCGTGCATTTCTGCAAAATGCATCAAAAAACGCGCTAGTGTGAATGGAGCCTTATAGTATTTAATGGACTAGCATCAAAAACGCAAGTGCAGCATTTTTGCAGCGTTTTTGCAGCGTTTTTACAGCGTTTTTGATGCGTTTTTGGCGTTTTTTTTTTATTTTTTTTTTAGACTGTATACAGTTTAAAAAAAACTGTAAAAAAAAAAAAAACGCAAAACGCGGCAAAAACGCCGCAAAAACGATGTAAAAACGCTACAAGAACGCTGCTCAAAAATGTGGCAAGCATCACAAAAAAAACTCCAAAAACGCTCAAAAGCAACATGCATAGATGTGAATCGAGCCTAAGGAGGAGTAGCTATAGTACCTAGGTACTCCCAGAGAAGATATGCAGTGCCAGTGCAATATAGTGACACAAATGCATGGTCCCTCATGCACAGTACAGTAAAAAAAAAAAAAAAAAAAAAAAAGGTAAAATTTGGAACCAGACATTTACTAATATTATGAATTTCATTTTTTTTACAAAAAACTGTGATGAAAATAGGTAATCAACTAATTAACTGATGTGTTTTAAAAGAATGACCAACATTTTATAGATCCCCCATATTTTCACTCTTCATTTCACTTGCAAAAATATCCCGCATGCTGACTTTTTAGGATTGTGTTGGTATGCTAATCAAACCGAATTATTATGCAGCTGCTGATTTAGGTATGTATTTTCTACTGAAATGAGTTCTGTGAAGCTGAATCAATAAATATTTGCCAATGCAGAATATCTCTGCTGTATGCTGTGCACAGAACACGGGGCTATTCTTATATTTTATGCATTGTTCTCTGAAAGAAAAAACATGAGGAGTTAAATATCTGCACATACAAACATGAATCAAAATCTGATTCAAATTAAGAAAAAAATGATATTTTTTGTGTATGTAAACAGTATGTTTGTATTAACCTATATACTGTACTGTACTATCATTTCTGCACGGTGTTATCTAAAAATATAACAATAGCAATGTTATGCAGCAAACTAAATTAACTGTAGAAGTATATGTGAAATGATGGTCTATAGACACAGTTTCCAAGTTCTCAGTCAAAATACTAAACCTAACACTGTGGTATTGTACAACTGATATTAACTGTGTAAGCATATAACATAATATGATGTGGAGATCCTAGCTATAAATTGGTTTCCACACTCATATTCAGTATATGGACATAGATATTGTCAGAATTTTAAATATATTTCAAAGTTGGAGATAATCATTTCTCATATAACTATTACAAAATTGTACATTTGGGAGCAGTGATGCTAGCAGCTAGGGATGAGCTTCGTGTTCGAGTCGAACCCATGTTCGACTCGAACATCGGCTGTTCGACCGTCCGTCGAATTGCGAACGATATGGGCCGTTCGCGCCAAATTCGTGTGGCGCGTCACGGCCCATAATTCACTGCGGCATCGCAGTGCATTGCTGGCTGATGATTGGCCAAGCATGCACTATGACCCGCATGCTTGGCCAATCACAGCGCCGTCAGTAGAGAGAGCTGTAATTGGCCAAAGCCAGGGTGGCTTTGGCCAATTATGGCTCAGGGGATTTAGTACACACCCCACACTATATAAGGCCGCCTGCACGGCGGCCCTGTGTAGTGTGTGTTCCGGTGTGCTGAGAGATAGAGAGAGAGAGAGACAGTGTCATTTGATTTGAGTTAGATAGATTAGGCAGAACAGTCAGTCAGTTAGCTGCACTTACAGTGTATTGTGTATATATATGCATCCCAGGTGTTGCATATATATATATACACTGTATTCAGTTTAGCTAGATCCGTTCCTGTTATCTTCTATCTAGACTATTTACATTTAGTGCAGTGTGTCCTGCTCACAGTGTTCAGCTAGATCCGTTCCTGCTATTTACATTCAGTGCAGTGCGTCCTGCTCACAGTGTTCAGCTAGATCCGTTCCTGCTATTTACATTCAGTGCAGTGCGTCCTGCTCACAGTGTTTAGCTACATCCGTTCCTGCTGTTTACATTCAGTGCAGTGCGTCCTGCTCACAGTGTTCAGCTAGATCCGTTCCTGCTATTTACATTCAGTGCAGTGCGTCCTGCTCACAGTGTTCAGCTAGATCCGTTCCTGCTATATACATTTAGTGCAGTACGTCCTGCTCACAGTGTTCAGCTAGATCCGTTCCTGTTATCTTCCTACTGACAGGCAGGCTTGTCTGGTTACAGTATATAAAGCTACCTGAAGAAAATTACAGGTGTTCTATCCCAGCTTAGTGCAGCTACAGGCCATTAGTATGTCTGGAAGGCCAAGAAGGAGAGGCAGACAGTCACAAGCCAATAAGAGAGGGCAAGCAGGCTCTGTGTCTAGTGCTGGTCGTGGAGACGGTGCATCCTCATCAGCACGTGGCCATGGGACACGCTTGGCCTTTTTTTCGGCAGCTGGCCGTGTTGAGCCGCAACATGCGGAAGACTTGGTCGAGTGGATGACCAAGCCGTCCTCATCCTCCTCATCCTCTCTCACCCATGCCCAGGGTGCTTTGTCTGGCAAAGCAGCGGCCTCTTCCCTCAGCTCAATGTCATCAGTGACTCCTTCCCTAGCTCCACCATGTCCTCATGAGGATTCCCTCGAACTGTTTGACCACAGTGTTGGGTACATGCTCCAGGAGGATGCCCAGCGTTTGGAAGGCTCTGATGATGATACTGAGCTCAATGAAGGCAGTAACATGAGCACGGACAGAGGGGGTGCCCAAGAAGGACAGCAATCTGGCAGTCATGCTCCCCCTGCTGCAGCATACTGCCAGGTTTGCTCCAGTGATGAGGAGGGAGGGGATGATGAGGTCACTGACTCAACGTGGGTGCCTGATAGGAGAGAGGAGGAGGAGGAGGAGGAGGAGGAGGAGGTGGCACATCACCAACTAGGCAGGATGCCCTCCAGGGGCCAGCCTAAGGGCAGCACATTGACTGCATCACACCCCAAAGCTCCACATGTGCAGGGCGCTGCAGTCTCTGCGCGTTATTCAAAAAGTTCTTTGGTGTGGGCCTTTTTTGAGACGAGTGCATCAGATCGCACCGCTGCTATTTGCAACATATGTCTCAAGCGTATCTCGCGTGGCCAAAACATCTCCCGCTTGGGTACCACATGCTTGACCAGACATATGTTGACCTGCCATGCAGTTCGTTGGCAAGCGTATCTAAAAGACCCACACCAAAGAACAAAGACGATCTCTCCTTGCTCCTCATCAGCTGAGATTTCCAACCCCACTAGACCTTCAGTCCTCTCTGCGACCTGCAGTGAGAGGAATGAAGGTGTAGAATTAGGTGTGTCACAGCCAAGTACTTATGGGCAATCTGCTTTTGGTACACCGACGTCAGATTGTACCAGGCAAATTTCCCTGCCCCAGCTGCTGCACCGCCGAAAGAAGTTTGCTCCCAGCCATCCACATGCCCAGCGGTTGAATGCTAGCTTGGCAAAATTGCTAGCACTTCAACTGCTGCCTTTTCAGTTGGTAGACTCTGCCCCCTTCCGTGAGTTTGTGGAATGTGCGGTTCCTCAGTGGCAGGTACCCAAACGCCACTTTTTCTCACGGAAGGCGATTCCGGCTCTCTACCGGCATGTGGAAGGCAATGTCCATGCCTCGCTGGACAGGGCGGTCAGCGGTAAGGTGCATATTACCGCTGACTCATGGTCCAGCAGGCATGGACAGGGACGTTACTTAAGTTTCACGGCGCATTGGGTGACTCTGCTGGCAGCTGGGAAGGATGCAGGACAAGGTGCAGTAGTGTTGGAGGTTGTTCCGCCACCACGCCTCCAAAATGCTGATTGTGACACACCTCTCTCCTCCACCCCCTCCTCTTCTTCTTCCTCCATGGCCTCTTCCTCGGAACCAGCGGTGCTCCGTAGGCGTTCAAGGGGCTACGCAAGTACGCAGGCCAAAAGATGCCATGCGGTGCTTGAGCTGGTGTGCTTGGGGGACAGGAGCCACACTGGGGCAGAGGTTCTGTCAGCTCTGCAGGGGCAGGTTCAGAGGTGGTTGACGCCACGCCAACTTAAGGCAGGAATGGTGGTTTGCGACAATGGCACCAACCTCCTCTCTGCCCTCCGACAGGGACAACTGACCCATGTGCCCTGTTTGGCTCACGTCCTTAACTTGGTGGTGCAGCGGTTCTTGGGCAGGTACCCGGGCTTACAGGATGTCCTGAGGCAGGCCAGGAAAGTCTGTGTGCATTTCCGCCGGTCATATAATGCCAGTGCTCGGCTGACGGACCTCCAAAAGGAGTTTAACCTGCCCAAGAACCGCCTAATCTGTGACATGCCCACCAGGTGGAACTCGACGTTGGCCATGCTGCAGCGGCTGCACACGCAGCAGAGGGCCATCAATGAGTACCTGTGCGACTATGGCACCAGGACAGGGTCAGGGGACCTTGGTTTTTTTTCCCCACGCCAGTGGGCCATGATCAGGGATGCATGCACTGTCCTGTCACCATTCGAGGAGGCCACGAGGATGGTGAGCACTGACAGTGCATGCATCAGTGACACTGTCCCCCTTGTCCACCTGTTGGAGCACACGCTGCGTGGAATAATGGACAGGGCACTTGAGGCAGAACAGAGGCAGGAAGAGGAGGACTTCCTTAGCTCTCAAGGCCCCCTTTATCCAGACAGTGTTCCTGCGTGCCCGCCGATCACACAGGAAGAGGACGAGGAGGAGGAGGAGGAGGAAGATTGTGTCAGTATGGAGGTGGAGCCTGGCACTCAGCATCAGCAGTCTTTAAGGGATCAGTCCCAAGGAACACATGGACTTGTACGTGGCTGGGAGGAGGTGGCTGCGGACGTTGTTGTCCTTAGTGACCCAGAGGACTCCGGACCGAATGCCTCAGCAAACCTACGCTGCATGGCCTCCCTGATCCTGCAAAGCCTGCGTAAGGATCCTCGTATTCGTGGTATCAAGGAGAAGGACCAATACTGGCTGGCAACCCTCCTTGATCCACGTTACAAGGGTAAGGTTGCGGACCTTATCTTGCCATCGCAGAGGGAGCAGAGGATGAAACATCTTCGGGAGGCCTTGCAGAAAGGTCTGTGCAACGCGTTCCCAGAGACTGGGAGGTTACAAACTCCTGTTTCTGGACAACGTGTTGCTGAGGCTTCGGTCAGTCAAAGAAGGAGCGGTGGAGAAGGTGGCCGTCTGACCGATGCGTTCAGACAATTTTTTGGTCCGCAGCCCCAAGGTATGATCGGTTCCAGCAACCATCGCCAGCGTCTGTTTTACATGGTGCAGGAATACCTAGGGGCAAGATCAGACTTGGACACCTTTCCCACCGAAAATCCTCTGGGTTACTGGGTCTTGAGGATGGATCACTGGCCAGAGCTTGCACAGTATGCAATTGAGCTACTGGCCTGTCCTGCATCCAGCGTTCTTTCGTAACGCACATTCAGTGCTGCTGGAGGCGTGGTAACCGATCACAGGGTGCGTCTGTCCACCGACTCGGTCGATCGGCTGACCTTCATAAAAATGAATCAGTCTTGGATCACCACCAGCTACCAAGCACCTGATGCAGATGTAACCGAATAATTTTTTTTGAAATCTCAGATCCCTTCAAAGACTGCCTATGCTGATGCTGAGTGACTATCCCTGAGTAATTATCCTCTTCCTCCTCAATCATCACGCTGATAGCTTGTAAGAACATTTTTGGTTCTGGGCGCCACCACCAGTGCCTAAGGCACAATTTTTCAGCCCCTGTTTAACAGGGGCGTGTAATTACAATTTTTGATGTAATACTTTGCAGCAGGGCTCGTTCCTGCATTCCAACTAGAGTGTCTGTGAGGGGTTGCAGTGTTGTGGCACCAGCACCAGTGCCTAAGACCCAATTTTTCAGCCCCTGTCTAACAGGGGCGTGTAATTACAATTTTTGATGCAATACTTTGCAGCAGGGCTTGTTCCTGCGTTTCAACTAGAGTGTCTGTGAGGGGTTGCAGTGTTGTGGCACCAGCACCAGTGCCTAAGACCCAATTTTTCTGCCCCTGTCTAACAGGGGCGTGTAATTACAATTTTTGATGCAATACTTTGCAGCAGGGCTTGTTCCTGCGTTCCAACTAGAGTGTCTGTGAGGGGTTGCAGTGTTGTGGCACCAGCACCAGTGCCTAAGGCCTAATTTTTCAGCTCCTGTTCAACAGGGGCATGTAATTACAATTCTTGATCTAATATTTCACAGCAGGGCCCTGTGAGGGCTTACAGTGTTTTGGCCACAGCAACACCTAAGGCCCAAATTTCTGCTGAGTATATAGGGCAGGACCCTACTTTCAAACATCTAACTTACAAACGACTCCTACTTGCAAACGGAAGGAGACAACAGGAAGTGAGATGAAATCTACCCCTAAGGAAGGGAAATTCTCTCCTGTAAGAGTTAATATGGGAAAACAATTTCTCCTTTCCACTGATGCTTTCCAATCCTTGTTCCACAAAAAAACCCAAATTTTCCAAAAACATTTTTCATTGGGACAAAAAAGTGAGGTGAAATCTTCTGAAGAGGAGGAAAGACGCAAAACAAATGTCACAGGGGTGATAACCCTTCCCTATGTTTTCCAAAAAGCTTAGAAAAGATTTTTTGGCTGGAGCTAAACACATTAAAAATGTTCAAAATTACAAACAGATTCTACTTAACAACAAACCTACAGTCCCTGTCTTGTTTGCACCGCCTGAATACTGCTGTTCAGAGTATATAGGGACCTTTCCTTATTTTAATTTGGGTGCGGGGTTCCCCTTAATATCCATACAAGACCCAAAGGGCCTGGTAATGGACTGGGGGGTACCCATGCCGTTTGTCTCACTGATTTTCATCCATATTGCCATGACCCGACATGACATTAAACCCGCAAGCAGTTTTAAATGAGATTTTTTCCTTTAAAAATGACATTTGGTGCAGGGACTGTTCTAAACATGGGAAACACGCGTCACTTTACAGGCATACTATAGACACCCCCCAGGTACGATATTTAAAGGAATATTTCACTTTTTTTTTTTTACTTTAAGCATCATTAAAATCACTGCTCCCGAAAAAACGGCCGTTTTTAAAAGTTTTTTTTGCATTGATACATGTCCCCTGGGGTAGGACCCGGGTCCCCAAACCCTTTTTAGGACAATACCATGCAAATTAGCCTTTAAAATGAGCACTTTTGATTTCGAACGTTCGAGTCCCATAGACGTCAATGGGGTTCTAACGTTCGTGCGAACTTGCGGTCCGTTCGCGGGTTCTGGTGCGAACCGAACCGGGGGGTGTTCGGCTCATCCCTACTAGCAGCAGTCAAATTAATATTGTTGTATTTTACAGTGTCTATACGCATGAAGTTTAATGCTTGCATTGAGGGGAACACAATGCAGGCCTGGGACCAGGTTGGGACAGTGCACTAACGCCATTAAAGGCATTTGGCCTTTAAAGGAGTCTGTCACAATTAATACCCATTTGCCAATATCTAATTCATGCTGCACAATATACCCAGATTAGTAAGACTGAATTTGTTCATTACAGGCTCTCCTCACTTAACGACCAGGTTCCGTCCCAAAGACCAGATCGTTAAACGAATTGATCATTAACCACTTGCTAACCAGCTGCTGTCATTATACTGCGGCAGGTCGGCACGATCCCACGAACCATCATAGCTGTTTGACGGCTCCTTTTAAGGAGGATAGCAGGTGCGTGTGCCCGCTGCATTGTGGGGGTGTCGATGCTCGTGGCCGGCGGTCGCGACGACGGTCGGCCACACGCGATTGCAGGCACTAGAAGCAGAACAGGAACGTATGTGTGTGTAAAAACACAAATCCCTGTTCTGTGAGGAGAGGCAGATCGTGAGTTCCTAATAGCTAGGAACCACAATCTGTCATCTCCTATAGTCAGTCCCCTCCCCTCACAGTTATAACACACATTTAGGGAACACAGTTAACCCCTTGATCGCCCCCTAGTGTTAACCCTTTCCCTGCCAGTGACATTTACACAGTAATCAGTACATTTTTATAGCACTGATTGCTGTATAATAGTCAATGGTTTCAAAAATGTGTCAAAAGTGTCCGATGTGTCTGCCATAATGTGGCAGTCCCGGTAAAAATTGCAGATCGCCGCCATTACTAGTAAAAAAAATAAAATAATACAAATGCCATAAATCTATGCCCTATTTTGTAGACGCTATAACTTTTGCGCAAACCAACGAATATATGCTTATTGCAATTTTTATTACCAAAAATATGTAGAAGAATACATATCGGCCTAAACTGAGGAAAAAATTTGCTTTTTTTAAAAAAAAAAGGGGATATTTATTATAGCAAAAAGTACAAAATATTGTGTTTTTTTTTTTCAAAATTGTCGCTCTTTTTTTGTTCATAGCGCAAAAATTAAAAACTGCAGAGAGGATCAAATACCACCAAAGAAAGCTCTATTTGTGGTAAAAAAGTACGTCAATTTTGCTTGGGTGCAGCCACAAATAATCAATATTTTAAGCATTCTTAACTACTGTACTGTACTGTATTGTGAAAAAAAGGTCTAAATATAAAACTCCAACTCAATAATGTTGTTTTAATTTGCATAAGTACAGAACACAAATGACAGTTCTGTACTGTACTATACAATACAATGATGTACAGCACGTCGTTCCGGTGGCGAGAGCTGGTCGTAAGTCCAAACAATCGTTAAACAGGTAAGTCATTAAACAAGGAGTATCTGTATTAGGGGTCAAGCAGACATTGGGCCTGTAGATTTCACCAGGACAGTGGCTATCCCAGTTTAATCAGCAGGGCATCACTTTCACTTTGAGGCAGGCATAAACTAAAACAAAAACGGTGTGCACAGGTAAAAAAAAACATAATAACATATTGCACTTACATAAAAGTGATTTGACATAGAAATGACTTGATCAATGTGTGTCACTAACAAAAAATTCTTCCCAATGAGGTCCTTAGTGCCTCTGATGTAGGGACACAGCCAACTGAGCCAACATGTTTTGGAGCCTGTTTAACCACACACAAATTTGGATCTTGCTCTAGTCCCAGCTTGAGACACTTCTGCAGTTCCTCTCCCCGTTTCTCTAGAGTCAACCACAGCATTTTCATTTTGATTGCCTCCTCTCCTATTGCTAGCTTCCAGTGAGAGGACTTTCTACTTTAGTTCGTGGGTCCTGGCATTCATCAGATGAGTTATCGTTGGTGATATACACTAATCAAGTTGTTTTTGTCCAATTCCAATTTTAATCATTTGTTATTAAAGCATTTTTAACTTGAACTACCCAGTGCAGCTTTTGATTCTGTTTTTACCAGGTGTATTTGGCCAGTGGAAATATAGAGTTGCAGAGATACAAGGATTACAATGGGACTGTCATCAAACATCTGGAAAATCAATTCTGGCCATTTTCAAAGCTAAAAAGCAAGGAAAAAGATTTAAAAGGTACCACTCAGCTGGGAGATGGGCCACTTTTTATGCAACTTTGGGGTAACATTGAAGAAATACCCACCACCTATTTTAATTATATGCTTGAGAGATGACTAAGCTGTATGTGCTGTTATGGAATAGTATAGTTCTCACGGACAGCGTCAGTGACACTGCAAGCTAGCATCACATCATTTGCATGCATAATACTTTTTAAAAACATTTAAAAACACTGTTGCTTTTTTGCTTTTTTTTAAATAATGTAGTTTTGTATTGAAAAATGTTTGCAATTTACAACAAAACTAAGACATACAATACATTCCCACTAGACATAGAGGAAGAAAAAAAACTCAAAAAACCCCAAAAAAACTAAAATTAATTATGCGACTTCCAAATGAAACAATCTCTGTTACTTGATACTTTTTAACATAACAATAGACTGACAATTACTTTTTCCTATGTAACGTTAATAGCAATATAAATCAAACAAGTATACTTAGTTTTGGGTAGATTGCACAGACAGTTTGGAATCTAGCCATCGAGATCAAATTTTGGGGAATTTTCCAGGGCATTTCCTATGTTTGTATGCAAGTTCTTATCTTCTTAAATTAAAAATAAATGGACCATTGACAATTTTTGGTGAAGAGTTTTTTTTTTTGCCACCTCAGTTAACTTTATCCAGAGACTTCTTTCAGGATGGTACTCATATATGTCTCTAATCTAGTCACATCATGGTGGCATTCCATGATTATTCCCCCTTTTTGTGTTTTTTTTTTTTTTAACGCATTGCAGATTACATTTCAATATGTACATAATAACCGTAGTCCCAGACTACGGGATACGTAACATGCAGCTTATACCACAGGGCCTATTGGCCACATTTACAGTACTACCCCCCGCCCCCCCATATCCCACCCTTATTAAACCCCCAAAGTAACCGGGCGCACCTAACGGGCAACTACGGATCTGTACATCATACTCTCTGGTCTCTAAGTTGCACCTAGTTTGGCTACGCCCTATAACTAAGGGCATAGACACTCTCAGCACACACGTAGCACTGCTTGCGGGCACGGCATTGCCTGGACCCATGGATCCCACAGCCTCACAAACTTGTTATAATTGCCAGCCCTAGTATAGAACGTCCTTTCACTCCAAACTATGGCGTTGACTATTCTAATCCAATCTTCCAAGGACGGGGGGGTTCTTGATTGCCAAAGCTGTGCTATTAGTTTCCTAGCTTGGAACAGGCATCTTGCTGCCGCCACCGCTGTATTCCTGTCTCTCAACCCATTATCTACATGACCGAGCACACAGGTCTTGGCATCAGGCACTAAGTTAATCTTGAACGTTGCATTTATTTTCTTTAAAATCTCGGACCAGTACCTGACTAGTTTTGGGCACCGCCACACCATATGGATTAGGTCGCCTACTCTTCTACATCTAGGGCACTCCTCGTTGATTCTACGGCCAAACATAAAGAGCTTTTTCGGAGTATAATAAGATCTATGTAGCAGCATCAGATGGGAGGCCTTTTGTGAAGGAGAGACCGACACCTCTGTTCCGAGTTCCAGAATTCTTTTCCACTCAGCGTCTGTTATCTCTCCCACATCGGCCGCCCATCTGGTCCTACCCCCAGGGAGACCCACCTGCTTATTTATTCGCATTGTCATTTGGGTATATATCTCCGAAATTAGCCCCTTAGGAGTCTCCGATTTAATTATTTTTTGTAGCAGCGGAATCCTACACCATATGGGGGGTTGCCTGTCAAACTGCTTGCTCAGGGCATGTCTAATCTGTAGGTAGGTATAGAATACACGATTTGGCATCCCATACTCATTCTTCAGTTCTTCGAAAGGTTTCAGGATATCCCCCTCATATAACTGTATCAGCCGACTTATCCCGCACCTTTCCCACAACTTGTTGCTGTCGACAGATAATAATTCCTGCAAGTTCTTGTTGTGCCAGATTGGTGAATATTCTGATGTTCCTTTATACCCCATTATTCGCTTGGTTGTCTGCCAAACCCTAGTGATCATTTTAAGAGTCGGGATCGCTCCTTGTAGTGACTCTGCCTCCAGTGCTTCCACCAGTGAGCTATGTGGGCTACCTTGTAACATGATTTGGACCCTCCTGCTGCCCCCTCCATCGATGGCACAGCCCCCCAGTTGTTGTAGCTGGGCTGCCAAAAAATAGGTAAAAGGATGGGGGACCCCCAGCCCCCCCTCCGTGATAGGGCACTGCAGTTTTTGTAGGCCTATCCTGGCCTGCCCTTTTTTCCATATTAACTTGCTGAAGAGGGATTGAATTTTTTGGAACCACGTCTCTCCAATCCAAACTGGGGAGTTGTGGAGGAAGTACAGCAGCTGGGGTAACCAAACCATTTTAATCAAGTTGGCCCGACCCGCCACAGACAAGGGGAGTCTGCTCCAAATATCACATTTTTTTTAAAATTTTAATAGGAGGGGGGCCAGGTTATCCTCAATGAACGCGCTGGGGTCCTTAGATAACACAACGCCAAGATACTTCATTTTCTCCGTGACTTTCAATTGGGGCAGGCTAGTCGGGGTCAGATTAGCCAATGGATCGACCGGCAAAAGCGACGATTTCTCCCAGTTAATAGTTAACCCTGAGAACTTTCCGAAGTCTTCCACTAGGTGCATGACCCTCTCTAGTGAGGAAGCCGTGTCCCCGAGGAAAAATAGGACATCGTCCGCAAAAAGCGCTATTCGCTCTTCCTCCCCTTTTCTAAGGAAACCCTGCAGTTCAGGTGATGATCTCACCGCTCCTGCCAGTGGCTCCATGGCCAAAACATACAGCAAGGGAGATAAGGGGCACCCCTGTCTCGTCCCTCTTTCGAGGGAAAAACTTTCCGAGTGATCGTTGTTTAACTTGAGTCTAGCCCTGGGATTTTTGTAGAGGATCTTTAACCAGCCAATAAATACAGGGCCAAATCCAAACCTCTCAAGGACCCACCAGAGGTAATCCCACTCTAGGCTATCAAAAGCCTTGGCAGTGTCCAGGGACAGTATGGCTCTAGACCCTGCATTCTCGGTCGGTACCTGGAGATTCAAGTAAGCCCTTCTGATATTAGCACTGGTGGACCGACCGGGGATAAACCCTGATTGATCTGGATGTACCAGATTTGCAATGTATTTGTTCAATCCAGATGCAAGCACCCTTGCGACAATTTTAGCATCTGAGCACAACAATGATATCGGTCTGTATGAGGCGACTTCCAGTTGATCTTTCCCCTCTTTTGGGATCATTATTATATCAGCCTCTGACATTGATAAAGGCAACCGCCCATCCTTGAACGACTGCTCCAGTGTCCTTAAGAGCTCCGGGAGCAAAACTTCCCCATACTTTCTATAAATCTCCAATGGCAAGCCATCCGGGCCGGGAGATTTCTGGGCTGACAGCTCCATGAAAGCCCCTTGCAGCTCCTCCAAGGTCAGGGGAGACTCCAACGCATCCCTATCCCCTTCTAATAAAACGGGCAGATCCACCCCCTCTATAAACCTGTCCATATTGCGCCGGTCTGACCCTCGGCGCGACCTATACAGTTCTCTATAGAACGCAGAGAAAGTCTCTAGGACCACGGCGGGATCAGAGGTGATCTCTCCAGCCGGTGTCCTAACCGAGAAAATGGCCGATGGGGATAGATTGGACTTCGTTATAAGTGCTAGCGTCCGGCCTACTTTCTTCCCTTCACCGAAGTAATTTTGTTTCTGGAAAAGTTTTTTATTCTCTGCTCTTCTATTAATTACCTCTCTGTACTCTTGTTGACGGTTGAGCCAAGTCGCCTGCCTTTCAGGGGTTGGATCTGCCACATATTGCGCTTCTCATTCCATAACTTCCCTACTAGCCCTCGCCTCCCATTCCCTTGACTCTTTCTTTATTATGGCGACCTGTTGGTGTAACAATCCCCTAAGGAACGCCTTTAGGGCATCCCACACTACACCCGCGGGTGCTGTACCTGAGTTAAACGTTATAAATTCTTTTAGTTTGGAAATTACTGCTTCTGGGCAACTTATCAGGTCCAACCAGAGTGGCTTTATTGTCCACCTTTTACGGCCAATTCTGGTGTTTAGGTTCAAAGTCAAAGTCAGGGGAGAATGATCTGAAATTCCCCTTGGCTTATACTCTATGTTCCCTACTAATTGCAGGGCCTCATTATTGCCTATTGCCATGTCTAAGCACGAGAGAGTGGAGTGTGTCCCTGAGTAACAGGAATACTGCCGGGTATTTGGGTTGTGGGATCTCCATAGGTCACACCATCCAACCTCTCTCAGGAGTTGACCTAAACGTCCCTCTGGTAATCTCTCAGCGTGATTCACTGGTGGGAATCGGTCCATTTTATTATCCAAAACAGTATTGAAATCCCCCAACAAGATTAATGGTACATCGGCCTTATTATCCACAAACTCCAACAAATCCAATATAATCTCTGTTTTGAACGGAGGCGGAACATAGATATTTGCCAATACTAGTGGCCTATTTTCCACTACACAGCTCAAAAATACATAGCGACCCAGCGCATCTATCCTGGCTTCCCTGCAGGAAAATGATATACCTCTACCCACAAATATGCTCACCCCTCTTGAATATGAGGTGTGAACAGAGTGGTACTGTTCTTGAAATTTGGGGTTCCTAACAAGCAATTTGGTGTCATTGGTGAGGTGAGTTTCCTGCAGACAAGCCAGTTCGACGCCATAAGCTTCCATCGCCAGGAACACCGCTGCCCTTTTAACCGGGTCGCTCATACCCCTAATATTCCAGGAACCTATTTTTAACGTTTTCAGAGACATCTAGCTAGGATAAAGGACATAAGAAGAAGAAATAACCAAAGAAAGGAAAAAAACAAAAAAAAAAAAACAAAAAAAAAAAAAAACAACTCCTTTGTAAATTAGTGGATACAAAACTTGCCCACTCTGTGATTGTGCTGGCCAAAAAAAAGAGAGAGAAAAAAAAAAACAAAAACAAAAAACAAAGAAAGTGGGGAGGGACTTTGAACCCCCGTATCCAGGGATCCCTCCCTCTCCTCTCTGGATCCCTTAGTTGCAAATTCAAAACATGTGTACCAATGTGCAATACCGTCATAGGCCCCCCCCTCCTAACTATATATACTTTGCATGCGCCCCTTTGCCCGACCCAGTGACTCACTTCAAGACCCCCTCCCCCCCCCTCCCTCTGTAAACATCCTCCACCCCACCACCCTGGTTAGTGACCCCCCCTCCTGCCTAATTAGGCTAGCCCTAGGGGCTGCACTTGTGACCTTGTTTTTCCCCCCTCCCATCCATACCAAAAACAACTCCCCTCTCGTGAAAGAATAAAGTACATTTTGAGTAACTATCACACTCTTGCCCCCCTCCCCCCCTCCCAATACCCTCGTCCAAACTTTCAAAACAACACTCAAAACATTCATAATCCGTGTGGACACGTCGTTTGTTCGTGCTTCCATCTATCCCACCCCCCCTTCCCCCCCCCCGTGCCGTCTACTGATTATTCTAGAAAAAACGAAAAATTAACAAAAAAGGGAAAGGAAAAGAGAAAAAAAAGAAAAAAAGAAGAGATTTGCAATTTCCTCCCTTTCTTTCCTAGTTTAACCCGCCTTCTCCTTTTTACTCCTTTTTCCACCCCTAACTCAGCAGGTCCTTTTTATTATCTTCAAGCCATTTTGTTGCCCCTGTTGTTGTATCAAAAAAATGGGTAGTCCCTAGGGCAATGATACGCAGTCGAGCGGGATACAGCAGGGCATACTCCAATTTGTAATTCCGCAAATTACGCTTAATGTCCCTGAATTCAGCCCTTCGTTTTTGAAGGTCTGGGGAATAGTCGGGAAAAAATAGGATCTTAGCTCCATTATACAGAATATCTCCCAGTTCTCTGGCCCTGCGCATCAGGGTCACCTTGTCTCTGTAGCTAATAAGTTTCATAATTATTGGTCTGGGGTATCCCCCTGATGGCGGGGCCCTAGTTGGTACTCTATGGGCTCTTTCGATGGCAAAAAGGTGGGAGAACGTTTCCGCCCCGAATATTCCCCTGAGCCAGTTCTCCATAAACTCCTCGGGGTGGGGGCCCTCACACCGCTCCGGTAGTCCTACCACCCTCACATTGTTTCTGCGGGACCTGTTTTCCATTTCCTCGATTTTAGCGTTGTGTAGACCCATCTGCGTTTTTAATGCCTTAAGCTCTCGTTTTAATGGAATTAAATCGTCCTCGGCCTGGCTTACTCTCTCCTCCAATGTTGTTGTTCTAGCGATAGTCCTTTGCAGTTCTTGACTAACTATAATTAACTCTTCCTTTAACCCGGTTAACTGGGCACACAGGTCACTTAGGGAGGCCTTACAGGAGTTAACAGCGCATAAAACATCTTTCAATGTGGGTTCCGCTTCTGCTGGCGCATTACGCGCAATAGCAATGTTAGTCGCTAATCCTGCGGGCTCCCCCTCTGAACTTTTACTGCTTGCTGTTTTTGATGTGTGCATTGTCGCTGGTCCTTTTCCTAGGCTCTTCCTGTCTCCTGCCTGTGGTCTATCCTGCTGGTGCTGAATATTTTTAGATGGAGATGGGGCGGAGGCAGAGGGGTGCGCAAATTTTTCAAGTTTAGCCGCTGCTGCCGCTGCTGCCTGGTTTCCCTTCTCTTTTGAAGTGCGGGTCGTTTGGGAGCTAATATTCTCCTGTGGCTGCTGTTCTTCACCCTTTTTTCTAGTCATTGCTAATTATATCAATCCGAAGAATATATCAGTAGACCATGCGTAGAGTTTTTGTACTATGCAGTTTTTTCCTTTTTTCTTCACTTTTCAATCCCCCTCTCCTTCCCCTCCCCTCTCCTCCTCTTTACCCTACGTTCCCGCACAGACCCAGCAGTATCCCCCAGACTGGCACTGAGACAGCCGACCAACCAGAAATCGGCCGATACTGCTTCACTGACAACACTCCAAGCTGCAACCTACTCCCCCAACACAGCCCTCCGCCAGCTTGCAGGAAAAATGGAAGGCACTGGGTGACCGTATAGCAAGCCTCATATGTCCATACCTTGTTGCTAATCACGGTGGTAACCCGCCCCTCGGAAGGCAGGGAGAGGTGATCCACTTCTTAATAAGGACAGTAAGTAATGATCGATACCTTAATGCTGCCAGCACATTGACGCTGCCGGCGGTGGCTGTGACTCCTGTTGTCTTTCCGTCTCAGCCTCCTCCCGCAGGTGGCGAAATCGTTACCCAGGCGACCGCTCAGGCAGAGAGCCCGACCCTCTTCTCCCCGCCCCGAGGGCTCGGTCCACGTCTTCACCCGGGCGGCCGCGCTTGCTGTGCCGGCGTCGCGCTTCGGCTCAGACAGGCGGGCGGAGGGTTGCCAAGCGACCGGGCAGGTGCGCCACTTGGGGGGAGAGCTCACTCAGGCAGATCCCGAACGCAGGTTCCAAACACCGGGCACAGCAGACAGACAAGGAGGCGTCGGGCTGGGGAAAGCTCACGCTCGCCTCCACTCACTCCAACATCCAGTCACGCCCCCTTTGGTGAAGAGTTTGATATCCATTTCTGCAATGTGAGTTTATGAGCTATATACAAAGACCGCAACCACATCACATGCATTTCAGGTGGGAGAAGATCTTCCAATACAATCCCTAGCAAAGCTATTTTTGGATCAAAATAAACATATGTAGAGAATAGAGTATTTAATGTATCAAATATATACTCCCAATATCTATGTAATTTAAGGCAGCGCCACAACATATGTATAAGTGTATCCATGTCAGTAGTACATCTTGAACAATTTGGTGTGGTTGCTTTACCCCAGGAATGTAGCTTTAGGGAAGTGTAATGAGACCTGTGAATAATAAATAACTGGGTCAGACACTGTGAAGAGGATAAGGAGACTCTGGTCAGATTCTTCAAAGCTTACTCCCATTCCTCCTCACTAGGGATGAGCTTCGAGTTCGAGTCGAACTCATGTTCATCTCGAACATCGGCTGTTGGCCAGTTCGCTGAACAGTGAACAATTTGGGGTGTTCGCGGCAAATTCGAAAGCCGCGGAACAACCTTTAAAAGTCTATGGGAGAAATCAAAAGTGATAATTTTAAAGGCTTATATGCAAGTTATTGTCATAAAAAGTGTTTGGGGACCTGGGTCCTGCCTCAGGGGACATTGTTTAATGCAAAAAAATTTTTTAAAAACGGAGCAGGAGCAGTGATTTTAATAATGCTTAAAGTGAAACAATAAAAGTGTAATATCCCTTTAAATTTCGTACCTGGGGGGTGTCTATAGTATGCCTGTAAAGGGGCGCATGTTTCCCATGTCTAGAACAGTCTGACAGCAAAATGACATTTCAAAGGAAAAAAAGTAATTTAAAACTACTCGTGGCTATTAATGAATTGCCGGTCCGACAATACACATAAAAGTTAATTGATAAAAATGGCATGGGAATTCCCCACAGGGGAACTCCGAACCAAAAAAAAAAAACGACGTGGGGGGTCCCCCTAAATTCCATTCCAGGCCCTTCAGGTATGGATATTAAGGGGAACCCCGGCCAAAATTTTTTTAAAAATGGCGTGGGGTCCCCCTCAAAATCTATACCAGACCCTTCAGGTCTGGTATGGATTTTAAGGAGAACCCTGTGCCAAAATATAAAAAAAATGGCGTGGGGTCTCCCCAAAAATCTATACCAGACCCTTATCTGAGCACGCAACCTGGCAGGCCGCAGGAAAAGAGGGGGGACAAGAGAGCGCCCCCTCCTGAACCATACCAGGCCACATGCCCTCAACATTGGGAGGGTGCTTTGGGGTAGCCCCCCAAAACACCTTGTCCCCATGTTAATGGGGACAAGGGCCTCATCCCCACAACCCTTGCCCGGTGGTTGTGGGGGTCTGTGGGCGGGGGGCTTATCGGAATCTGGAAGCCCCTTTTAACAAGGGGACCCCCAGATCCCGGCCCTCCCCCCTGTGTGAAATGGTAAGGGGGTACAAAAGTACCCCTACCATTTCACAAAAAAAGTGTCAAAAATGTTAAAAATGACAAGAGAGAGTTTTTGACAATTCCTTTATTTAAATGCTTCTTCTTTCTTCTATCTTCTTTCTTCTATCTTCCTTTGATTTCTTCCTCCATCTTCTTCTTCTGGTTCTTCCTCCGGTGTTCTCGTCTGGCATCTTCCTCCGTGGTGCCAGCGTCTTCTTCCCTTCGTCTTCTGGGCCGCTCCACATCTGACCATGATGGGAGGCTCCCGCTGTGTGACGCTTCTCCTCTTCTGCCGGTTCTTAAATAAAGGAGGGCGGGCCACCTGGTGACCCCGCCCCCCTCTGACACACGGTGACTTCCCTGTCCGCCCCCCTCCGATGTCACGGGGAATGCCACAGAGAAGTCCCCGTGCGTCAGAGGGGGGCAGGGTCACCAGGTGGCCCCGCCCTCCGTTATTTAAGATCCAATTTAAGGTCCATCGAAAAACCAGCAGTGGAAATGACTTGGAATTTAACCTGTTCATGATGGAATTCACACTTCTCCAATTTACAATAGAGATTGTTCTCTCTTAGTTTCTGAAGCACACGACAGACATCTGTGTGGTGGCTCTCCAGGGACTTGCAAAATATGAGGCTATCGTGGGGTTAAACCACCACACATATATGCAACAAATCTCGGAGGACATCCAAGATTTCCAATTCCTGGAAAACTGCCGGGGCATTGCAAAGGCCAAAAGGCATTACGAGGTACTCATCATGGCCTGTTCTGGTATTAAACACAGTTTTCCACTCTTCGCACTCCCTAATCTTCACGAGATTGTATGCCCCTCTCAAATCAAGCTTTGTGAAAACCGTTGCTCCCTTGAGGCAGTCAAATAACTCCATAATCAACGGAATCGGATAGGCATTCTTAATCGTAAAACGATTGAGACCCCTATAATCAATACAAGGTCACAGTTCACCACTCTTCTTCCTCACAAAGAAGAAAGCAGCACCAGCAGGAGACAAGGATTTGCAGATGAAACCTTGAGAAAGTGCGTCTGCAGCATACTCCTCCATGGCCTTATCCTCCAAAACTGACAAAGGGTAAACCCGGCCACGAGTGGATATGGCACCAGGTTGAAGGTCAATTGTGCAACCATACAACCGGTGTGGAGGCAAACTACTGGCTTGACCTTTGTCAAAGACATCTCTAAAATACTCCTCGGCAGAAAGGAGAGTGAAGAGGTGCACAGGACCTTGGCTACCTTCGGGAAGCATGTCTTACTGCATTATGGCGACCAGAACCTCAGCATGGAGCCAATCAAAAGAGGGGTTGTGCCTCTGTAACCAAGGATAACCAATAACCAGTGGAAACTTAGGTGAGGAAATAAATTGGAATTGGATTATCTCATGGTGAAGAGCCCCTACAGCCATGGACAATGGAACAGTCTCATGAGTCACATGGGGAGGCTGTAGAGGTCTCCCGTCAAGACCCTCAATGGTAAGTGGAGTGTCACGCAGCTGCAGCGGAATTGAGTGCTTCGATCCAAAGGCAGCATCAATGAACGGGTCTGCAGCCCCAGAGTCGATTAGAGCCTGTATCTCAACGGATGACTCAGCCCAAGAAAGGGTAACAAAAACCAGGGGCTTATCCTTCTGGATAACTGGGGACAAAACAACACTACCTAAGGTCTGTCCTTGATAGGACCTCAAGGTTCGGCGTTCCCTTTGACAGGTAGGACAAGACTTTAAAAGTGACCTGCCTGGCCACAATAAAGGCACAATCTCTCCCTTCATCCGCAGAGAGACGCATAAAGCCCAAGTGCATGGGTTCATCCTCACAGACTGACTTGGTACCAGGATGCATGGGGGGTGAGGGAGGCAAGGGTGGGACTGCAAAGTTCCGAGACAAATGTACAGAAGGCTTCCGCAAGCGCTCCTTGGGAGTCTTTCTCTGAGTCTGGAGTCAATGAGGATGGCAAAGGTGATTAACCTCTGCAGCACAATGGGTATATCTCAGGCTGCTATCTCATCCTTGATGGTATTCGAGAGACCATGAGAAAAAGCAGCCACAAGGGCCTCTTTGTTCCAAGCAACCTCTGCTGCCAGAGTATGGAATTCAATGGTGTAATCGGCAACAGTTCTCGTACTCTGTTTGATGAACATGAAGCACTTGGCAGCAGAAGCGGAGCGTGCGGGAACGTCAAATACCCTTTTAAAAGAAGTCACAAACTCAGGGTAACTCAAGACAACAGGTTTTTGTGTCTCTTATAGAGGCCAAGGTTCTCTTTTAGAAAGCAAAGATATCACAAAACCTACTTTGCTTCTGTCCGTGGGAAATGCCTGGGGAAACACCTCAAAGTATATCTCAACCTGGTTGAGAAACCCTCTGAATTGAACTGGATCACCCCCAAATCACTGGGGAAGCAGAGCAGAACCAAGCATACCTCTTATAGAGGTAATACTCAAGGCGGGTGCCTGCACAAAAACTGCCGCAGCAGCAGGGATGGCCTGCAACTCAGGTTGTACCCGAGCAGCCACAGTGGGAGATTCCAGGTGAGCCGAGTGACTCAGGAGCATTTGTAATGCCATGGCAAACTGATCCATGCTGTGATCTTGCTCATCCAATCTGGAAAAAATATTATCAACAAGTGGATTGACTGTATCTTCTAAATTCATGGCCTTCGCTTACTCTAAAAAGAACAAACTTAGTCAATACATAGCCAGAGTTCAGGAACGGAACAGATAATCAGACAAGCCAAATGTCAGGGAGCCGGAGATGAGCATATTAAAACAGTGAGCAGGATTTGGAAGCCAGAAGGGATGTCAGCCAAGCAAATCTTTTTTTTTTTTTTTTTTACATTTTTTATTTAAGGAGTGCAGATAATACATATAAATGAACAATACAACAGTTTGTCTGCTACTGTTAATATTTTTCACACACAAGAAATAAAAGAAATTCAATTATGTAATGGTTTAACAGCAAGCAAGTATCCTTTGAAATGTGCTATCGAGGCAAGTAGTCGTAGGTTAATGGTTCCAGCTTGATTTATTCCTCTGTACTGAGGAGAATGCCCTCTATCTGAAATTAAACAGTAGGCATAATTCAAATGAGGGTGCTCTGACAATCTAATGTAATGCCTTCTCGAGGGGTAGCGCTAGTCTATCCCTCTGGTCTAAATAGCGCTCTGCTTTCCTATGGTGAATTAATACTATGTATTGTCTTATGTAGAAATTATGGCGCTCACTCCTACAAACATAGGAGTGGTACCAAAATGGGATACTGCAATCCGGCGTTATTTTTTTTTTTTTTTGTTTGTTTTTTCTCTCCCCCTCCCCCCTACTGGTGGGGAAAAAGAGAGAAAGGACACCAGTGGTGCCAAAGAAGGAAGAAAGCAATAGGAAATAGGGGAAACAGAAATAGAAATGTATGAAGGAAAGAGGGGTGGCTGTAGGATCCCAGCGAGGCCGACGACCCGTGGCCCCAGAGCACCCAGAAACCGGGTACCTAGGTGTAAGAGTTGTATTCGTCTGAAAAGCGGAACATATCCCAATGTGTCCAATGGGTGCCATGTTCCTCCTCTTTTTCCCTAAGAGCAGCTGTGAGGCTCTCCATTTGCTGAATATCACAGACCCTGCCAAACCATTGTGTCACTGTTGGAGGGGACTGCTGCTTCCACATGCTGGGGATACACGCCCTAGCCGTGTTCAACAGGTGTTTCAGCAAAGATTTGCGGTACCGCTTACTAGACATCGGAGTCAGATTCAGGAGTACTGCCGCTGGGTTATTCTGAAGATCCACATCAGTGAATTTGTGAATGATTCCTAAAACCTGTCTCCAGAAAGGAGTCAAGGCCGAACATTCCCAGAAGATGTGGATTAATGTGCCATTTTGTGTGCCACATCTCCAACATAGGGGACTCTGCCCCAGGAAAATGGATGCTAACACCGAAGGTGTCCTGTACCATCGTGTCAGAATTTTGAAGGTAATTTCTTGGTATTTGCTACATAAAGAGGATTTATGTGCAAAGAAGAGGATTCGGGTCTTTTGGTCTTCTGTAAACGTAGTGTTCAAATCTCTCTCCCACTTCACTAGGTATGTGGGATCCTGTTGGGATGTACGAGTCAGTAAAATATTATAAGATTGAGAAAGAGATTTCCGAATTGGCTCTTCGCCCATGCACAGCTCCTCAAAGGATGTGGGTTGTCTACAGAAACCGCTGACCTCCGGAAGAAATCTGAGAAAGTGTGACAATTGCAGTATCTTCCATCTGCCCAGTATGGAGGAGTTGAAGTTAGGGTAGATGTTAGAAGGGTCCTTCCATTCCAGAGGCCCACAAAAAGAGGAGGCCCTGACTAGTCTCCGGTCCAAGTGGAGCCTAAAGGACCTATCGGAGAGGCCTGGGTGGAAATCTGGATGTCCGATTATGGGTGTCATTGGGGAAGGAAAATTAGGTGTCTCTGCCAGTTGGAAGTATCTACGGAGTTCTTCCAAAGTAGGTTCCAGCAATGGGTGGGAAGGTGAGAATCTGGAAGGGTGAGTTCCACTCCATGGTAAGCCTTCAATGGGAAACGTGATTGTTTCCTGTTCTAACCCAATCCACAGCTTATGTGCTGAGTGCCTGCACCAGTCTACTACTCTGTTCATGTGGACTGCTGTGTAATATAGAGCTGGGTCAGGGAGGCCAATGCCTCCTCTCAATTTTGGCCTCTGCAATAGGGATCTCTTGAGCCTCGGTGGTCTGCCCTGCCAGACATATCTAATAAATATTGAGCGTATATTACGGAAGAAGTCCTGTGGTATCCTAACAGGCAATGCCTGAAGGAGGTAGAGCAGTCTCGGCATGATGTTCATTTTTAAAACATTGCATCTACCGAACCAGGACACCGCCAGGCCCCTCCACCTGTCTAAATCTGAGGAGAAAACGCTCAGGAGTGGCTGAAAGTTGAGTTGATAAATGAGGTGTATATCAGAGGGAATTTTTGTGCCTAGATATTTAATGGCCTGGGGAGACCACCGAAAGGGGAAATTGCTGCTTATGGCGGCCCTGGAACTAGGGGTAAGAGTGATGTTTAGAGCCTCCGACTTTTGGAGGTTGATTTTGAAGTCCGATAATTCCCCGTATTTACGTATTGCCGATAGTAAGTTTGGAAGAGTTGTGTGAGGGTCTGAAATGTAGAACAACAAGTCGTCCGCGTATGCGGCAATTTTATGATGATAAGTGCTCGTTGTGATTCCCCTGATGTCCTGGTTATTCCTTATATGTTGTAATAGGGGCTCTAATGAAATTATAAAAAGGAGCGGGGAAAGTGGGCATCCCTGCCTCGTACCGTTGCTTATCTTGAAGGGGTTAGAAGTAGTCCCATTTACTCTAACTGTTGCTGTGTTAGAGGAATATATGGCAGAAATCCAGGATAACATGGGGGCTGGCATGCCAAGGCGTCGCAGGGTGGCCAGGAGGAAAGTCCAGTTCACCCTGTCAAACGCCTTTTCGGCGTCCGTCGACAACAAGATGAATGGGATGTTAAGGCTTTTAGCTCTAGCCACCACGTTTATCGTCCTGATAGTGTTGTCTCGAGCCTCTCTGTTACGGATGAAACCTGCTTGGTCTAGAGGGATTATGCGTTGGAGGACAGAGCCCATGCGCTCAGCCAGAATTTTTGTGAATAACTTCAGATCACAATTAAGAAGGGAGATAGGCCTATAACTTGCGCACAGCAGCGGGTCTTTCTCAGGTTTGGGGATGACAGATATGCTGGCTTGCAGAATATCTGTAGGTATGGCGTGGTTATCTAGTATGGCGTTGAAGGCAGTAACGAAGTGAGCTGCCAGTTGAGTTTGGAAAGTTTTATAATAGGTGATGGTGAAACCATCGGGGCCGGGTGCTTTCCCCGTCGGGGTGTTGGCTAGTGCTTTTGTGAGCTCATCTGCGGTAATAGGCTGCGAGAGCAAATTTATCTCTTCCTCATTGAGGGAAGGTAGTTTTGCAGCCGCCGGATACGTTTCTATAGCTTCTAAACTATTCTGGTTCCGCTCCCCCCAGGGAGAAGAATGTAAATTGTACAGGGCTTCATAAAATGCCCTGAAAGATTCAGCCATTTCTGCGGAATCGTGAATTTTGGATCCTGTAGAGGAGGATAATGCGGTGATGTAGGAAAGATTACGTTGGGTCCGTATAGCGTTTGCTAGTGATCTGCTGCACTTATCTCCGAACTCATAAAAGGTTCTACATATCCTCAAGAGATTATTCTTAGCATGAAACAGAGAATGTTCTCTGATTTGCTCTCGCAGCCTGGTCACTTCTGCCTCTGTGGCCCTGTCTGGGTGATTTTTGTGACGTTTTTCACAATCATGTAGTTTTACTAGTAACTCAGATAGCGTTTTTTCTCTGGCTACTTTGAGTCTGTGACCATGTTTAATGAATATTCCTCTTATGTAACATTTATGTGCTGCCCATGTAGTTAGAGGGTTGGGGACCGAATGTTTGTTACTCTCAAAAAAGAGATTCAGTTCTCTCAGAATGTCTGCTCTCACCTCAGGATCTTGAAAAAGAGATTCGTTTAGGCGCCAGGTGGCTACCTTGGGAGCCGGGCGTTGTAAATTTAGGGTCAAAGAGATCGGAGCATGGTCTGAGAGCACGATGTGCCCAATCTGTGCCCCCGAGACAAGTGGAATCGTAGCGTGGGAGACTAGGAAGAGGTCAATCCTGGAGTATGAGTTATGGACAGCCGAGAAAAAGGTGTAGTCTCTCTCCTGTGGATGAAGAATCCGCCATATGTCAACTAAGCAATAAGAATGCAACAGGTCCCTGATTCGGTTCCGGTATCGCAAAGATAGGGCCGAAGATCCCGATGATGTGTCTCTACGGGGATCGATGGTAAGATTAAGGTCTCCCCCTAGCACTAGTGTTCCCTCTGCGAAGGAGGCCAAGGCGTCCAGGCATGATTCAAGTACTGGCAGTTGGTCCACATTTGGCAAGTACAGGTTCGCGAATGTGAACGTCTGTGACTGAATAGTACCCTTGACGAAAAGGTATCTACCTTCAGGGTCAGCGTGGAGGTCCCCCAGCTGCCAAGGCAAATTTTTAGCCAGGAGGATACTTGTCCCTCTAGATTTTGAGGAGGGTGAAGTACTGTGGTACACTATTGGGAAATGCTTACTGTAGAGTTTAGGGATACAATCCGCTCGAAAATGGGTCTCTTGTAAAAACACTATCTGGGGTCTCTGCCTCCAGAGATCCGAGAGGCAACTGGAACGTTTCTCTGGAGCATTTAAGCCCTTCACGTTCCAGGACACCGACTTCAAAGTCATGTTTGATAGAACGGGGCCGGGTCGTCAGACCTCGCCAGAAACCAAAGCTATAGGGAGAGGGGGGGAGGAGAGAAACCGCTTAGCGTTAGAGAGTTATAGAGAGTAGGTGGGGAAAGGTACAGATAAGGGTAAGAAAAGAGAAATAAGGAGAGCAAGAAGGGAGAAGTAAGAACAAACTAAGTCTCCAATCGGAGGACTACTGCCTATTTGGGCAGCTAGGGCCTAGTGAGGGGAAAGGTAAGGCACTTCGGAGGTCGGGCTCCTGGAACGCAAGCCCCCCACCAGCCCACTTCTCAATAAGAGCGGTCCTTTCAGGAACCGCGTTATTACATTAGGCTTCTTTGAAATAAGATTGCTCCTTAAAAACCCATAACATATAACCTTGTGACATTCAGTTCAACATAACACATCTTAACATTGTGACCGGCAAAAATAAGACATTAAGTAGTACTTTAAATGATATATCTATATCACTTTCTGATCTCTTGTTATCAGCTCTGTCTGCTGTATAGACCGCTAATTCCACTGAGTCTACATCAACTGAGAACGATCCACAGCTCCCTACCCAACATATCTGTAAGAATCAATTTCTATCCGGAACAATCTTTAAATCCCAAGATAGGGTAGTTGGCAAAAAAAAAAAGGGGTGGGGTGGGGAGTGGACGAGGGACGGGGTGGGAAGAGGGAAGAGGAGGGTCAGTGTGGGAGGAGGGTCAATGTGGGGGGATGTTGGGAGGGAAGCTGGGAGGGGAGGGAGGGGTAGCTGGGGACCCTCAATAGGATAATTACATCTCTAAACAGATACTCATCTCAGGATGTTAATATAGTTTCCACTATTGTTACCCACTAGCCCACCTGCATCTTATCATAAACATTAAACACATTGCAGTGGTAAGCATTAATACTTTTAGGCAGTGTGAACTATGTGTATCCATTTCTGTGTCTTGTAGTGTGGTGCAAGATGGAGGGGGGGAGAGAAGAAAAAAAAAAAAATATATATATAGGGAGAGGGGGGAAGTATAGGCCCAACAAATGAGTGATTGCTGAACAACTATTCATAGGGTCCGTTATCTCTAAGTTATAACAGTATTGTCGGTTGTACCAGTGTCTTCTCGAGGGTGATCCCAGGTGTGGGACCCGTGTACCAGACTGTATACTTTCCCTCTGCTCCTGGTCAGGAGACAACTATCCAAAACACTGGAAACCTAATGTGTCTTTATGAGACCAACAGGCCGGTGAGGTAAGGAAGTCAATCCCAATAGGCCAAAGGTTAGGGAAAAAAAAAAAAACCCATTCCTCCGATCAAAAAGAGGAGGTAGTGTACCAGCCAGTCAAGGGCAGGGAGTGCTTACAAACAAAAGGAGACATCAAGTGAAAAGTAAGTAGCCATGTTCAGGCTTAATAGCGACTTATCTCTATGGAGTCAAGGTTCATTGTCTTGAGGGGCCAGCGGTCTTCTGCATTGTGATCGGTGATTGCGTCGAGGCCTTTGAGGTCTGCCCGAGGGTTCACCGCGGGTGCGTTAGTGGTGGGAGGCAGGACAAACGCCAACCAATTAGGTAGTGACATTGGAGGTAGCCCGAGGGTATTGAGAAAGGTGGGGACCTCTCTGGGGTGTCGGAGGGTATATGTGCGACCTCCCTTCCTTGCAATTAGATGAAAAGGATGACCCCACTTGTAGGTGATTCCTTGTTCACTAAATTTCTCTAGCAGAGGCTTCATGCAGTGGCGCATCTGTAGAGTCCTGCGGGAAATGTCTGGCAGGAGGGATATCTGGGCTCCGTCAAAGTCAATTTGTCCTCTGCGTCAGGCTCTTTGAAGGATGTCCTCTTTGATAGAATAGTTATGCAGGCAACAAAGAACATCTCTAGGTCTGTCTTCTGCAGTGTTTCTGGGGCCAAGGGTTCTGTGGACCCTGTCTATGGCGATAGGTGTGTCCGTCGGGCGCTCTAAGCATTCGTTAAATAGCGCAGTCACCGTCATCTTTAGGTCTGCTTGCTGCATTGCTTCTGGCAAACCGCGGATCCTTATGTTACGCCTACGGCTGCGGTTTTCCTGGTCATCTAGCAACAGGTGTAACTGTGCGATTTGGTCTGCCATCTCTTCTCTTGTGTCATTTAACTCTGTAAAGCCCTGGTGCAGGGTTGCAGTGTCCTTCTCAATAGTAGTGACCCGTGTGGCGACCTCTGTTACAGATTGCTTAATTCCAGCAATCTCTCCTCGTAAAGCTGCTTCCATTCTGAGTGCTACAGAGTCTAGATCATCTCTAGTGGGCAGTTTTTGCAGTAGAGTCCATAGAGACTGCTCTCCAGGGAGCATAGGTGGGGGCACATGTGAAGGCAGAGACAGTGAGGCAGAGCTCATGGAGTCCTGTAGTGTAATGGGCAGAGGCACACCAGGGGTTAAGCTCTGTGGCTGAGAGCGCTGGTTGTCTTGTAATTCCCACTGCGGAGAGCAGCTGGGCTCTCCCCCTGGGCTTGCCAGAGATGCAATGGATAGTGAACGGGGGAGGCAGGGGGAGAGATCACTATTAGGGGAGAATGGCAGCATGTCGTTACCCCGGTCATGTCCTCCTCCTCCTCCCGCTGGCGCTCCATGCTCCTCTCTCACGTCCGAGCGCGGCGCCATCTTGGAAACGTCCGGTGTGGAAGCCGCCGGCTGTTTTGGCACCAGGAATCTCTCCATCTGTGTCCCTGCTTTGGTAGCACGGCGTGGCAATCTTCTCCGGCAGCGTGGGGATGCTGAGAAGCCAAAATTTCAGGTTTTTCTGTGCAGGTAGGCTATGGATGAGCCGTGGACCGGGAGCCCTCTGGAAAACACGGCTTCACTCCTCCATGCCGAGACCACGCCCCCCAAGCAAATCTTTTAACAGGAATGCAGGAGAGCGTCTCTGTGATGTTGACTAAGGCGAAGGAAGAGATCCTCTGGGCTGGACGGCTTAAGTAGGCAGGACTGACAAGCAGGATATCATCCACAGCTGAGTAACTGTGGCGAGATAGGAGCTGGCAATTAGCCGACAGCTGAGCAGCCAGCCCAGAGAAGGAAGGGCTGAGCGCAGCCCTGACAATTGTATACTGTGTATACCTCCTGACGTGTATTAGAAACTGTACACACTGTATTAGATACTGTGTACACCACCAGAAAAGTAGTAGAAACTGTACACACTGTATTAGATACTATGTACACCACCTGCACTGTATTAGAAACTGTACTTTGGCTGCACTGTATTGTATAATGTGTACACCACCTGAAGTGTATTAGAAACTGTACACATTGTATTAGATACTGTGTACACCACCAGCAAAATAGTAGAAACTGTACAAACTGTATTAGTTACTGTGTACACCACCTGAACTGTATTATGTAAAGTAAAAAGAACAAACGTAGTCAAAACATATCCAGAGTTCAGGAACCGTAACGGATAGTCAGACAAGCCAAAACGTCAGGGAGCCAGAGATGAGTGTAGTAGAACAGAAAGCAGGATCTGGAGCCAGAAGGAATATCAGCCAAGCAAGTCTTTAACAGGAACACAGGAGAGCATCTCTAGAGGTGTGACCAAGGCGAAGGCAGAGATCATCTGGACTGGATGGCTTAAGTAGGCAGGACGCTACTCTGTAGAAAGTCTCTATAGACCTTTCGACCTATAGGGATAGAATATGGACTTGGGTTTGAGCGTGGAATGAGTAATGGGGGGGTAGCTAAATGTTGGGTGAATAAAGATAGATCATTATTGGGATGGGATCCACACCGAGCCCTACATAATTTGATTTTGACATAGACATTATAGAAACCCTGGAACTACTTCATCCAGAAAATTCCCATCCCAATAATGACTTTCTACAGAGTAGTGTACTCAGATTTCTTCAGGCTTTGTCAACAGCCACCCTCGTCCAAACATAAATACCTAGGCCATCAATCCAGAGAATAGAACATTGCCCTTAAAAATCTAATGGACAATCCCAGCATAGTCATTAAAACAGCTGACAAAGGTGGTGGTATAGTCATTCTCAACAAATCAGACTATATCACAGAAGTACACAGGTTGTTATCTGATTCCTCTACATATACCAAACTGTCCAAAGACCCGCTTCCTGCATTCAAAATTGAGGTAGAGTCGTTAGTTAAGGACGCCCTTGCTAGTGGCATCCTTGAAAAAACAGAAGCTTCCTTTCTACACTGAGATTTTTACTGTACCCCATACCTATATGACATACTCAAGATGTACATAGACCAATTTCTTCAACCTCTGGCACAGAATCTCCAGTCCTATATCAGATACGGTACACATCTCTTAGAACTACTTGAGCCATACTCTTGAGTAGGGATGAGCCGAACACCCCCCTGTTCGGTTCGCACCAGAACATGCGAACAGGAAAAAAGTTCGCTCGAACACGCGAACACCATTAAAGTCTATGGGACACGAACATGAATAATCAAAAGTGCTAATTTTAAAGGCTTATATGCAAGTTATTGTCATAAAAAGTGTTTGGGGACCTGGGTCCTGCCCCAGGGTACATGGATCAATGCAAAAAAAAGTTTTAAAAACGGCCGTTTTTTCAGGAGCAGTGATTTTAATAATGCTTAAAGTCAAACAATAAAAGTGTAATATCCCTTTAAATTTCGTACCTGGGGGGTGTCTATAGTATGCCTGTAAAGGGGCGCATGTTTCCCGTGTTTAGAACAGTCTGACAGCAAAATGACATTTCGAAGGAAAAAACTCATTTAAAACTACCGCGGCTATTAGTGAATTGCCGGTCCGACAATACACATAAAAGTTCATTGATAAAAACGGCATGGGAATTCCCCACAGGGAAACCCCGAACCAAAATTTAAAAAAAAAAAAATGACGTGGGGGGGTCCCCCTAAATTCCATACCAGGCCCTTCAGGTCTGGTATGGATATTAAGGGGAACCCCGGACAAAATTTTTTAAAAAAAATGACGTGGGGTTCCCCTTAAATTCCATACCAGACCCTACAGGTCTGGTATGGATTTTAAGGGGAACCCCGCGCCAAAAAAAAAAACGGCGTGGGGTTCCCCCAAAAATCCATACCAGACCCTTATCCGAGCACGCAACCTGGCAGGCTGCAGGAAAAGAGGGGGGGCGAGAGTGCGGCCCCCCCCCTCCTGAACCGTACCAGGCCACATGCCCTCAACATTGGGAGGGTGCTTTGGGGTAGCCCCCCAAAACACCTTGTCCCCATGTTGATGAGGACAAGGGCCTCATCCCCACAACCGTGGCCGGTGGTTGTGGGGGTCTGCGGGCGGGGGGCTTATCGGAATCTGGAAGCCCCCTTTAACAAGGGGACCCCCAGATCCCGGCCCCCCCCTGTGAGAAATGGTAAGGGGGTACTTACCCCTACCATTTCACTAAAAAAGTGTCAAAATAGTTAAAAATGACAAGACAGTTTTTGACAATTCCTTTATTTAAATGCTTCTTCTATCTTCCTTCATCTTCTTCATCTTCTGGTTCTTCTGGCTCTTCTGGTTCTTCCTCCGGCGTTCTCGTCCAGCATCTCCTCCGCGGCGTCTTCTATCTTCTTCTCCTCGGGCCGCTCCGCACCCATGGCATGAGGGGAGTCTCCCGCTCTTCTCTTCATCTTCTTCTTCTTCATCCTCTTCTCTTCTTCATCTTCTTCTTCTTCATCTCTTCTTCCTTCTTCATTTCTTCTCCGGGTCGCTCCGCAGCCATGCTGGCATGGTGGGAGGCTCCCGCTGTGTGACGGCGTCTCCTCGTCTGACGGTTCTTAAATAACGGGGGTGGGGCCACCCGGTGACCCCGCCCCCCTCTGACGCACGGTGACTTGACGGGACTTCCCTGTGACGTCACGGGGAATGCCACAGGGAAGTCCCGTCATGTCCCGTGTGTCAGAGGGGGGCGGGGTCACCGGGTGGCCCCACCCCCCATTATTTAAGAACCGTCAGACGAGGAGACGCCGTCACACAGCGGGAGCCTCCCTCCATGCCAGCATGGCTGCGGAGCGGCCCGGAGAAGAAATGAAGAAGGAAGAAGAGATGAAGAAGAAGAAGATGAAGAAGAGAAGAGGATGAAGAAGAAGAAGATGAAGAGAAGAGCGGGAGCCTCCCCTCATGCCATGGGTGCGGAGCGGCCCGAGGAGAAGAAGATAGAAGACGCCGCGGAGGAGATGCTGGACGAGAACGCCGGAGGAAGAACCAGAAGAGCCAGAAGAACCAGAAGATGAAGAAGATGAAGGAAGACAGAAGAAGCATTTAAATAAAGGAATTGTCAAAAACTGTCTCTTGTCATTTTTAACTATTTTGACACTTTTTTAGTGAAATGGTAGGGGTAAGTACCCCCTTACCATTTCACACAGGGGGGGGCCGGGATCTGGGGGTCCCCTTGTTAAAGGGGGCTTCCAGATTCCGATAAGCCCCCCGCCCGCAGACCCCCACAACCACCGGCCACGGTTGTGGGGATGAGGCCCTTGTCCTCATCAACATGGAGACAAGGTGTTTTGGGGGGCTACCCCAAAGCACCCTCCCAATGTTGAGGGCATGTGGCCTGGTACGGTTCAGGAGGGGGGGGCCGCACTCTCGTCCCCCCCTCTTTTCCTGCGGCCTGCCAGGTTGCGTGCTCGGATAAGGGTCTGGTATGGATTTTTGGGGGAACCCCACGCCGTTTTTTTTTTTTTTTGGCGCGGGGTTCCCCTTAAAATCCATACCAGACCTGAAGGGTCTGGTATAGAATTTAGGGGGAACCCCACGTCATTTTTTTTTTAAATTTTGGCCGGGGTTCCCCTTAATATCCATACCAGACCTGAAGGGCCTGGTATGGAATTTAGGGGGACCCCCCCACGTCATTTTTTTTTTTTTAAATTTTGGTTCGGGGTTTCCCTGTGGGGAATTCCCATGCCGTTTTTATCAATGAACTTTTATGTGTATTGTCGGACCGGCAATTCATTAATAGCCGCGGTAGTTTTAAATGAGTTTTTTCCTTCGAAATGTCATTTTGCTGTCAGACTGTTCTAAACACGGGAAACATGCGCCCCTTTACAGGCATACTATAGACACCCCCCAGGTACGAAATTTAAAGGGATATTACACTTTTATTGTTTGACTTTAAGCATTATTAAAATCACTGCTCCTGAAAAAACGTCCGTTTTTAAAACTTTTTTTGCATTGATACATGTCCCCTGGGGCAGGACCCGGGTCCCCAAACACTTTTTATGACAATAACTTGCATATAAGCCTTTAAAATTAGCACTTTTGATTTCTCCCATAGACTTTTAAAGGGTGTTCCGCGGCATTCGAATTTGCCGCGAACACCCCAAATTGTTCGGTGTTCGGCGAACTTGCGGACAGCCAATGTTCGAGTCGAACATGAGTTCGACTCGAACTCGAAGCCCATCCCTACTCTTGAGAATCTAGTTATTCCAAGATTTCATTGGACATTATCTCTCCTTACACCTCCATACCTCACCAATTTGGCCTTTCTGCACTGAATAATTTTCTGTCTGCGTACCCCCTTTCCAACTCTAGACAAGTCACTTTCATCCTCAATGTCAAGGAGTTTTGTCTTATGCACAATTACTTCAATTTCAATAGAGATTTCTTTCTCCAAACCCAAGGGACTGCGATGGGAGCAAATGTTGCTCCCTCATATGCCAACCTGGCCATGGGTCTATAGGAATCCAGGTTCATCTGTAACAATAATCCCTTTGCCAAAAATGTAGTGTTTTTTTAACTCTGTATCGATGATATCATAATCATCTGGGATGGCCCCTCTGACCTTATTAAAGATCTTGTAGAACACTGCAATGCCAATCTGTTTGGACTTTCATTCACCTTTGTCCAGGATCAAAATAAACTAGCCTTCCTTGATCTTGAAGTCAGCCACAATAAAAGAGTAATCCAAGCCAAAAATGACACTAAGCCCACGGCAGGCAATTCGTTACTTCTCTATAACAGTTGTCATTACCCCGCCTGGACCAAAAATATTCCCAAGGGCCAATTTTGTCGGTTGCGACAAAACTGTACTAATACGTCCCCTCAGACAGCGGTTTGGTGAGCACTTTGGATAGAATATGCCAAGTGCTCATAGAATATCCCAATAGGGATAGAATATGGACTTGTTGGTTGTTGTGCAGATACCAAGAAGTCTTGCTGAAGCAGAGAGGTTTTTCTGACTCTGTGAGAGGGAGACTTTCTCATTCTATTCTTTAGATACCCTCTCACCTAGAGGGTTAAATGAGGAACTAGAGGTCTCTACCATCTATGTATATGATTATTGTGTGTGAGTGCGCTACTCTTATACCATACACCACTCATAATTATACATTGCTTTCCTATTACTGTGCAATAAAATTGAAAAAATGACAAAATTACAAAATCTATGTATATTGTCCGGGATACACTTTTTACGTTAATTGTAATTTTCCTTTCCCTTTCACTTTCCCTCCCCTTAACCCCCCCTCACTCTCATCAATATATGTGTATACCACAAACAGTTCATTATTTACTAATTTCATGCCCAGTGCACCTATCAGTTTTTCTTTAATATATACTGATCCCTACATTTCTTTATTTACCCATACACATGTTGTGGAAATTTTATTATATGGACTCATGTGGACATTTTATTCTAGGATGTGTGTTTTATAGATTGTCATCTGTCTCCCTGTGTCTGATTTAACCAAGGCATGCTCTAGCAGAGCGCACTTGGGTTGAATTAGGACCAGCAGTAAAAGCATCAGTATGAAAACCTTCTCATGGGCTTGGAGACGTGTTCACAGTGTGTGTGGGCGTTTGACGGTTTGTAAGTATCAAGCGCAATGCGCTGGGCTTCTTGCCTTCAAATGTCTATGCACATTAGAGAAGTGAAGTCTGCATAACGAGAGAAACATATTATTTCTCTGTTGTGGCTACGCTATCCCTTTTTGGATACATATCTGCTTTAATAAGAGGACATTGATATCTGCATTCTCAAGCCTGTAAGAACAAGTAGAATGATCTTACTAGATACTGGTTACTCTGAGCAGTATTGAGTGGGCTTGATGCTGACCAAGATGGTGGATGTGCATGCATGTGGCTGGGCAGAGGGCAGTGTACATGCCTCAAGTGGATGAGACGTGCACTTCTCCCTCCCATACCTGTGGATGCCCTCCCCTTTAGTGTGGTCATTTCCTGTATGGTCATTTCCTATATTGTCATTTCCTGTGATGTCATTTTGCATGGAGGAAGCGATTGGCTGTTGGGGTCATGATTTTATGTTTGTCATTTTCTTTTGTTGCCAATAAATAAAAGGTGCCTGTGCTGGTGAGGGCAGGGAGTTGAGCGATGGAGCTAAGAATGTAAGGACGGAGACTATATTTACTTGGGGAAATTCGGGAGACACGGGTTTAATGAGCATAGCGTATAGCGAAATCTCCACGTCACACATGACTCTAGATCATCATGTTGCTATTGCCTATACATGGAACCTGTCCACCATTTGGCCCCCTCGTCCCTTTTTCTTAAATTACCAGTACATTAGTATGCCCTCATGATCCTCCATGATGGGCTGAATGTCCAATACTTACATCAAGTCTAAATGTTTTTTTCCCAATATGTTAAGATTTATCACACATATTTTAACATTGTTTTTATTTTAGCTACCTTTTATTTTTCCATTCCTCTCTTTTTGTCCCGTGATCTTTCCCATTCTCAATATGTAGTACATTACATTGGGTATCATTGTTTTTTCCAGTATGTTATTTCCAGATGGCCTCCCACCTGTATAACCATATTATTCTCCACCTGTGTTTCATTACCTGTGTTTTATCATCACCTGCCATTTCCCCCTATCACCACAAGATGGTGGACTCTATATATAGCATATTGAATTCCTGCATATCCAGCTTGACAAAGAAGTGTGCCTGACTGTCTGTCCATTCCACTGACAGTGTGCAGGCTCATAAACGGCATTGCAAACACTTCTGGTGACGTCGGACACCGCTGCAGTTCATGAGCAACTCAGACCTCTCCTCTGTATTACTATCTAAGCCACAGAGTGTACAGAGGCGGCGGGCGGCTTTCTATGGGTTCCTGAGTGACACAGCCTGTTGAACCAATGAGCAAGGAGATGAACCGCTGCAGGATTTTCCTCATGCTGATCGTTTTTAACCTCAATATGAGAGTTTTTGTTTATTGTACCATAACGTTTCTACAGTTCATACTTAGAAGGCACCTCTTTCTTTACCATTTTTCTACAAATACAAAATAGCTTACAACATTCCTACTAAACTCATACTAAACCTAAAGGTTTGAGTTGATAATTAATGCTCTGTTTGTGAATGAGGTCTTGGGGCTCATTTACAAGGATGTTGTGGCTTGCTCAGTGGAAATCAACTGTTTGTGTGACTGGAGCAGCTTTATGCAGGCAGCTTATGTTACACTATGGGAACACAGTGACTGGGCTGTACAGACATAGCTGAGAGACCTAATTTGACAGACATGTGGGTGCAGGTGAACGGCCCCAAACACAGATAGTGTGCATTTGGGGCCGCTGACCTGTACCTTCACACCTGTCATTTTAGGACCTGTGGTTGTGTTCATACAGCTGCTGCATCCCCATAGAGCAACAGGTGGCTGCAGCTGCACAAATGGTTATTTTACACTGTACAGACACAGGGCAGAATTCTGAGGCACTGTAGAAAGCTGTTGAAGAGGGATAAATATTATTATCAGGACATAATAGCAATTGTCATAAAATATATGGAACAAAACAAAAGATAAAAGCACCAACAAGATGGTGTAGGCAGCCCTCATAAAATCAATACATTTGGACGAAAAAGTACTAGACAAATAAAATCTCAGAAATATTAACCAGTGCCATCTTGGCTTTGAAATGAACGAAAAAAGTAATTTAAAACTACTTGCGGCTATTAATGAATTGCCGGTCCGACAATACACATAAAAGTTCATTGATAAAAATGGCCTGGGAATTCCCCACAGGGGAACCCCGAACCAATATTAAAAAATAAATAAATAAGGCCCTTCAGGTCTGGTATGGATATTAAGGGGAACCTGGGCCAATTTTTTTTTTAAAAATGGCGTGGGGTCCCCCTCAAAATCTATATCAGACCCTTATCCGAGCAGGCAACCTGGCAGGCCTCAGGAAAAGAGGGGGGGAGGAGAGAGCGCCCCCCCTCCTGAACCATACCAGGCCACATGCCTTCAACATTGGGAGGGTACTTTGGGGTAGCCCCCCAAAACACCTTGTCCCCATGTTGATGGGGACAAGGGCCTCATCTCCACAACCCTTGCCCGGTGGTTGTGGGGGTCTGCGGGTGGGGGGCTTATCGGAATCTGGAAGCCCCCTTTGACAAGGGGACCCCCAGATCCCGGCCCTCCCCCCTGTGTGAAATGGTAAGGGGGTACAAAAGTACCCCTTCCATTTCACAAAAAAAGTGTCAAAAATGTTAAAAATGACAAGAGAGAGTTTTTGACAATTCCTTTATTTAAATGCTTCTTCTTTCTTCTATCTTCTTTCTTGTATCTTCCTTCGGTTTCTTCCTCCATCTTCTTCTTCTTCTGGTTCTTCTGGTTCTTCCTCCGGTGTTCTCATCCGGCATCTTCCTCCGCGGCGCCGGCGTCTTCTTCCCTTCTTCTTTTCGGGCCGCTCTGCATCCATCATGATGGGATGCTCCCGCTGTGTGATGCTTCTCCTCTTCTGACAGTCCTTAAATAATGAAGGGCAGGGCCACCTGGTGAACCCGCCCCCCTCTGACACACAGTGACTTCCCTGTCCGCCCCCTCTGATGTCACGGGGAATGCCACAGGGAAGTCCCCGTCAAGTCCCCGTGCATCAGAGGGGGGCGGTGTAACTGGGTGGCCCCACCCTCCATTATTTAATAACCGTCAGAAGAAGAAGAGCGTCACACAGCGGGAGCCTCCCATTATGGTGGATGCGGAGCGGTCCAAGAAGAAGACGGGAAGAAGACACTGGCGCCGCGGAGAAAAATGCCGGACAAGAACATCGGAGGAGGAACGAGAAGAACCAGAAGAACCAGAAGAAGAAGAAGATGGAGGAAGAAACCAAAGGCAGATAAAAGATAGAAGAAAGAAGAAGCATTTAAATTAAGGAATTGTCAAAAACTGTCTCTTGTCATTTTTAACATTTTTTTGTGAAATGGTAGGGGTACTTTTGTACCCCCTTACCATTTCACACAGGGGGGAGGGTCGGGATCTGGGGGTCCCTTTGTTAAAGGGGGCTTCCAGATTCTGATAAGCCCCCCGCCCGAAGACCCCCACAACCACCGGGCAAGGGTTGTGGGGATGAGGCCCTTGTCCCCATCAACATTGGGACAAGGTGTTTTGGGGGGCTACCCCAAAGCACCCTCCCAATGTTGAGGGCATGTGACCTGGTACGGTTCAGGAGGGGGGATGCTCTCTCGTCCCCCCTCTTTTCCTGCGGCCTGCCAGGTTGCGTGCTTGGATAAGGGTCTGGTATGGATTCTTGGGGAGACCCCACACCATTTTTTTTAAAATTTTGGTGCGGGATTCCCCTTAACCACCTGCTGACCGCCTACCGCATATATACTGCGGCAGAATGGCACGGGCAGGCAGAATCACGTACCTGTACGTGATCTGCCTCCCGCGGGCGGGGGGTCCGATCGGACCCCCCCCCGGTGCCATCGGCGGTCGGCATTTGACTGGGAGCGTCGGGAGGCGAGGGGGAGACCATCCGATCGTGGCCCCCCCCTCGCGATCGCTCCCAGCCAATGGGAATCCTCCTCTGCCTGTGTGTCGTTTCACACAGGCAGAGGATGTGATGTCATCTCTCCTCGGTCTGGCAGTTTCCGTTCCAGCGCCGAGGAGAGAAGACAAGTGAGTGCACAACACACACACACACACAGTAGAACATGCCAGGCATACCTTACACCCCCGATCCCCCCCCGATCGCCCCCCGATCCCCCCCCAATCACCCCCCCTGTCACAAACTGACATTAGCAGTATTTTTTTTTTTTTTTTTTTCTGATTACTGCATAGTGTCAGTTTGTGACAGTTAGTGTTAGGGCAGTGAGTATTACCCCCCTTTAGGTCTAGGATACCCCCCTAACCCCCCTAATAAAGTTTTAACCCCTTGATCACCCCCCCTCACCAGTGTCGCTAAGCGATCATTTTTCTGATCGCTGTATTAGTGTCGCTGGTGACGGTAGTTAGGAACGTAAATATTTAGGTTCGCCGTCAGTGTTTTATAGCGACAGGGACCCCCATATACTATCTAATAAATGTTTTAACCCCTTGATTGCCCCCTAGTTAACCCTTTCACCACTGATCACCGTATAACCGTTACGGGTGACGCTGGTTAGTTCGTTTATTTTTTATAGTGTCAGGCACCCGCCGTTTATTACCGAATAAAGGTTTAGCCCCCTGATCGCCCGGCGGTGATATGCGTCGCCCCAGGCAGCGTCAGATTAGCGCCAGTACCGCGAACACCCACGCACGCAGCATATGCCTCCCTTAGTGGTATAGTATCTGAACGGATCAATATCTGATCCGATCAAATCTATACTAGCGTCCCCAGCAGTTTAGGGTTCCCGAAAACGCAGTGTTAGCGGGATCAGCCCAGATACCTGCTAGCACCTGCGTTTTGCCCCTCCGCCCAGCCCAGCCCAGCCCACCCAAGTGCAGTATCGATCGATCACTGTCACTTACAAAACACTAAACGCATAACTGCAGCGTTCGCAGAGTCAGGCCTGATCCCTGCGATCGCTAACAGTTTTTTTGGTAGCGTTTTGGTGAACTGGCAAGCACCAGCCCCAGGCAGCGTCAGGTTAGCGCCAGTACCGCTAACACCCACGCACGCACCGTATACCTCCCTTAGTGGTATAGTATCTGATCGGATCAATATCTGATCCGATCAGATCTATACTAGCGTCCCCAGCAGTTTAGGGTTCCCAAAAACGCAGTGTTAGCGGGATCAGCCCAGATACCTGCTAGCACCTGCGTTTTGCCCCTCCGCCCGGCCCAGCCCACCCAAGTGCAGTATCGATCGATCACTGTCACTTACAAAACACTAAACGCATAACTGCAGCGTTCGCAGAGTCAGGCCTGATCCCTGCGATCGCTAACAGTTTTTTTGGTAGCGTTTTGGTGAACTGGCAAGCACCAGCCCCAGGCAGCGTCAGATTAGCGCCAGTACCGCTAACACCCACGCACGCAGCATACGCCTCCCTTAGTGGTATAGTATCTGATCGGATCAATATCTGATCCGATTAGATCTATACTAGTGTCCCCAGCAGTTTAGGGTTCCCAAAAACGCAGTGTTAGCGGGATCAGCCCAGATACCTGCTAGCACCTGCGTTTTGCCCCTCCGCCCGGCCCGGCCCAGCCCACCCAAGTGCAGTATCGATCGATCACTGTCACTTACAAAACACTAAACGCATAACTGCAGCGTTCGCAGAGTCAGGCCTAATCCCTGTGATCGCTAACAGTTTTTTTTGTAGCGTTTTGGTGAACTGGCAAGCGCCAGCGGCCTAGTACACCCCGGTCGTAGTCAAACCAGCACTGCAGTAACACTTGGTGACGTGGCGAGTCACATAAGTGCAGTTCAAGCTGGTGAGGTGGCAAGCACAAGTAGTGTCCCGCTGCCACCAAAAAGACAAACACAGCCCCGTCGTGCCCATAGTGCCCTTCCTGCTGCATTCGCCAATCCTAATTGGGAACCCACCGCTTCTGCAGCACCCGTACTTCCCCCATTCACATCCCCAACCAAATGCAGTCGGCTGCATAAGAGGCATTTTCTTTATGTCCTCCCGAGTACCCCTACCCAACGAACCCCCCAAAAAAGATGTTGTGTCTGCAGCTAGCGCGGATATAGGCGTGACACCCGCTATTATTGTCCCTCCTGTCCTGACAATCCTGGTCTTTGCATTGGTGAATGTTTTGAACGCTACCATGCACTAGTTGAGTATTAGCGTAGGGTACAGCATTGCACAGACTAGGCACACTTTCACAGGGTCTCCCGAAGATGCCATCGCATTTTGAGAGACCCAAACCTGGAACCGGTTACAGTTATAAAAGTTAGTTACAAAAAAAAGTGTAAAAAAAAAAAAAAAAAAAACACAAACAAAAATATAAAATAAAAATAGTTGTCGTTTTATTGTTCTCTCTCTCTCTATTCTCTCTCTATTGTTCTGCTCTTTTTTACTGTATTCTATTCTGCAATGTTTTATTGTTGTTATGTTTTATCATGTTTGCTTTTCAGGTATGCAATTTTTTATACCTTACCGTTTACTGTGCTTTATTGTTAACCATTTTTTTGTCTTCAGGTATGCCATTCACGACTTTGAGTGGTTATACCAGAATGATGCCTGCAGGTTTAGGTATCATCTTGGTATCATTCTTTTCAGCCAGCGGTCGGCTTTCATGTAAAAGCAATCCTAGTGGCTAATTAGCCTCTAGACTGCTTTTACAAGCAGTGGGAGGGAATGCCCCCCCCCCAACATCTTCCGTGTTTTTCTCTGGCTCTCCTGTCTCAACAGGGAACCTGAAAATGCAGCCGGTGATTCAGCCAGCTGACCATAGAGCTGATCAGAGACCAGAGTGGCTCCAAACATCTCTATGACCTAAGAAACCGGAAGCTACGAGCATTTTATGACGTAGATTTCGCCGGATGTAAACAGCGCCATTGGGAAATTGGGAAAGCATTTTATCACACCGATCTTGGTGTGATCAGATGCTTTGAGGGCAGAGGAGAAATCAATTTTTGCAAAAAAGAGTACCTGTCACTACCTATTGCTATCATAGGGGATATTTACATTCCCTGAGATAACAATAAAAATGATTTAAAAAAAAAAAAAATGAAAGGAACAGTTTAAAAATAAGATAAAAAAATAATAATAAAGAAAAAAAAAAAAAAAAAAAAAAAAAGCACCCCTGTCCCCCCTGCTCTCGCGCTAAGGTGAACGCAAGCGTTGGTCTGGCGTCAAATGTAAACAGCAATTGCACCATGCATGTGAGGTATCACCGCGAAGGTCAGATCGAGGGCAGTAAGTTTAGCAGTAGACCTCCTCTGTAAATCTAAAGTGGTAACCTGTAAAGGCTTTTAAAGGCTTTTAAAAATGTATTTAGTTTGTCGCCACTGCACGTTTGTGCGCAATTTTAAAGCATGTCATGTTTGGTATCCATGTACTCGGCCTAAGATCATCGTTTTTATCTCATCAAACATTTGGGCAATATAGTGTGTTTTAGTGCATTAAAATGTAAAAAAGTGTGTTTTTTCCCCAAAAAATGCGTTTGAAAAATCGCTGCGCAAATACTGTGTGAAAAAAAAAAATGAAACACCCACCATTTTAATCTGTAGGGCATTTGCTTTAAAAAAAATATATAATGTTTGGGGGTTCAAAGTAATTTTCTTGCAAAAAAAAATTATTTTTTTATGTAAACAATAAGTGTCAGAAAGGGCTTTGTCTTCAAGTGGTTAGAAGAGTGGGTGATGTGTGACATAAGCTTCTAGATGTTGTGCATAAAATGCCAGGACAGTTCAAACCCCCCCCAAATGACCCCATTTTGGAAAGTAGACACCCCAAGCTATTTGCTGAGAGTCATGTTCAGTGCCTTTCATGGAAACACTCTCACTGCACCTCCAAACAACACCTCAAGACACCATTCACATACTACTATGCTACAGACCACCAGGACCAAAGACCAATCTCCTCACGCCGCTCACTGAATTTTTCTCGATACACACCTTGAAAACCAAAAACCTTCTGGTACTTGGGGATTTCAATCTGTGGGCAAACTCTGCCCAAGACCCTATTGCAACCGCCTGCGTTAACCAAATGGAAGAACTTGGCCTTCAACAACTGATAAACTCTCCCACGCATGGTTCAGGACACACCCTAGATCTCATCTTCAAACAGAATATGGACATCAACGTATCTGACAACACTCCGTTACCATGGACGGACCATCATGCTATCAAATTTAAAATCACCACTAACACCATCCTCCAAAAACAGAAACTCGTAACAGCAACACACTGGAATAGATCTCAGAAGAAACTTCACTCTGATCTCTTCAAAACCACATTGTCGAGCAAAATTCTTTTGCTAAACCCAAGCCTCTCAACAGAACAAACGCTCAACTCCCTAAACAATGTACTACTACAAACAGCAGACTCCGTGGCGCCAAAACGCAGAACACTCATCCGCAAAAAAAACTCAAGTTGGTTCAATGGTACTCTCACCCTACTCAAGCAAGAACGTAGAAGAGCGGAAAGAGCATGGAGAAAAAACCCTACCAAGGAAAACCTTGCTAACTACAAAGCACTCACGGGGAAATACCACAAGGCAATCTTCAAAGCCAAAAAAGAACATTTCTCAGACACCATCTCATCCGCATTAAACCGTCCGCGGGAACTTTTCAAAATAGTGGCTCAGTCTATGAACCCGACCTGCTTGGAACCCCCAGGAAACGATACTCAAGAATTCTGCAATGAGTTATCAGATTTCTTCATCGACAAAATCGACAACATTCGGAAATCAATCCATCAGAAAACAACTATCACCCTCACTAAACCAAAGCAAAAAGAGGATATGGACACAAACATCACTCAACCACCGAAATTCTTTTTGTCCCCAATCACCATAGACACAACTAAAAACATCATCAGAAGCCTTCGAGACAGCACATCACCGAACGACATCATCCCCACTAAACTGCTTAAAGAATGTTCCGACATCTTGGCCCCTATCCTAACACAGCTGATAAATCAATCATTCAAAGAAGGGACTGTCCCAAGCTCCCTCAAGCAAGGCATCATCAAACCCCTGCTAAAGAAAGCCAATCTCGACCCTAAGGACCCTAACTGCCGTAGACCAATAACTAGCCTCAACGCTATCTCCAAGATCATGGAAAAAGCAGTAGTACAGCAGCTACAACACCACCTGGACACACACCTCCTCCTGGACCCTCTGCAATCAGGCTTCCGCCCAGGCCATGGCACAGAAACGGCACTTCTCAAAATATGGGACGACGCCCTTGAAGCAGCAGACGACGGAGAACAGAGTCTCCTGGTACTGTTAGACCTCAGCGCAGCATTCGATACAGTGGACCACAATACTTTACTTGTCCGCCTCGCTGAAGTAGCAGGAGCTACAGATTCTGCCCTAAAATGGTTCACATCCTTCCTAGAGAATCGCTCCCAGACAGTGAAACTAGGAACATTCACCTCGGAAACCCGGGCAATCTCCTGCGGAGTCCCTCAAGGATCACCCTTGTCACCAGTACTATTCAACATATACATGCGCCCACTTCTCAATATCATCAGGAAAACCGACCTCTGCTTCCATTCATACGCTGACGACACCCAACTGTACCTTCGCATCAACGGACAAAAAGACCTTCATCAGCAATTACAGAAATGTCTCACCTTAATAGATGAGTGGATGACCACCAGCTCCCTCAAACTTAACGGATCAAAAACAGAGCTTCTTCTCCTACATGCCAACAAAAATTCCAAAATAAAGACTCCGTGGACACCTCCCACCATCCTTGGACAGACCATCTCCCCAAACACCAAAGCCAAGAGTCTCGGAGTCATTTTTGACTCAGGAATGACAATGGACGCACAAATAGGATCAGTGGTGAGCGGATCCCACCATCTCCTCCGTCAACTACGCAGACTCATCCCCTTCATCCCAGAAGAGGACAAAGCGGCAGTTGTGGGAACAATCATCAATTCCCGACTCGACTACGCAAATTCGCTCTACGTAGGACTACCCCAATATCAGCTTGCGCGCTTACAACTCATCCAAAACACGGCGGCAAGACTGTTAACAGGAAAAAAACCCTGGGAATCCATCTCACCCTCCCTAAAGAGCCTTCACTGGCTAACCGTGAAGAATCGGATCACATTCAAGACCCTCTGCCTCACCCACAAATGCGTACGAGGGAACGCCCCACCATATCTCCGCGAGAAAATAAAACACTACACACCGAATCGCAGTCTTCGATCGGCTAACCAAAACCTCCTTACCGTTCCCAAATACCGCTACAAAGCAAAGGGAGAACGAAGATTCGCAGTCCAAGGACCTCGACTATGGAATGCTCTTCCAACTAACATCCGCATGGAAGAAAACCACCAGGCATTCAGGAAAAAACTAAAGACCTTCCTTTTCTGAGAAAGCTGACATCAGAGAATACATCCAGCGCCTTGAGGCGATTCAGTTCGCATTTGCAGCGCTTTACAAATCATTCATTCATTCATTCATTCATTCATTCATGTTGAGTCCATGGAATAATTTATATTGTGACACAAGTTGCGGGAAAGAGACAATTTTTTATTTTTTTTATTTTTTTTTGCGCAAAGTTGTCACTAAATGATATATTGCTCAAACATGCCATGGAAATATGTGAAATTACACCCCAAAATACATTCTGTTGCTTCTCCTGAGTACGGGGATACCACATGTGTGGGACTTTTTGGGAGCCTAGCCGTGTACGGGACCCCGAAAACCAAGCACCGCCTTCAGGCTTTCTAAGGCCGTAAATTTTTGATTTCACTCTTCACTGCTTATCACAGTTTCGGAGGCCATGGAATGCCCAGGTGGCACAAAACCCCCCCAAATGACCCCATTTTGGAAAGTAGACACCCCAAGCTATTTGATGAGAGGTATAGTGAGTATTTTGCAGACCTCACTTTTTGTCACAAAGTTTTGAAAATTGAAAAAAGAAAAAAAAAATTTTTTTTTCTCGTCTTTCTTTATTTTCAAAAACAAATGAGAGCTGCAAAATACTCACCATGCCTCTCAGCAAATAGCTTGGGGTGTCTACTTTCCAAAATGGGGTCATTTGGGGGGGGTTTGTGCCACCTGGGCATTCCATGGCCTCCGAAACTGTGATAGGCAGTGAGGAGTAAAATCAAAAATGTACGCCCTTAGAAATCCTGAAGGCGGTGCTTGGTTTTCGGGGTCCCGTACGCGGCTAGGCTCCTAAAAAGTCCCACACATGTGGTATCCCCGTACTCAGGAGAAGCAGCTAAATGTATTTTGGGGTGCAATTCCACATATGCCCATGGCCTGTGTGAGCAATATATCATTTAGTGACAACTTTGTGCAAAAAAAAAAAAAAAAAAAAAAAAATTTGTCACTTTCCCGCAACTTGTGTCAAAATATAAAACATTCCATGGACTCAACATGCCTCAAAGCAAATAGCTTGGGGTGTCTACTTTCCAAAATGGGGTCATTTGGGGGGGTTTTATGTCATCTGGGCATTTTATGGCCTTCAAAACTGTGATAGGTAGTGAGGAGTAAAATCAAAAATGTACGCCCTTAGAAATCCTGAAGGCGGTGCTTGGTTTTCGGGGCCCCGTACGCGGCTAGGCTCCCAAAAAGTCCCACACATGTGGTATCCCCGTACTCAGGAGAAGCAGCTAAATGTATTTTGGGGTGCAATTCCACATATGCCCATGGCCTGTGTGAGCAATATATCATTTAGTGACAACTTTTTGTAATTTTTTTTTTTTTTTTTTGTCATTATTCAATCACTTGGGACAAAAAAAATGAATATTCAATGGGCTCAACATGCCTCTCAGCAAATTCCTTGGGGTGTCTACTTTCCAAAATGGGGTCATTTGTGGGGGTTTTGTACTGCCCTGCCATTTTAGCACCTCAAGAAACGACATAGGCAGTCATAAATTAAAGGCTGTGTAAATTCCAGAAAATGTACCCTAGTTTGTAGACGCTATAACTTTTGCGCAAACCAATAAATATACACTTATTGACATTTTTTTTACCAAAGACATGTGGCCGAATACATTTTGGCCTAAATGTATGACTAAAATTGAGTTTATTGGATTTTTTTTAGAACAAAAAGTAGAAAATATCATTTTTATTCAAAATTTTCGGTCTTTTTCCGTGTATAGCGCAAAAAATAAAAACGGCAGAGGTGATCAAATACCATCAAAAGAAAGCTCTATTTGTGGGAAGAAAAGGACGCAAATTTCGTTTGGGTACAGCATTGCATGACCGCGCAATTAGCAGTTAAAGCGACGCAGTGCCGAATTGTAAAAAGTGCTCTGGTCAGGAAGGGGGTAAAACCTTCCGGGGCTGAAGTGGTTAAAATCCATACCAGACCTGAAGGGTCTGGTATAGATTTTGAGGGGGACCCCACGCCATTTTTAAAAAAAATTTGGGCCGGGGTTCCCCTTAATATCCATACCAGACCTGAAGGGCCTGGTATGGAATTTATGGGGACCCCCCACATCATTTTTTTTTTTTAATTTATGTTCGGGATTCCCCTGTGGGGAATTCCCATGCCGTTTTTATCAATGAACTTTTATGTGTATTGTCGGACCGGCAATTCATTAATAGCCGCAAGTAGTTTTAAATGACTTTTTTTCCTTTGAAATGTCATTTTGCTGTCAGACTGTTCTAAGCACGGGAAACATGCGCTCCTTTACAGGCATACTATAGACACCCCCCAGGTACGAAATTTAAAGGAATATTACACTTTTATTGTTTCACTTTAAGCATTATTAAAATCACTGCTCCTGAAAAAAACGGCCGTTTTTAAAACTTTCTTTTGCATTGATCCATGTCCCCTGGGGCAGGACCCAGGTCCCCAAACACTTTTTATGACAATAACTTGCATATAAGCCTTTAAAATGAGCACTTTTGATTTCTCCCATAGACTTTTAAAGGTTGTTCCGCGGCTTTCGAATTTGCCGCCAACACCCCAAATTGTTCGCTGTTCAACGAACTGGCAAACAGCCGATGTTCAAGTCGATCTCGAAGCTCATCCCTACTCAGGAACACCTGGAGATATAGCCAGGATCCATCTCAGGCTATATGTCCGTCGACATCCGACTTCTGACACCGTGGCAGGATCAGCACACTGACCTCTGGAACTGTGGCTGGATGGATCCCCCCAAATGTTCCTACAAATGTGGGCACTGGTGAAGCAATGTTGCCTGACTACCATGTCTTTGAAGATGGGCAAACGCCCGCTCACCCGTGCAGCGACCAAAGGGATCAAGCAACCAGTTCCCAAAAGGCCCGACTGGCCACCGTGTAACCAGATTGGCCCAGGACCTCAGGAACACCTGGTGAAATATAGCCGGGATCCCTCTCAGGTTGGATGTCCGTCACCATCTGACTCTTGGAACCGTGACAGGATCAACACACTGACCTCTGGAGCTGTGGCAGGATCAACACACCGACCTCTGGAACTGTGGCTGGATGGATCCCCTCTGTTGGTAACAGCAGCCCCTCAGATCACGTCTGTGTCTCTCTTACTCCCTCATCCACTGAGAATCTCCACAGAACACAAAATTTAGTCTTTTTTTCCTGCCAGCAGAGCATGCTGTGCTGGGATTTGTATTTCTCCCTGTATACCAGTCTATGGGGCATTTTGTGAGGGAACTGCATGTCCCAGAATCTATTGCAGCTCTTTCTGCAGTTCAGTACAGTCTCTCCCGTTGAATGCAGAGCTCCTTGTGTGTCAGCTCACATTACTCAGTCAGTGAAAATAGGAAGAAGGGGAGGTGAAAAAGCCCATGCAGACTGACAGCCAGCTCTCTCCCCTCTTTCAGGCTGGAAAGTCGTGTACATGCATTAACATCTGTGTTAATGTAAGTCTTTGGCTGCAATACCCGCTACACACTCCCCCCACCAAAGAACCTTTGGTACTGCAAAGGAGGTAAAGAGTCTGTGACCTGTTAGTGTACACAGGAAACCAGACAGTTTACACCAGCATAAAAATCTGGAAGAGGAACCTCCCACCAATGAGCATAGGAAGGAAGGTTGTCCTGCCTACAGGCCATCTGAATTGGAATGGCCCAGGTAGATGTGCCAGGGGGTGAGTTGGGATTGTCCTCCACTAAATGTGTGGTGGAAGAACCAGGCGCCTCAAGAGCCCTTTTTGAAGTGAAAACAGCTTCCTCAGAGCTTTCACCCAGAGTATCATAGGTCAGTCTCTTAGGTGGGTGAATAGCTCTTCTCTATCACTGTTCTTTAGGCTCTATAGTTACAGGCACACTGGTCTCTGCTTCATCCACAGCTTTTTATTCTTCCTGCATATCAGCCTCAGCTTCCTCTTCAATGAAGGATGGGAAGTCTTCGGGTCTGCTGTCAGCAAGGAATATTGAGGGTTTTCCAACCCTTCAGAAGGTGGACATTGAGGCACAAACTATGGAGCCTCTGGTCTGAGAATCCCAATGTCTGTCACCTTGGGAGGAGACAAAGGGGGGGTGGCAGGCCCTGGCATTTGGGACGGCCATAGCCAGTCCTTTCCCATTTCTGCATCCATCCTCGCTATTTTCATCCTCTTCACCAAGAGGCAACGACTGAGACCTAGTCACCAGTCTGGATCTCTGAGAGGCTATGGATGTGGACTGTGAATCTGGCTGTGGTGGCACATGAACTGCTTTGGATGGTTGCGGTGCCAAGTCTTCAGTGGGCCTGTGCTCCCTTCGGCTGGATTTGATATACTGGGAGTCCTGGCAGATGTTTGCAAATTACATAAAACAGACACAGATGTAGTGAACAGGAACTTTGTTTACTGGGAGACTCTCCACAATCAAACAGTGATTTGGTAACTCAATAGTCAAGAATGGCAAACTGTGGTATTTAATAGTGTTAATCAAACCCAAAATGTAGACTTCAAAATAACACAGTCAAACAACTTAAATAGGTCTAGAGTGGCCTATACACTCAGGCATAAAGGGGGGCTGATCTGACTTAACAACAGTCAGTCTGTTTCCCTCAAATACTGAAGTCACAGATCCAGGCAATTAAATGTGAGGCAGTAGGCCACAAATGCAATTTATCACTTTAACATTTAACATTAATCACTGGGATCACTAAATTACTGATACTGAAGGAGTAACAGAAAGGGTCCTCACAATGGAGATATCCAGAATCTTCAGCTAGCCTGGCGTTGGTGCACTTGGTGTCCTGTTAAGCTGGATAAACAAATGGGAACATGAAAGTAGGGATGAGCCGAACACCCCCTCCCCACCCAGTTTGGTTCGCAGCAGAACATGCGAACGGGCAAAAAATTTGTTCGAACACACAAACACCGTTAAAGTCTATGGGACACGAATGTGAAAAATCAAAAGTGCTAATTTTAAGGGTTAAAATGCAAGTTATTGTCATAAAAAGTGTTTGGGGACCTGGGTCCTGCCTCAGGAGACACGTATCAATGCAAAAAAAAGTTTTCAAAAATGGCCGTTTTTTCGGGAGCAGTGATTTTAATAATGCTTAAAGCGAAACAATAAAAGTGAAATATTTCTTTAAATGTCATGCCTGGGGGGTGTCTATAGTATGCATGTAAAGTGGTGCATGTTTCCCATGTTTAGAACAGTCCCTGCACAAAATGACATTTCTAAAGGAAAAAAAGTCATTTAAAAGTACTCGCGGTTATAATGAATTGTCGGTCCTGGCAATACAGATAAAAGAAGTCATTGAAAAAAAGGGCACCAAAATTTAAAAAAAAAATGGTCTGGGGTCCCCCCAAAAATCCAAAGCGAACTGTCAAATTGAAGACGCATCATACGGCGGGTGCCTCCCATGGAGGCGGGTCGGTCGCGGCTTTGTTTGTTTTTTTCTTTTTCGGTCCGTCGTCGGAGCGAGAGAAGTTGAATGGACTTTGTGGGAGATTTTTATTTTTTTTATTTTTTAATGAAGGACGTGTCCCAAGCCGTGTCTTGTCTTTTGTACCATTTTGACACTTTTTTTGTGAAATGGTAGGGGAACATTTGTATCCCGTTACCATTTCATACAGGGGGAAGCCAGGATATGGGGATCCGGGATCCCAATAAGCCCCACAACCACTGGGCAAGGGTTGTGGGGATGAGGCCCTTGTCCCCATCAACATGGGGACAAGGTGCATTGGGGCTACCCCAAAGCACCCTCCCCATGTTGAGGGCATGTGGCCTGGTATGGTTCAGGGGGCGCTCTCTTGTCCCCCCCCTCTTTTCCTGTGGCCTGCCAGGTTGCATGCTCAGATAAGGGTCTTGTATGGATTTTGAGGGGGACCCCCACGCCATTTTTGTTTAAATTTTGGCACGGGGTTCCACTTAATATCCATACCAGACCTGAAGGGCCTGGTATGAGATTTGGGGGGACCCCCACGCAATTTTTAAAAAAAAATTGGTTCGGGGTTCCCCTTAATATTGATACCAGATCCAGAGAGCCAGCCTGGTAATGGACTGGGGGGATCCCATGCCTTTTTTTCAATGACTTCTTTTATCTGTATTGCCGGGACTGATAAATGACTTTTTTCCCTTTAGAAATGTAATTTTCTGCAGGGACTGTTCTAAACATGGAAAACATGCACCACTTTACAGGCATATTATAGACACCCCCCAGGTACGAAATTTAAAGTGGGGTTCCACCCAAAAAAACAAAAATACATGAAAAATCCTAAAAAAAGAAACAAAAAAAATGTGGATATATTTTTTTTAAACTTACCTCTAAATGCCTGTTGCTAGGGGGTCCCTCGTAGTCTGCCCCTTCCAGTGCCTGGGCTGGTGACATCACTTCCCCCTCGGCACAGGAAGGGCTCCGCTCTGCTCCCTCCCTCCTGTCAATCATCTGGGACCCATTACAGGTCCCAGGTGACTGAGCGGCCAATCACAGCGTGCGGCGCCGCTCGCGCATGCGCAGTGGGTGCCAGGCTGTGAAGCCACAGCCCGGTGCCCACAGTTGCAATGCCGGCGCCGCTGAACGGAGGGGGAGACGAGCAGGGCTTCGATCCCCCACATCGCTGGACCCAGGGACAGGTAAGTGTCCAATTAAAAGTCAGCAGCTGCAGTATTTGTAGCTGCTGACTTTTAATTTTTTTTTTTTTTTTTTACATGACCCCCTGGGTGGAACTCCTCTTTAAAAGAATATTTCACTTTTATTGTTTCACTTTAAGCATTATTAAAATCACTGCTCCTGAAAAAACGTCAGTTTTTAAAACTTTTTTTGCATTGATACATGTCCCCAGGGGCAGGACTCAGGTCCCCAAACACTTTTTATGACAATACCAAGCATATAAGCCTTTAAAATGAGCACTTTTGATTTCTCCAATAGACTTTTAAAGGGTGTTCCGCGGCTTTCGAATTTGCCGCAAACACCCCAAATTGTTCGCTATTCTACACCCGATGTTCGAGTCGAACTTACGTTTGACTCGAACATAGGGCTCATCCCAACTTGAAAGTATCCTGGTAGGCAAAAATGAGAAGTAGGATGCTAGCAGTATCCTGATAGGCAAAGTGCAATGTGGAATGCTAGCAGTATCCTGGTAGGCAAAGTGGAATGTGGGATGCTAGCAGTATCCTGGTAGGCAAAGTGGAATGTAGTAACTGTTCAACAGGGTGCAAATGTTCCTACAAATGTGGGCACTGGTGAAGCAATGTTGCCTGACTACCATGTCTTTGAAGATGGGCAAACGCCCGCTCACCCGTGCAGCGACCAAAGGGATCAAGCAACCAGTTCCCAAAAGGCCCGACTGGCCACCGTGTAACCAGATTGGCCCACGACCTCAGGAACACCTGGTGAAATATAGCCGGGATCCCTCTCAGGTTGGATGTCCGTCACCATCTGACTCTTGGAACCGTGACAGGATCAACACACTGACCTCTGGAGCTGTGGCAGGATCAACACACCAACCTCTGGAACTGTGGCTGGATGGATCCCCTCCATGGGTAACAGCATCCCCTCAGATCACATCTGTGTCTCTCTCACTCCCTCATCCACTGAGAATCTCCATCTCCTCAGAACACAAAATTTAGTATTTTTTTCCTGCCAGCAGAGCATGCTGGGATTTGCCTTTATTAGCTGTCTTCTTCCTGCCAATAGAGGCACAAGAGAGGCTACTGAATGCAGAGCTCTGTGTGTGTCAGCTCACATTACATTAACTCAGTCAGTGAAAACAGAAAGAAGGAGGGGGGGTGATAAAGCCCATGCAGACATGACAGCCAGCTCCCTCCTCTCTTTCAGGCTGGAAAGCCTGTGTACATGCAGGCATCTGTGTTAATGTAAGTCTTTGGCTGCAATACCTGCTACACTCCTTTATCCAAGAAGAGATGGACAAGGAGAAACCAAGCCTCAGCAATTTACCAAGAAAAAACTGCCAAAATATAATTGGGTTTATGTACACAGCATTTACTTTAAATAGGACAACCGACCGCCAAGTGTAACTAATTTGCAAAAGAAAGACATCAATTATTGTAGTGCCTACATGCACATTAATGAATCAAATGTGCGAGACCCCATTTTGAACAGTACCTCCACCAGCCATTTTTAAATCAAGAAATCAACATTAAAGTGTAATTCAGACATGCATATAGCCCCGCTGCTGCCTGTCCCTTTTCCATCTGACTGTCATCTGATCCGCCTGAAAATGACAGGTGGACCTGATCGGACCACCCATGTGAAACCAGCCTAAGAGTGTAATTTAACCGCTTGCCGTCCAGCACATGATGATATACGTCGGAACAATGGCACGGCTGCGCAAATGGGCGTACCTCTACGTCCCCTTTAAATCGCGGGCTAGTGGGCACATGCGCGCCACGGGAGCTTGCCCACAGGTCCTGCGGACTCGATGTACGCTGGTGACCTGCGATCGTGACACAGAGAGCCAGAACGGAGAGATAACCTATGTAAACAAGGCATTTCCCTGTTCTTCTCTGGCATGTTCTAGTGAGCTCATACCCCTTACAGTTAGAACACACTGAGGGAACATATTTAACCCCTTGATCGCCCCCTAGTGTTTAACCCCTTCCCTGCCAGTGACATTTACACAGTAATCAGTGCATTTTTTTTTAGCACTGATCGCTGTATAAATGTCACTGGTCCCAAAACAGTGGCAAAAGTGTCCGATTTGTCCGCCGCAATGTCGCAGTCATGATAAAAACCACAGCTCGCCGCCATGACTAATGAAAAAAAATTAATAATAAAAATGCCATAAATCTATCCCCTATTTTGTAGATGCTATAAATTTTGCGCAAACCAATCAATATACGCTTATTGCAATTTTTTTAACCAAAAGTAGAAGAATACATATCAGCCTAAACTGAGGAAGAAAATTGTTTTTTTTGCGAAATTGTCGCTCTTTTTTTGTTTATAGCGCAGAAAAAAAACACAGAGGTGATCAAATACAATAAAAAGAAAGCTCTATTTGTGGGAAAAAAGGACGTCAATTTTGTTTGGGTGCAACGTCGCATGACCACGCAATTGTAAGTCAAAGCGACGCAGTGCCGTATCGCAAAAAATGCTCTGGTCAGGAAGGGACCCTTCTGGGGCTGAAATGGTTAACCACAGAAAATATACAGTACATAGTATTGAATCACTTGTACTAGACCTCATTATTGAAAAGGACCCACAGATTTTAAATCCAGACGAATATACAAGTGTAATTATTTCACTTGTTTTAAGTCTCATTTTGAACATGATAACCTATTTTAAACACTTCAAGTGGTGAGGCTATTTTTGAGCTCTCAGCATTGTTACATTTTGAACAGCAATTACTCAGTCATGCAACACTGTACCCAAATGAAATTTCTTTTTTTTTACTTTAAGACATATAGAGCTTTCTTTTGGTGGTATTTACTCACTAATGTTTTTTTTTGTATATATAAACTAAAAAGGTGCAGAAAATTTAAAAAAAAAAACACGTTTTTCTTAGTTTCTGTTATAACATTTTGCAAATAAATATTATTTCTTCATAAATTTAGGTCAAAATATTTTCTGCTACATTTCTTTGGTAAAAATAACCCAAATCAGTGTATAATATTTAGTCCGCGTGAAAGTTATAGAGTCTACAAACTATGGTATATATATTTGAAAATTGATCGGTCCTAATGTACTGACTGCCTATATTATTTTTTGAGGCCCTAAAATTTCGGGACAGCACAAATGGCCCTCAAATTACCACTTTTTGGACACGTTATTTCTCACACACCTCATAGGCATACTTAGAATTACACTACACCACAAAAAACACATTCTGCTACTCAGGGCTTTTTTTCTCAAACAATAGGTGCTGTAACTTAACCACGGCCTCACAAAACCCCTCCCCTACACACACCCTCCAAATCATATCAAATATTGGGTGTATTCAGTCAAATTTCATGAAAACAGTAGGACGGTCTTAAAGGGGCATTAAATACCAGGACTGCATTGCATACAGAGTGCAGAGCTGTCACTTGTAAACACAGAAACCAGACTTCTGTGTTTACAAGTGATTGTGGTGAGCAGGCACCAAAGGGTCTGAGCCAGAGGTGGTGGAACTGGGTTCCACCAAGTTCCCCCTGAAAAAAGCCCTGTTGCTACTCCTTCTGATTATGACAGGTGAGACTTTTACTTTTACAAAAGATTTTAGTGACAGTTAGCAATAAACCAAGCTATGCAGCAGAATAACGTCCTTACAGGATGTCTCCAACTTACAAACCAACCTCAATGCACTATTTAATTGGGCAACTATGTGGCAAATGCGTTTTAATGTTGATAAATGTGAAGTTATGCACTTTGGGCTAAAAACATGCATGCACCGTACATGCTAGGATGAGAACAGCTGCGGGAGTCAATGGTGGAGAAGGATCTACAGTAGATGTTCTGGTAGATCATAGGCTTAATAATAGTATGCAATGCCAAGCTGCAATTTCCAAAGCAAGCAAAATTCTTTATTTTATTGAGAGAGGTATGGATTGCAGATAGACACATCATTTTGCCCCTGTACAAATCATTAGTAAGACATCATCTTGAATATGCAGTTCAGTTTTGTGCACCAGTTCACAAAAAAGATATTGGGGCACTGCAGAAATTGTTGAGAAGGGCAACCAAACTGATAAGACGCATAGAGGAGCTCAGCTATGAGGGAAGATTAGCTGAACTGAATTTGTTCTCTCTTGAGAAGGTGAGATTCAGAGGGGATATGGTCAACATGTACAAATACATAAGTAACCCATACAGTGAACTTAGTGTTGAGCTATGCACTTTAAGATCATCACAGAGGACAAGGGGCACTCTTTATGTCTGGAGGAAAAGAGATTTAATCTGCAAACACTGAAAGGCTTATTCACAGTAAGAGCTGTAAAAATGTGGAAAATATTCCCTCAAGAGGTGGTCCTGGGAAGCTCAGTATGTTGTTTTAAGAAAGGCCTGGATCCTTTTCTAGATGCACATAATATAACTGGATACTAATATTTATAGGTAAAGTAGATCCAGGGTATATCCAATTGCCTGGGTCTACTGTGGATATAGGATTGTATATATAGGATTGTATATTTTTTTTCCCTTTTTGCTTTTATTTGTTGAACTGGATGGACATGTGTCTTTTTGCAACATGACTAACTATGTAACTATGTAACTTTCTAAAAAGAGCCATTTTCCATACAGTATAATAAAAAACACAAATACAATAAAAAAATGCACTAAGTGAAAATATTAAAGTGATGCTGCCCAGTACTGCCCATCCCCTGAACAAAGTCCCTGGAGAAAGTCCAGCTAGAATAGTAATTGATCTTATTCACATGTGTAAGGGCACCTAGATGCTAGAGATTCACAGCTAGGTGTATGCAGGCAGATAATGAAGGGTGCACAGCCTAATGTAAAAATCCCTTGAAATGCCAAACTATCACTTATTGATGCAGACAAAGATGTGTTGTCACGTACCTGACTGGAGGCTGAGGTGACGAGAGTTCTCCTCTTGCGTCTAAGTGCGGAGTACCCCTGAAGGTGGTGACAGAGGGTGGTATGCCCAAAGATGCACGGGTTGCCTGAAGGTAACACTGCCTGATGGATCCAGATGGGAGGACAACCAAATGCAGAGAAGTAGCCAAGGCAGAGGATTCTCTGGAAGCAATGGCGGATCTTAACCACTTCCCGCCCGGCCTATAGCAGATTAACGGCCGGGAAGTGGTTCTATTATCCTGACTGGGCGTCTTATGACGTCTTATGACGTCCAGCAGGATAACATGCTGGCGCGCGCCCGTGGGGGCACGCAACGCGGCGATCGTGAGTGCGGCGTGTCAGTCTGACACCCCACATCTCCGATCGTGATAAGAAGTCTCTGTCAGAGGCTTCTTACCACGTGATCAGCTGTGACCAATCACAGCTGATCATCGCGTGAACCAGGAAGTGACGGTAAACGGCATTCCTTGGTTCGCGCTGACAGGGAGAGCCGATCGGCGGCTCTCCCTGTCAGAGGGGGGGTCTGTGCTGATAATCAGCACTTTGATTACCAGCACAGACCCCTCAAATGTAATGATCACCTGCCAATCAGTGCCCAAAAGTGCCACAACAATAAAGTGTGCCAGTGCCCACCACAGTGCCAATCACAGTGCCAATCACTGCCCACCACAGTGCCAATCGCTGCCCAGCAGTAACAACTGTCAGTACTTCTCAGTACCTAATCATCAGTGCTGCCCATCAGTGCCACCTGTCAGTGTCACCTGTCAGTGCCAATCAGTGCCGCCTGTCAGTGCCCATCACAGCCGCCTGTCAGTGCCCATCAGTGCCACCTGTCAGTGCCTATCAGTGCCGCCTGTCAGTGTCTATCAGTATCACCTATCAGTGCCCATCAATGCCGTCTACAAGTGCCCATCATTGCTGCATATCAGTGCCGCCTATCAGTGCCCATCAATTCTACATATCAGTGCCTCCTCATCATTGCCCATCAGTGCCACTTTATCAGTGCCAACTCATCAGTGCCGCCTCATCAGTGCCCATCAGTGCCCGTCAGTGAAGGGGAAAACAAGATTTTATGAAAGAAACTAAAAAAAATCATTTTTTTTCAAAAATGTTGGTCTTTTTCGTTTGTTTAGCAAAAAATAAAAACCTCAGAGGTGATCAAATACCACCAAAGAAAAGCTCTATTTGTAGGAAGAAAATTATAAAAATTTAGTTTGGGTACAGTATTGCATGACTGCGCAATTGTCATTCAAATTGTGACAGCGCTGAAAGCTGAAAGTTGTCCTGGGCAGGAAGGGGCGTAAGTGCCTGGTATTTCCAGGCTGAGGGTAAAAATCAGGAGCTTAGGCAGAAGTGTGCTTGAAATCAGGCCAGGGTCAAACACAGGACATCAATCAGGAACAAGGTAGAAGAAGATCCGTGAAGCAAGCCAGGGTACAGAGCCAGGGGAGAAGCCAGAACAATTCAGGGGTAAGCCAGGTCAGTAACAGGTAATCAAGCAGAAGCACAAGGCACAGGATTCAAAGCCTGACGATTATCCAGCAATTTGTGAGAGGAGCTGCTGTCCTTATATAGGCCAGTGGATGCTGACAATTAGTGCGCTTTGCGTGCGCCGATGTGCCATCGTGCATGAGGATTCACCACTGTGTGCTGTGCCTAATGCACATGTGTGAATGTGCATGGCCATACTGAATATTGCCCTGTTTGCCAGGTCTTCTATGAATTCTTCCCTAACATGTCTCCTAGTTGGATCTGCAGCTGGGTGTATGCATACACGGATAACAGTTGGTGGCAGCATATGTAGGTTAATATAAGAATACAGTCCCTGGTATATGAGCCAATAGACAGTGCTTATTACTGCGTCCATGATCCAGCCTGTGTGCAGCAGTGTCCGATCTAGTTAGCATAAGTGAAAACAGCAAGATATGACATGGAGATACACAGCCGGTTATCCAGTATTCACATCTTGTCACCTTTCTCACTGATTAAAAAGAGGCGCTGCCTTCCAGCTAAAAATAAATTATAATCCTAATCCAACTAGTGGTATGCAGTGTTAATTTCGTCGACTAAAACGACTAAAACATTTTAGTCGACTAAATGAATATTATTTTAGTAGACTAAAATATGACAAAAACTAAAACAAATGAGATGACTAAAATACGACTAAAACTAAAATGGCATTTTAGTCAAAAGACTAAAATGGGACTAAAACTAAAATGCCATTTTAGTCAAAAGACTAAGACTAAAACTAAATTGAAATTTGACTTCAAAATTAATACTGGTCTGTAGTGCATGTTTATACCTCAATACCATAATAAATAACATATTAGATTTTTCACTCCAGCAGTATATAATGAGTTTGGAAATTGTAGAGAAATGTTAACTAATGCATTACAATTTAATTACACCCATTAGATTTTAGACTACTAAAATGAGTTTTAGTCGACTAAAATGTACTGCAGATTTAGTCCGCTAAATACGACTAAAACTAAAACAATTGCAGAAGACTAAAATGGGACTAAAACTAAAATGCCATTTTAGTCCTAAGACTAATGCCCTGTACACGCGGTCAGATTTTCTGATGGAAAATGTGTGATCGGAGCTTTTTGTCGGAAATTCTGACCGCGTGTGGGCTCCATCGGACTTTTTCCATCGGATTTTCCGACACACAAAGTTTGAGAGCAGGCTATAAAATTTTCTGACAACAAAATCCGATCGTGTCAATTCCGACCGTGTGTGGACAATTCTGATGCACAAAGTGCCACGCATGCTCAGAATAAATTCCAAGACGGAACTGCTCGGTCTGGTAAAATTAGCGTTCAGAATGGATATAGCACTTTCGCCAGGCTGCAATGTTTTAAATTGTTTAATGCAGCGCACGCTCTTCTTCTTTATAATGCTAGAAGAATGAAGTAGTGTTGCTGCTCATATTCACACAGACTTCTCACAAATTTCTTTCTTTATTATTTCTCGTGATTTCATCAATATAATATTTTTATTTGTCACATCTACCAAACAAATAATATTTTTTTATTTTTTGAGATTAAATACATTTTTTTTTTTTTTAGAGCCTGATCTTGTGTTTTATTTATCTTTTTTTTTTTTACTCCAGCATATTTTTGGGTGTGTTTTGTGTTTCAAGTTACCAAAACACCATTATTATCTTGTATCATTTAATCTCAAGGAGATTGCTTGGTGTTGGTGTCTCTTGTTAATTTGCCATTGTATTTTTGAAATGTACCTGCCTCCTCACAAACATAGATACATAGTTGCATACATAGTTACATAGTTAGTAAGGTTGAATAAAGACACCAGTCCATCCAGTTCAACCTGAGTGAGTGTGGGTGCGTATCTACTATCATCCCTATTTATTTAAGGTACCCATATAGTGCTGCCAATTCACGCAGCACTCCACACATACATCGCACACCCACATTGGTCCCTACCCTCAAGGAGCCCACCATCCAAGTTCCCCAACTCACATTCATATACTAGGGCCAATTTTTGAACAGAAGCCAATTAACCTACCAGCATGTCTTTGGAGTGTGGGAGGAAACCGGAGTACACGGAGGAAACCCACGTAGGCACAAGGAGAACATGCAAACTCCAAGCAGGACAAACAAACTGTCCTTTTTGAAGGAAAACACACATAGGTGAGTATAATAAATCAAACCAAAAATTTATTAAGGGGTCCTAATCAAATAAAGAGGGAGGCAACGCTGGAGAAACAGCAGAAATTGGCGAAGCCTTTGGCCCCCAGGGCACACATCAATTATTTCCAGGCAAAATTGGTGTCCTGAGGAGTCCTTATCTAAGGGAGTTCAATCTGGTCCAGAAGTCCAACAGAATCATGAACAGCAGCAGATGACATATCTGTCCCCAATCTGTGGTCATACAAGAGCCTGCATCTTTTGTCAGACCAGACTGAACCCAGGTCATCACTCTCTGGTCTTCCTTCCACGCTTCCTTCCACGCTGTGTCTGTGGTGGTGGAGTTGTTGCAGGAGGAGGAGGAGGAGGATGATGCAACTCACTCAGGTGGGTATTGGGTGTGATTTCGCCCCTCAACCCCTTATTTAAGGTTTGATAAATGAGTTCCTCACACATGAGGCGTTTGCCCTCCTGCATGTCCTGCAGTTTGGTGGCAGCCATGGAGGCAAAGGCCTCTTCACGAGTGGGGGTGGCTCTCAGGGACGCAGAAGCCTCCTGAATCAGCCTGAGCGCTGAATCCTGCACGTTATTCCCCTTCCTGGGTCTTTTGTTTGGAAGGCGGAGGGGGGGGACCTGTGATTCTGTCAGGCTCCTACTAGGCCCGGCCTTCTCCTGGCTGCCACTTAGCCCTGCCTCCTCCTGGCTGCAGCTAACCCCTGCCTCCTCCTGTGTGCCACATTTCCCAGCCTCCTCCTGTGTGCCACATTCCACAGCCTTCTCCTGGCTGAGGTCTTCCTGTGTATGAAAAAGGGACATAGTTTTAGTTTTTTCTTCATCAATCACACACAGTTTTCATCTCATGACTGTTGCAAATTGAATGTAAACAAATATAACAGACTACCATTCTGAGCCCAGCATTTTTCATTCTTGCCCCAATTATTTTTGCCCACTACTGTCTATTGATATGTAAAACACTTTATTAAATCAGCAATTAGAGATCAATAATAACATCTAGTAAACATCATTTATTTATTGACCAGAAATCTGTAGAACAATACTATACCTGGCTCCAGCTGGGCTCCTCCACTTCTTCCTGGCTGGAAGTCCCAGGTTGGACATCGGAAGCCTCAGCTGGGGTGGAAGATAGGGTGGAAGGAAGAGTGGAAGGAAAAGAGGAGAGGGATTCCCTGACTTCAGTCTGGTCTCACAGAAAATGAAGTCTCTCATAGTACCACAGCTCGGGACATACATTTCATCTGCTGCAGCTCTGGATCTCTGGGAATTCTGGACCTTCTTGCGCTCCCTAAGATAAGTGCTCTTTAGGCCACTAATTTTGGCTATTAAATAGGGGATGGTTGCCGTGGGGACCACCGCCTTCACCAACTCCAGTAGTTTCTCCAGCGCTGCCTGCCTCTTTTGTTTATGATTATAATGTGGATGTTTCACCTGCCACAGACAGGGCAGCTCCCTGTACTTGTCTATGAACAGGGGGAGGAAGTTGTGGTCATTGAAGCCATCCATTTTATCTGCAATACACAAGACAAACCCTAATGTCAGACTAAAGTCTCCTAATCTTGTCCCAATATAGGCCTCAATCTATAAGCAGTATAGGCCCAAGTTTAAATGTTACCTTTGTTATCATGCTCGGCGCTTCCGATACTCCTTCCTCCGCTCACAAATCGTAAGTACTACGCACGCGTGTTACGCTTTATATACACTGCGCATGCGTGAACCTCCGCCCGCCCCTGACGTTCTTTGTAGTCTATTCCCCGCCCCTTCTCGTTCGGCACAGTGGGGAAGAGCACATGACAGAGCAGGTGAGTGCTAATTACAGCAACGAGGAGGAGGAGGAGGAAAGCCCGGAGCTAGAAATGTCCCGATCCCGGAGGAGACGATTTAAGGCCTCAAATATGGCCTTTGTTGAGATGGCGGCGATGATCGACATACTGAAGAGGGACGACTATGATGGAAGTATGAACCTTACCCCAACCCCAATGTCAGAAAGGCCAAGATCATGGTTAAAGTTGTGAAGAGTCTGCACAGGAATTTTGGGGTACGGCGATTCAAGGATCAACTGAGGAAGCGGTGGTTGGACCTCAAATTAAGGGAGCATGATCAGTATAGAAGGATCAGGAGAGTGCATCAAAAAAGTAAGTAGTTGTCCTGTGTTCCAATTCATTATTTTTATAACGTTTGTGCTGCTCCATGTGCTTTGCTTTACTGTTGTACAGTTTAAAATGGCAACTTTCATGTTCATGGACACATTATTCGTTCGTAGGAAACATTGTTCATTCGGCCAATAAAACAACATGTTTTGTCCAGATGCAGTTCAATACATTTTTTCTGGCCTACTTCTCTTAAAATAATTTTGGTGTCTAGATGGGTTTATAACTAGAATGAAATGCAAACTAGATTTTGTGTAAGGAGAGGACACTCAGCAGCTGTTTACACATCTGGACGCTGGAGCACTAGTGTGGGCCACAAGAACACCCTTTTTATTAGGGGGCCCACACAGGTGCTCCAGTGTATACTATAGGGGTATCTCCATCTGTGAAGCTTGTACAAAACAGGTAAGTATTCAAGCTTCACAAAGGACAAAAATATTTATTCATCTTGGAACTCTGCCAAAACAGACAATTGTACCCCACTTCCAAGTAATGTTTCATATTCCTATTTCTGTCATCAAATATCTGTGTGGTAAGTATACCTATTTTTTTTTACATAGGGGAGAAAAGACTCGGAGGACACCACTCATCAGAGGAGACAACGGACCCCCCACCTCAGGAAGAAGTGGAAATCCCACAAAGCCAAGCAGAGGAGGAGGAGGGAGACGTGGTAGAAATTGTCACCACAACAGGTGAGTGTCTGCGACCACAGGCTCAGGTAAGCGATGGATGCCGGCATATTTATAATACATGGTGTGTTTTTGTTTCTATATTTTTAAGTGATCGTGAAGTTGTGGATGAAGGTCATTTCACCAGTGAAAGTGCCCAGATCCTGATCGGTGAGATCATGGGGTGTAATAGGGACTTGGAAAACATAAAGCAAAACATCAGTGATGTTCAAAACAAAATGAAGAACCTCATTGATGTTTTAGGGGGAGTTTAAAACCCCTCGAAATCCCGAATTATTTCAGTTTTTTGATCCGGAGAATTTTTTGAACTTTTTTTGACATATTCTCGAAAAGCCAAATTTTGAAGATGCACACAGTATGTCAACATGTGCTATCTGCCATCATGGGAGATCAATGTATGCGTTTTGGGGGTGCAACTCCTTCCTCAATAAAAAAAGTAGCTGAGAGGAAGGGGTTGCACCCACAAAACACGTCCCTTGATCCCCCATGATGGCAGCTAGCACATGTTGACATTCGGCAATTTGTGTGCATCTTCAAAATGTGGCTTTTCCAGGGGTGACTTCACTCCATCTGAACACAATATCAAACACAGTTTATAAATACGCATGTCTGATATTGCCTTCAATTTCTACAAAAGTTGAACTTTGTAAGTTCCAGATTTGTGTATTTCTTGTTGGTTTTAAACATGGCTGTTTTACCCTAAAAGGACATTTCTACTTTTATTAATGTGACCTAAAAATGTTGGTTTGTTTTAAAAACCTTTCATGAATGCACATGTGATTGTGCTTGTATTAAAAAGATTGATAATCAACAATGTGTGGCTTCTTCTTTCAATGCTCAAAAACATTTTTTGTGGTAAAATTGGTGTTTTCTGTGACAATGGGGGTTATTTCCTAAGGGCAAATCCACTTTGCACTACAAGTGCAGTTTCAGTGCAGTTTCAGTGCAGTCTCAAGTGCACTTGTAGTGTAAAGTGTCTTTGCCTTTACTAAATAACACCCAACAGTGCTTTATAATTTTACACAATCACGCCATTTTCACGACTCCCCAAATTTCAGTCATGGTCAGCTAAAAGAAACACAAGCAGTAAATGTAAACAAATATTTGTTCAGTTAAAAAAAATGTTTAATTTAAAAAAAATGTCTCAGACACTGTCTGGCATATTAATGGCCCCCCTACCCGCAAAGTATTCCATGTATCTTAGACGGACCTCGCGGGCACTCAGGGGGGGCAAGCCAGGACGGCCAGCTTCAAGCGCCGTCAGGGTTGGTTTATTGAGATTAATAATTCCGGCTTAAGGCCCAACTAAGCCAGCATAGTTCACAGAATTTCTCCTTAAAAAGTTGTGGAGAACACAAGCAAGCCAGGATGATGTGATTGAGTTTATACTCCGCCATGTGTATCGGTGTAAGAAATAGACGGAACCGGCTGGCCATTATTCCAAACGTGTTCTCCACCACTCTTCTGGCCATCCGGTAATTAAAAACCCTCTGGTCCGGGGTGAGGGTCCTCATAGGGAATTGCCGCATAAGATGGTCCCCCAGCGCAAGCGCTTCATCCGCAACGGAGACGAATGGGAGTCCTTCCGCATTGTCTTCTGGAGGTGGCAAGTCCAAGCTGCCATTCTGGAGACGCCTGTGGAACTCCATTTGGGCGATAACTCCACCATCGGACATCCGGCCATTCTTCCCCACGTCCACATACAGGAACTTGTAAGCAGCCGACACCACCGCCAACATCACAATACTATTGAACCCCTTGTAGTTGTAATAGTATGACCCCGAGGTGGGTGGTTGGACGATGTGGACGTGTTTTCCATCAATTGCCCCTCCGCAGTTAGGAAAGTCCCACCGCTGGGCAAAGTGGGAGGCCACAGTCTGCCATTCCTGTGGGTTGGAAGAAAACTGTGGAGTCAAACAAGAAAAAAATTAATCATTTTGCACATAAACATGGAAAGCAGATTAGACGCAAACATTCTTGGCCAACATCAGTATTACATTTTTTGGGCGAGTGTTTAAAGACAAAGGTAAAAGGTCCACCTATCAGATCCCCCCCCCTCATGGGCCATTTAAATAAATTTATGGGAGGAGATGTTTTGGACATGTAACCCTCTCCACTTCATTGAGAGATGAATTCATAAATAATGTGTATTACTTTGGCCAGCTCCTCCTTACTTACACTATTGGCAGCCCACTGGACAGGTAAGAAGTGTCATAATACAAAGATATAAATACACACTGTACACATTTTAGCACATTTTTACATTCTGCTATTACCTATCAAGAAAATAATAGGATATAAAAACTTTGAACAAGACCATTTGAAAGTATTCAGGCAGGCCCTTGCACTACATGCTTTGGGGAATTCATCCATAAATCTGACCACAAAAGAGGTGGGTATAGTGTGTATGGGTTTGGCAAAGTCAGCAGATAGAGGATTGGTATCAGCTGAGTTAGCAGTTGGGGGAGTGTAAGGGACTATCCCGCAGGAGAACTAACATCTATGGCCAGCAGAATCCTGTATCAATGAACACAAATTCTCCAGCGCTAATGCGAGCACGTGCGCGCCAAGCACACGCACCACGTGAGAGACTCCAGGCACCAAGCATACTCTTTAAAGCATGTTGCAGCAGTCACCAACTCCTGCATGATCTTCAGCTTCCTGTGTATTCCTGAGTTCCTGTTCCTGTTGTCTTGGATTATCTGCTAACGACCCGGCTTGTCTTGACCTATCTGATCTGTACTTACCCCGGCTTGACCCTTGGCTCGTTCCTGTTACTCCGCTCTGATCTGCTGCACCGTGTATGACCCCTGGCTTGTTTTATTGACCTTGCTACTGATTGATCTGCTGCACCGTGTATGACCCCTGGCTTGTTTTATGGACTTGCTACTGTTTGCTGTCCTGTGTATGAACTCCGGCCTGGCTCCTGACACTGCTTCTGGTACTTCCTGCTGTACGATCTCATCTGGTACTTCCGAGGTACCCCTGCCTAGCAGTCTACCCTGCTCATCAGCTGCCCACTAGTGGACTTCTCTGCTTCATCTCAGCTTGCCGCAGCCAGCAACCCCTGCCGCTTTCAGTATAGCTCCCCCTGTAACACCTCCAGGGGGCGCTCTGCACTTAGTCGCAAGGTAAGCCCTCCCAGCACTTCAGCCTCCGATCAGGTACATGATAGTATCATGTAGCCCGTAATGTCAGAGGCTGACGGATCTTCCCTGCTCAAGACTCTGTGCCAGCAAGTCGCTACACTGACCCAAGCAGTGACGAATCTACAAGGACATTATTCCCAGTTGGAGATTCACCTTCAGAACCAAGCAATGTCTCCTATGATGGTTCCACCCCCTGAACGAAGGGTACCTACTCCTGAATGCTTCTCTGGTGACCGAGGGAAGTTCCGAGCATTCAAGGACACCTGTTTACTTTACCTGGCCATCCAACCAAGAACCTTTTCCATAGAAACTGTTAAAGTGGGATTTGTTATTTCCCTGCTGTCCAATGAACCCCAGTCCTGGGCTCATCAGTTACTAGAGCAAAAGGATCCCGCTATTAATTCAGTGAACGTGTTTTTTGAAGCTATGTCCAGATTATATGATGATCCACAACGCATGGCTACTGCTGAGGCCGCCTCAGATTCAAATTTCGGCTCGGCTTATCTGAACTTGTCAAAGACGAACTTGCACGAGTAGAGTCCCCAACCATTTTAGAAGGACTCACCCAGCTAGTCGTCCAAATTGATAGGCGCCTGCAGGAGCGACTATCTGAACGACGTGCACGATCCTTCCGGCCTTCTTGGATGATGCCTACAGTTCCAGCCGTTCCTGCACCCATCACTCCGGTCACGTCCAACAAAGGGCCTATGCAAATTGGCGCAGTTCGATCTGCTCTGACCCCTAACGAGAAACTTCATCGCCGGCAAGCTAACCTATGTTTCTATTGTGGAGAACCCGGACATATCCGTCTCAACTGCCCAATAAGGCCCAGTTGATTTCCTGTTCGCAACTCTACTAGCCTCCAAGTCCCGAAACCTTCTCCAACTCATCTTGTTCTCCATATCGCAGAGAGGTCAGATTTCCAGCAATAATCGACTGCGGGGCTTGCAGTTGCTTTTTGGACATTTCCCTGGCTAAAGACTTTCAGATTCCACTTCGGAGGAAGGAACATAAACTTAAAATTCACTTGGCCAACGGTTCAACACCGCAGTTTGGGCCTGTTACTCAAGAGACGTTGCCTATTCTTACCATGATTGACCCAGGCCATCAAGAATTTCTTTATTTTGATGTTCTTTGTTCTCCTATGTTCCCTGTAATTTTGGGGCTCCCTTGGCTATGGGCACACAACCCTCAGATAGACTGGAACACAGGGAATATCGCTTTCAAGTCAACTTATTGCCACCAGCATTGTATCATACTTGAACCTGTAGCACATTCCAGTTGCCTTACCGTCCAGCCAGTTTCCAATTCTAGCCAAGATGTCCCTCCAGTTTATCATGACTTTTTAGATGTCTTCGATAAGAAAAAAGCCGACACTTTGCCACCTCATCGTTCTTACGATTGTCCAATCGAGTTGCTGCCTGGTGCAGAGATCCCCTTTGGTCGAATATTTCCACTTTCAGAGACTGAGCTTGAGACTTTACGTCAATATATTGACGAGAACTTAGAAAAAGGATTCATCCGCCCATCATCATCCCCAGCTGGTGCTGGAATATTCTTCGTGGAGAAGAAAGACCATTCCCTCAGGCCTTGTGTGGACTACAGGGAACTTAACAAAATCACGGTCAAAAATCGTTATCCTCTCCCCCTGGTTCCCGAGCTTTTTCAGAGATTCCGTTCTGCCCAAGTCTTTACTAAGTTGACTTACGAGGCGCCTACAACCTTGTGCGAATCAGAAAGGGGGAAGAGTGGAAGACCGCTTTCAGAACTCGTTTTGGGCATTTTGAATACCGTGTTATGCCTTTTGGACTATGTAATGCCCCAGCGACCTTTCAATATTTTGTAAATAACATCTTGAGAGAATTCCTGGATCATTTCCTGATCGTATATTTGGATGACATCCTCATCTTCTCTGACACTCTGGAGTTACATAGAACCCATGTCCGGAAGGTACTACCTACATTGAGAGAACACAAGCTCTATGCAAAAGCAGAGAAGTGTCAATTTGAACAGGCATCCATACAGTTCCTGGGCTTAATTATTTCTACATCTGGAATAGCTATGGACCCTCAGAAAGTATCCGCTATTCTGGAGTTGTCAGCCCCTGCCAAGAAGAAAGGTATCCAAAGATTTTTGGGGTTTGCTAACTTTTATCAGAGATTTGTTAAAGGCTTTTCTGGTATTATTTCCCCCATTACCCAGCTTACTCACCAGCATACCCGTTTCCAGTGGTGCCAGGAAGCCCAAGAAGCTTTTGATAAACTAAAGGCTCTATTCACCTCGGCCCCCATTCTGCAACATCCAGATCCAGCCCTGCCCTATGTTTTGGGGGTCGATGCATCGGAAGTCGCCATAGGGGCTATCCTGTCACAACGCCAAGGCCCTAAAGCTTTACTATATCCTGTAGCCTTTTTCTCCCGAAAACTAAGCCAACCGAAAAAGGATTATGATGTGGGGGATCGGGAATTACTGGCAATAAAAGCTGCTCTCGAAGAATGGCGATACCTACTGGAAGGCGCAGCTCATCCCATCATGATATTCACCGACCATAAAAACCTCGAATATCTCAGATCCGCCAAACGACTAAGACCACCGCAGGCCAGCTGGGCCTTGTTCTTTTCGAGGTTTAACTTTCACCTTACTTACCGTCCGGGGTCCAAGAATGGGAAAGCAGATGCCCCCTCACGCATGTTTCCAGAAACTCCAGAGACTATGGCCCCTAGTACCATCTTGTCTCCGCAGAATTTCCTTTTAGTTCAACCTGACCTAAGATCAACCCTTGAACAAACCTCTGCTCAATGCCTCGAACCCGAAGGATCTGCATTCAGAAGGCAGGAAGGACTACTGTGGCACGGGGACAAGATCTTCGTTCCCATGGGAGCCAGGCTTCAGGTCCTCAAGACCTTTCACGAACACCAACTTGCCGGCCATTTTGGGATTCATAAGACTACTGAGCTGATTCAGCGATCCTACTGGTGGCCTAACCTGAGGCAAGATTGTAAGGATTTCATAGGCTCCTGCACAACCTGTGCCAGAAGTAAGGGAAGCTGCACCTAAGCCTGGGGTTTGCTAAGACCACTACCTATCCCAGACCGCCTCTGGAAAATGTTGTCCATGGATTTTATTGTGGAGCTGCCCCCATCTGAAGGCTTTACCACTATCCTGGTGGTGGTCGATCGTTTATCAAAGATGGCCCACTTCCTGCCTCTACTAGGCACACCTTCTGCCATTGATACAGCACATGTCTTTATTAAAGAGATCGTAAGACTGCACGGCTTGCCAGACAGTATTGTATCCGACAGAGGAGTACAATTTACTTCAAGGTTCTGGAGGGCTCTCTGTAAAGCTTTGAACATTGAAATCTGTTTGTCTTCTGCCTATCACCCACAGAGTAATGGCCAGATGGAGAGGACGAATCAGACGCTAGAGCAGTACCTCTGCTGTTTTTCTACTTTCTCTCAAGATAACTGGGTAACCTTGCTGCCGTGTGGCGAATTTGCCTATAATAATTCGGTACACGCCTCCACCAATCAGTCTCCATTCTGGGCGAACTATGAATTCCACCCATCCTTCTTGCCTTATGTTACTCCAGAAGCAGCGGTACCTGCTGTACAGGACAGATTAACTTTCATTCAAGAAAATTTACAGGTTCTTCAAAAAACATGAAAAAAGCACAGGAGGACTATAAAAAGCATTATAACAGGAAAAGGAAAGGTAATCCAGTTCTGAAAGTAGGGGACAAAGTTTGGCTCTCTACATTGAATCTCAAATTGTCTTGCCCCTCCCGGAAACTGGGCCCAAGATTCATTGGTCCCTTTGCGATTAAGAGAGAGATTAATCCTGTGGCTTTTGAATTGTCTCTGCCAAGCTGTTACAAGATTCACCCAGTCTTCCACGTCTCGCTGCTCAAGCCAATCAGTACTGGCCTCTTCTCTGGAAGAGAAGATCCTCCTCCACCTCCAATCACAGTGGGTGAAGAAACGGAGTTCGAGGTGGAAATCATCCTGGATTGTCGAAAGAGAGGTAGACAAATTCAATATTTAGTGAAGTGGAAGGGTTACCCATCAGAGGAGAGCTCTTGGGAACCCGCAAGTAATGTTCATGCCCCTAGACTGCTACGTAACTTCTTCAGAAGATATCCGGAGATGCAAGCCTGCATGGGATGAGTGGAAGACCGCTTTCAGAACTCGTTTTGGGCATTTTGAATACCGTGTTATGCCTTTTGGACTATGTAATGCCCCAGCGACCTTTCAATATTTTGTAAATAACATCTTGAGAGAATTCCTGGATCATTTCCTGATCGTATATTTGGATGACATCCTCATCTTCTCTGACACTCTGGAGTTACATAGAACCCATGTCCGGAAGGTACTACCTACATTGAGAGAACACAAGCTCTATGCAAAAGCAGAGAAGTGTCAATTTGAACAGGCATCCATACAGTTCCGGGGCTTAATTATTTCTACATCTGGAACAGCTATGGACCCTCAGAAAGTATCCGCTATTCTGGAGTTGTCAGCCCCCACCAACAAGAAAGGTATCCAAAGATTTGTGGGGTTTGCTAACTTTTATCAGAGATTTGTTAAAGGCTTTTCTGGTATTATTGCCCCCATTACCCAGCTTACTCGCCAGCATACCCGTTTCCAGTGGTCCCAGGAAGCCCAAGAAGCTTTTGATAAACTAAAGGCTCTATTCACCTCGGCCCCCATTCTGCAACATCCAGATCCAACCCTGCCCTATGTTTTGGAGGTCGATGCATCGGAAGTCGCCATAGGGGCTATCCTGTCACAACGCCAAGGCCCTAAAGCTTTACTATATCCTGTAGCCTTTTTCTCCCGAAAACTAAGCCAACCGGAAAAGAATTATGATGTGGGGGATCGGGAATTACTGGCAATAAAAGCTGTTCTTGAAGAATGGCGATACCTACTGGAAGGCGCAGCTCATCCCATCATGATATTCACCGACCATAAAAACCTTGAATATCTCAGATCCGCCAAACGAATAAGACCACCGCAGGCCAGCTGGGCCTTGTTCTTTTCGAGGTTTAACTTTCACCTTACTTACCGTCCGGGGTCCAAGAATATGAAAGCAGATGCACTCTCACGCATGTTTCCAGAAACTCCAGAGACTATGGCCCCTAGTACCATCTTGTCTCCGCAGAATTTCCTTTTAGTTCAACCTGATCTAAGATCAAACCTTGAACAAACCTCTGCTCAATGCCTCGAACCCGAAGGATCTGCATTCAGAAGGCAGGAAGGACTACTGTGGCACGGGGACAAGATCTTCATTCCCATGGGAGCCAGGCTTCAGGTCCTCAAGACCTTTCACGAACACCAACTTGCCGGCCATTTTGGGATTCATAAGACTACTGAGCTGATTCAGCGATCCTACTGGTGGCCTAACCTGAGGCAAGATTGTAAGGATTTCATAGGCTCCTGCACAACCTGTGCCAGAAGTAAGGGAAGCTGCACCTAAGCCTGGGGTTTGCTAAGACCACTACCTATCCCAGACCGCCTCTGGAAAATGTTGTCCATGGATTTTATTGTGGAGCTGCCCCCATCTGAAGGCTTTACCACTATCCTGGTGGTGGTCGATTGTTTATCAAAGATGGCCCATTTCCTGCCTCTACTAGGCACACCTTCTGCCATTGATACAGCACATGTCTTTATTAAAGAGATCGTAAGACTGCACGGCTTGCCAGACAGTATTGTATCCGACAGAGGAGTACAATTTACTTCAAGGTTCTGGAGGGCTCTCTGTAAAGCTTTGAACATTGAAATCTGTTTGTCTTCTGCCTATCACCCACAGAGTAATGGCCAGACGGAGAGGACGAATCAGACGCTAGAGCAGTACCTCGCTGGACCCAGGGACAGGTAAGTGTCCAATTAAAAGTCAGCAGCTGCAGTATTTGTAGCTGCTGACTTTTAATTTTTTTTTTTTTTAATGGCCCGCCTGGGTGGAACTCCTCTTTAACAACCTATTGACTGTGTGCTTGGTGGGTGAACATCCCACTAAGTGCCCATAAAGTTTGGGTGTTAGGCGAGTACCTGAATGGGTGATGTTTAGGCCAAACTTATGCTTGGCCCAAACCGTTCGCCCATCCCAAGGTGCCTGAACACTGTAACCTTAGTTACATCAGCATCAGGGGCTTGATAGCTGCTGATCCAGGACTGATTCATTTTGATAAATATCAGTCTATCAACTAAGTCTGTGGACAGGCATACTCTTTGATCCATCACAAACCCTCCAGCAGCACTGAATGTCCATTCAGAAAGCATGATGGATGTAGGACAGGCCAGTAGCTTGATTATATATTGAGCAAGTTCTGGCCAGTGGTCCATCCTCAAGACCCAGTAACCCAGTAGATGCTCAGTTGGAAAGGTCTCCAAGTCTGCTCTTGACCCTAGATATTCCTGCAGCATATAATGCAGATGCTGCCAGTGGTTGCTTAAACCTAACAGCTCTGGGCACTGAAGACGAAATAATTGTTTAAAGGCAATTGTCAGCCTGCCACCTTCTCCATCGCTCTTCCTCTGACCGAACGAAGCCTCAGAAACACGTTGTCCAGGACCAGGATATGGTCACCTCCCAGGGTCTGGAAAGGCATTACACAAAGTTTACAGGCAAAATATTTACTCCACCATGCCACTGCTAGCCCAATACTCCCCTAGAGGCACATGGAATAAATATGGGGCGCTTCAAATATAAATAAGTGTAACCAAAAAACTGTGTATAGCACAATAGTGGTGGAACCCTCCTACTGTGTTTTGTGCTGCATGTAACAAGTGTAACCAAAAAACTGTATATAGCACAATAGCGGTGGAACCCTCCTACTGTGTTTTGTGCTGCACGTACCAAGTGTAACCAAAAAACTGTGTATAGCACAATAGTGGTGGAACCCTCCTACTGTGTTTTGTGCTGCACGTAACAAGTGTAACCAAAAAACTGTATATAGCACAATAGTGGTGGAACCCTCCTACTGTGTTTAGTGCTGCACGTAACAAGTGTAACCAAAAAACTGTGTATAGCACAATAGTGGTGGAACCCTCCTACTGTGTTTTGTGCTGCACGTAACAAATGTAACCAAAAAACTGTATATAGCACAATAGTGGTGGAACCCTCCTACTGTGTTTTGTGCTGCACGTACCAAGTGTAACCAAAAAACTGTGTATAGCACAATAGTGGTGGAACCCTCCTACTGTGTTTTGTGCTGCACGTAACAAGTGTAACCAAAAAACTGTATATAGCACAATAGTGGTGGAACCCTCCTACTGTGTTTAGTGCTGCACGTAACAAATAACACACATTAAATGAATCATTGTGACATTCACGTGAAACACTCTGTGAAATCACTGCATTCCATGCTGTGACATCTCAAAACATTAAATGACAGTCCATGTGAATCAGATCCATCCAAGAGGAACTGCTTGTGATCACATCCAGTGTAAATCAGCTGCATACATTTAAGTGTCTTCGTGTGTCTTCCACCTCACCCCTGTGCTCAGTGAATCACACCCTCCAGAAATGCACTCACCGAGTTACAATGCCAGCACTTTCATGCAAGGCAAAAAACGCAAGTTTTACCACACTCAGGTGTAAAAAATGGCAAGATACGTGTCCAGGAGGATAGTTGTTATATGGATCCACATGTAAGAAAATAAAATGCTCCAGTAGTGTAAACCAGCAAAACTATTTATTAAAACCACTGCAACCTTCAACTGATGCACTCACATTGTACAAAAGATAAAACAGCAGAAATCATTTGTGGATCACATCAATCTTCAAGCAATCTTCAAACAGGTGTAACTCAAATAATAAACAACTGGTGGTCACGGCGAACCCGAGGTGTGCTTTCTCTGGGCTGCAGTATCACTGCAATCTCACCCTCCCTTCAGCTCTCCTCCGCTCCTCCGTCCACTACAACTTCCTGATTCCTGTGTAGTTCAACTGCGCTGTGTGTCACGTCTCACAGCCACGCCCCCGACATGTTTCGTCATAGGTAGACTTAATCATGGGATCACAGTTTTTTGGTTACACTTGGTACGTGCAGCACAAAACACAGTAGGAGGGTTCCACCACTATTGTGCTATATACAGTTTTTTGGTTACACTTGTTACGTGCAGCACAAAACACAGTAGGAGGGTTCCACCACTATTGTGCTATACACAGTTTTTTGGTTACACTTATTTATATTTGAAGCGCCCCATATTTATTCCATGTGCCTCTAGGGGAGTATTGGGCTAGCAGTGGCATGGTGGAGTAAATATTTTGCCTGTACACTTTATAATTTAAAGGGGCAGCTGTTCCTATTTTCGCTTGTTTTTATCGATTCTCACGTTTTCATTACATTTTATACACACCATTTAACACTGGTCAACACTAATTGTGAGAGTAAGGAATTGGATGTTTTGGGTGTTCACCACCTAATATTGGTTCACACCACTATTTAAGTTTATTTAGAGGCATTGGCGCGGTGGGGGTGTCTGTTTGGTGGAAGGGCGCTCTAGTGAGGATACCCAGTGTTTATTATTACACAAAGTTTCCTTCAAGGCGTACTGAAGATTTTTCTATTCTCTGCTTCCTCTGCGAAGGCAGGATAAGGTCCGCAACCTTACCCTTGTAATGTGGATTAAGGAGGGTTGCCAGCCAGTAATCATCCCTCCCCTTGATACCACGAATATGAGGATCCTTACGCATGCCATGCAGGATCAGGGAGGCCATGCAGCGTAGGTTTGCTGAGGCATTCAGTCCAGAGTCCTCTGGGTCACTAAGGACGACGTGATCAACAGCCACCTCCTCCTAGCCACGTACAAGTCCATGGGTTTCTTCAGACCGTAAATGATTCCTTGAAGACTGCTGCTGATGCTGAGTGCCAGGCTCCAACCACCCTTGTAATGTGGATCAAGAAGGGTTGCCAGCCAGCAATCCTTCTCCTTGATACCACAAATCCTTGGGTCCTTTCACAGGCTTTGCAGAATCAGGGAGCCCATGAAGTGTAAGTTTGAAGAGGCATGAAATTCTGAGTCCTCTGGGTCACTAAGTATGACATTGTCAAGAACTACCTCCTCCCAGCCACGTACAACTCCTTGGATTTCTGGGGACTGAAAAACATCCCTTGAAGACTGATGCATGTTATACTCTACATCCACGCTGACACAATCATCCTACTCCTCCTCTTTTTCCTGTGTGTTTGGCGACCCCGCAGGAATGGAATCTACATAAAGGGGGCATTGAGATGAAAGTAAGTCCTCCTCTTCCTCCCGCAGTTCTGCCTCAAGTGCCCTGTCCATGATTCCACAAAGCATGTGCTGCAGCAGGAAGACAAGAGGGACAGTGTCACTGGTGCATGCATCCTTGTGGTGTCCTCAAATGGTGACAGGACAGTGCATGCATCCTTTATCAGTAGCCACTGGTATGGTGAAAAGAAGCCAAGCTCTCCTGAGCCTGTCCTGGTGCCATACTCACACAGGCACTCATTGATGGCCCTCTTCTGAGTGTGCAGCCACTGCAGCATTGCCAATGTTGAGTTCCACCTGGTGGGCATGTCACAAATGAGGCAGTTGGTGGGAAGGTTGAATTTCCGTTGAATGTCAGCCAGCCAAGCACTGGCATTGTATGACTGCAGAAAATGCCCACAGACTTTTCTAGCCTGCCTCAGGAGATCTTGTAAGCCTGGGTACCTGGTCAAGAAACGCTGCACCACCAAATTCAGGGCATGCGCCAAGCATGGAATAAAAGTCAAATGTCACTAAAGGAAAATTCGCACATACCATGACTTGAGAACTGAGACAGATTTAATGGTGATTGATTCATGGCGGTACATCCAGCTGTTGCATTTTGTCGAGAAACTTCTGAAGCCGATTAGAGGTGAAGAAGACTATAGGCCGCTTGAGCAGCTCTGTAAGAGAGAAAAATCAAGAAACAATATTTCTCGACTTTATAAAATCCTAATGTCTAAAGAGGAACTGGATGTGCCTCCCTATATGAAGAAATGGGAAAGGGAATTAGGGATACAATGTAGTAAACACACTCTAGGAAAAATTTTGAAAATGATACATGGTTCTTCAGTCGACACCAAGATGACAGAAACAAATTTTAAGTGTTTAGCAAGGTGGTATGCAACACCAGACAAAATTAGCAAATTCCAACCGGAAAAATCTGTGGAATGTTGGAGAGGGTGTAAAAATATTGGAACGATGGCCCATATATGGTGGGAGTGCCCCATCATTAAAGCATATTGGAAGAAAATTATACTGCTAATAAAGGAAATTACTAATAAAACTATATCGGAAGATCCATGGACATGTTTATTCCACGGGACAGATGAATCAATAAAGCAATATCAAACATCTATTGTCCCTATATTGTTGAACGCTGTTAAGAGTCAGATTCCAAAAAAATGGCAGGAATCAGAGAGTCCTAAAACTCGAGAATGGCTTTTTTGTGTTAATGAAATCTATAATATAGAGAGTTTGGATGGTACAGGAAAAGACCTAGACGAGGTGGCTGTACGAAAAGACAAATGGGCAGGGTGGCGGAGGTTTAAGAATACGTGGAGTTATATCAAGGAGTTTATTGGTTAAAGCCTGATGGGTTTAAATTTAGGGAACTATTTGAGGAAATCAGGTTTTCTGTATGCATAATAGAATAACTGCAGGATGGTAGTGGGAGGGGGTGGGATTTTAGTTTAGGAGGGATACTAGAGAAGTACTTTTGCAAGTTGTATGTCAATGTATGGTTTTAGTTTTGTATCTGTAAAACATAAATAAAGAATTAAAAAAAAAAATAGTCAAATGTCACTTTCAGAGGATGGAGAGAAGGTTGGTGCCATTGTCGCATACAACCATTCCTGGCTCAAGCTGGCATAGCATCAACCACTTCTGAGCCTGCCCCTGCAGAGCTGACAGAATCTCTGCCCCAGTCTGGCTCCTGTCCCCTAGACAGACCAACTCAAGCACCGCATGGCATTTTTTAGCCTGACTGCTTGCATAGTCCCTTGAACGCTTAGGGAGCACTGCTGGTTCAGAGAACAGTTCAGCAGAAGGGCCATAGAGGAAGAAGTGGAGGAGTGGAGCATACAGGTGTTGTGGCAGAATCACCACTAGCTTTTTGGAGGCATGGTGGCGAAACAAGCTCCAACACTGAACCATGTCCTGCATCCTTCCCAGCTGCCAGCAAAGTTACCCAGTGCGCTGTGAAGGAAATGTAACTTCTAACCTCTGATAACCTCTAATCATGCCTGCCGGTCCATGAGTCAGCGGTAATGTGAACCTTGCTGCTGACTGCCCAGTCCAACCAGGCCAAAACATTGCCTTCCACATGACGGTAGAGAGCTGGAATGGCTTTACGTTGAAATAAATTTATTTTTGTAAGCTGCCACTATGGTACAGCACATTCCACAAATTCACGAAAGGGGACAGAGTCTACCAGATGAAAAAGCAGCAGTTGAAGTGCTAGCAATTTGGCCAAGCTAGCATTTAGATGCTGATCATGTAAATACCGGGACAGTATTTTTTTTTTTTAATTTTAAAATGTTTATTGAAAATAAATTGCATGACATATGTAATACAGAAGACATATAAGTGTCAAATTCACAACGGACATTGACCTTCTAAACAAATATCACACTGCAAGGTGTTGACAAGATATTGTTACAAACTGGTTAATGTGATCATGAGGAAAACTGGGAGGTACGTCCCAAATAGTCATAAGTTATCGTGTTGGAAGGCGCATGCGCGGCGCTCTGTGACATGGACGCCTGATCACAGAGCTCCGTCCCGCTCCGAGCATTCGGCACTCCCCGCAACGGATCCACTCTCCCCCCACACCCGTAATCGGGAACGGAGCACGGCGGCCACCCTCAGGACCGAGATAGGTCAGATTTCTCCACATAAACGGACCCTAGAGGACTGTTTCTCGGCCTTGCTGGACACAGCACAGACGCCCAAGATGGCGGCTGAGCGGCACACAAGCGATGCTGCATACTCAGGCACAGCAGATTCCTCTCCCTGGCGCACTGCTCTTCTTAAAGAGGTATGTGGAGAGACTCCTCTGCCCCACCATATAATAGATCCAGCATCTCCTGCCTCCACATTGTCCCTGTTAGATCAGACCCTGGATGGACTACACATGCCACACACTGCCTCATCCTCACAGAGGCCGGGCTTACAGCAACAGGATGTGAATCAGTTCTCCTCATATCCCCCTGATATCTCTATGCTCTTTACCAAATTTGCAGAAATGCTTAATAAAGGACTGGCACAAACTGCTGCCAAAATAACTTCAGATATCACCTCTGACATTAAATCAGACCTCCATCTCCTGGGATCCCGCATTGAGCATATTGAAACTAAAATGGACGCCACGATCGATCTGGTCAATCAAAATACGGATCGCTTTCAGGAACTCAATGATCAGCTGGAAGGGGCTATCGCCAAAATCGATGACCTTGAAAATAGGTCCAGACGGCTGAACTTCAGGATAAGGGGTCTTCCTGAGACTTTCACAGACATTCCGGAAGCAGTACACTCTCTCATCAAACACCTGATACCTAAAATCAGAGCCCACAGGTTGGAGCTTGATAGGGCCCACAGAGCCCTAGGTCCCCCTCGCTTGGATGGTCTTCCCAGGGACATTGTGGTGAAACCTCACTACTACAACGTTAAGGAGGAGGTCATGAGGAGGGCTCACACCATGCCCCAAATTCAGCTTCTGGGTCATACAGTTCAGGTGTACGCTGATATTTCTCCTTATACTATTCAACGACGGCGAGCACTTAAACCACTTCTAAATGTCCTAATACAGAAAAATGTGAAATACTGGTGGCTTTTCCTGCAGAGCCTAAAATTTGAATTTAAAGGCACGCCCTTCAGATTTTCTACACTAGCGGAAGGAGAACTTTTGCTGAACAAACTGGGACTCTTGAACACTGATGCAACATCACCGATGCAGTCTTCTCCATCACTCCTACCCAAAGGCCACCTCCACCCAGTCCTCTGACATCTACGTGGCAAAAACCCAAGTACAAGAAAGCCAAGGAGAGCCCTGCTACCTGAACCACCAGACTCTTTTGTTTTTTTTTTGTTTTTTTCCTCCCTTTTCATCCCTTTTTGGGATGTAGACATGCCTCACCTCTTCACCATACAGGTCTCCTTTTTGAAAAAGCACCTGTCTGGTCCTGAGGGGCGTTGATCGTTTTTGCTCCTTTTTTGTTGGGGTTATACCCTCTACATGGTATTTTTATTTTTATTTTTTTGTCATATGGGACAATTTTAAGTTGTGATCCTCTCTGTTCCCACCTTTTACAGATTTAATTCTCAGTTATCATTGGGAAAGGGAGTGTGTCCTAATATGTTATACATTGTTTTTGCCATAGTTTTTGGGGGTGCCGTGCACGGGGCGGTATCTTTGTGCCTCATCCTTCCCTCAGAGTCGGATTGCATTTATTCCTACTTCGGGTTGGGATTCCCTCCACTAGTTTGGAGGCAACATATTTATATCTTGGGATATGATGAACGCATTTTTTACATATCCCTGGATCCTCTTCTCTTTTCCTACTATTCTTCTGCTTTATCTATCTCTTAATCCCTTTACTAAACTTTTATTCTTTTCAGTGACGTGTGTGGTCTCACTTGCTCACAGGACCCGGGATCGTGATCTGGGGATCTTACAGTTGGAACATGACCACATACCACCCGTCAATTGGAAGGTAGGTGATTGGGGTTTGCTGGCATCTCAACCTATCCTGCTCCATGGCTGACCACACCACCTCCACACAGGCCCTACGCTTGGCTTCACACAACATACAGGGGCTTAACTCCCCACTTAAGCGTCGGAAAGTCTTTCAATACTATCATGACCAAAAAATTGACATACTATTCCTTCAGGAAACACACTTTCCAAGATCTTACGCTCCGTCTTTCGTACATGCCAAATTCCCCACGTTCTTTCTTGCCAATTCTGATAAAAAAAACCAAAGGGGTAGGAATTTTCTTTTCCCTCAAAACACAATTTTCACTAACTTCTGAATTTAGGGACCCTGATGGCAGGTTCATTCTAGTGAAGGGACTCATTGATGACTAGCTTTGCTCACTAATCTCTTATTATGCACCTAACCTAGGACAATGCAAATTTTTTCAATTCCTCGTTCTCACCCTAGCTTCAATGCTGGAAGGCATGGTCCTATACGGCGGAGACTCAAACATAGCATTTGACGCAGGAAGGGATAAGTCTAGACCCCCGGGAAGAGATGGTGTGCGCCCCACCAGACAGAGTCTGAATGTAGCCAGACAGATCTTTCAATGGATGCCTGAAGGGAACTAAATCCTGGAACTCGGGATTATACGCATTATTCCAGCCCCCACAATACTTTTGCCAGAATTGATCACTTTTTCATTATGTAAAAACATATCCCGCTGGTGTGTAAGGCAATCATTAAGGACTCTGTCTGGTCGGACCACTCCTTCCTTCTCTTAATCATACACAAACCTGTAACTCACCACCACGGGTTTCATTGGAAATGAAATGCCTCCTTACTTAGCAATCCCTCACATGTCAATGAACTTAGCAAAGTTCACCACTCCTTCCTTCTCTTAATCATACACAAACCTGTAACTCACCACCACGGGTTTCATTGGAAATGAAATGCCTCCTTACTTAGCAATCCCTCACATGTCAATGAACTTAGCAAAGATATCCAGGAATATTTCTTACATAATGATGTTGATAATATCTCTCCCATCACATTGTGGGCAGCTCACAAAGCCTATGTAAGGGGTAAGCAAATCCAAATGTCTGCTAGAATAAGCAAAGCCCGCAAACTGGAAATAGCTAGACTTGAGAGTGAATTTTCTCACTTCAGTAAACAACATAAACGCAACCCCACTTCTACATTGGCAGCTAGTCTTGAATCCGCGCGCATGGCTCTTAATTTGTCCCTCACGGCTGTTGCGGAGAAAAGTTTGCAAAGGGATGGAGGGAGGTTCTATTATCAAAAGGACAGGTTGAGGGTGCGCACTTTACCTAAGATACGTTTAAGTAATGGTTCCCTATCCCAGAATCCTCTGAAAATCATGGAATCCTTTCATGATTTTTACCGATCTTTATACAGTACTCATGGGTCGGAACCCTCGTCTAACACAATTGATTCTTATCTGGGCTCATTGAAGATCCCTAAGCTCTGAGAGCATCATAAGGACAGCCTTGAAAATCCTATTTCTGCGGAGGAAGTATCTCAGGTCATTCGTGACCTCAAAAATGACTCTGCTCCTGGTCCAGATGGCTTTTCAACCCCGTATTACAAAAATTTCTCCCAGCAGCTTTCTCCATATCTAGCTCGCTTTTATAATCAGCTAAGAGCAGGGGGACAACTAGACAAGACGCTTAATTCAGCTTTCATTACAGTACTACCAAAGCCAGGTAAGGACACTAGCTGTACAGCTAATTACAGGCCCATATCTTTGATCAACAATGATCTAAAAATCTTAACCAAAATCCTAGCTAATAGAATATCCTCCTTTATAAGCCTGTATATTCATAGGGATCAGGTGGGCTTCATTCCTGGGAGACAGGGTCCAGACCAGATCAGGAGAGCGATAGACATAGTTTCGTTACTAAACTCTGGCTGGGACAAAAGACTCCCTCAGTAGGGATTCGTGCTGTCTCTGGATCTAATGAAAGCTTTTGACTCTGTCTCCTGGGCCTTCCTGTTCCCGATACTAAAGAAGTGGGGTTTTGGTCGAACCTTTCTGAATATAATAGGAGCTCTATACGATACTCCGGTTGCACAAATCAAAATGCAGGGTTATTATTCAGACTCTTTTCTGATTCTAAATGGTACTAGACAAGGCTGCCCTTTGTCCCCATTGTTTTTTGCCGTAGTCATCGAGACACTAGCTATCGCCATCCGGGATAATCCGGACATACATGGAGTGCGTTGTGGCCCACAAACCCACAAGTGCGCTCTCTTTGCAGATGATGTTTTACTTTTCATCACCTCACCATTACTTCTTTACCTAACTTATACAAGGTGCTCGATGATATCGGCAAGGTATCTGGTCTTAGGGTTAATTACTCTAAATCTATGGCTCTAAACATTAATCTACCGACCTCCATGATGGCCTTGCTCAAAAACGACTTCCGCTTCAGTTGGGGGGAAAAAATGATCCCCTATCTGGGTATCAACCTTACTTCATCAATTGACAATCTTTATAATGCTAATTTCCCCCCACTTTTTCGTAAATTAGGAGAGGACCTATCACGATGGGACAAAATGGGGCTATCTTGGTTAGGTAGAATTAATTCTGTGAAACTGACTTTGCTACCACGTGTTCTTTATCTCTTTAGGTCCTTACCAATACCTATCCCCAAAGATCATCTCAGAAGGTTTCAATCTAAAATTATTAAATTTACATTGGGTGGGAAGGGACATAGGATTTCCAAGGAGACTCTGTTCTGGAGCAGGGATCAAGGAGGAGTGGGTTTACCTAATCTTCTCTGGTATCATCAGGCAGCACAACTTTCCCAACTGTCCACTGTATAGTCTAGGGTTGCCCACCCAGATTGGGTACATATGGAATGACAAGCTATCCCTCAATTCACTTTAGATTACATTATCTGGTCCCATCCCAGATCTAGACCTGCCATCATGGTCCCTACACTTTCCCACTCCCTAACACTGTGGGACTCTCTCAAACACAACCCTCGAATAGTATTAAATTGGCAACCGTTGTCCCACATTTTCCGAAATCCTCTTTTTCCTCCAGGCATGGACATACAAGCATTCCAATGGTGGCTAGATAAGGGGATGTACAGAATAGGACACTTTGCTAATCCTACAGGACCCCTCACTTTGACCCACTGCATCAACAAACTCGACATGCCCAACATAGAAAGATTTTGTTTCAGACAGATATTTCACTTCCTGTAGTCTCTTAGGTCCCCCAGTCATACACCACTTTCGATCACGGAATATGAACGGTGGTGTGGTCAAGCTGTGGAGCAGAGGGGTGGGATCTCAGTGATTTACCGGTCACTAGCTAGGGCTGAGACTAAATCACTCTTCATGCAAGAATGGGAGAGTGATCTCCATCACACATGGAGTGTTGAGGAATGGCATAGAGCTTCTATTGCTGCATCTAAGGGCATTTTGAATATAGCTTTAATTGAAGCAAATATGAAAGTCCTTATGCGGTGGTATATGGTCCCTCTCAAAATCTCCAAAATCTACCCCAGTGCTTCCCCTATGTGCTTTCGAAATTGTGGGCATATTGGGTCCATGTTACACATTTGGTGGGACTGCCCTAAGCTCCGGGGTTTATGGAATAGGATCTTTCATACCATTAGGAAAATAACGGGCTTCCCAATCCAAAAGTCTCCTCAGCTAGCTCTCCTGAATTTTCCCTGCCCTAAAATTCCTAAAGTAGTTCAAAGACTTCTTATGTTCATTTTTCTAGGGACCAAACTCACGATTGCACGGGCCTGGAAGAGATCAAGTTAAGAGAAAGATTTCATGGATCATGGCCCAGGTGAAGACGGTTAGTATTCTCCTGGACACTACCTCTAAACACGATGCTATTTGGGATCCATGGGTTAAATACATATCCCCACCATCTTTGTCTGCAACTTGACCTGGACTTCTGTGGTTGAGCGAGTACCGCACCGTCTTAGGATGTATCATTTCATGTTCTCTATCCTCTCTTTTCTTTTCTTTCTCCTTTCCTATCTTCTTCTTCTTTTTGCACTATAGACTATTGGCATACAGTTTAGACTACTTTGCTAACACTCACAGAAGCTACTATAACCTATTCCTTTCTTATAGATGATAGACTTCTTCAGATACTTAACTAAACTTATTTAATGCAGACTGGACCTATGGTTCGATTTTCCTCACTAATTGGATAGCCACATGCAAATCTTACCATAAGCTCTACTAGTTATTCTGTCCTTCTGGGTATATTACTCCTGATTAGGGATGAGCCGAACACCCCCCTCTTCGGTTCACACCAGAACATGCGAACAGGAAAAAAGTTCGCTCGAACACGCGACCACCGTTAAAGTCTATGGGACACGAACATGAATAATCAAAAGTGCTAATTTTAAAGGCTTGTATGCAAGACATTGTCATAAAAAGTGTTTGGGGACCCGGGTCCTGCCCCAGGAGACAAGGATCAATGCAAAAATTTCTTTTAAAAACGTCCGTTTTTTTCAGGAGAAGTGATTTTAATAATGCTTAAAGTCAAACAATAAAAGTGTAATATCCCTTTATATTTCGTACCTGGGGGGTGTCTATAGTATGCCTGTAAAGGGGCGCATGTTTCCCGTGTTTAGAACAGTCTGACAGCAAAATGACATTTCGAAGGAAAAAACCCATTTAACACTACCTGCGGCTATTGCATTGCCGACAATACACATAGAAGTTAATTGATAAAAACGGCATGGGAATTCCCCACAGGGAAACCCCGAACCAAAAAAAAAATGACGTGGGAGTCCCACTAAATTCCATACCAGGCCCTTCAGGTCTGGTATGGATTTTAAGGGGAACCCCGCGCCGAAAAAAAAAAATGGCGTGGGGTCCCCCCAAAAATCCATACCAGACCCTTATCCGAGCACGCAACCTGGCAGGCCGCAGGGAAAGAGGGGGGGACGAGAGTGCGGCCCCCCCCTCCTGAACCGTACCAGGCCACTTGCCCTCAACATTGGGAGGTTGCTTTGGGGTAGCCCCCCAAAACACCTTGTCCCCATGTTGATGAGGACATGGGCCTCATCCCCACAACCCTGGCCGGTGGTTGTGGGGGTCTGCGGGCGGGGGGCTTATCGGAATCTGGAAGCCCCCTTTAACAAGGGGACCCCCAGATCCCGGCCCCCCCTGTGTGAAATGGTAAGGGGGTACTTACCCCTACCATTTCACTAAAAAACTGTCAAAAATGTTAAAAATGACAAGAGACAGTTTTTGACAATTCCTTTATTTAAATGCTTCTTCTTTCTTCTATCTTCCTTCATCTTCTTCTTCTTCTGGTTCTTCTGGCTCTTCTGGTTCTTCCTCCGGCGTTCTCGTCCAGCATCTCCTCCGCGGCGTCTTCTATCTTCTTCTCCTCGGGTGGCTCCGCACCCATGGCATGGGGGAGGCTCCCGCTCTTCTCTTCATCTTCTTCTTCATCCTCTTCTCTTCTTCCTTCTCCTCTTCTTCTCTTCTTCATTTCTTCTCCGGGCCGCTCCGCACCCATGCTGGCATGGAGGGAGGCTCCCGCTGTGTGACGGCGTCTCCTCGTCTGACGGTTCTTAAATAACGGGGGGCGGGGCCCCCCTCTGACGCAGGTGACTTGACGGGACTTCCCTGTGATGTCACAGGGAATGCCACAGGGAAGTCCCGTCATGTCCCGTGCGTCAGAGGGGGCGGGGTCACCGGGTGGCCCCCCCCCTGTTATTTAAGAACCGTCAGACGAGGAGCCTCCCTCCATGCCAGCATGGATGCGGAGCGGCCCGGAGAAGAAAATGAAGAAGAGAAGAAGGAAGAAGAGAAGAGGATGAAGAAGAAGATGAAGAGAAGAGCGGGAGCCTCCCCCCATGCCATGGATGCGGAGTGGCCCAAGGAGAAGAAGATAGAAGATAGAAGACGCCGCGGAGGAGATGCTGGACGAGAACCCCCGGAGGAAGAACCAGAAGAGCCAGAAGAACCAGAAGAAGATGAAGGAAGATAGAAGAAAGAAGAAGCATTTAAATAAAGGAGTTGTCAAAAACTGTCTCTTGTCATTTTTAACATTTTTGACAGTTTTTTAGTGAAATGGTAGGGGTAAGTACCCCCTTACCATTTCACACAGGGGGGGGCCGGGATCTGAGCCCCCCGCCCGCAGACCCCCACAACCACCGGCCAGGGTTGTGGGGATGAGGCCCTTGTCCTCATTAACATGGGGACAAGGTGTTTTGGGGGGCTACCCCAAAGCACCCTCCCAATGTTGAGGGCATGCGGCCTGGTACGGTTCAGGAGGGGGGGCGCACTCTCGTCCCCCCCTCTTTTCCTGCGGCCTGCCAGGTTGCGTGCTCGGATAAGGGTCTGGTATGGAATTTACGGGGAACCCCACGTCATTTTTTTTTTATTTTTGCCGGGGTTCCCCTTAATATCCATACCAGACCTGAAGGGCCTGGTATGGAATTTAGGGGGACTCCCACGTCATTTTTTAAAAAAAATTTTGGTTCGGGGTTTCCCTGTGGGGGATTCCCATGCCGTTTTTATCAATGAACTTCTATGTGTATTGTCGGCAATGCAATAGCCGCGGGTAGTTTTAAATGGGTTTTTTCCTTCGAAATGTCATTTTGCTGTCAGACTGTTCTAAACACGGGAAACATGCGCCCCTTTACAGGCATACTATAGACACCCCCCAGGTACGAAATTTTAGGGGATATTACACATTTATTGTTTGACTTTAAGCATTATTAAAATCACTGCTCCTGAAAAAACGGCCGTTTTTAAAACTTTTTTGCATTGATCCATGTCCCCTGGGGCAGGACCCCGGTCCCCAAACACTTTTTAGGACAATAACTTGCATATAAGCCTTTAAAATTAGCACTTTTGATTTCTCCCATAGACTTTTAAAGGGTGTTCTGCGGCATTCGAATTTGCCGCGAACACCCCAAATTGTTCGCTGTTCGGCGAACTTGCGAACAGCCAATGTTCGAGTCGAACATGAGTTTGACTCGAACTCGAAGCTCATCCCTACTCCTGATAGACACCTTATATTTGAATTCACTTCTACTATTAAAGACTTTATTTCATTATTATTTCATCATATATCATTGGATTAAAGGTATGGCTTCTCCTGAGTGGTGGACCTCCCCTCCTGGCACAGCGAGTTCCCATGTGGGGTGCTGGAGTAGGGGAGTGACCCCTCTTTTCGGAGTCGGTCTTATGGAGTTCAATCTAATGCTGACGATGAATGTTTCTTAGTCCTAAATGCAGTTTATGTTCTGTCTGCTACTTTATGGGTATATGTTGTACTTGTGGTTGTACCTGTAATCTTGATCATCCATTTTTGTTTTGTTAACTTCGCAATAAAAAATATTGAAATTAAAAAGTTATCGTGTTGGTCCATCGCTCATGACACCCCTAACGGGTACACACTGTGTCATAAGTTGGCTACCAGGGATAGGGAGGGGCTGGTGCCTTCTGTAATATTCAGGGATCCTTCTGTATCCTATCCTTCTGTAGTTTCCAGGGATGCTGTGAGATCTGACAGATTGAAGCTCAGCCAGGGAAGAAACATTCCCTTGTCAGCAGTGGATTACTAGAAACATAACCAATGGTAATTTTCTACCGCCTGTTGTTGAGATGTCAATGACAGGTATAGGACAACTGAAATTAAACATGTTTTTTGTCATCAATCATTTTTACATAGAAGTGAAGAAGAAAAAGGAAAGAGGAGAAACAGAAAAGAGGAAGAGGAGGTGAGGGAGGAGAGCCAGAATGATTTGGTGGTGTCCATAATGGAACTAACCATTTTTTCTTGGGTCATGATCCACAATATTTTATTTTTCGGAGCTTGGAAGGGGACCTTGGTTCATTTCCAAGCTTTGGCAATTGTTATCTTCACCCCCAGTAGGATAAAGAAAATTATATTTGGGGTAAATTTGGGAACTAGCGGTATGGGGAAATTCAGGAGTGCCACTTGGGCCGATTTTGGAACTGCATGGCCCGATACTTTCCTGATAAGTTTGAACATCTTGTTCCAAAATCCTCTGATTTTTGGGCATTCCCACCATACGTGGATCATAGAATCAAGAGTGTGACATTCCCTAAAACACAGTGGAGAGGCTGAGGGGAACATAATGGCCAGTCTAGTGGGGACCAGGTACCATCTGGTGATTACCTTTAAGTTGGCTTTGACTAGGGAGATGTTTATTATACCTTTAAAAGTTCTCGATATTGCTTGGTGGCATTCCTCCAGGTCCTGGGCCTCTTGTAGGTCACTCTTCCAAGCCTCCATATATGGAAAACTGTAAGAGGGTTTGGATAGTGCTGCATAGATTATTGAAATCCCTCCCCTTAGTTCTGTTGCCTGTCCACACCAACGTTCATAGTTTGTGAACTCAAGGGGCAAAGATTTGTTCTTCCAGATGGAACAGAGGAAGTGGGAGATTTGTTGAAACCTGAATCTCTCTGAGACTGGCAGGTCTAGTTTGTTTATGCAGTGTTTCAGGGTCAGCAGGCCTGTCATCGAGAAGTAGTGTCCAATACGGTACATCCCCTTGTCTAGCCACCATTGGAAGGATTTGATGTTCATGCCTGGTGGGAATTATTTTGGGTTGTGGAATATGTGCGCTAGCGGGCGGATTTCCGAGGTTAGGGAGGGTAGTTGGCATAATTCGTCCCATAATGATAGGGAATAGGAGAGAGTGGGAAACATTATGGGGGGTCTAGATTTTCGGGGGCACCACAGGAGGTAGTCTAAGGTATATTCTGGGACCGCTTGTATTTCCATTTGAATCCAATTGGGTTTCTTGAATTTAGAGTACACCATGGATAGTTGGGCTAATCTAGCTGCCTTATAATACCACAAAAGGTTAGGTAAGCCAAGGCCCCCTTGTGATTTTGGACTGAATAGGATGCATTGAGCAATTCTATGTCCCTTTTTCCCCCATATAAATTTGATAATTTTCTTTTGGAATGCTTTGAGGTGATCTCTTTTGATCGCTATAGGCAGGGATCTGAAAAGGTAGAGGAGCCTGGGTAGTAAAGTCATCTTGATGGAGTGGATTCTACCGAGCCAGGATAGTTGGAATGAGGACCAGGTTTTGAGGTCAGATTTGAGTTTGTGAAACATGGGGGGGAAATTTGCTTGGTACAGTTGTTGGACCTTGGGGTTGAGGTTTATAACAAGATAACGAATTGAAGATTCACTCCATTTAAATTTGAAAGCAGGTTTCAGGTGCTCAACAACAGATTGGGGTAGGGAGACATTTAGAGCTTGAGATTTGGCCAGGTTCACCTGCAGACCCGAGACAGACTCGAAGGAATCTAGTAGTTTACAAATGTTGGGCAATGAGGTGATTGGATGGTGACAAATAAAAGGATGTCATCTGGGAATAGTGTGCATTTGTGGTTGGTTTGGCCACATTGGACACCCCTGATATTTGGACTAGTCCTGATTGCTATTGGTAGGGTCTCTATGGCCAATGCGAATATCAGGGGTGATAAAGGGCAACCTTCTCTGGTGCCCTTAGAGATTTTGATAGGGTCCGAATAGTAGCCCTGCAATCTAATCCTAGCTTCGGGGTTGTGGTACAAGGATCTCAGGATTCCCAGAAAGTTCTCTCCGAAGCCCCAACACTTAAGGACTGCAAATAGGTACGACCATGAGAGAGAATCAAAGGCCTTCGGAAGGTCCAACGCCAGCAAAAGCCCCTCCTAGGGAAGATCCCTGTCCCACCCAGATTGAAGGACTGAGATTATGTCTATTTCCGGCCATACTTGATCTGGGCCTTGTCGACCTGGGATAAATCACACTTGGTCCTTGTGTATATAACAGTTGATAAAGGACCCTATTCTGTTTGCTAAGATTTTGGTCAGAATTTTTAAGTCATTGTTAAGCAATGATATTGGCCTGCAGTTCTCCATAAATTCTAAATTTCTATCGGGTTTCGGAATGACTGAAATGAATGCCGCATTGAGGTAAGGGTCTACCGGGTCTCCCTTTCTTTTAGAATTGAAAAATTTGGCTAGACGTGGGGCTAGGGTTTCTGCAAAGATTTTATAATATGGAATGGAAAAGCCATCAGGACCTGGGGCTGATCCCCCTTTCAAGTTCTTGATCACCTTGAGAACTTCATCAGCTGAAATAGTGGCATCCATGATTTCCCTATGTTCATCCTTTAATGTGGGGATAGGTAGGTCTTCCAAGAAGGAGTGAATTTTGGACTCGTCAGTGTTTGTCTCTCCCTGATTAGGGATGAGCTTCGTGTTCGAGTCGAACCCATGTTCGACTCGAACATCGGCTGTTCGACCGTCCGTCGAATTGCGAACGATATGGGCCGTTCGCGCCAAATTCGTGTGGCGCGTCACGGCCCATAATTCACTGCGGCATCGCAGTGCATTGCTGGCTGATGATTGGCCAAGCATGCACTATGACCCGCATGCTTGGCCAATCACAGCGCCGTCAGTAGAGAGAGCTGTAATTGGCCAAAGCCAGGGTGGCTTTGGCCAATTATGGCTCAGGGGATTTAGTACACACCCCACACTATATAAGGCCGCCTGCACGGCGGCCCTGTGTAGTGTGTGTTCCGGTGTGCTGAGCGATAGAGAGAGAGAGAGACAGTGTCATTTGATTTGAGTTAGATAGATTAGGCAGAACAGTCAGTCAGTTAGCTGCACTTACAGTGTATTGTGTATATATATGCATCCCAGGTGTTGCATATATATATATACACTGTATTCAGTTTAGCTAGATCCGTTCCTGTTATCTTCTATCTAGACTATTTACATTCAGTGCAGTGTGTCCTGCTCACAGTGTTCAGCTAGATCCGTTCCTGCTATTTACATTCAGTACAGTGCTTCCTGCTCACAGTGTTCAGCTAGATCCGTTCCTGCTATTTACATTCAGTGCAGTGCGTGCTGCTCACAGTGTTCAGCTAGATCCGTTCCTGCTATTTACATTCAGTGCAGTGTGTCCTGCTCACAGTGTTCAGCTAGATCCGTTCCTGCTATTTACATTCAGTACAGTGCTTCCTGCTCACAGTGTTAAGCTAGATCCGTTCCTGCTATTTACATTCAGTGCAGTGCGTGCTGCTCACAGTGTTCAGCTAGATCCGTTCCTGCTATTTACATTCAGTGCAGTGCGTCCTGCTCACAGTGTTCAGCTAGATCCGTTCCTGCTATTTACATTCAGTGCAGTGCGTCCTGCTCACAGTGTTCAGCTAGATCCGTTCCTGCTATTTACATTCAGTGCAGTGCGTCCTGTTTACAGTGTTTAGCTACATCCGTTCCTGCTGTTTACATTCAGTGCAGTGCGTCCTGCTCACAGTGTTCAGCTAGATCCGTTCCTGCTATTTACATTCAGTGCAGTGCGTCCTGCTCACAGTGTTCAGCTAGATCCGTTCCTGCTATTTACATTCAGTGCAGTGCGTCCTGCTCACAGTGTTCAGCTAGATCCTTTCCTGCTATTTACATTCAGTGCAGTGCGTCCTGCTCACAGTGTTCAGCTAGATCCGTTCCTGCTATTTACATTCAGTGCAGTGCGTCCTGCTCACAGTGTTTAGCTACATCCGTTCCTGCTGTTTACATTCAGTGCAGTGCGTCTTGCTCACAGTGTTCAGCTAGATCCGTTCCTGCTATTTACATTCAGTGCAGTGCGTCCTGCTCACAGTGTTCAGCTAGATCCGTTCCTGCTATTTACATTCAGTGCAGTGCGTCCTGCTCACAGTGTTCAGCTAGATCCGTTCCTGCTATATACATTTAGTGCAGTACGTCCTGCTCACAGTGTTCAGCTAGATCCGTTCCTGTTATCTTCCTACTGACAGGCAGGCTTGTCTGGTTACAGTATATAAAGCTACCTGAAGAAAATTACAGGTGTTCTTTTTGATCCTATTAGTACCACGGTCAGGCAGCTAGACTATTTACATTTAGTACAGTGTGTCCTGCTCACAGTGTTCAGCTAGATCCGTTCCTGTTATTTACATTCAGTGCAGTGCGTCCTGCTCACAGTGTTCAGCTAGATCCGTTCCTGCTATTTACATTCAGTGCAGTGCGTCCTGCTCACAGTGTTCAGCTAGATCCGTTCCTGCTATTTACATTCAGTGCAGTGCGTCCTGCTCACAGTGTTTAGCTACATCCGTTCCTGCTGTTTACATTCAGTGCAGTGCGTCTTGCTCACAGTGTTCAGCTAGATCCGTTCCTGCTATTTACATTCAGTGCAGTGCGTCCTGCTCACAGTGTTCAGCTAGATCCGTTCCTGCTATTTACATTCAGTGCAGTGCGTCCTGCTCACAGTGTTCAGCTAGATCCGTTCCTGCTATATACATTTAGTGCAGTACGTCCTGCTCACAGTGTTCAGCTAGATCCGTTCCTGTTATCTTCCTACTGACAGGCAGGCTTGTCTGGTTACAGTATATAAAGCTACCTGAAGAAAATTACAGGTGTTCTTTTTGATCCTATTAGTACCACGGTCAGGCAGCTAGACTATTTACATTTAGTACAGTGTGTCCTGCTCACAGTGTTCAGCTAGATCCGTTCCTGTTATTTACATTCAGTGCAGTGCGTCCTGCTCACAGTGTTCAGCTAGATCCGTTCCTGCTATTTACATTCAGTGCAGTGCGTCCTGCTCACAGTGTTCAGCTAGATCCGTTCCTGTTATTTACATTCAGTGCAGTGCGTCCTGCTCACAGTGTTCAGCTAGATCCGTTCCTGCTATTTACATTCAGTGCAGTGCGTCCTGCTCACAGTGTTCAGCTAGATCCGTTCCTGCTATTTACATTCAGTGCAGTGCGTCCTGCTCACAGTGTTTAGCTACATCCGTTCCTGCTGTTTACATTCAGTGCAGTGCGTCCTGCTCACAGTGTTCAGCTAGATCCGTTCCTGCTATTTACATTCAGTGCAGTGCGTCCTGCTCACAGTGTTCAGCTAGATCCGTTCCTGCTATATACATTTAGTGCAGTACGTCCTGCTCACAGTGTTCAGCTAGATCCGTTCCTGTTATCTTCCTACTGACAGGCAGGCTTGTCTGGTTACAGTATATAAAGCTACCTGAAGAAAATTACAGGTGTTCTATCCCAGCTTAGTGCAGCTACAGGCCATTAGTATGTCTGGAAGGCCAAGAAGGAGAGGCAGACAGTCACAAGCCAATAAGAGAGGGCAAGCAGGCTCTGTGTCTAGTGCTGGTCGTGGAGACGGTGCATCCTCATCAGCACGTGGCCATGGGACACGCTTGGCCTTTTTTTCGGCAGCTGGCCGTGTTGAGCCGCAACATGCGGAAGACTTGGTCGAGTGGATGACCAAGCCGTCCTCATCCTCCTCATCCTCTCTCACCCATGCCCAGGGTGCTTTGTCTGGCAAAGCAGCGGCCTCTTCCCTCAGCTCAATGTCATCAGTGACTCCTTCCCTAGCTCCACCATGTCCTCATGAGGATTCCCTCGAACTGTTTGACCACAGTGTTGGGTACATGCTCCAGGAGGATGCCCAGCGTTTGGAAGGCTCTGATGATGATACTGAGCTCAATGAAGGCAGTAACATGAGCACGGACAGAGGGGGTGCCCAAGAAGGACAGCAATCTGGCAGTCATGCTCCCCCTGCTGCAGCATACTGCCAGGTTTGCTCCAGTGATGAGGAGGGAGGGGATGATGAGGTCACTGACTCAACGTGGGTGCCTGATAGGAGAGAGGAGGAGGAGGAGGAGGAGGAGGAGGAGGAGGTGGCACATCACCAACTAGGCAGGATGCCCTCCAGGGGCCAGCCTAAGGGCAGCACATTGACTGCATCACACCCCAAAGCTCCACATGTGCAGGGCGCTGCAGTCTCTGCGCGTTATTCAAAAAGTTCTTTGGTGTGGGCCTTTTTTGAGACGAGTGCATCAGATCGCACCGCTGCTATTTGCAATATATGTCTCAAGCGTATCTCGCGTGGCCAAAACATCTCCCGCTTGGGTACCACATGCTTGACCAGACATATGTTGACCTGCCATGCAGTTCGTTGGCAAGCGTATCTAAAAGACCCACACCAAAGAACAAAGACGATCTCTCCTTGCTCCTCATCAGCTGAGATTTCCAACCCCACTAGACCTTCAGTCCTCTCTGCGACCTGCAGTGAGAGGAATGAAGGTGTAGAATTAGGTGTGTCACAGCCAAGTACTTATGGGCAATCTGCTTTTGGTACACCGACGTCAGATTGTACCAGGCAAATTTCCCTGCCCCAGCTGCTGCACCGCCGAAAGAAGTTTGCTCCCAGCCATCCACATGCCCAGCGGTTGAATGCTAGCTTGGCAAAATTGCTAGCACTTCAACTGCTGCCTTTTCAGTTGGTAGACTCTGCCCCCTTCCGTGAGTTTGTGGAATGTGCGGTTCCTCAGTGGCAGGTACCCAAACGCCACTTTTTCTCACGGAAGGCGATTCCGGCTCTCTACCGGCATGTGGAAGGCAATGTCCATGCCTCGCTGGACAGGGCGGTCAGCGGTAAGGTGCATATTACCGCTGACTCATGGTCCAGCAGGCATGGACAGGGACGTTACTTAAGTTTCACGGCGCATTGGGTGACTCTGCTGGCAGCTGGGAAGGATGCAGGACAAGGTGCAGTAGTGTTGGAGGTTGTTCCGCCACCACGCCTCCAAAATGCTGATTGTGACACACCTCTCTCCTCCACCCCCTCCTCTTCTTCTTCCTCCATGGCCTCTTCCTCGGAACCAGCGGTGCTCCGTAGGCGTTCAAGGGGCTACGCAAGTACGCAGGCCAAAAGATGCCATGCGGTGCTTGAGCTGGTGTGCTTGGGGGACAGGAGCCACACTGGGGCAGAGGTTCTGTCAGCTCTGCAGGGGCAGGTTCAGAGGTGGTTGACGCCACGCCAACTTAAGGCAGGAATGGTGGTTTGCGACAATGGCACCAACCTCCTCTCTGCCCTCCGACAGGGACAACTGACCCATGTGCCCTGTTTGGCTCACGTCCTTAACTTGGTGGTGCAGCGGTTCTTGGGCAGGTACCCGGGCTTACAGGATGTCCTGAGGCAGGCCAGGAAAGTCTGTGTGCATTTCCGCCGGTCATATAATGCCAGTGCTCGGCTGACGGACCTCCAAAAGGAGTTTAACCTGCCCAAGAACCGCCTAATCTGTGACATGCCCACCAGGTGGAACTCGACGTTGGCCATGCTGCAGCGGCTGCACACGCAGCAGAGGGCCATCAATGAGTACCTGTGCGACTATGGCACCAGGACAGGGTCAGGGGACCTTGGTTTTTTTTCCCCACGCCAGTGGGCCATGATCAGGGATGCATGCACTGTCCTGTCACCATTCGAGGAGGCCACGAGGATGGTGAGCACTGACAGTGCATGCATCAGTGACACTGTCCCCCTTGTCCACCTGTTGGAGCACACGCTGCGTGGAATAATGGACAGGGCACTTGAGGCAGAACAGAGGCAGGAAGAGGAGGACTTCCTTAGCTCTCAAGGCCCCCTTTATCCAGACAGTGTTCCTGCGTGCCCGCCGATCACACAGGAAGAGGACGAGGAGGAGGAGGAGGAGGAGGAGGAAGATTGTGTCAGTATGGAGGTGGAGCCTGGCACTCAGCATCAGCAGTCTTTAAGGGATCAGTCCCAAGGAACACATGGACTTGTACGTGGCTGGGAGGAGGTGGCTGCGGACGTTGTTGTCCTTAGTGACCCAGAGGACTCCGGACCGAATGCCTCAGCAAACCTACGCTGCATGGCCTCCCTGATCCTGCAAAGCCTGCGTAAGGATCCTCGTATTCGTGGTATCAAGGAGAAGGACCAATACTGGCTGGCAACCCTCCTTGATCCACGTTACAAGGGTAAGGTTGCGGACCTTATCTTGCCATCGCAGAGGGAGCAGAGGATGAAACATCTTCGGGAGGCCTTGCAGAAAGGTCTGTGCAACGCGTTCCCAGAGACTGGGAGGTTACAAACTCCTGTTTCTGGACAACGTGTTGCTGAGGCTTCGGTCAGTCAAAGAAGGAGCGGTGGAGAAGGTGGCCGTCTGACCGATGCGTTCAGACAATTTTTTGGTCCGCAGCCCCAAGGTATGATCGGTTCCAGCAACCATCGCCAGCGTCTGTTTTACATGGTGCAGGAATACCTAGGGGCAAGATCAGACTTGGACACCTTTCCCACCGAAAATCCTCTGGGTTACTGGGTCTTGAGGATGGATCACTGGCCAGAGCTTGCACAGTATGCAATTGAGCTACTGGCCTGTCCTGCATCCAGCGTTCTTTCGGAACGCACATTCAGTGCTGCTGGAGGCGTGGTAACCGATCACAGGGTGCGTCTGTCCACCGACTCGGTCGATCGGCTGACCTTCATAAAAATGAATCAGTCTTGGATCACCACCAGCTACCAAGCACCTGATGCAGATGTAACCGAATAATTTTTTTTGAAATCTCAGATCCCTTCAAAGACTGCCTATGCTGATGCTGAGTGACTATCCCTGAGTAATTATCCTCTTCCTCCTCAATCATCACGCTGATAGCTTGTAAGAACATTTTTGGTTCTGGGCGCCACCACCAGTGCCTAAGGCACAATTTTTCAGCCCCTGTTTAACAGGGGCGTGTAATTACAATTTTTGATGTAATACTTTGCAGCAGGGCTCGTTCCTGCATTCCAACTAGAGTGTCTGTGAGGGGTTGCAGTGTTGTGGCACCAGCACCAGTGCCTAAGACCCAATTTTTCAGCCCCTGTCTAACAGGGGCGTGTAATTACAATTTTTGATGCAATACTTTGCAGCAGGGCTTGTTCCTGCGTTTCAACTAGAGTGTCTGTGAGGGGTTGCAGTGTTGTGGCACCAGCACCAGTGCCTAAGACCCAATTTTTCTGCCCCTGTCTAACAGGGGCGTGTAATTACAATTTTTGATGCAATACTTTGCAGCAGGGCTCGTTCCTGCGTTCCAACTAGAGTGTCTGTGAGGGGTTGCAGTGTTGTGGCACCAGCACCAGTGCCTAAGGCCTAATTTTTCAGCTCCTGTTCAACAGGGGCATGTAATTACAATTCTTGATCTAATATTTCACAGCAGGGCCCTGTGAGGGCTTACAGTGTTTTGGCCACAGCAACACCTAAGGCCCAAATTTCTGCTGAGTATATAGGGCAGGACCCTACTTTCAAACATCTAACTTACAAACGACTCCTACTTGCAAACGGAAGGAGACAACAGGAAGTGAGATGAAATCTACCCCTAAGGAAGGGAAATTCTCTCCTGTAAGAGTTAATATGGGAAAACAATTTTTCCTTTCCACTGATGCTTTCCAATCCTTGTTCCACAAAAAAACACAAATTTTCAAAAAATATTTTTCATTGGGACAAAAAAGTGAGGTGAAATCTTCTGAAGAGGAGGAAAGACGCAAAACAAATGTCACAGGGGTGATAACCCTTCCCTATGTTTTCCAAAAAGCTTAGAAAAGATTTTTTGGCTGGAGCTAAACACATTAAAAATGTTCAAAATTACAAACAGATTCTACTTAACAACAAACCTACAGTCCCTGTCTTGTTTGCACCGCCTGTATACTGCTGTTCAGAGTATATAGGGACCTTTCCTTATTTTAATTTGGGTGCGGGGTTCCCCTTAATATCCATACAAGACCCAAAGGGCCTGGTAATGGACTGGGGGGTACCCATGCCGTTTGTCTCACTGATTTTCATCCATATTGCCATGACCCGACATGACATTAAACCCGCAAGCAGTTTTAAATGAGATTTTTTCCTTTAAAAATGACATTTGGTGCAGGGACTGTTCTAAACATGGGAAACACGCGTCACTTTACAGGCATACTATAGACACCCCCCAGGTACGATATTTAAAGGAATATTTCACTTTTTTTTTTTTACTTTAAGCATCATTAAAATCACTGCTCCCGAAAAAACGGCCGTTTTTAAAAGTTTTTTTTGCATTGATACATGTCCCCTGGGGTAGGACCCGGGTCCCCAAACCCTTTTTAGGACAATACCATGCAAATTAGCCTTTAAAATGAGCACTTTTGATTTCGAACGTTCGAGTCCCATAGACGTCAATGGGGTTCTAACGTTCGTGCGAACTTGCGGTCCGTTCGCGGGTTCTGGTGCGAACCGAACCGGGGGGTGTTCGGCTCATCACTATCCCTGATACAGTTTGGAGAAAAACGATTTAAATGTTTGTAGAATGAGTTGGGGGTTTAGGGTCGTAGAACCGTCTTTCAGTCTAATTTTTGGGAAAGTGGGAAAGTGTGAGACTGAAACTTGGGGGTTAGTTTGGCGGCTCATCTTGTCTTTGTGCTGATAGAATTTTGCTCCATTCCAACGGATGGCTTTCTCCGCCTTGACCGTGAGCGCTAGGTTTACGGATAAGCGGGCAGAGTCAAGTTGTGCTATGGAGACCATAGAGAGGTCTTGCTTGTGGCGTTTGCTTAACATCGCAAACTCCTTTTCCAGTTTATCTATGTCTGAGGATCTTTCCTTTTTAAGCTGAGTTGCTATCTGTATAATCTTACCTTGGATCGTTACTTTATGTGCTTCCTATAAAGTCTCGGCCGAGGTGCCTTTTCCGTCATTGAGGAGGAAATATTCTTTTAAAGCTTTATCAATTTCAAGGACTCTAATGGGGTGATTGAGTAACAAATCTTTGAGAGTCCAGTGTGTCCTATTTTGTTTAGTGGGGGATCCACGTAAGGTAATATGAACCATGGAGTGGTCAGAAAGAGCTGAGTCTAAAATGTGGGCTTTGCTGACAAAGGGGATGTGTTTAGTAGCGATGAATATATGACCAATTCTGGAGTAAAATTGGTGGGGGCTCAAGTAGTGTGTGTAGTCACGTTTTGTGGGATTAATTTCCCGCCATATATCTACAAGACCCTGTTGGTATATTAGTTTAGCAATGCTAGAGCTATTCCTAGTGGGGAGGGTTAACTGGGAGGCTGGGGGTTTCGACTTATGAAGTGACTGGTCAAAAGCTGTGTTGGAGTCTCCTCCGAATATAACAGTCCCTTCTAGCTTTGGTCCTAGCGAATAAAACATTGTCTGGAAAAACTTTACCTGACCCTTGTTGGGGGCGTAGTAAGGGAAAAGAGATGATCATCCAATATTCCCTTTATTAGGATGTATCTACCTTCTGGGTCTTTATATTCCAGCTGTACTGAAAATTTGCATTTCCTTGCGAGTAGTATGGCTAGCCCCTTTGTCTTGTCCTCAGCATTCGCTAAATAGAATTGTGGGAATTGAGCGTGGAGGAAGGAGGGGATGTACCGTCTTGGGAAGTGCGTCTCCTGTAGCAATACCACATGCACTTTTTGTGAGTGATAAGCATGGAGCACTTTCTTTCTCTTGACCACTAAGTTTAGGCCCTGAACATCATGAGAGACTACTCGGAGTGCAGGGGTAGGTGTGGGACTATGTGGCATGGCAAATGGAAAAAAGGGCGATATCAACACAGGCAGCACTTACCCTCAGCATTGGAGTCAAGGGAGGATCTGGATGCGACTGGAAATGGAGCCTGGAACCTGGAGGAACTGACAAGCATGGTGACATCCGTACACTGGCAATAATAGAAGAGAGGTTAGTGAGAGATAGAGGGAGGAAAAGAAAGCGTAGAGAGAGATAGCCCGTGATGGGCCTATGGTGAGAGGAGAGAGTGAAATGTCTCTCCTCTTCACCAACTGGTGAACAAACATAGCCCTCAAATTGGGCCTTAGTCCCATCCCTCGGGTATGGATTATCCATAGTCGAAAGATGGGTGGAGGTGCGCGACTGCTGCCTCAGCCAAAGGCAACCCTGGAAAGGAAGCAAATTATCAAAACAACAGTAAACATAATAATTGTAAAGGTTGTAACATTAACTGTAATAAGGATTGGAACCAGCGGGTGAATAAAGAACCAGGCCGTCAGGCCATATTTGGGTATTACGGTGAATTGGGTATTTAGGGGTGACCCGGGTCATTATAAGTGGAAGAATGGGTAAAGTTGAGGGTCCTCAAAAGTGGAATTCCTCTGAACAGCTGGTGGAGGATAGGGTAAGTCTGGCATCTTCCCATACTTCCTCTAGGGTGTGTTCGGGGTCTAACCCCTTATGTTGTCTCCTAAGGAATCTGAGAGCGTCCATGTAAGGGTGTCCTTCTCAGGCAACACTAAAGTCTGTGAGTGATCCTTTAAAGTGTGGGGAAAAAGTGTTCTTCCAATTGGTCCTCATTGTGTTGGGGATAAAAGTGTGATCCAGTTAGAAGACTCAAACAAACCACTCGGGAAAAAAGTAGGAATAAATATAAAAATTTGGATTGGGGTTCAAGAGTAGGGATAAGCTTCGAGTTTGCGTCGAACTCATGTTCGACTCGAACATCGGCTGTTCGAAAGTTCACCGAAGAGCGAACAATTTGGGGTGTTCGCGGCAAATTCGAATGCCGTGGAACACACTTTAAAAGTCTATGGGAGAAATCAAAAGTGCTAATTTTAAAAGCTTATATGCATGGTATTGTCATAAAAAGTGTTTGGGGACCTGGGTCCTGCCTCAGGGGACATGGATCAATGCAAAAAAAAGTTTTAAAAATGGCCGTTTTTTCAGGAGCAGTGATTTTAATAATGCTTAAAGTGAAGCAATAAAAGTGTAATATTCCTTTAAATTTCGTAGCTTGGGGGTGTCTATAGTATGCCTGTAAAGGGGCGCATGTTTCCCGTGTTTAGAATAGTCTGACTGCAAAATGACATTTCAAAGGAAAAAAAGGCATTTAAACTACTCGCGGCTATTGCATTGCCGGTCCGACAATACACATAGAAGTTCATTGATAAAAACGGCATGGGAATTCCCCACAGGGGACCCCGAACAAAAATTTAAAAAAAATGACGTGGGGGTCCCCGTAAATTCCATACCAGGCCCTTCAGGTCTGGTATGGATATTAAGGGGAACCCTGGCCAAAATTGAAAAAAAAAATGACGTGGGGGTTCCCCCTAAATTCCATACCAGGCCCTTCAGGTCTGGTATGGATATTAAGGGGAACCCTGGCCAAAATTTTTTAAAAAAACGGCGTGGGGTCCCCCAAAAATCCATACCAGACCCTTATCCGAGCACGCAACCTGGCAGGCTGCAGGAAAAGAGGGGGGGACGAGAGAGCGACCCCCCTCCTGAACCGTACCAGGCCACATGCCCTCAACACTGGGAGGGTGCTTTGGGGTAGCCCCCCAAAACACCTTGTCTCCATGTTGATGAGGAAAAGGGCCTCATCCCCACAACCCTGGCTGGTGGTTGTGGGGGTCTGCGGGCGGGGGGCTTATCGGAATCTGGAAGCCCCCTTTAACAAGGGGACCCCAGATCCCGGCCCTCCCCCCTGTGTGAAATGGTAAGGGACCATTTCACAAAAAAAGTGTCAAAAATGTTAAAAATGACAAGAGACAGTTTTTGACAATTCCTTTATTTAAATGCTTCTTCTTTCTTCTTTCTTCTATCTTCCTTGGCTCTTCTGGTTCTTCCTCCAGTGTTCTTGTCCAGCATCTCCTCCGCGACATCTTTTATCTTCTTCTCCTCGGGCCGTTCCACACCCATGGCATGGGGGGAGGCTCCCGCTCTTCTCTTCATCTTCTTTTCTTCTTCATCTTCTTCTCTTCTTCATCTTCTTCTCCGGGCCACTCCGCATCCATGCTGGCATGGTGGGAGGCTCCCGCTGTGTGACGCGTCTCCTCTTCTGACGGTTCTTAAATAATGGAGGGCTGGGACACCCGGTGACCCTGCCCCCCTCTGACGCATGGGACATGATGGGACTTAACTTTGGCATTCCCCGTGATGTCACAGGGAAGTCCCGTCAAGTCACCGTGCGTCAGAGGGGGGCGGGGTCACCGGGTGGCCCCCCCGTTATTTAAGAACCGTCAGAAGAGGAGACGCGTCACACAGCGGGAGCCTCCCACCATGCCAGCATGGATGCGGAGTGGCCCAGAGAAGAAGATGAAGAAGAGAAGAAGATGAAGAAGAGAAGAAGAAAAGAAGATTAAGAAGAGAAGAAGATGAAGAGAAGAGCGGGAGCCTCCCTCCAGGCCATCATGGATGCGGAGCAGCCGCAGGAGAAGACGGAAAGAAGACGCCGTGGAGGAGATGCTGGGCGAGAACACTGGAGGAAGAAACAGAAGAACCAGAAGAAGAAGATGAAGGAAGATAGAAGAAAGAAGCATTTAAATAAAGGAATTGTCAAAAACTGTCTCTTGTCATTTTTAACATTTTTGACAGTTTTTTAGTGAAATGGTAGGGGTACTACCATTTCACACAGGGGGGTCCCCTTGTTAAAGGGGGCTTCCAGATTCCAATAAGCCCCCCACCTGCAGACCCCCACCACCACCGGCCAGGGTTGTGGGGATGAGGCTCTTGTCCTCATCAACATGGGGACAAGGTGTTTTGGGGGGCTACCCCAAAGCACCCTCCCAATGTTGAGGGCATAAGGCCTGGTACGGTTCAGGAGGGGGGGCGCTCTCTAGTCCCCCCTCTTTTCCTGTGGCCTGCCAGGTTGCGTGCTCGGATAAGGGTCTGGTATGGATTTTTGGGGGGACCCCACGCTGTTTTTTTAAAAAATTTTGGCGCGGGGTTCCCATTAAAATCCATACCAGATCTGAAGGGTCTGGTATGGAATTTAGGGGGACCCCACATTATTATTTTTTTTAATTTTGGCCGGGGTTCCCCTTAATATCCATTCCAGACCTGAAGGGCCTGGTATGGAATTTAGGGGGACCCTCACGTCATTTTTTTTTTAAATTTTGGTTCGGGGTTCCCCTGTGGGGAATTTCCATGCCGTTCTTATCAATGAACTTCTATGTGTATTGTCGGACCGGCAATGCAATAGCCGCGAGTAAATGACTTTTTTTCCTTTGAAATGTCATTTTGCTGTCAGACTATTCTAAACATGGGAAACATGCGCCCCTTTACAGGCATACTATAGACATCCCCCAGGTACGAAATTTAAAGGAATATTACACTTTTATTGTTTGACTTTAAGCATTATTAAAATCACTGCTCCCGAAAAAAACTTTTTTTCATTGATCCATGTCCCCTGGGGCAGGACCCGGGTCCCCAAACACTTTTTATGACAATAACTTGCATATAAGCCTTTAAAATTAACACTTTTGATTATTCATGTTCGTGTCCCATATACTTTAACGGTGTTCGCGTGTTCGAACAAACTTTTTTCTTGTTCGCATGTTCTGGTGCGAACCGAACAGGGGGGTGTTCGGCTCATCCCTATTCAAGAGCAGTTTCTGGGGTTCAACCATTTACCGGGAGGCAGGACCCGGTACAACCAGCTAGGCAATGCCGAGCTGTAGCAAGTTGCAATGAGAACAACCTGTTGTATCGGTCAGGTGGGCATGGGTTCCTTCACCCTCCACAAAGGGGAGATTGGGCTTGTGGGTGTGGGCCGTTTAGTGGATCCTGATTGAAAATTTGTGGTATCCATCGTGGAATCTTGGGTGATGAGTTTCAGTTGAAGGAGCACCCATTCACCCTCTGGAAAGCTGGTGAAGGAGTGGGTTTTGCCTTTATAAGCAAACTTTAAGGCAAAGGGGAAGCCCCACCAGTGCTTGATTTCCTTTTGCGAGAGAATCATTAGTAATGGTTTAGTGGGATCTACGATATTGGATGGTCATAGGAGAGATGTCTGCAAAAATCTGAATGTCATTTCCCTGAAAGGAGATGTGTGATTGTTGGCTTGAGGTTTTCATTATGTCCTCTTTTACCTCTTATAAGTAAGGTTTGACCACTACATCCCTAGGGGCTCCATCTTTCCTAGGTGGTCCCATAGATCTGTGTGCTCTGTCTAGCTCAAGTTTGTGAGAAGCTATGGACGGGATGATGGTTTTGATGAGCTTCTGTACTGTCTTAGGGATTTCAGTGGTGGACTCCGGCAGGCCTCTAATTCTAAAATTATCCCTTCGTGAGCGATTTTCAAGATCGTCAATCCTGGCAAGGGCTGTGTCTAATTGCTCCTGTATGATTTGTATATGGTCGGTGTTTTGGTTGGCCCTGGACACTGTAATGTCGAGCTTGTCTTCAATCGTTTCCATTCTGGAACCCAGGTTTTGGAAGTCAGAACGAATGTCATTGGTAATTTTGTTGGCAGTATGAGTGAGACCTCTTTCAAGCAGCTCAGATAGTTTGAGGTACAGGTCTTCTGCATTTAGTGGAATGTACATCTCTGGGCCACCTGGGGTAGTGATATTGTCCGTGCAGACTGGGGTTTCCCCCATATGAGAGCCTGTAAGTGTCCATTGATTGCTCAATTAGCGATTCTGTTGAGGCAGGAGATGGGGAGGCACTGTGGGTAATGCTGGTGGAGGCCAGGGGGTATATTCCAGTGTGGCAGGGGTCAGAACTTGCCTGTGTTCCTGCTGTCCTCCTGAGTGCTGTTCTCGTTCCTGAGTTGCGGTTGCCATCTTGAATTCAGCCCGTTTGCTCTCGGTGGAGAATTGCGGTCCGAGGTCTCTCCTTGCGGTGTTGCCTGGCATGAAAATGCTCCTGGGGGGTTCCCAAGTCAGTTCCCGCTGTTTGTGGGGGTCTTGCAGGTCCCGATCCAGGGTTAGGATTGCTGGATGGCTGAGGCAGTGTGGAGCTCCTGGCTTACGCGGCCATCTTGGGAGTTACCGCGCATGCGCCCACTGGGACAGTATTTTTTTTATGTTTCAGCAACTGGGGTAGTGAAATTTGCCTGGTGAAATCAACAGGTGGTGTACTGCTGGCAGATTGGCTGCAAGTACTTGTGGCACCTATTGCTATACCTTCATTCCTTTCAGTGCAGGTTTTTGAGAGGATTTGAGGTATAGTAGGGGTTCAGATCCCAGATGAGGAGCAAGGAGAGATCTGCTTATTTTATGATGTGGGTCTTTCAGGTGCTGTTGCCAACAGACTGCAAGGCAGGTCATCATATGTCTTGTCAAGCATGTGGTGCTAAAGCGGCTGATGTTCTGGCCATGCTTGATCCACTTTAGACAGATTGCAAACAGTAACAGTGCAATCTACTGCACATGTGTTAAAAAAGCCCACACTAATGAACTTTTGGAAGTCAGTGGGGAGTCAGCAGTGCCCTGCACCTGTGGAGCTCTGTGGTGTGATGCAATATGGTGGCTGCCCTTAAACTGGCCCATGGAGGACATCCTGCCTTGTTGAAGTTGTGCCTCCTCCTCCTCCTCACTTTCCCCCTCCGTTCTCTCAGGCACTCAAGTACAGTCGGTGACCTCATCATCCCCTCCCTCAGCACTGGAGCAAACTTGGCAGTACGCTGCAGCTGGGGGAACATGACTGCTAGTTTTTTGCCTTTCTGTGGCACCCCCTCTCTGTAGGCTAATGTTAATCCCTTTATCAACCTGGGAACCAACATCAGAGCATTCAAAATGCTGCGCATCCTCCAGCAGCATGTAACCGATACTATAGTCAAATCATTCTGGTGACCCCTCTGTGCATGATGGTGGGGCTACAGAAGGAGTAACTGTGGACAAGGAGCCGGTGGAAAAGGCCACTTTGGCAGATGCATTGGAAGGCAAACTAGTATGAACATTGGTGACAGAGGATGCGGAGAACGAAGATGGCTTAGTTATCCACTCCACCAATTCTTCTGCATGTTGTGGCTCAATAACTCGGCCAGCAGCAAAAGGACAAGCATGCCCCACCTGCAGAGGATGCACCATGTCTGCAACCACCACTATTCACTGTAGACACAGAGGCTGCTTGCCCTCTTTTAGCAAGTATCTGCCCCTCCTTGGTGGCCTTCCAGACATGATGGGTATTTTTTTTTTACACCTCCTGCATTGTAATATTTTCTCTCTCTCTCTCTCTCTCTCTCTCTCTCTCTCTCTCTCTCTCTCTCTCCTCTCTCTCTCTCTCTCTCTCTCTCTCGCTCTCTCTCTCTCTCTCTCTCTCTACATACTACACTGACTACACGCTCTATCCACCAACTAACCTGTCTAATCTATCTCCAGTTCTGAAACCAACACACTAAAAATACGGCTGCCGTGTAAGCAGCCTTATATAGTGTGGGGCATGGTCTTAGCCCTTTAGCCATGATTGGCCAAAGGCACCCTGCCTTTGGCCAATCAAAGCTCTCACAGAACATTGCGCTGTGATTGGTCAAAGCATGCAGGGCAGGTGAATGCTTTGACCAATCAGCAGCCATCAATGCACTAGTATCAGCTTCAGGGGTTTCAGTTGTGCCCTTCCGAACTTGTAGTTTATGTTCTTTTCTATGCATTTTTTTTATGTAAGTGTAATCAACTTTTTTTATCGTTTTAATAAATGTAATTATGCTATGTTGGGCCCCTCTTGCCATTCTTTACATGCATGAGTACTCCAGCTTTTTGTTATTGGTCAATATAAAGGTGGAATAAGGTGACCTGGAGGAATACAAGTCCCCAGCGAGTTTGAAAGAATACAAGTCCCAGCAAAACCTGAGAGATCTGTCTTATACAGGCATTTAGACTTTTTACAATAAATGTAAGAGTCCACAATTGTCAATGATTGTCGGCACACAGGAGGGGAGCACAGCATAGGGATTTCTGCATTTTTTAGTTTGGAGAAGCATTGCGCTTGGTCACGATATATGTCACTGCATGATTTACCCTTCCTGTCCTTGCTATAGCTGAAAGACGGCTACATCGCAAGCTTAATTTGCCGGGAGGGTGTACATGGACATCCTCCCATGATTGCGCTGCCCGCAGGCCACAGGGGTCCTTCCGACTCAGCTGATCACAGATCAGGGTAAAGGGCCAATCACAGCTGTCCTTTACCACATGATCAGCTGTGTGCAATGACAGCTGATCATTGAAGTAAACACAAGCCGGTTATTGGCTTTTCTTTCCTCACACTGACAGAGTGAGGAGAGAAAAAGAGAGCCGATAACCGGCTTGTGTTAAAGTGACATTGGCATTGATAATCAGGGCAGTAGGGATGATCTTTGTGTTCGAGTCAAACCCATGTTCGACTTGAACATCGTCTGTTCGGTCGTTCGCTGAATTGCGAACGATATGGGCCGTTCGCGCCAAATTCGAGTGGCGCATCACGCTAGGGATGAGCTTCGAGTTCGAGTTGAACTCATGTTCGACTCGAACATCGGCTGTTCACCAGTTCACCGAACAGCAAACAATTTGGGGTGTTCGCGGCAAATTCGAATGCCGCGGAACAACCTTTAAAAGTCTATGGGAGAAATCAAAAGTGCTAATTTTAAAGGCTTATATGCATGGTATTGTCATAAAAAGTGTTGAGGGACAGTGATTTTAATAATGCTTAAAGTGAAACAATAAAAGTGTAATATCCCTTTAAATTTCGTACCTGGGGGGTGTCTATAGTATGCCTTTAAAGGGGCGTATGTTTCCCATGTTTATAACAGTCTGACAGCAAAATTACATTACATTACAAAGGAAAAAAAGTCATTAAAAACTACTCGCGGCTATTAATGAATTACCGGTCCGACAATACACATAAAAGTTCATTGATAAAAACGGCATGGGAATTCCCCACAGGGGAACCCCGAACCAAAATTTAAAAAAAAAATGATGTGGGGGTCCCCCTAGAATCCATACCAGGCCCTTCAGGTCTGGTATGGATATTAAGGGGAACTCCGGCCAAAATTTTTTTTAAAAATGGCGTGGGGTCCCCCCTTAAAATCTATACCAGACCCTTCAGGTCTGGTATGGATTTTAAGGGGAACCTGCGCCAAAATTTAAAAGAAAAACGGCGTGGGGTCCCCCCAAAAATCCATGCCCGACCCTTATCCTAGCACGCAACCTGGCAGGCCGCAGGAAAAGAGGGGGGATGAGAGAGCGCCCCCCCTCCTGAACCATACCAGGCCACATGCCCCCAACATTGGGAGGGTGCTTTGGGGTAGCCTCCAAAACACCTTGTTGATGGGGACAAGGGCCTCATTCCCACAACCCTTGCCTGGTGGTTGTGGGGGTCTGCGGGCGGGGGGCTTATCAGAATCTGGAAGCCCCCTTTAACAAGGGGACCCCCAGATCCCAGCCCTCCCCCCTTAGTGAAATGGTAAGGGGGTACAAAAGTACCCCTACCATTTTACAAAAAAACTGTCAAAAATTTTAAAAATGACGAGACAGTTTTTGACAATTCCTTTATTTAAATGCTTCTTCTTTCTTCTATCTTCTTTCTTCTATCTTCTATCTTCCTTCGGTTTCTTCCTCCATCTTCTTCTTCTTCTGGTTCTTCCTCCGGTGTTCTCGTCCGGCATCTCATCCGCGGCGTCTTCTTATCTTCTTCTCCTCGGGCCACTCCGCATCCATGATGGCTCTCTCATCCCCCCCTCTTTTCCTGTGGCCTGCCAGGTTGCATGCTCGGAAAAGGGTCTGGTATGAATTTTTGGGGGGATCCCACGCCGTTTTTTAAAAAAAATTTGGTGCGGGGTTCCCCTTAAAATCCATACCAGACCTGAAGGGTCTGGTATGGATTTTAAGGGGGACCCCACGCCATTTTTTAAAAAATTTTGGCCGGGGTTCCCCTTAATATTCATACCAGACCTAAAGGGCCTGGTATGGAATTTAGGGGGACCACCCACGTCATTTTTAAAAAAAATTTTGGTTAGGGGTTCCCCTGTGGGGAATTCCCATGCCATTTTTATCACAGAACTTTTATGTGTATTGTCGGACCGGCAATTCATTAATAGCCACGAGTAGTTTTAAATGACTTTTTTCCTTTGAAATGTCATTTTGCTGTCAGACTGTTCTAAACACGGGAAACATGCGCCCCTTTAAAGGCATACTATAGACACCCCCCAGGTATGAAATTTAAAGGGATATTACACTTTTATTGTTTCACTTTAAGCATTATTAAAATCACTGCTCCCGAAAAAACGGACGTTTTTAAAACTTTTTTTGCATTGATCCTTGTCCCCTGGGGCAGGACCCAGGTCCTCAGACACTTTTTATGACAATAACTTGCATATAAGCCTTTAAAGTTAGCACTTTTGATTATTCATGTTCGTGTACCATAGACTTTAACCGTGTTTGCGTGTTCAAACAAATGTTTTGCCCGTTCTCAACTTCTGGTGCGAACCGAACAGGGGGGTGTTCGGCTCATTCCTAGTCACGGCCCATAATTCACTGCGGCATCGCAATGCATTGCTGGCTGATGATTGGCCAAGCATGCACTATGACCCGCATGCTTGGCCAATCACAGCACCATCTGTACAGAGAGCTGTAATTGGCCAAAGCCAGGGTGGCTTTGGCCAATTATGGCTCAGGGGTTTTAGTACACGCCCCACACTATATAAGGCCGCCTGCACGTCGGCCCTGTGTAGTGTGTTCCAGCGTTGAGAGACAGAGAGACAGTGGTCATTTGATTTAGGTTAGATAGATTAAGCAGGACAGTCAGTCAGTTAGCTGCACTTACAGTGTATTGTGTATATATATGCATCCCAGGTGTTGTGTATATATATATATATATATATATATATATATATATATATATACTGTATTCAGTTTAGCTAGATCCGTTCCTGTTATTATCTTCCTACTGACAGGCAGGCAAGTGTTGTTACAATATTTACAGATACCTGAAGAAAATTGCTGGTGTTCTTCTGATCCTATTAGTACCACAGTCAGGCAGCTACAGTATTTACAGTTAGTGTAGTGCGTCCTCTGCACAGTGTTTAGCTAAAGCTACCTGTAGAAGATTGGTGGTGTTTTTCTGATTCTATCACTACCGCAGGCAGCTACATTATTTACAAGTTAGTGTAGTGCGACCTCTGCACAGGGTTCAGCTAAAGCTACAAGTTAGTGTAGTGTGACCTCTACACAGTGTTCAGCTGAAGCTACAAGTTAGTGTAGTGCAACCTCTGCACAGTGTTCAGCTAAAGCTACAAGTTAGTGTAGTGCGACCTCTGCACAGTGTTCAGCTAAAGCTACCTGTAGAAGATTGGTGGTGTTTTTCTGACCCTATCACTACCGCAGGCAGCTACATTATTTACACGTTAGTGTAGTGTGACCTCTGCACAGTGTTCAGATAAGCTACCTGTAGAAGGTTGGTGGTGTTTTCCTGATCCTATCACTACCGCAGGCAGCTACATTATATAAACGTTAGTGTAATGCGTCCTCTGCACAGTGTTCAGCTAAAGCTACCTGTAGAAGGTTGGTGGTGTTTTCCTGATCCTATCACTACCACAGGCAACTACATTATTTAAACGTTAGTGTAGTGTGTCCTCTGCACAGTGTTCAGATAAGCTACCTGTAGAAGGTTGGTGGTGTTTTCCTGATCTTATCACTACCGCAGGCAGCTACATTATTTAAATTTTAGTGTAGTGCGACCTCTGCACAGTGTTCAGCTAAAGCTACGAGTTAGTGTAGTGCGACCTCTGCACAGTGTTCAGCTAAAGCTACAAGTTATTTTTTTGCGACCTCTGCACAGTGTTCAGCTAAAGCTACCTGTAGAAGATTGGTGGTGTTTTTCTGATCCTATCACTACCGCAGGCAGCTACATTATTTACACGTTAGTGTAGTGCGACCTCTACACAGTGTTCAGCTAAAGCTACCTGTAGAAGGTTGGTGGTGTTTTCCTGATCCTATCACTACCGCAGGCAGCTACATTATTTAAACGTTAGTGTAGTGCGTCCTCTGCACAGTGTTCAGCTAAAGCTACCTGTAGAAGGTTGGTGGTGTTTTCCTGATCCTATCACTATCACAAGCAGCTACATTATTTAAACGTTAATGTAGTGTGTCCTCTGCACAGTGTTCAGCTAAAGCTACCTGTAGAAGGTTGGTGGTGTTTTCCTGATCCTATAACTACCGCAGGCAGATACATTATTTAAAAGTTAGTGTAGTGCATCCTCTGCACAGTGTTCAGCTAAAGCTACGAGTTAGTGTAGTGCGACCTCTGCACAGTGTTCAGCTAAAGCTACAAGTTAGTTTTTTGCAACCTCTGCACAGTGTTCAGCTAAAGCTACCTGTAGATTGGTGGTGTTTTTCTGATCCTATCACTACCGCAGGCAGCTACATAATTTACACGTTAGTGTAGTGCGACCTATGCACAGTGTTCAGCTAAAGCTACCTGTAGAAGGTTGGTGGTGTTTTTCTGATCCTATCACTACCGCAGGCAGCTACATTATTTACACGTTTGTGTAGTGCGACCCCTGCACAGTGTTCAGATAAGCTACCTGTAGAAGGTTGGTGGTGTTTTCCTGATCCTATCACTACCACAAGCAACTACATTATTTAAACGTTAGTGTAGTGCGTCCTCTGCACAGTGTTCAGCTAAAGCTACCTGTAGAAGGTTGGTGGTGTTTTCCTGATCCTATCACTACCGCAGGCAGCTACATTATTTAAACGTTAGTGTAGTGCATCCTCTGCACAGTGTTCAGCTAAAGCTACGAGTTAGTGTAGTGCGACCTCTGCACAGTGTTCAGCTAAAGCTACGAGTTAGTGTAATGCAACCTCTGCACAGTGTTCAGCTAAAGCTACAAGTTAGTTTTTTGCGACCTCTGCACAGTGTTTAGCTAAAGCTACCTGTAGAAGATTGGTGGTGTTTTTCTGATCCTATCACTACCGCAGGCAGCTACATTATTTACACGTTAGTGTAGTGCGACCTCTACACAGTGTTCAGCTAAAGCTACCTGTAGAAGGTTGGTGGTGTTTTCCTGATCCTATCACTACCGCAGGCAACTACATTATATAAACGTTAGTGTAGTGCGTCCTCTGCACAGTGTTCAGCTAAAGCTACCTGTAGAAGATTGGTGGTGTTTTCCTGATCCTAACACTACCACGGGCAGCTACGATATTTACACGTTAGTGTAGTGCGACCTCTGCACAGTGTTCAGATAAGCTACCTGTAGAAGGTTGGTGGTGTTTTCCTGAGCCTATCACTACCACAAACAGCTACATTATTTAAACGTTAGTGTAGTGCGTCCTCTGCACAGTGTTCAGCTAAAGCTACCTGTAGAAGGTTGGTGGTGTTTTCCTGATCGTATCACTACCGCAGGCAGCTACATTATTTAAACGTTAGAGTAGTGCGTCCTCTGCACAGTGTTCAGCTAAAGCTACGAGTTAGTGTAGTGCGACCTCTGCACAGTGTTCAGCTAAAGCTACAAGTTAGTTTTTTGCGACCTCTGCACAGTGTTCAGCTAAAGCTACCTGTAGAAGATTGGTGGTGTTTTTCTGATCCTATCACTACCGCAGGCAGCTACATAATTTACATGTTAGTGTAGTGCGACCTCTGCACAGTGTTCAGCTAAAGCTACCTGTAGAAGGTTGGTGGTGTTTTCCTGATCCTACCACTACCGCAGGCAGCTACATTATTTACAAGTTAGTGTATTGCAACCTCTGCACAGTACTCAGCTAAAGCTACAAGTTAGTGTAGTGCGACCTCTGCACAGTGTTCAGCTAAAGCTACCTGTAGAAATATATATATATATAAAAGTATTATAGAGTCTCCAGGAAAATTAAAATGTAGAGCTAAATGGGAAGAAGACCTGGGTGCAATCTCAGATGAACAATGGAAAGAGATATTAGCAGAAGGGACACCAAGTTTCAATCTCACCAGCTCAGAAAGTGTCACATTTAATGTTATTACATAGGACACATTAATCCCCTAAAAGGTTATTCGGGTTTGGGGGAAGGAAAGATGATAAGTGCCCTAGATGCCAGGAATCAGGGGACTTAATGCACATAATATGGAAATGCCCGAAATTATTTAGTTATTGGTATGATGTGGTGGAAACGTTAAATAGGATCCTCACTTTAGAACTTAAAATCGAGCCGAAATTGTGTATCCTGGACGTGGGGGGAAACATAAACAGAGGTAATTTTAAAATTAAAATAGTAAGAAGATGTTTATTCCAAGCAAGAAAGTTAATAGCTCAAAGATGGAAGGCAAGAACCCCCCCCACGAAAGATGAATGGATTAAAACGGTATTAGAAACCATGTGGAAGGAAAAAGTAGTATATACAAAGAGAAAGAATCTAAAAGAATTTAAAAATCTGTGGAACCCTTGGCTAGAAAATGGGATACCCAATGTAAGGAAACGATAAGAGAGGCGACCTTACGGTAGTTAAACTATGGAAGAATAGAGATGCAGGGTTGGGGGAAGGGGGAGGGAAGGGGGGACAGGGTGGGAGGAGGGTGGGGGAAAATATCACAGGGGAAAATGATTAGAGTATACCTTCCTCTGCTATAGATATATGTGTACATAAATGTATATATAGTGGGTATATTTGGGATTGGGTATGCCTGTTTTTATCTTTTGTATAATGTAAAAAAAAAGATTATTTGATAAAAAAAAAAAAAAGCTACCTGTAGAAGTTTGGTGGTGTTCTCATACTAATAATACTACAGGCAGGCAGTTGATTTTGCTAGCTGCAGTATCAGTGTATATATATATATATATATATATATATATATATATATATATATATATATATATATATATATATATATATATATATATATATATATATATCCCAGCTTAGTGCAGCTACATTTCACTGCAGGTCATTAGTATGTCTGGAAGGCCAACAAAGAGAGGCAGACAGTTACAAGCCAATAAAAGAGGGCAAGCAGTCTCTGTGTCTAGAGACAACAGTGCTGGTCATGGACACGGTGCATCCTCATCAGCACGTGGCCGTGGGACACGCTTGGCCTTTTTTTCGGCAGCTGGCCATGTTGAGCCCCAACATGCGGAAGACTTGGTCGAGTGGATGACCAAGCCGTCCTCATCCTCCTCATCCTCTCTCACCCATGCTCAGAGTACTTTGTCTGGCAAAGCAGCTGCCAACCCGGCCTATTCCCTTGGCTCAATGTATTCAGTCATTTCTTCCCCAGCCCCACCATGTCCTCCTGAAGAGTCCCCCGAACTGTCTGACCACAGTGTTGGGTACATGCTCCAGGAGGATGACCAGCGTTTTGAAGGCTCTGATGATGGTATTCAGCTAGAGGAAGGCAGTAAGGTGAGCCCAGAGAGAGGGGGTGCCCAAGAAGGACAGCAATCTTGCAGTCATGTTGCCCCTGCTGCAGCATACTGCCAGGTTTGCTCCAGTGATGAGGAGGGAAGGGATGATGAAGTCACTGACTCCACGTGGGTGCCTGATAGGAGAGAGGAGGAGGCACATCACCAATGAGGCAGGATGCCCTCCAGGGGCCAGCTTAAGAGCAGCACACTGACTGCATCACACCGCAAAGCTCCACATGTGCAGGGCGCTGCTGTCTCTGCACGTTATTCCAAAAGTTCTTTGGTGTGGGCCTTTTTTGAGACGAGTGCATAAGATCGCACCGCTGCTATTTGCAACATATGTCTCAAGTGTATCTCGCGTGGCCAAAACATCTCCCGCTTGGGCACCACATGCTTGACCAGACATATGTTGACCTGCCATGCAGTTCATTGGCAAGCATACCTAAAAGACCCACACCAAAGAACAAAGAGGACTTCTCCTTGCTCCTCATCAGCTGAGATCTCCAACCCCACTATACCTTCAGTCCTCTGTGAGACCTGCACTGAGAGGAATAAAGGTGTAGAATTAGGTGTGTCACAGCCAAGTACTTGTGGGCAACCTGCTATCGGTACACCGACGTCAGATTGTACCAGGCAAATTTCCCTGCCCCAGCTGCTACACCGCCGAAAGAAGTTCGCTCCCAGCCATCCACATGCCCAGCGTTGAATGCTAGCTTGGCTTAAATTGCTAGCACTTCAACTGCTACCTTTTCAGTTGGTAGACTCTGCCCCCTTCCGTGAGTTTGTGGAATGTGCGGTTCCTCAGTGGCAGGTACCCAAATGCCACTTTTTCTCACGAAAGGTGATTCTGGCTCTCTACCGGCATGTGGAAGGCAATGTCCATGCCTTGCTGGACAGAGCGGTCAGCGGTAAGGTGCATATTACTGCTGACTCATGGTCCAGCAGGCATGGACATGGACGTTACCTAAGTTTCACGGTGCATTGGGTGACTCTGCTGGCAGCTGGGAAGGATCCAGGACAAGGCAAGGTGCAGTAGTGTTGGAGGTTGTTCCACCACCAGGCCTCCAAAATGCTACTACTGGTGATTCTGACACACCTATCTCCTCCACCCCTCCTCTTCTTCTTCCTCCATGGCCTCTTCTTGTACTTTGTCCTCGGAACCAGCAGTGCTTTTTAAGTGTTCAAGGGGCTTCGCAACTACGCAGGCCAAAAGATGCCATGTGGTGCTTGAGCTGGCATGCTTGGGGGACAGGAGCCACACTGGGGCAGAGGTTCTGTCAGCTTTGCAGGGGCAGGTTCAGAGGTGGTTGACGCCATGTCAACTTAAGGCAGGAATGGTGGTTTGTGACAATGGCACCAACCTCCTCTCCGCCCTTCTACAGGGACAAATGACCCATGTGCCCTGTTTGGCTCACGTCCTTAACTTGGTGGTGCAGCGGTTCTTGGGCAAGTACCCGGGCTTACAGGATGTCCTGAGGCAGGCCAGGAAAGTTTGTGTGCATTTCTGCCAGTCATATAATGCCAGTGCTCAGCTGGCAGACCTTCAAAAGGAATTTAACCTGCCCAAGAACCGCCTAATCTGTGACATGCCCACCAGGTGGAACTCAACGTTGGCCATGCTGCAGTGACTGTACATGCAGCAGAGGGCCATCAATGAGTACCTGTGCAACTATGCCACCAGGACAGGGTCAGGGGAGCTTGTTTTTTTTCCCCCACACCAGTCAGGGATGCATGCACTATCCTGTCACCATTTGAGGAGGCCACGAGGATGGTGAGCAGTGACAGTGCATGCATCAGTGATACTGTCCCCCTTGTCCACCTGTTGGAGCACACGCTGCATGGAATTATGGACAGGGCACTTGAGACAGAACAGAGGCAGGAAGAGGAGGACTTCCTTAGCTCTCAAGGCCCCCTTTATCCAGACAGTGTTCCTGCCTGCCCGCCGATCACACAGGAAGAGGACGAGGAGGAGGAAGAGAAGGATTGTGTCAGCATGGAGGTGGAGCCTGGCACTCAGCATCAGCAGCAGTCTTTAAGAGATCATTTACAGTCCCAAGAAACCCATGGACTTGTACGTGGCTATGAGGAGGTGGCTGCAGATCATGTCGTCCTTAGTGACCCAGAGGACTCCGGACCGAATGCCTCAACAAACCTACGCTGCATGGCCTCCCTGATCCTGCAAATCCTCGTATTCGTGGTATCAAGGAGAGGGATCAATACTGGCTAGCAACCCTCCTTGATCCACATTACAAGGGTAAGGTTGCGGACCTTATCTTGCCATCGCAGAGGGAGCAGAGGATGAAACATCTTCAGGAGGCCTTACAGAAAGGTCTGTGCAACGCGTTCCCAGAGACTGGGAGGTTACAAACTCCTGTTCCTGGACAATGTGTTGCTGAGGCTTCGGTCAGTCAAAGAAGGAGCGGTGGAGAAGGTGGCCATCTGACCGATGCGTTCAGACAATTTTTTAGTCCGCAGCCCCAAGGTATGATCGGTTCCAGCAACCATCACCAGCATCTGTTTTACATGGTGCAGGAATACCTAGCGGCAAGATCTGACTTGGACACCTTCCCCACCGAAAAATCTCTGGGTTACTGGGTCTTGAGGATGGATCACTGGCCAGAGCTTGCACAGTATGCAATTGAGCTACTGGCCTGCCCAGCATCCAGCGTTCTTTCGGAACGCACATTCAGTGCTGCTGGAGACTTTGTAACTGATCAGGGTGCACCTGTCCACTGACTCGGTCGATCGACTGACCTTCATAAAAATTAATCAGTCTTGGATTACCACCAGCTACCAAGCACCTGATGCTGATGTAACCGAATAATTTTTTTGGAAATATCAGATTCCCTCAAGACTACCTATGCTGATGCTGAGTGACTATCCTGTTATGCTGCGTGACTATCCTCTTCCTCCTCAATGATCATGCTGATAGCTTGTAAGAACATTTTTGGTTCTGGGCGCCACCACGAGTGGCTAAGGCCCAATTTTTCAGCCCCTGTTTAACAGGGGAGTGTAATTACAATTTTTTATGCTATATTTTGCAGCAGGGCTCATTCCTGCGCTCCAACTAGAGTATCCATGAGGGGCTGCAGTGTTGTGGCACCAGCACCAGTGCCTAAGGCCCAATTTTTCGGCTCCTGTTCAACAGGAGCATGTAATTACAATTCTTGATCTAATATTTCACAGCAGGGCCCTGTGAAGGCTTACAATGTTGTGGCAACACCAACACCTAAGGCCCAAATTTCTGCAGAGTATATAGGGCAGGACCCTACTTACAAACATCCAACTTACAAACGACTCCTACTTGCAAACGGAAGGAAACCACAGGAAGTGAGATGAAATCTACCCCTAGGAAGGGAAATTCTCTCCTGTAAGAGTTAATATGGGAAAAACGTGTCTCCTCTCCACTGATGCTTTATCAACAATCCTTGTTTCACTAAAACCCCCAAATTTTTAAAAAACATGTGTCATTGAGACAGAAAGTGAGGTGAAATCTTCTGAAGAGGTGCACAGACAGCAAAACAAATGTTACAGGGGTGATAACCCTTCTCTATGTTTTCCAAAAAGATTAAAAATAGATTTTTTGGCTGGAGCTACACTTTAAAAATGTACCAGTTTAAAATTACAAACAGATTCTACTTAACAACAAACCTACAGTCCCTGTCTTGTTTGCACCGCCTGTATACTGCTGTTCAGAGTATATAGGGCCTGGGGGCCCCACGCCGTTCCTTTTTTACTTTGGGTGCGGGATTCCCCTTAATATCCATACAAGACCCAAAGCGGCTGGTAATGGGCTGTGGTGGGGGGGGGGGGTACCCATGCCTTTTCTCTCACTGATTTTCATTCATATTGCCAGGACCTGACATTACATTAAAGCCGCAAGCAGTTTTAAATGACTTTTATTCCTTTAAAAATGTCATTTTGTGCACGGACTGTTCTAAGCACGGGAAACATGTGCCACTTTACAGGCATACTATAGACACCCCCCAGGTATGATATTTAAAGGAATATTTCACTTTTTTTCACTTTAAGCATAATTAAAATCACTGTTCCCGAAAAAACGGCTGTTTTTAAAAGTTTTTTTGCATTGATACATGTCCCCTAGGGCAGGACTCGGGTCCCCAAACCCTTTTTAGGACAATACAATGCATATTAGCCTTTAAAATTAGCACTTTTGATTTCAAATGTTCGAGTCCCATAGACTTCAATAGGGTTCTAAAGTTTGCCTGAATTTTCGGTCCGTTCCCAGGTTCTGGTGCAAACCGAATGGGGGGTGTTCGGATCATCCCTACAGGGCAGTCCCAACAGTGCCCACCAGTGCTGCTAATCAATGCCCACCAGTGCTGCCAATCAATGCTCATCAGTGCTGCCAATCAGTGCCACCAATCAGTGCCCATCAGTACCTCCTCATCAGTGTCACTTATCAGTGCATCCTATCAGTGCCGCCTACCAGTACACATCAGTGCTACCTACCAGTGCCCCTCAGTGTTGCCTATCAGAGCCCATAAATGCCACCTATCAGTGCCCATCAGTGCTGCCTATCAGTGCAGCCTCATCAATGCCCACCAGTGCCGCCTCATCAGTTCCCATCAGTGCCACCTATCAATGCCCATCAGTGCCACCTATCAGGGCCCATCAGTGCCACCTCATCAGTGCTCATCAGTGCAGCCTATCAGTGCCAACAGTACAGCCTCATCAGCGTACATCGGTGAAGGAAAAAATTACCCGTTTTGCAAACGTTTATAACAAACTCTCATTTTTTTTAATTTTCTGTCTTTTTTCTTTTGTTTAGCAAAAAATAAAATACTCAGCAGTGATTAAATACCACAAAAAGAAAGCTCTATTTGTATGAAAAAAAATGATACAAATGTCATATGGGTACAGTGTTGCATGACTGTGCAATTGTCATTCAAAGTGTGACAGCGCTGAAAGCTGAAAATTGGCCTAGTCAGGATATATATTCATTTATATTTAGGTTATTGTAAGAACAGCGCCTAGAGTTGAAGCAGTTTGTTTATTGTTTTGTTTTGTTTTTTGATGGTTTATCACAAAAACATGCACAATGTGAATTTCATGCTAATAATCTTTTGTTTTCAAGTTAGAATTTTTTAGTCACATGAATTTATTGAAGCACTAATTTTCTTGGCGTGGGTAAATTTATATATATGCAAAAATTATTTACCTGCACACCTTTGTTTTACCAGCTCCCCAGTTAATGGTCCTGTGTTGATCACTGTCTTGTCCAGTTGCTTGACTTTTAGACATGACCTATAGACTCTCCCCTATGCTCCACAGATCCTTTCTTATGGGTATGACACCTAGCAAAAATAGCTGCTGGATGGTAGGTCTCCATAATGTTCAGTATGGGAGTTAAATCAGATTAGCAGTTCATAGACATATTTGCATACCACTCTCACCTCTGCCCCTTATATAGAAATCAGTTTGCAGAACTACCGCTGAATTATTATAGCATTTTTCCAATAGAGTCAAATGTTTACTTATAAAGAAATAAACATACTCATATCCTATAATATGACAATTTCTTCCTAGGTTACTTACGATTACTTACCATCTTTCCTTCCTTTCAGTTCTCACACATTTAATTTCTGCATGTTATAGTCACTATGAGAATTCTTACTTTTTTTTTGTCTTTTTCAGAAGTGATAAATGCTCCAGCAGTGGTTAATGTAACCTCCTCGAATGTCCTTCATTTGTCAGAGATCGCAGCTTTTTACTGCAGGTCATTATTTCACCAGGAAAATGAAGGGAAATATTTCCAGTACACGGCAAGTGATCTGTTTCTCTTCTCCACCCACCACATTAGCCTTTGAATACTCTCATTATACCATTACTAATTAGAAATTCTCTCCAATTGGCGGCTGCATTAAAAAAGACAGTGTGCTGAGCATATGGCATAATATCCTATTAATGAACACTCTAAATTCAAACTCAGGTCAGCTGCTCATTTCTTGTTCTTGTCACCCAGGCAAAAGAGAGCATTTTTTCTGCTAGTTTCTGAACATGGAATCAGGTGAATACAATAACGCCCGAGGCTACTGATTCATTTTACTGGATTTATGAGACAGAAGAGTAGAAAGATGATAGATAGATAGATAGATAGATAGATAGATAGATAGATAGATAGATAGATAGATAGATAGATAGATAGATAGATAGATAGATAGATAGATAGATAGATAGATAGATAGATAGATGGATAGATAGATAGATAGATACTAAAACATATCCTCTTTAATAAATAAAAAAACAATATATATATATATACGGTATATATATATATATATATATATATATATATATATATATATATATATATATATATATATATATATATATATACACACACACACACACACAGTATCCCACACATTTATGTAAATATTTTATTATATCTTTTCATGTTACAACACTGAAGAAATGACACTTTGCTACAGTGTAAAGTAGTGAGTGTACAGCTTGTATAACAGTATAAATTTGCTGTCCCCTCAAAATAACTCAACACACAGCCATTAATGTCTAAACTGCTGGCAACAAAAGTGAGTACAACCCTAAGTGGAAATGTCCAAATTGGGCCCAATTAGCAATTTTCCCTTCCAGGTGTCATGTGACGCATTATATATAGGATAGGCTGCGCTGCTAAGTGAACGTGATCATGGTTAATTAATATGACTACCCCAAAAAAAATCCTCATGTGGTGAAGCACAATAAAGAAAAAATCAAACAAAACAAATCAATGTTTGCTGACAAACAATAAAAAATATAAAATAAAAACTTGGGTCCCACAAACTAAAACATTCCAGTAAAGAAATATTGATGGAAAATAGGAATCAAGAACCAAGAGATTTAGTTAAGTCCATACAATCAAAAAAAAAAGTCCTTGTTGAAAACGAAAAAAACTTTTCTGATAGAGGGAGAAAACACCAATCTTCAAACAGTGTGAGGCATGCAAAGACTGTCTCCCTGGGGAGCGTGATGTTATAGTGAGTTCCTTCACCTCAAACGAATCTGCCCCTTACCGGATCAACAGATCTCCTGTCACAGAGACCATGCGAGCAAGTGGCTGTGTCCCCCAGCCACTGGGTCTCTGTTGTGATGTGTCTCACAGGTCACCGCTCAAGAGATCCACTGAATTTAGGTGTTACCGCTCAGATCCCAAAGACAGCCTGCCTGTATTCTACACAGAGTCCACTTCATCATTCTTCTCCTCTATCGTCCTGATTCAGCTCGCAGCTTTCCTAATCACGCAAGGTTGCATTAGTGTTACAAAGTCTCAGGTGTGAATGGGGAGCAGGTGTGTTAAATTTGGTGTTATCGCTCTCACTCTCTCATACTGGTCACTGGTTCAACATGGCACCTCATGGCAAGGAACTCACTGAGGATCTGAAAAAAAGAATTGTTGCTCTACATAAAGATGGCCTAGGCTATAATAAGATTGCCAAGGCCCTGAAACTGAGCTGCAACACGGTGGCCAAGACCATACAGTGGTTTAGCAGGTCAGGTTCCACTCAGAACAGGCCTCGCCATGGTCAACCAAAGAAGTTGAGTGCACGTGCTCAGCATCATATCCAGAGGCTGTCTTTCGGAAATATGCCCCGTACACACGGTCGGATTTTACGATGGACAATGTCCGATCGGAGCGTGTTGTCGGAAATTTCGACCGTGTGTGGGCGCCATCGGACATTTTCCATTGGATTTTCCGACACACAAAGTTGGACAGCAGGAGATAAAATTTTCCGACAACAAAATCCGATCGCATCAATTCCGACCGTGTGTGGCCTAATCCAACGCACAAAGTGCCACGCATGCTCAGAAGAAATTCCGAGCTCGTTCTGGTAAATTTAGCGTTCGCAATGGATACAGCACTTTCGTCACGCTGCAATGTTAAAAATGGTTTAATACAGCGCACTCTCTTCTTCTTTATAATGTGACAAGAATTAAGTAGTTTTGATGATCATATTCACACACACTTCTCACAAACTTCTTTCATTACTATTTATCGGGATTCCCTCAATATATTTAGAATTCTCACATCTGACAACATATTTTTGTATATTTTTTTTTTTTTTTGGTGATTTTGATTTGTACTCCCGAAAATGTTTGTGTGTTTTTTGTGACAAGTTCCCACAACACCATCGATATGTTGTTCTATTTAATCTGTAGGAGATTGTTTGGTGTTGTTGTCCCTTGTTAATTTCACATTTTATGTTAGAAATGTACCTGAATCGTCACCAACAAACTGTCCTTTTTGGATGAAAACACACACAGGAGAGTAGAATTCACCTAAAAAAAATTTATTAAGGGGTCACAACTATAAAAAAACAAAGAGGGAGGCAATGCTGGAGAAACTGCAGAAGTGGGGGAAGCCTTGGACCCCCAGGGCAGACATCAATTATTTAAAAGCAAAATTGGTGGCCTGAGGAGTCCATATCTAAGGGAGGGCAGTCTGGTCCAGAAGTCCCAGAGCTCCGGAAAGCAGCAGATGACATCTGTGTCCCCAGGCTGTGGTCATAAGAGAGACTGCAGCTTTTGTCAGACCAGACTGAACCCAGGCCATCACTCTTTGGTCTTCCTTCCACGCTTCCTTACAGGCTTTGGCTGTGGTGGTGGAGTTGTGGCAGCAGGAGGAGGAGGAGGAGGAGGATCGTCGATCTCAATGACATCTGTCTTGGGTGTCAGTTCCCCACTCTCCCCCTTATGTAGGACTTTATAAATCAGGTCCTCAGAGAGCTTGCGTTGGCCCTCCTGCATGCCCTGCAATTTGGTGGCAGTCATGCAGGCAAAGGCCTCTTCAGGAGTTGGTAAGGCTCTGAGGGACGCAGAAGCCTCCTGGATCAGCCTGTATGCTGAATCCTGCACAGGACTGGGAGTGGCCTTCCTGGCCCTTTTGTATGGCAGGTGGAGGGGAGGAACTTGAGACTCAGTCAGGCTGCGACTTGTCCCAGGCTTCTCTTGGCTGACACTTAGCCCCGCCTCCTCCTGGCTGCCACTAATCCCCGCCTCCTCCTGACTGCCACTAATCCCCGCCTCCTCTTGGCTGCCACATTCCACAGCCTCCTCCTGGCTGAGATCTTCCTGTGTATGAAAAAGGGACATAGTTTTAGTATTTTTTACATCAATCACACACAATTTTCACCTCCTGACTGCTGCAAATTGAATGTTAACAAATATAACAGACTATCATTCTGAGCCCAGCATTTTGCATTCTTGTACCAATTTTGGGTGCCCACTACTCTCTATTGATATATAAAACACTTTTTTTAATCAGCAATTAATGATCAATAATAACATCTAGTAAACATCATTTGTTTATTGCCCAGAAATCTGTAGAAGAATGCTATACCTGACTCCAGCTGGGCTCCTCCACTTCTTCCTGGCTGGAAGGCCCAGGTTGGACATCAGAAGCCTCAGCTGGTATGGAAGGAAGTGTGGAAGGAAGAGTGGAGAGGGATTCCCTGACTTCAGTATGGTCTGACAGAAATCGCAGTCTCTCATAGTACTACAGCCTGGGGACATAAATGTCATCTGCTGCAGCTCCGGACCTCTGGGAATCTGTTACCTTCTTGCGCTCCCTAAGATACGTGCTCCTCAGGCCACCAATTTTAGCTTTTAAATAAGGGATGGTTGCTGTGGGGACCACCGGCTTCACCAACTCCAGCAGTTTCTCCAGCGCTGCCTGCCTCTTTTGTTTATGGTTATAGTGGGGGTGTCTCACTTGCCACAGACAGGGCAGCTCCCTGTACTTGTCAATAAACAGGGGCAGGAAATTGTGGTCGTTGAACCCATCCATTTTCTCTGCAAGACACAACACAAGACAAACCCTAATGTCAGGCCAAACTCCCCTAATCTTGTTACAATATAGGCTTCCATTTCGAAGCAGTATAGGCCCAAGTTTAGATCCTACCTTCGTTAGCATGATCGGCGTCTCCGATGCTCCTTCCTCCACTCACAGATCGTACGTAAGACGCGCGCGTGTTACGATTTATACACACTGCGCATGCGTATAACTCCGCCCGCCCCTGACATTCTTTCTAGTCTATTCCCCGCCCCTTTTCGTTTGGCGCAGTGGGGGAAGAGCACATGGCGGATAGACAGCAGGATCGTGCTAATTGTAGCAACGAGGAGGAGGAGGAAAGGCCGGAGCCTGAAACGTCCCGATCCAGAAGGAGATTGAAGGACTCAAATATGTCCTTTGGGGAGATGTTGGAGATGGTGGACATCCTGAAGAAGGCCGACTATGATGGAAAGTATGGGCCTTACCCCAACCACAATGTCCGAAAGGCCAAGATCATGGCGAAAGTGGTCAGGAGTCTGCACCGGAAATTCGGGGTACGACGATCGAAAGATCAGCTCAGGAAGCGGTGGTCGGACCTGAAATTATGAGAACATGAGCAGTACAGAAAGATCCGGAGAGTGCTGCAAAAAAGTAAGTATTTGTGCTGTGTTCCTATTCTTTTTGGGTTTATTACGTTCGTGCTTCTCCATGTGCTTTTAGGAACTGTTGTACAGTTTAAAATGGCAACTTTCATGTTCATGGGCACATTATTCGTTCGGATCACACATTTTTATTTCGGACTATAAAATACCATTGTTTAGCCCATATGCATTTGGCCACCATTTTGACGCCCTATACTTGGCTTCAAAGAATTGGGTTGTGTAGATGGCTTTGTTGCTAGAATGAAATGCCAACTAGATTGTGTCTAAGGAGAGGACACTGAGCAGCTGTTTTCACATCTGGACACTGGAGCACTAGTGTGGGACAAAAGAACACCATTTTTATTAGGGGGGGCACACAGGTGCTCCAGTGTATACTATAGGGGGTCTCCATCTGTGAAGCTTGTACTAAACAGGTAAAGTATTGCAGCTTGACAAAGGACACTAAAAAAGCTACATCTTGGAACTCGGCTAAAATAGATCATTGTACCCCACTTTCAAGCAATGTTTCATCTTTATAGTTCTGCCATTAAATATCTGTGTGCTAATTATACCATTTTTGTTTTACATAGGGGAGAAAAGACTCGGAGGACACCCCTCATCCGAGGAGACCAGAGCCCCCCCCTCTGGAAGAAGGGGAAATCCCCCCAACACAAGATGAGCAGGAGGAGGAAGACATGGTGGAACTAGTCACCACAACAGGTGAGTGTCTGCGACCACAGGCTCAGATAAGAGATAGATGGTGGCTTTTTTTGGAAACCTAATTTATTTTGGGGTTCCTCTCTTTTTAGGTGATCGTGAGGTTGTGGATGAAGATCCTTTCACATCCGAAAGTGCCCAGATCCTGATCGGGGAGATCATGGGGTGTAATTTACAATTGGAAAACATCAAGCAAAACATCAATGATGTTATTCCAAAATATAAAAACATCATTGATGTTTTGGGGTGAGTTTAAAACCCCTCCAAATCACTTTCTTCTTTTGTGTGCTACAATGTGCGAAATGTTTTTGTGATTTTTCCCAAAGCCAAATTTGGAGGATGCACACAGTGTGTCAACATGTGCTTTCTGCCATCACGGGAGATCAATGGGCGCGTTTTGGGGGTGCAACCCCTTCCTCAATAATAAAGTAGCGGTGAGGAAGGGCTTTCTCCCCCAAAACACGTCCCTTGATCCCCCGTGATGGCAGATAGCACATGTTGACATTGTGAAATTTGTGTGCATCTTCCAAATTTGGCTTTTCCAGGGGTGATTTCACCCCATCTGAACGCAATATCAAACCCAGTTCCTAAATACTCATGTCTGATATTGCCTTCCAGTTCTACCAAATGTGAACTTTGTAAGATCAAGATTTGTGTCTTTCTTGTTGGTTTTACCCAGGCCTGTTTTCTATAAAATGCACATTTTGATTTTGGATAATGACACCACAAAAATTGATATACAACAAACATGTTGGTTTGTCAGAAAAACCTTTGGTAAATGCACATGTGATTGTGCAGGTATTAAAAAGATTGTTCATCAAGAATGTGTGGATTATTGTCTCAACGCTACAACACTTTTGGGGTGATGTAATTGTTGTTTTATGAGAAAATGGGGGTAATTTCCTAAGGGCAAATCCACTTTGCACTACAAGTGCTGTTTCAGTGCAGTTGCAAGTGCACTTGTTGTGAAAAGTGTCTTTGCATTTAGTAAATAACAGCCAACAGTGCTTTGTATAAGGTTAAACAATCACAACATTTTCTGGACTCCACACATTTCTGTCAGGGTCAGCTAAAACAAACACAAGCAGTGAATGTCCACAAAGAAGAGCCTGGGGGGAGATGCCTGTCGAGAACTTGAGGTCCTGCAGGCTTCTCCCTGTGGCCAAATACTGCAAGGTAGCGACCAACCTCTGCTCCGGAGTGATGGCTTGCCTCATGCAGGTATCCTGCCTGCTGATATAGGGGGTCAGCAAAGCCAACAAACGGTGAAACACGGGGTCCGTCATCCGGAGAAAGTTCCTGAAATCACCAGGATTATTCTCACGGATCTCACAGAGCAAAGGCATATGACAGAACTGGTCACGCTGAAGCAACCAATTCTTGGTCCATGAACTCCTCCCCACCCTGTTCATAGACTGGACTTGTGTCAAGGTCAGGACCCCAACACCAAGCCCCCACACAGCACGAACTGTACGAGGTGTACGCATACGAAACATGGCTAGAAAACGGTCGGCTGCTCAGAACGAAATAACAGAATGCACTGAAGAACAGCAAGGCCTGTGAAGAGCGACCTGAAAACCAGTAACGAACGAACAAGAATACAATGACTACCTAAAGTCACGCGGAACTTGCTGCACGCACTGAAGAGCAGATACAAACCCACAAGCACAAACTGAACGGCAGAAAACGATCTGAAAGCCACGAGTCTGAAAAAGCGCGAATCGTCTCATACCAAACTTTTACTAACACAAGATTAGCAAAAGGAGCCCAAAGCGTGCCGCGCTTGGTTCTGAACCGGCCTTTTCTAGTCTCGTCGTACGTGGTGTACGTGACCGTGTGGTTGTCAATCGGAAATTCCGACAACTTTGTGCGACCGTGTGTAGGCAAAACAAGTTTGAGCCAACATCCATCGGAAAAAATCCTAGGATTTTGTTGTCGGAATGTCCGAACAAAGTCCGACCGTGTGTACGGGGCAATAGACATATGAGTGCTGCCAGCATTTCTGCAGAGGTTGAAGGTGTGGGGGGTCAGCCTGTCAGTGCTCAGACCATATGCGACACACTGCATCAAATTGGTCTGCATGGCTGTCATCCCAGAAGGAAGCCTCTTCTAAAGATGATGCACAAGAAAGGCTGCAAACAGTTTTCTGAAGACAAGCAGACTAAGGACATGGATTAATGGAACTATGTCCTTTGCTCTGATGAGACCAATATAAATGTATTTGGTTCAGATGGTGTCAAGCATGTGTGGCGGCAACCAGGTGAGGAGTACAAAGACAAGTGTGTCTTGCCTACAGTCAAGCATGGTGCTGGGATTGTCATGGTCTAGGCCTGCATGAGTGCTGCCGGCACTGGGGAGCTACAGTTCATTGAAGGAACTGAATGCCAACATGTACTGTGACATACTGAAGCAGAGCATGATCCCCTCCCTTCAGAGACTGGGTCGCAGGGCAGTATTCCAACATGATAACGACACAAAACACACCTCCAAAATGACCGCTGCCTTGCTAAAGAAGCTGAGGGTAAAGGTGATGGACTAGCCAAGCATGTCTCCAGATCTAAACCCTATTGAGCATCTGTGGGGCATCCTTAAATGGAAGGTGGAGGATTGCAAGGTCTCTAACATCCACCAGCTCTGTGATGTCATCAAGGAGGAGTGGAAGAGAACTCAAGTGGCAGCCTGTGAAGCTCTGGTGAACCCCACCCTATTGGATTAAGGAAGTGCTGGAAAATAATGGTGGCCGCACAAAATATTGACTCTTTGGGCCCAATTTTGGACATTTTCACTTAGGGGTATACTCAGTTTTGTTGCCAGCAGTTTAGACATTAATGGCTTTGTGTTGAGTTATTTTGAGGGAAGATACAATTTACACTGTCTTATAAGCTGTACACTCACTACTTTACATTGTAGCAAAGTGTAATTTCTTCAGTGTTGTGTGAGGGGTGTACTCACTTTTGTGAGATACTGTGTATGTATGTATATATATATATATATATATACAGTGGTGCTCAAAAGTTTACATACCCTGCAGAAATTGTGACATTTTAATGTTGAAAATATGACTGATCATGCCAAAAAACTATCTTTTATTTAAGGATAGTAATCACATGAAACCATTTATTATTGTATAGTTTTTTAAATCCTTTTTTTTGGTTCAATAAGTTTTTATTGAAAGGTATAATGCATATTACAATAATAATGCAACTAGTAATAGAACAATATTTCTTTATAACATATATCATTGTAACACCTCTTTCCTTATAGTAACAGCCAATCTTGTAAATATCTTGAACACACTAGCTTAGAAATGTCATTAAGAACCAGCCATTATCCTTGTGCCATTCACTATCCATGGCCGGTGATTGATACACCTGTACACTATAAGTGTTATCTCTGAGGTTACATTTCTAAAGATCCAAAAACCCTTAGTGGTCAAACCATGAATAATATACCTTTAAACGAAGAGACAGAGAAGCAAGTTAGATAAAGAGGGAAAAGAGGGAGAAGGAGAAAAGGGGTAATTGTCCAGCCATTGCAATATACTTTTTAATCATGAGCATGAACTCCTTATAGTCTTTTTCTATTGAGCCATAATTTCAGCATATGTTGATGAAAACTTGAAGGTGGTCCAACAGGACTATATTTTGGTTGCTAACTCTGATTTGTTTTTAAGCTTAAGAGTACTATCTTCCATATGATAGATTTGGTCCACCTCCACTAGCCAGTGGCGCAGCGATGGAATTTTCAGTTTTTTTTTAAATTTTGGGATAAGCACCTTAGCTGCATTTAGCAGATGAGGTTTATTCGATTTTTTATATGATCCTATTGGTTCATCCGTACAGTGAAACAGTATCATCCAAGGGTCATTAGGAACTTTACTACCTTGAATCTTTTCAATCTAATATAATATAGTAGACCAGTATGGTCTAATAAAAGGGCAAGCCCACCAGATATGAGCATGAGTTCCCATATATCCACAGCCCCTCCGACATAGGTCCGATACAGAAGGGAAAGATTTATGGAGTATTGCCGGGGTGTAATTGCCACCTCGTTACATTTTATAATTTGCTTCTGCTGTTTTCGAGGATATGGAGGAAATATGTGATAGATGAAGTATCGTGGTACCTTGGATGTCTGATAACGGATTTTGGAGCTCCTGTTCCCATGTAGCTAAAAACAGTTGTTGAGTTATTGGCGACAGAGTTAGCAGGGCTTGGTAGAAATTGGATATAGGTTTGTCAGGAGGTTGGTCCCCAGCCAACTATCTTTCCACTGGGTTCAAGTCATTCACCGACCTTAATGGTTGAGGGAGAGATTTAACAAATTTCAAAAGCTGGTGGTACTTCCATTGACTCATAAATGGTATTGGTCCTATTGGTATGATGGTGGATATAGGTAGAATACCTGTGTCTGTTGCTACTTGATGCAGCAAGACAGGTGTTTCAGAGATCCAATTGCTGAAACTAGAATCCATGTTCCCCGGTGGAAAATAATTATGTCCTGTTATCTGCATAAGCGGTGAGTTGTAGGGCCATTTCTGTGTTTTGCATAGAGAGTCCCATAATGCGAACAAATATTTGGTGAGTGGAGAGACTGTCTGGGCCAACCTACAAAATTTGCTGGGTATCCAAACCATGGGGAATAGATCCACCCCACTCAGCTCCATTTCCAACTGCACCCATAGCTTAGAGTCTTTGTGGTATTTCCAGTCTGATATCCTGTTTAGTATTGCGACTAGAAAGTATTTTTTAAAATCTGGAAGTGCTAGCCCTCCTTCATGTTTGGTTTTAATTAACAATCTGTAAGCAATTCTTGTTTTTTTGCGATTCCAGACATATTTACCTATTATAGATTGTATGAGCTTAATAAAAACCCAATAGGTATCTTATAAGGGATCATTTGAAATAGAAAGAGCAGCCTGGGTAATATATTCATTTTTACAATACTTATTTTCCTTAACCACGAATGTGCTATCTGTGTCCATTTTTGTAAATCTGATTGTATTTAATAAAGGGATATAATTTTTATGAAATAAGGAAGCAGGATTGGGGGAGAGGTAGATTCCTAGATACTTCAGGGCTATTGGTTGCCAATGAAAGGGGAAGGAGGGTTGTAATCTAACCGGCGTCGTATGTGGGATCGATATGTTTAATATTTCCGATTTAGATAAGTTGATTTTGAAATTAGATATTGCGCCAAATTCAGTGAAGGCTGACATAAGATTAGGTAAGGAGATAAGTGGTTGTTGGACATAAAAGAGGATGTCATCCGCGTACGCTGCATATTTATGTTTCAACATTCCTATTTTAATCCCATGTATGTTGGGATCGCGAAAAAGGGTTCTAGTGAGAGAGCGAAAAGAATGGGGGATAAGGGGCAGCCCTGATGGGTTCCGCTATATAGGAAGAAGGAGTCGCTTAGTGTACCATTGATTCTTAATTGGGCTGAAGGTGTTTAATATAGAGCTGCTATCTTTGCCAGTCCACCCTGTCAAATGCTTTTTCAGCATCAGTGGACAAAAGAAGGGTGGGCTGGGAGCACCTTCGCACATAGGATATCAAAGAAAGCTTCTGGGAGAATTATCTCGGGCCTCCCTCCCTGGAATAAAGACCGTTTGGTCCCTAGAAATCCATTGAGGGATTAGGGGTAAGAGTCTAATGGCAATCGCTTTGGCGTATAGTTTAGCATCTTGATTCAATAACGAGATTGGGCAATAACTGCCGCAGAGACTTGGGTCCTTCCTGGGATTGGGAAATATTGTGATGTGGGCGTGTAGAGTCTCAGAGCGGAATCCCCCACCCACGGAGGCCGAGTAGGCATATGATGTTAGATGTGGGTGTAGGATGTCCGCATAGGTGCGGTAATAGGCCACTGTCAAACCATCAGGGCCTGGTGTCTTACTGTTAGCCATGGATTTAAGTGCCCCTTTGAGCTCCTTGGTGGTGAGATCCCCCTCCAGAGCCTCCAGAGCAGTTGAAGAAAGTTTCAGTAGGTTAGCTTTTAAAAGGTATTCTTCAATACGTGTTTTCCTAATTGTGTCGTCTGGGATGGCTTTATTTACTTGGTAGAGTTGTTGGTAGAAAGTACGGAATTCCCTAGCTATGTCATTGGTTTTGTATAACATATTGTCTGAAGTCGATTTAATTTTAGCAATGAAAGAGGCGGATCTTTTTTGTTGTAAGGATCGGGCTAGGATGCGGCTCGGTTTATTCCCCCATTCGTAAAACTGTTGGGTAACAATACGACGCTAGGAGATTCATGAAAGAGAGCTTTCAATTCTTCTCTTATCTTTGTGAGGGAATGTAAAATTGAGTGAGAATTGGATAATTTGTGTTTTTTCTCAAGTTAGCCTATGTCTTTAATAAGTTGGGACTGTAGGTGTGTTCTCTCCCTCTTCTTCCTTGTGCCCAGCTCAATGAGTTTGCCCCTCATATGAGCCTTATGGGCCTCCCATAGAGTCCCTGGGGATATTTCCAAAGAAACATTATCCCGGAAGTAAAGGGAGAGTCCCAGACCAATCGTTTTATGTCAATTTCCTTGGCTATGAGTGAGTCATTGAGCTTCCAATTTGTGGATTTCATAGGTAGAGACGGGACATGTAAGGACAGACTAATTGGGGCATGGTCAGATATTGTTGAAGTTTCAATACAAGATCTTTTTAATCCTTTTTAAATCATAATAATAACAGAAATCACCCAAATGACCCTGATAAAAAAGTTTACATACCCTGGAATGTTTGGACTTGGTACAGACACAGAAGGTGGCATACACAAGTTAAAATGGCAATTAAAGGTTCATTTCCCAAATTGTGTCTGTACCAAACATTCCAGGGTATGTAAACTTTTTATCAGGGCCATTTTGGTAATTTCTGTTATCATTATGATTTAAAAAGGATTAAAAAACTATGTGATAATAAATGGCTTCATGTGATTGCTATGCATAAATAAAAGACAGTTTTTTGGCATGATCAGTCATATTTTCAATATTGATGCCAAAATGGCACAATTTCTGCCAGGGTATGCAAACTTTTGAGCACAACTGTACATGGCAAAAAAAGCTTTTTATTATTACTGCTGCTATATGTGACAGCTTCCCATTCAGGATAGTGGTAGGGGAGCTGGATGCCATAAGCATCCAAACAACCAAATCACCACTTGGCCCATTAAGCTGTCAGCCAGGGATTCCTGGGTGACATTGTATACATGGTATAGATGTGCCACTTCATAGGAAGGTTAAGGACTTATCCAGGCATGTAATTTAACAGAATTTTGCATTTTTAATGTTTTACTTTTAGTATTATTAAGATTGCTGCTCCCCACCAAACAGAATTGTATTTATTTTTATACATGTCCCCTAGGGCAGCGCTCAGCCCCCATGTCATTTATTTGTTAATCCCTTGCCTTTTATTCTACAAAATGGCCATTACTAATTTCTAAAATTAGGCTATCATTACCTCAAATAGGGTTTGGATTTGGCATCCAAACTTCTATACATTTTCTCAACCTACCCCAAACCAAACCCAGGTAAGGTTCAGCACTACTGCCTGCTATTGTGAAACCTATCTTGAGTTTAAAAATACTTGTCACTACTTAGGTGCAGAGCAGTTCAGATCCATTCTTATGCCGCGTACACACAAGCTGGCTTTTCGACCGGACTGGTCCGACGGACTATTCGACGGACTTTCGGCGGACTGCCAACGGACTTTCCCAAGGAACAGACTTGCCTACACACGACCACACCAAAGTCCGATGGATTCGTACGTGATGACGTACGACCGGACTAAAATAAGGAAGTTGATAGCCAGTAGCCAATAGCTGCCCTAGCGTCGGTTTTCGTCTATCAGACTAGCATACAGACGAGCGGACTTTTCGATAGGAACTGGGTCTGGCGGAGTTCCGACGTAAAGATTTGAAACATGTTCCAAATCTAAAGTCCGTCAGATTTTCAACCGAAAAAGTCTACTGCAGGTCCGATGAAGCCCACACATCGTCGAATTGTCCGCCGGACTCGGTCCGTCGGACCAGTCCGGTCGAAAAGTCCGCTCGTGTGTACGCGGCATAAGTCAGAGAAAACTACAATACAGCAAATTATCTTGTACTTTATTTCAAATAAAGGTGCACAGATGGTGCAGTACTTTATTGATAAATCACAGTAAATGGACAATGATATACTTACATATATAAGTGGTCATACGTGTCATTAAACACTATAGTGTAATTATAGTGTACATACATGGCAATAGCTAAATACAGAACTGGTAAGATAATATGGTGCTAAAGTACAAATATCACAAAGAGCACGTATTCTCTGAAAGGGATTATACTGACCCCATACTGTTGCTGACCAGTACACTAGCTGAAATGTTTAACCACTTGCCGACCGCCCTATAGCAGATTTACTGTTACAGGGTGGCTGCTGTATGCAGAATCATGTATATATATATATATATATATATATATATATATATATATATATACGTGATTCTGCACTTCCAGGTTTTGAGCCATTGGTGGCTTGCTCCTGCTTTGATTTTGCACAGTGGGAGCTGATCAGCGGGTCCCATATGCCCGAACTCTGCCGGCACCCACTGATCGTTCGTTACACTGACAGAATGCCAGTCTGCCTATGTAAACAAGGCAGACTTTTATTCTGTCAGTACAGAAGACATGGATCCTGTGTTTCTATAAAGCACAAACACCAGTAGTAAAATAACTTCCCCCACAGTATTAAAACACTAAGATAAGCACACAGTTAACCCTTTGATTGCCCCTGATGTTAACCCCTACCAGTGTCATTAGTACATTGACAGTGCATATTTTTAGCAAAAAAAGTGTCAAAAGTGTTAGTTAGGTGTTCCGATTTGTCCACTGCAATATCGCAAGTTACTAATCGCCACCATTACTAGTAAATAAATAAATAAAGATATCCCATAGTTTGTAGACCCTATAGCTTTTGCGCAAACCAACCAATATACGCTTATTGGGCTTTTTTTACCAAACATTTGTAGCAGAATACAAATTGGCCTAAATTGATGAAGAAATTAGATTTTGTGAATTTTTTATTGGATGTGTTTTAGAGCAGAAAGTAAAAAATATTGTTTTTTTTCAAAATTGTCGGTTGTTCTTTAGTTTTAGTGCAAAAAATAAAATAACGCAGAGGTGATCAAATACCACCAAAAAAAGCTGTATTTGTTGGAAAAAGGAAATCAATGTTATTTGGGTACAGTGTGGCATGAATGTGCAATTGTCAGTTAAAACAGGGCAGTGCCGTGTCTCAAAAAATGGCCTGATCAGGAAGGGGGTAAACCTTCCGGAGGTGAAGTGGCTAAATAAACCTATAGTCCTATAAACCATTATTATTTGGGGTTTTTTATCACACCTCAGTTGTTCTTCCAATCTGTTGCCAGAGCATCTTAAAGTGATTGTAAAGTCTTGTTTTTTTTTCTATAAAAATAACAAACATGTTATACTTTCCTGCTCTGTTGCAGTGGATTTGCACAGAGCAGTCCAGATCCTCCTCTTCTCGGATCCCTCTTCTCTGCTCCTGGCCTCTCCCTCCTGTCGAATGCCTCCACAGCAAGCAACTTGCTATGGGGGCACCCAAGCCAAGCTGCAGGTCTGTGTGTCTATTCAGACACAGATCTGCGACCCAGCCCCGTCCCCTCTATCTCCTGATTGACTAACTTACTAAGATTGATAGCAGCTGTACAGTGGCGTCTCCAGCTTTCATATTTAGGGGGGGCACATGGGGGCACAGGGACAAAAGTAGGGGGGCAACTATAAAATGTATATATATATATATATATATATATATAGATATATATATAGATAGATATAGATATAGATATAGATATATAGATATAGATATATAGATATATAGATATATAAATATATATTGGGGCCCTTTACTATGACCCCACAACAGCCCTTTCATATGTTCTGCAGTGAGCTCCCTTACTACTGTATTGGGGTCCCCCAGGGTGGCAGAAAACAAGATATATATGTCACTAGCATACCAAGAAAATATAAGGATCCAAAGCAGTGGGAGAACTATCAGGGTTGCAAAGGTTGTCTTGCCTCCGGGCCCTGGTGTTCTGCCACTGTGGGGTTTCCCAGCCTCCTCTTGCTGTCCTGCCCCTGCTATTGACTGGTCTGGCATCTCTTGGAATTTACAGGCTGGTTCTCCTGTCCTAAGGATGGGAGAAATCAGTCTGTTTTTTCAGTAACTGAGAGTCCTGTGGAGTCCTTCCTGCAACTCACTCTTCTCCCTGCCAATTAGTAAAAAGTACTGATCGCTGTATAAATGCCAATGGTCCCAAAAAAGTGTCAAAGGTCCCCGATCTGTCCGTCGCAATCTCGCAGTACCACTAAAAATCGCAGATCACCGCCATTACTAGTAAAAAAATTCAGAAAAATGCCATAAAATGCCATAAATCTTTCCCATAGTTTGTAGACACTATAACTTTTGCGCAAACTAATAAATATACTATTATATTATATATTATATATTATTGCGATTTTTCTTACCAAAAATATGTAGAAGAATATATATTGGCCTAAACTGATGAAGAATTTTTTTTTTTAAATGGGGGATATTTATTATAGCAAAAAGAAAAAAAATATTGTTTTTTTTTTCAAAATTTACGCTCTTTTTTGTTTATAGCGCAAAAAATAAAAACCACAGAGATGATCATATACCATCAAATACTGTGAAATGTCTGCGCAATTGTCAGTTAAAGCGATGCAGTGCCAAATTGTAAAAAGTGCTCTGGTCAGAAAGGGGGTAAAATCTTCTGGGGCTGAAGTGGTTAAAGTTAACATATATATTTTACTAAGCTAAGCAAACATTCTCTATTCCTTAGTATATGAACCCTTTTTATGGTGTTTTTTTTTTGTTTCTTCAATTTTTGAGTGCAAGAACAGTTGCTGTTGCTTTTATACAGTGAAAAAATAATTTTTCATTCTTAAACATTTAAAACAAACTACGGTAGCCAGTTTTCTCTTCAATGCAACCTATCCTGTGACCCATAAGCTAATAGAAGCCCTAAAGGAGTTTCCAAAATTAAATCTAGACCCTGAGCCTGATATTTAACATTAACTCTCACTGAACCATTTGCTGACCGCCCGTTCGCAATGTACAGCGAACGGGTGGCCCGTGTAGGCAAAGTGACATGCTTGTATGTCCCTGCCTGCTTCCAGGTTTAGGGCTCTGTGAATCTCTGTCAGAAAGTTAATGATTCATGGCTGAGACCTGCTGATCGGCTGTGTCCAATCAAAGCCCAAAGCCCTGTGTTGACAATCAACCCAAATCTCTGTACAGAGGGAACGATCCCTCTTATTCTTCTCCCTGCAAAGAGATATGTAAGTATAAGCAGCAAACATTACACACATTTCAAATTGTTAGGCAGACATTTAACCCCTTGATCATCCTATATGTTAGCCTCTTCCTATCTAGTGTCATTAGTACAGCGACTAGGGATGAGCCGAACACCCCCCGGTTTGGTTCCAGAACCTGCGAACAGACAGAAAGTTCGCGCAAACTTTAGAACCCCATTAAAGTCTATGGGACGCGAACATTCAAAATCAAAAGTGCTAATTTTAAAGGCTAATATGCAAGTTATTGTCCTAAAAAGGGTTCGGGGACCCGGGTCCTGCCCCAGGGGATATGTATCATTGCAAAAAAAAGTTTCAAAAATGGCCGTTTTTTCGGGAGCAGTGATTTTAATAATGCTTAAAGTGAAAAAAGTGAAATATTCCTTTAAATATCGTAGCTGGAGGGTGTCCATAGTATGCCTGTAAAGTGGCGCATTCTTGCCGTGGTTAGAACAGTCCCTGCACAAAATGACATTTGTAAAGGAAAAAAAGTCATTTAAAACTGCTTGCGGCTTTAATGTAATGTTGGGTCCCAGCAATATTGATGAAAATCAGTGAGACAAACAGCATGGGTACCCCCCAACCCCCAGTCCATTACCAGGCCCTTTGGGTCTTGTATGGATATTAAGGGAAACCCCGCACCCAAATTAAAAAAAGGAAAGGCGTGGGGCCCCCAGGCCCTATATACTCTGAATAGCAGTATACAGGCGGTGCAAACAAGACAGGGACTGTAGGTTTGTTGTTAAGTAGAATCTGTTTGTAATTTTGAACTGGTACATTTTTAAAGTATAGCTCCAGCCAAAAAATCTATTTTTAAGCTTTTTGGAAAACATAGGGAAGGGTTATCACCCCTGTAACATTTGTTTTGCTGTCTGTGCACCTCTTCAGAAGATTTCACCTCACTTTCGGTCCCAATGACAAATGTTTTTTGAAAATTTGGGGTTTTTAGTGAAACAAGGATTGTTGATAAAGCATCAGTGAAGAGGAGACACGTTTTTCCCATATTAACTCTTACAGGAGAGAATTTCCCATCCTAGGGGTAGATTTCATCTCACTTCCTGTTATCTCCTTCCGTTTGCAAGTAGGAGTCGTTTGTAAGTTGGATGTTGGAAAGAAGGGGCCTGCCCTATATACTCTGCAGAAATTGGGGCCTTAGGTGTTGGTATTGCCACAACACTGTAAGCCCTCACAGTAACTCTCGGTGGGCGCAGGAACGGGCCCTGCTGTGAAATATTAGATCAATAATTGTAATTACATGCCATTGTTGAACAGTGGTAGAAAAATTGGGCCTTTGGTGGTGGTGGTGCTGCTGCTGGTTCCACAACACTGTAATGCCGCGTACACACGGTCGGACATTCCGACAACAAAATCCTAGGATATTTTCCGACGGATGTTGGCTCAGACTTGTCTTGCATACACACGGTCACACAAAGTTGTCGGAAAATCCGATCATTCTGAACGCAGTGACATAAAACACGTACGTCGGGACTATAAACGGGGCAGTAGCCAATAGCTTTCATCTCTTTATTTATTCTGAGCATGCCTGGCACTTTGTGTGCGTCAGAATTGTGTACACACGATCAGAAATTCCGACAACGGATTTTGTTGACGGAAAATTTTTTAGCCTGCTCTCAAACTTTGTGTGTCAGAAAATCTGATGGAAAATGTGTGATGGAGCCTACACACGGTCGGAATTTCCAACAACAAAGTCCTATCACACATTTTCCGACCGTGTGTACGGGGCATAAGTCCTCACAGTTACTCTTGGTGGTTGCTGGAACGGGCCCTGCTGTGAAATATTATATCAAGAATTGTAATTACATGCACCTGTTGAAGAGGGGTAGAAAAATTGGGCCTCTGGTGGTGGTGGTGTTGCCACAACACTGTAAGCCCTCACAGTTACTCTTGGTGGGCGCAGGAATGGGCCCTGCTGTGAAATGATAGATCAAGAATTGTAATTACATGTCCCTGTTGAACAGGGGCAGAAAAATTGGGCCTTAGGCACTGGTGCCACAACACTGCAACCCCTCACAGCTACTCTAGTTGGAGCACAGGAATGAGCCCTGCTGCAAAGTATTGCATCAAAAATTGTAATTACATGCCCCTGTTAAACAGGGGCTGAAAAATTGGGCCTTGGGCACTGGTGCTGGTGCAACAACACTGCAACCCCTCACATATGCTCTAGTTGGAGCGCAGGAATAAGCCCTGCTGCAAAGTATTGCATCAAAAATTTTAATTATACACTCCTGTTAAACAGGGGCAGAAACATTGCCACAACACTGCAACCCCTCACAAATGCTATAGTTGGAGCACAGGATTGAGCCCTGCTGAAAAGTATTGTATCAAAAATTGCAATTATAGGCCCCTGTTAAACAGGGGCTGAAAAATTGGGCCATGGACACTGGTGCTGGTGCCACAACACTGCAACCCCTCACAGATAATATAGTTGGAGTGCAGGAATGAGCCCTGCTGCAAAGTATTGCATCAAAAATCGTAATTACATGCCCCTGTTAAACAGGGGCAGAAAAATTGGGCCTTGGCCATTGGTGGCAGTGCCCAGAACCATCAGCATGAAAATTTAGGAGGAAGAGGATGGTGACTCAGCATAACAGGATAGTCACTCAGCATCAGCATAGGCAGTCTTGAAGGGATCTCACATAAAAAAAAAAACAATCGTTTACATAAGCATCAGGTGCTTGGTAGCTGGTGATCCAAGACTGATTCATTTTTATGAAGGTCAGCTGATCGACTGATTCTGTGGACAGGCGCACCTTGTGATCAGTTACAAAGCCTCCAGCAGCACTGAATGTGTGTTCCGAAAAAATGCTGGATGCAGGACAGGCCAGTAGCTCAATTGCATACTGCGCAAGCTCTGGCCAGTGATCCATCCTCAAGACCCAGTAACCCAGAGGATTTTCGGTGGGAGAGGTGTCCAAGTCTAATCTTGCCGCTAGATAATCCTGCACCATGTGAATCCGACGCTGGCGATGGTTGCTGGAACCGATCAGATCTTGGGGCTGCGGACTAAAGAATTGTCTGAATGCAGCGGTCAGATGGCCACCTTCTCCACCGCTCCTTCTGTGACTGACCGAAGCCTCAGCAACACGTTGTCCTGGAGGACCAGGAAATTGTAACTCCCCAGGCTCTGGAAACGCATTGCACAAACCTTTCTGCAAGGCCTCCCGAAGATGTTTCATCCTCTGCTCCCTCTGCGACGGTAAGATAAGGTCTGCAACCTTACCCTTGTAACGTTGGATCAAGGAGGGTTGCCAGCCAGTAATCATCCCTCCCCTTGATACCACGAATACAAGGATCCTTCCGCAGGCTTTGCAGGATCAGGGAGGCCATGCAGCGTAGGTTTGCTGAGGCATTTGGTCCAGAGTCCTCTGGGTCACTAAGGAGGACTTGATCTGCAGCCACCTCCTCCCAGCCACGTACAAGTCCATGGGTTTCTTCGGACCGTAAATAATCCCTTGAAGACTGCTGCTGATGCCAGGCTCCACCTCCATGCTGACACAATCCTCCTCATCCTCATCCTCTTCCTGTGTGTTCGGCGGGCACGCAGGAACACTGTCTGGATAAAGGGGGCCTTGAGAGGTAAGGAAGTCCTCCTCTTCCTCCCTCTGTTCTGCCTCAAGTGCCCTGTCCATTATTCCATGCAGCGTGTGCTACAACAGGTAGGCAAGAGGGACAGTGTCACTGATGCATGCACTGTCACTGCTCACCATCCTCGTGGCCTCCTCAAATGGTGACAGGACAGTGCGTGCATACCTGATCATAGCCCACTGGTGTGGGGAAAAAAAAACAAGGTCCCCTGACCCTGTCCTGGTGCCATAGTCGCATAGGTACTCATTTATGGCCCTCTGCTGCATGTGCAGCTGCTGCAGCAAGGCCAACGTTGAGTTCCACCTGTTGGACATGTCACAGATTAGGTGGTTCTTGGGCAGGTTAAATTCCTTTTGGAGGTCAGCCAGCCAAGCACTCGCATCATATGACCTGCGGAAATGCACACAGACTTTCCTGGCCTGCCTCAGGACATCCTGTAAGCCCGGGTACCTGCCCAAGAACTGCTGCACCACCAAGTTAAGGATGTGAGCCAAACAGGGCACATGGGTCAGTTGTCCCTGTTGGAAGGAGGAGAGGAGGTTGGTGCCATTGTTGCAAACCACCATACCTGGCTTAAGCTGGCGTGGCGTCAACCACCTCTGAACCGGCCCCTGCAGAGCTGACAGAATCTCTGCCCCAGTGTAGCTCCTGTCCCCCAAGCACACCAGCTCAAACACCGCATGGCATCTTTTTGCCTGCGTGCTTACGTAGCCCCTTGAATGCCTATGGAGCATCACTGGTTCAGAGGACAAATCAACAAAGGAAGAGGTCATGGAGGAAGAAGAAGAGGAGGGGTGGAGGAGAGAGGTGTGGCAGAATCACCACTAGTAGAATTTTGGAGGCGTGGTGGCGGAACAACCTCCAACACAACCGCACCCTGTCCTGCATCCTTCCCAGCTGTCAGAATAGTCACCCAGTGCACGGTGAAAGATAGGTAACGTCCCTGTCCATGCCTGCTGGACAATGAGTCAGCAGTAATATGCACTTTACCGCTGACCGCCCTGTCCAGCGAGGTCAAGACATTGCCTTCCACATGTCGGTAGAGAGCCGGAATTGCCTTCTGTGAGAAAAAGTGGCATTTGGGAATGAGGACTGCCACTGAGGAACCGCACATTCCACAAACTCACGGAAGGGGCAGTGTCTACCAACTGAAAAGGCAGCAGTTGAAGTGCTAGCAATTTAGCCAAGCTAGCATTCAACCGCTGGGCATGTGGATGGCTGGGAGCGAACTTCTATCGGTGGTGCAGTAGCTGGGGCAGGGAAATTTGCCTGGTACAATCTGACGTCGGAGTACCGATAGCAGATTGCCCGCAAGTACTTGGCTGTAACACACCTAATTCTACACCCTTATTCCTCTCAGTGCAGGTTTCAGAGAGGACTGAAGGTATAGTGGGGTTGGAAATCCCAGCTGATGAGGAGCAAGGAGAGGTCCGCTTTGTTCTTTGGTGTGGGTCTTTTAGGTACGCTTGCCAACGAACTGCATGGTGGCTCAACATGGCCAGATGCCTAAAAAAAGGACAAGTGTGTCCCACGGCCATGCGCTGATAAGGATGCACCATCTCCATGACCAGCACTGTTGCCTCTAGACACAGAGCCTGCTTGCCCTCTTTTATTGGCTTGTGACTGTCTGCCTCTCCTTGTTGGCCTTCCAGACATACTAATGGCCTGCAGTAAGATGTAGCTGCACAAAGCTGGGATGTATATAAATACTGATACTGCAGCTAGCAGAATCAACTGCCTGCCTGTAGTATTATTAGTATGAGAACACCACCAATTTTCTTCAGGTAGCTTTAGGTTCACACTGTGCAGAGGACACAGTACACTAACTGTAAATACTGTAGCTGCCTGCCTGTGGTATTAATAGGATCAGAACAACAGCAATTGTCTTCAGGTAGCTTTAGGTGCACCCTGTGCAGAGGACAAAGTACACTAACTGTAAATACTGCAGCTGCCTGCCTGTGGTACTAATAGGATCAGAAGAACACCACTAATTTTCTTCAGGTAGCTTTAGGTGCACACTGTGCAGAGGACACCGTACACTAACTGTAAACACTGTAGCTGCCTGCGGTACTAATAGGATTAGAAGAACACCACCAATTTTCTTCAGCTGGCTTTAGGTGCACACTGTGCAGAGGACACAGTACACTAACTGTAAATACTGTAGCTGCCTGCGGTACTAATAGGATTAGAAGAACACCACCAATTTTCTTCAGGTAGCTTTTGGTGCACACTGTGCAGAGGACACACTACACTAACTGTGAATACTGCAACTGCCTGTGGTACTAATAGGATCAGAAGAACACCACCAATTTTCTTCAGGTAGCTTTAGGTGCACACTGTGCAGAGGATGCACTACACTAACTGTAAATACTGCAGCTGCCTGTGGTACTAATAGCATCAGAAGAACACCACCAGTTTTCTTCAGGTAGCTTTAGGTGCACACTGTGCAGAGGACGCACTACACTAACTGTAAATACTGCAGCTGCCTGCGGTACTAATAGGAACAGAAGAACACCAACGATCTTCTTCAGGTAGCTTTAGGTGCACACTGTGCAGAGGACGCACTACACTATCTGTAAATACTGCAGCTGCCTGTGGTACTAATAGGTTTAGAAGAACACCACCAATTTTCTTCAGGTAGCTTTAGGTGCACACTGTGCAGAGGACGCAGTACACTACCTGTAAATACTGCAGCTGCCTGTGGTACTAATAGGTTTAGAAAAACACCACTAATTTTCTTCAGGTAGCTTTAGGTGCACACTGTGCAGAGGATGCACTACACTAACTGTAAATACTGTAGCTAATAGGACTAATAGGATCAGAAGAACACCAGCAATTTTCTTCAGTGAGCTGTAAATACTGTAAAAACACCTGCCTGCCTGTCAGTAGGAAGAGAATAACAGGAACAGATCTAGCTAAACTTAATGCAATATATATATATATATATATATATATACAACACCTAGGATGCATATATATATATATATATATATATATATACACAATACACTGTAAGTGCAGCTAACTGACTCGCTTGCCTACTCAATCTAACTTAAATCAAATGACACTGGCTCTCTGTCTATCTCTCCGCCGCCACCGCAACACACTACACAAGGCCACAATGCAGGCGGCCTTATATAGTGTGGGGCGTGTACTCCCTGAGCCATATTTGGCCAAAGCCACCCTGGCTTTGGCCAATTACAGCTCTCTGCACAGACGGCGCTGTGATTGGCCAAGCATGCGGGTAATAGTGCATGCTTGGCCAATCATCAGCCAGCAATGCACTTTGATGCCGCAGTGAATTATGGGACGTGGCGCGCCACTCGAATTTGGCGCGAACGACCCATAATGTTCGAAATTCGATGAACGGTCGAACATGGGTTCGACTCGATCTTGAAGCTCATCCCTAACAGTGACAGTGTATAGTAGTATCACTGATCAGTATGGATGAGCTCGATGTTTGAGTCAAATGTAAGTTTAACTCGAACATTGGGTGTTCACCCATTCCCCAACGAGTGAACATTATGAGGCGTTCATGGGAAGTTCGAGCGCCGCGGAACACCCCATAATGCACTGCGAGATCGCAGTGCATTAGCATCTGATAATTGGCCAAAGCATGCACCTGATCTGCATGCTTTGGCCAATCACAACTTGCTCTGCTGAGAGAGCCATCATTGGCCAAAGTCTGGGTGCCTTTGGCGAATCATGGCTCAGGGGGACTAATTCCACACCCCACACTATATAAGGCTGCTTACAGAGCGGCCGCGTGTATATATATATATATATATATATATATATATATATATACAGTATAACAAGTTTTTCACACCTGGATTTGGGGATCCTCTGCCATTCCTCCTTGCAGATTCTCTCCAGTTCTATCAGGTTCGATGGTAAACGTTGGTGGACAGCCATTTTTAGGTCTCTCCAGAGATGCTAAATTGGGTTTAAGTCAGGGCTCTGGCTGGGCCATTCAAGAACAGTCACGGAATTGTTGTGAAGCCACTCCTTCATTATTTTAGCTGTGTGCTTAGGGTCATTGTCTTGTTGAAAGGTAAACCTTCTGCCCAGTCTGAGGTCCTGAGCACTCTGGAGAAGGTTTTCGTCCAGGATATCCCTGTACTTGGCCGCATTCATCTTTCCCTCGATTGCAACCAGTCGTCCTGTCCCTGCAGCTGAAAAACAGCCCCACAGCATGATGCTGCCACCACCATGCTTCACTGTTGGGACTGTATCGGACAGGTTATGAGCAGTGCTTGGTTTTCTTCACACATACCGCTTAGAATTAAGGCCAAAAAGTTCTATCTTGGTCTCATCAGACCAGAGAATCTTATTTCTCACCATCTTGGAGTTCTTCAGGTGTTTTTTAGCAAACTCCATGCAGGCTTTCATGTGTCTTGCACTGAGAAGAGGCTTCCGTCGGGCCACTCTGCCATAAAGCCCCAACTGGTGGAGGGCTGCAGTGATGGTTGACTTTCTACAACTTTCTCCCATCTCCCGACTGCATCTCTGGAGCTCAGCCACAGTGATCTTTGGGTTCTTCTTTACCTCTCTCACCAAGGCTCTTCTCCCCCGATAGCTCAGTTTGGCTGGACAGCCAGCTCTAGGAAGGGTTCTTGTCATCCCAAACATCTTCCGTTTAAGGATTATGGAGGCCACTGTGCTCTTAGGAACCTTAAGTGTAGCAGAAATTTTTTTGTAACCTTGGCCAGATCTGTGCCTTGCCACAATTCTGTCTTTGAGCTCTTCAGGCAGTTCCTTTGACCTCATGATTCTCATTTGCTCTGACATGCACTGTGAGCTGTAAGGTCTTATATAGACAGGTGTGTGGCTTTCCTAATCAAGTCCAATCAGTATAATCAAACACAGCTGGACTCAAATGAAGGTGTAGAACCATCTCAAGGATGATCAGAAGAAATAGATAGCACCTGAGTTAAATATATGAGTGTCACAGCAAAGGGTCTGAATACTTAGGACCATGTGATATTTCAGTTTTTCTTTTTTAATAAATCTTCAAAAATGTCAACAATTCTGTGTTTTTCTGTCAATATGGGGTGCTGTGTGTACACTAATGAGGAAAAAAATGAACTTAAATGATTTTAGCAAATGGCTGCAATATAACAAAGAGTGACAATTTTAAGGGGGTCTGAATACTTTCCGTCCCCACTGTAATACAGTGTAGTGTGCTATGAAAAGAAAAAATCCCCATCATGTCCAGGTGGCCACCAAGGAGAGGCAGATGCTTACAGGCCACTAAAAAAGGGCAAGCAGCCTCTGTGTCTACAGTCAACAGTGGTGGTCATGGACATGGTGAAATCCTCTGCAGGTGGCCTTGGGGCACGCTTGTCCTTTTTTCTGCTGTTGGCCGTGTTATTGAGCCACAAAATGTAGAAGAGTTGGTGGAGTGGATAACAAAGCCATCCACATCCTCCTCATCCTCTGTCACCCAGGTTCAGAGTAGTTTGCCTTCCAACACAGCTGCCAAAGCGGCCTATTTTACTGTCTCCTTGTCCACAGTCACTCCTTCTGTAGCCCCACCATCATGCACGGAGGAGTCCCCAGAATTATTTGACCACAGTGTCGGGTACATGCTGCTGGAGAATGCGCAGTGATTTGAAGGCTCCGATGTTGGTTCCCAGATTGAGGAAAGGAGTAACGTGAGCCTAGAGAGGGGGGGTTCCACAGAAGGACAAGAAACTGGCAGTCATGTTCCCCCAGCTGCAGCATGCTGCCAAATTTGCTCCAGTGACGAGGAGGTAGGGCATGATGAGGTCACTGATTGTACTTGGGTGCCTGAGAAAAGAGAGGAGGAGGAGGGACAACTCCAATGAGGCAGGATGTCCTCTAGGGGGAAGCTTAAGGGCAGCCACCCTATTGCATCACACCTCAGAGCTCCGTAGGTGTAGGGCGCTGCTGACTCCCCACTGACTTTTAAAAGTTCTTCGGTGTGGGCCTTTTTTGACACGTGGGCAGCAGATCGCACCGTTACTGTTTGCATTCTATGTTTGAGCGTCTAAATTCTAGCTTGGCCAAATTGCTAGCACTGCAACTGCTGCCTTTTCAAGTGGTAGACTCTGCCCCCTTTCGTGAATTTGTGGAATGTGCTGTATCACAGTGGCAGGTTCCAAAATGCCATTTCTTTTCACGTAAGGCCATTCTGGCTCTCTCTGTGGAAGGCAATATTTTGGCCTCGTTGGACAGGGTGGTCAGCAGTAAGGTTCATATTACCGCTGACTCATGGTCCAGCAGGCATGGGCAGGGACATTACCTTTCCTTCACGGTGCACTGGGTAACTCTGCTGGCAGCTGGGAAGGATGCAGGACAGGGTTCGGTGTTGGAGCTTGTTCCGCCACCACGCCTCCAAAAAGCTAGTGGTGAATCTGCCACAACATCTGTATGCTCCAACTCCTCCTCTTTTTCTTCCTCTATGGCCTCTTCTGCAGAATTGTCCTCTGCACCAGCAGTGCTCCCTAAGTGTTCAAGGGGCAATGCAAGCAGTCAGGCAATGATATGCCATGCGGTGCTTGAGTTGGTCTGCCTAGGGGACAGGAGCAAACACTGGGGCGTAAATTCTGTCAGCTCTGTAGGGGCAGGCTCAGACATGGTTGACGCCACACCAGCTTCAGCCAGGAATGGTTGTATGTGAAAATGGCACCAACCTTCGCTCCACCCTCCGACAGGGACACTTGACCCATGTTCCATGTTTGGCACATGTCCTGAATTTGGTGGTGCAGCATTTCTTGACCAGGTACCCAGGATTACAATATCTCCTGAGGCAGGCCAGAAAAGTATGTGGTCATTTCTGCCTAGTGTACACATTGATGCATCTGATCAGGCCGTTCCATATCAATTTGTCTTTTTTTCCCCCCTACAATACCCCCCCTTTTTTTCTTTGTTTTTCATAATTTTTCCATTTAATCATGTAATCATGCTCTAAATGTTTTTTATACTATGTATTATATATTGATTCCTTGTTGGAATATGTATGTATGTATATCTCTTCTGGTTTCAATGAATTGTAGTAGTTGTACGAATAGTTTCATATATAGCATCATGCATTGAATTATTTGAATACAGAAACTCTATAACCATTTGATTCTATTAAAAGCTATCAATTTTATTTCTGCTCCCGTGTGTTTATATAAAAAGTCCCGCTATTTCTTCATTTTATATTTTTTTTATCATTTTCATCCAACCGGGATGGAGGGGGGGACCTGAGCGGCACCCCTATACCTCATATAAAGTCCCACTTTTTCCCTCATTCTTCCCCTTCTTAATATTAATCAATTAGGGATGATAGGCACACGGTGGCGTTAATCATAATTTAAAAATATTTTTCTGACTCCCATCTCTGTTTGTCAGAGGCTTAATTGCCTCTCCAATCAACATACTCTTTAATCCAATATTTAACCTTTGCCTGTTTTGACATTTTTAGTTTTGTCCTTTTTCTTTTTCCTTTTTGATTTCCAATTTTGGATTTATTTCAGGTATTTCCTTTTTAATCTTGTTTTTTTTCTTACATGCACGCAGCGGTGTGTGCGTCTGTGGGTTTGCCGGGCCTGCCTCTTTGTCCCGTTCGGGAGCTGCGACGCTCACTGCGGACCCCCCCCCTCCACCCTGTTGTGACGGAGGGTGGGCGGGGTTTGTGCTCACTGCGCGTCGGGGCTCAGACATGGTTGATGCCACACCAGCTTCAGCCAGGAATGGTTGTATGTGAAAATGGCACCAACCTTCGCTCCACCCTCCGACAGGGACACTTGACCCATCTTCCATGTTTGGCACATGTCCTGAATTTGGTGGTGCAGCATTTCTTGACCAGGTACCCAGGCTTACAATATCTCCTGAGGCAGGCCAGAAAAGTCTGTGGTCATTTCTGCCAGTCATACAAAGCCAGTGCTCAGCTGGCTGACATTCAAAGGGAATGCAACTTGCCCACGAACCGCCTCATTTGTGACATGCCCACCAGATGGAACTCAATGTTGGCAATGCTGCAGCAGCTGCACACACATCAGAGGGCCTTCAATGAGTACCAGTGCGAGTATTGCACCAGGACAGGGTCAGGGGAACTTGGATTCTTTTTGCCATGCTAGTGGCTTCTGATCAATGATGCATACACTGTCCTGTCACCATTTTAGGAGGCCACAAGGATGGCAATGCATGCATCAGTGACACTGTCCCTCTAGTCTTCCTGCTGGAGCACATGATTAGTGGTATCATGGACAGGGCACTTGAGGCAGAACTGCGGGAGGAAGAGGAGGACTTCCTTTCCTCTCAAGGCACCCTTTATCCAGATAGCATTCCTGTGGGTCCACCACACACAGGAAGAAGAGGAGGAGGATTGTGTCAGCATGGATATCAAGGATAACATGCAGCAGTCTTCAAGGGATGGTTTTCATTCTCCAAAAACCCAAGGAGGTAGTTATGGATAATGTGATCCTTAGTGACCCAGAAGACTCAGACCCTGGGATTCGTGGTATCAAGGAGAGGGATCATTACTGGCTGGTAACCCTTCTTGATCCATGTTACAAGGGTAAGGTTGCAGAACTCATCCTGCCTTTGCAGAGGGAGCAGAGGATTAAACATCTTCAGGAGGCCTTGAAGAAAAGTTTGTGTAACGCATTTCCAAACCCTGGGAGGTTACCATTTCCTGGTGCTGGACAACACATTTCTGAGGCTTCGTTCATTCAGAGGAAGAGCGGTGAAGAAGGTGACCAATGCCTTTAAACAATTTTTCAGTCTTCAGCGCCAAGGTCTGATAGGTTACAGCAACCATCGCCAGTGTCTGCGTTATATGGTGCAGGAATATCTAGGGGCAAGAGCAAACTTAGAGACCTTTCCAACAGAGTATCCACTAGGTTACTGAGTCTGGAGGATGGACCACTGGCCAGAACTTGCTCAATATGCAATTGAGCTACTGGCCTGTCCTAAATCCAACGTGCTTTCTGAATGCACCTTTAGTGCTGCTGGAGGGTTTGTAACAAATCAAAGAGTACACCTGTCCACAGACTCCGTTGATAGGCTCACATTTATAAAAATGAATCAGTCCTGGATCAGCAGCTATCAAGCACCTGATGCTGATGTAACTGATTGAATTTGCTATAAATACGGGATTCCTTGAAGACTCCCTATAATGCTTACCCTATTTCTAATGAATCTTGATGATGCTAGCTTCCAACAATGCTTTTGGTTTAGGGCACCACCACCACCCAAGACCCAATTTTTCTTCCCCTGTTTAACAGGGGCATGTAATTACAATTTTCAAAATAATATTTAACAGCGGGGCCCATTCCTGTGTCCAACAAGAGTAACTTAAGGTCCAATGTTTCTGCCCCTGTTTAACAGGGGCATGTAATCACATTTTTTAAAATGATATTTAACAGCAGGGCCTGTTCCTGGGCCAACAAAAGTAAAGCCTCATACACACGATCAGATTTTCCGCAGACAAAACCTTGGACTTTCGTCCAAAGGGTGTTGGCCCCAAACTTGTCTTGCATACAAACGGCACACAATTGTCGGCTAACAAACATGAACGTAGTGACGTACTATGTGATTTTTCAGCTCTTTAGCGCCACCCTTTGGGCTCCTTCTGCTAATTTCATGTTAGTAGAAATTTGGTGAGTGTTGATTCACGCTTTTCATTTCACACTTTTCATTTTGTGATTCATCATGTGGTTCATCAACCAGCCATGTTGCGGAATCAGAAACAGGGGTTGTTAGTCGGCTTATTGACTGCAAGTTGTGCCACATCCAATAATTGGATATTCAAGCAAAGAGAAAGTTCCCCTAATGGTGGACTTTAAAGGCACATGTGGATAAATATAGGAAAAGATGTATAGTATATAAAAAGATCATTTATTCATTTCAGAAACATCTTAAAAACATCAATAACAATGTAGATATAGCGAACAATGAAAGGAATGCGATTTATGCATTTATACATATACTGAATATTGGTACCAATGTATTTGCACCCGACGCGTTTCAGAGTTGTTTATCCTCCTTCTTCAGGGGTGGATGTAAATTATAGCAAGGGTTTCTAAATTGAAAATAGTGTGTTTAGCAAACAAATAATAATGGGTATGTGTACATATCAGGTTTTCCAAACATAGGTACATGTCATATTTTCATTCTATTTACACTTACATTGGCAGTATGTAGGCTAGATTCGCATTCCAAAAAAGCAGTTTAAAAGCAAAGGCGCTGACACTGTCTACCCATCCGGCATATTTTCTGATTGTGATAGATAGGGATTGATTACCATACCCAAAATCTTAGTATTTCATATGTAGCAAGTGAAGATGACTGGGTAAAGGTGTATGTAGATAGTTTGGTTCCTCATAATCAGAGGAAAACAGCCCGCATATGTGGGGCGTAAAGAATTTTTTGATCTGAGATCCCACTGAGGCCAGATGCGGGTCCTAAAAAATGTGAAAATGTAGAAAATGTTGCGGAATCAGAGGAGATAATGTGTTATTTATTATTGACCTTGGAGTTATTGCTTTGACCCAAGTCCAGTCCAGGAATAGCAGGAGGAGGAGTTCTTGGACCAAAAATTGGTTTCTTTATTAATCGTGACCAATCATGTCATATGCCTTTGCTGCAGGAGCTCCAGGAGAATAATCCAGATGAATTCAGGAATTATCTCTGGATGATGGACCCCGCTTTCACCAACTCTTGGCACTGTTGTCCCCCTATATTAAGAAACAGGACACAGGCATGAGGCTTTTATTTTATTTCTTTGTTGAATAATGATTTGATTTGGTATATTTTCTATATTTTTGGATGCATAGAATGCACTTTTTGGTTATGTTTTATTGGCAGGATAGCATGTCTAATTTTATTTGTTTTCTTTTTTTAATGCCCAATAAAAAGATTGTGGAGAATAATACTTGGCAATATGTTTTACTTCAAATGACAGTTTGGGAGTACGCAGTTACAGTTTAAAAAATAAAATGTAAAATTAACAAGGAACACCAACATAGTTGTATCTTTGATCTTAAAAACTATGGGATAATGGTGTTGTGGTAACTTGCACCAAAAAAAAATAACAAGCATAATAATATTATTCTTGATATCACTAGAAAAAAAAAAGCTTTTGCAATAACTCCATCAGTATCACCAGCAAAGCAGCTTCATTATTATCCCATTAAAGAAGAAGAGAATGTGCGCTGCATTTCGAGATTTCATAATTTTCCACGTCACGAATATTAATTCTCCATTACGATTGCTAGTTTACAAGACCGACCGCTTCTGTCCGTTGTCGGAAATTCCGATCATGTGTACACGATTCCGATGCACAAAATTCCATGCATGCACGGAATCAAGCATAAGAGCCGCACTGGCTATTGAACTTCAATTTTCCCGGCTCGTCGTACATCACCGCGTTCTTGACATTCATATTTCCGACAAGATTTTTGTGACCGTGTGTATGCAAGACAAGTTTGAGCCAACATCTGTCGGAAAAAAACATGGATTTTGTTGTCGGAATGTGCGATCGTGTGTATGTGGCATAACTGTGAGGGGTTACCGTGTTCTGGCACCACCAACACCTAGGGCCCAATTTTTCTGCAGAGTATATAGTGCAGTCCATATAGTATATACACTGCAGTTTAGAGTATATAGTGCAGTCTATATAGTATATATACTGCAGTTTAGAGTATATAGTGCAGTCAGCGTAGTATATATAATACAGTGCAGGGTATATAGTGCAGTCAGCGTAGTATATATAATACAGTGCAGGGTATATAGTGCAGTGTACAATATATAATATAGTGAAGTAGTTAAGGGGAGCCCTATGACAGAATTAAGAAAATAAACGGCATGGGTTACCCCATATCTATACCATGCTTGGATAAGGGGCTGGTATGGATTTGGGGGGGCCCTACACCATTTTGGCATGGGGTTCCCCTTAATATCCATACCAGACCTGAAGTACCTGTTATGGATTTTGGAGGGGACCCCGACACCATTTTTTTAAAAAGAAAATTGGCATGGGGTTTCCCTTAATATTCATACCAGACCCCAAGGGCCTGTTATGGACTGGGAGGGGGGACCCCACACCATTTTTTTCAATGATTTGTATCTATATTGCCGGCATCCGACAATACATTACAGCCGCAAGCAATTTTAAATTACATTTTTTCCTTTAGAAATTTCATTTTGCTGTGGAACTGTTACAAACATGGGAAAGATGCATTACTTTACAGGCGGACTAAGGAGACCCCCCCAGGCCCAATATTTAAAGGAATATTTCATTTTTATTTTTTCACTTTAAGCATTAAGCACTGCTCCAGAAAAAATGGCTGTTTTGAAAACTTTTTTGTGCATTGATACATGTCCTCTGGGGCAGTACCTGAGTCTCCAAACACTTTTTATGGCAATAACTTGCATATAAGCCTTTAAAATTAGCGCTTTTGTTTATTCATGTTCGTGTCCCTTTGATTTTAACGGTGTTCGCACAAATTCTTGCCTGTTCGCATGATCTGCTGCGAACCATACCGGGGGGTGTTCGGCTCATCCCTACTGATCAGTGTATTAGTGTCACTGGTGATGTTAGTGGCAGTTAGTCAGCCCCCATGTGCCCACCGCACTATCGCAGACCTATTATAAGTCGCTGCCATTAGTAGGGTAAAATATATTAAATAAATAAATATTCCCATATATACAGTCTATATCATAGTTTGTAGATTAAATAAATTTCAAGCCAACCATATCAATATACACTTATTGGGATTTTTTTTTTTTTTTTTTACCAAAGACATGTAGCAGAATACATTTGGCCAAAATATATGAAGAAATGTGATTTTTTTTATTTCTTATTGGATATGTTTTAAAGCAGGAAGTAAAAACATTGTTTTTTCTTTTTTTAAAATCTTGAGTCTTTTTTTTATTTACGGTATATCGCAAAATCCTGTGGTAATCAAAAGAAAGCTCTATTTGTGTGAAACAAATGAGATACATTTTGTTTGGGTACAGTGTTGCATGATGGCGCAATTACCTGGTAGAGCAATGCTAAATAAATGGCCTGGTCAAGAAAGAGGTAAAACCTTCCAGAGCTGAAGTGGTTATTTTTTGCCACCAAATCTAATATATAATAATAAATCCCCCTTTGAAATGATTGTTAACCACTTAACCTAACTAATAAATTTTATCTAAAGTTCATCAGAACGCTGAAGCTCAAAGTCTCCAATCTTTATGATGAATTCTGTCTATTGAGATAGAAAGGTATATTGATAAAGGTGGTGGAATTAACAATAATGGAGCAGGCATAGAGGTTGATTTACTAAAGGCAAATAGACTGTGCACTCTGCAAGTGCAATTGATTCAGAGCTTAGTAAATGTGATGATAGAAGTCAACATAGCTCTGTTGACTTCTATCATCCAATTATGTGCAAGCAAAAATGATGTATTTTTTCAAAATTTCCTTGCATGTGATTGGCTATTCTTTGCAAAGTGATTTACCTAATTTACTAAGCTCTTTAGCAACTGCACTTTGCCATAATGTCTGTGCTACTCTTGAAAAAATAGAGCAGATCCTCAGGCCCGGATTTACTCCCTTTGCCGCCCCAAGGCCGGGCCCTTCAATGCCGCCCCCCTCCCCCCCACACACACACACACCACCAGAAAGAGCCCCCAGACATAATACGGTCAAAGACTGCAGACATGATACAAGAGATGGTCAGAGACTGCAATCATAGTACAGGAGATGGTCAGAGATTGCAGACATGATACAGGAGACGGTCAGAAACTGCAGTTCCTATGGACATTAGTAGATAATGGCCGATCGGCCCTCTCACCTGACCCAGCGATACAGCAATGGTTCCCCTGATCAGGAGTCAGCTCACTCTGAATTGCCCGTGGCGACTCCGCTGGGTAGCACCCAGATCTGTATTCCTGCAATTACTCCATTCCTTTCTCCGCCAGGGATGGCGCCAGGCTATGTGGCTTTCCCTCTGGTGGTGCAGGGCAGCAGGGTTCTCTCTCTAATGGTTTTACCTCAGCACTGCCCTCTCCCTCTGGAGCCCTGGGTGTACTTTCCTGGGTGTAGACCCCCCCAGGACAAACCACCCCCCTCCATTAGTACAGACCCCCCCAGGACAAACCCCCATCCATTAGTACAGACCCCCACCAGGACAAACCCCCCTCCCTTCATTAGTACAGATCCCCTCAGGACAAACCCCCCTCCCTTAGTACAGACCCCCCTAGGACAAACCCCCCTCCCTTCATTAGTACAGACCCCCCAGGACAAACCCCCCTCCTTTCATTAGTACAGACCCCCCCAGGACAAACCCCCCTCCATTAGTACAGACCCCCCAGGACAAACGCCCCTCTATTAGTACAAACCCCCCAGGACAACCCCCCTCCATTAGTACAAACCCCCCAGGTCAACCCCCCCTCCATTAGTACAAACCCCCCCAGGACAACCCCCCTCCATTAGTACATACCCCCCAGGACAACCCCCCCTCCATTAGTACAAACCCCCCAGGTCAACCCCCCCTCCATTAGTACAAACCCCCCCAGGTCAACCCCCCTCCATTAGTACAACCCCCCCGGACAACTCCTCCTCCATTAGTACAACCCCCCCAGGACAACCCCCTCTCCATTAGTACAAACCCCCCCAGGTCAACCCCCACCCCCTCCATTAGCACAGACCCCCCAGGACAAACCACCCCTCCCTTCATTAGTACAGACCCCCCCAGGACAAACCCCCCCTCTATCAGTACAGACCCTCCATGACAAACCCCCCCTTCATTAGTACAAACCCCCCCCGGACAACCCCCCCTTCATTAGTACAGACATCCCAGGACAAATCCCCCTTCATTAGTACAAACCCCCCAGGACAAACCCCCCCTTCACTAGTACAGACCCCCAGGACAAACCCCCCCTTCATTAGTACAAACCCCCCAGGACAAACCCCCTTCACTAGTACAGACCCCCAGGACAACCCCCCTTCATTAGTACAAACCCCCCAGGACAAATCCCCCCCTTCACTAGTACAGACCCCCAGGACAACCCCCCTTCATTAGTACAAACCCCCCAGGACAAATCCCCCCCTTCACTAGTACAGACCCCCAGGACAACCCCCCCTTCATTAGTACAAACCCACAGGACAAATCCCCCCCTTCACTAGTACAGACCCCTAGGACAACCCCCCCTTCATTAGTACCAACCCCCCAGGACAAATCCCCCCTTCACTAGTACAGACCCCCAGGACAACCCCCCTCTATTAGTGCAGACATCCCAGGACAAACCCCCCTTCACTAGTACAGAGCCCCAGGACAACCTCCCCTCCATTAGTACAGACCCCCTAGGAAACCCCCCTCCATAAGTAAACAGATGGAGACAGGCTTGGGCGGGAGTGAGAGACACAGGAGAACATTCGCCCCCCCACCCGCACAGAGACCAGCCACTCTGATCTCCAGCGGCTGCTCTCCTTCTCTGACAGGAGGAGGGAGGGGGGACAGGCTTGAGCCTCAAAAAAAACAGCAGCGGCTGTGGTGACCTGCGGAGGGAGCCGCCTCAGTCTGGACACAGAGAGGAGGAGGAGGGAGAGGAGCACTCTAGTGCTTCAGCGCCCCCACCTCTCTGGTGCCCGGGTGCACTGCATGCTGCTATGTTAGTGTGAGGGGCGGCCGAGAAGTCGTTGCAGGAGCGGCGCTGCCCCTGTACCACTGCCGCCCCGAGGCCTGGCCTCGGTGGCCTTGTGGGAAATCCGGCCCTGCAGATCCTGCTCCTAATTAATTAACAGAACACAAGTTCTTTTGTTAATTAGCAGTGATCTACTCCATTGTCTAGGGCTGAAGCAGCATAGAAAGATACAGACTGAGAGAGCTGGAGTTACTTACTTTGGCTTCCTAGACCTGTCCCCACCCGCCCCTTTGCTCAGATGAGAAAAAGGAGGAATTCTATTAAAATTACCTTTGCCATTTGCTGGGCATACAGGCAGGGGAAGAAACTTTTCCTGCCTATATGAAGGCTATGCCCATACATCATATTCAAGGCTTGGGCTAAGAGAGGCATGTAATCTGCCTGCCAGGCTATCAGCAGACAGTTCACATCCCATATACTCAATCCAGTCTGGTACTGATCCATTTGTAAATTAGGTGAGGAAAATGCACCAGTTTCTTTTTTACTCTCAAATAGAAACTGGTGCAGACTGACCTGAAACAATCTATTCTTAATGAGACACCCCCATAATCATGCCAGTTTTTTGCTCCAATTTAATGGCAAAGGAAGCTTTGTTTATTTTCTCCTGTACTGAAATTTTACACCATTTTTTAGAGCCTTACATCAGTGCTTGACATCACATATATTAGGGATGGGCAAACGTTTAGCCCGAGCATGCATTCGGGCCCCACTTTGGCTGTTTGGATGAACAACTGATTTATGGGGTCGTTCGACCGTTTGTTCATCCCGCCGAACGCCCACAATGCACTGTGCTACTGCACAGTGCATTGAAAGCTCTGATTGGCTGAAACAATGAAAGCTGTGCCCATCGGAGCATTGTCAGAGCCATGATTGGAGGCTGTCATGATGACTGCTCCGATCATGGACACACTAAAACTAATCTTTCCATAGCGGCCATTTGTAGCATGATAGCAGTGTGGAGAGAGATAGAACAGGGCTCTGTTCAGACAGTTAGAGTGTAGGGATGGGCTTTATGTTAAACATGAGTTCGACTCGAACATTGGCTGTTCGCCCATTTGCCGAATAGCGAACAATTTGGGGTGTTCGCGACAAATTTGAACACCCTTTAAAAGTCTATGGGAGAAATCAAAAGTGATCATTTTAAAGGTTAATATGCAAGTTATTGTCATAAAAAGTGTTTGGGGACCTGGGTCCTTCCCCAGGGGACATGTATCAATGCAAAAAAAAGTTTTAAAAATGGCTGTTTTTTCGGGAGCAGTGATTTTAATAATGCTTAAAGTGAAACAATAAAAGTGTAATATTCCTTTAAATTTCGTACCTGGGGGTGTCTATAGTATCACTTCCTGTTGGTAATTTCAAGAACAAACTCGCCACTACTCAAAATACCACCACTGCGCCTCAGGACAGACAGTCTATCTGGAAGCTGCCACTTTAAAAGAAATCAAATAAAAACTGAATTTTAACCACTTGTCAATAAAAATTAAATATATGACAATAGGTGTAGGTGTTTGATCACCCCAAAGTGACATGTGACTAAAAGATACTAAATATAAGTATAAAAAAATATATTGTAACTAAAAATGTTGAACAAAAATTAAATTCAAATTACACCCTGTGACAAGTGAAATGAGATGATAAAATAGTGAAACTGATCAATCAAAAAGACAAAATGATATATAAAAAATAGTCCATATAGTGTTTAAAGGAAATCCAAAATCGATGTGAGGTTCTCCTATTCCATCCACCACACCAGTGTGTCTGTGATTCCACTCCCCTAAACGCACTCTCCAAATTCAAATGCCTACATTCACATGTTAGGCTAAAACGCATTTAAACCACATGGATAGGGTTTCAAAGCAAGCATCCAAATTCCAGCCGTGTGTCTCACATATTCTCCACATGTAAATATTAAAAGTGCACCAATAGTGTAATACGTAAAAAAATGTAAATACATTTAAATAAAATACACTTAAAACCTTCAATCTTTGCACTCACATTGTGAAAATTCAAAATCAGCAAAAGTGATTACAGCAAGACTTTAAATCCTTCCAAAGCAGCGGATCTTACGGTCACGGCGGACCCAAGGTGGGCAGGCACGTAAATAGATCTCACCCCTTCCTCGGTCCTGCATCTTAACTCACTCATCCACTTCCTAATGCACTATGCACCGTCCTACATCAGTGATGTTGATTGCCGTACAACCACGCCCCCTATATATGTCTATAGTATGCCTGTAAAGTGGCGCATGTTTCCCGTGTTTACAACAGTCCGAAAGCAAAATGACATTTCTAAAGGAAAAAAAGTCATTTAAAAGTACTAGCGGCTATTAATGAATTGTCGGGTCTCTGCAATACACATAAAAGTCATTGAAAAAAATGGCGTGGGATTCAACCACAGTCCATTACCAGGCCCTTTTGGTCTGGTATGAATACTAAGGGGAAAACCAAACCAAAATTTAAAAAAAATGTGTGGGAGTCCCCCCAAATTCCATACCAGGCCCTTCAGGTCTGGTATGGATATTAAGGGGAACCCCGCGCCAAAATAAAAAAATGGCGTGGGGGGCCCCCTCAAAACCATACCAGACCCTTATCTGAGCATGCAACCTGGCAGGCCGCAGGAAAAGAGGGTGAGACGAGAGAGCGCCCCTCTCCTGAACCTTACAAGGCCACATGCCTTCAACATGGGGAGGATGTCCCCATGTTGATGGGGACAAGGGCCTCATCCCCACAACCCTTGCCCGGTGGTTGTGGGGGTCTGCAGGCAGGGGGCTTAACGGAATCTGGAAGCCCCCTTTAACAAGGGGCCCCCCTGTGTGAATTGGTAATGGGGTACAAATGTTCTTCCCCCGCTTCTTCTTCTATCTTCCTCTTCTTCTTCCTCTGGTCTTCTCATCTGGCATCTTCCTCTGGCTTCTTATTCCCTGCTTCGTCCTCCGGATGATCCGCCTCAATGGGAGTCTCCAGCTGTGTGGCGCTTCTGTTCTTGTGACAGGTCTTATATAATGGAGGGCGGGGCCACCCAGTGACACCGCCCCCTCTGATGCAGGGGACTTCCCTATGGCTTGCCCCCTGTGATGTCAGAGGGGGGCGGGGTCACCCATTTATGTAAACAGGTGACCCCGCCCCCCTCTGACACCCCAGGAAAGCCATATGGATGTCCCCATGTGTCAGAGGGGGTGGGGTCACCGGGTGGCCCTGCCCTCAGTTATATAAGAGCTGTCAGAAGAACAGGGGGGTGGGATTTGGGGTCCCCTTGTTAAAGGTGGCTTCCAGATTCCGAAAAGCCCCCCACCCGCAGACCCCCACAACCATCGGGCAAGGGTTGTGGGGATGAGGCCCTTGTCCCCATTGTTTGGACATCCTTCCCATGTTGAAGGCATGTGGCCTGGTACGGTTCAGGAGGGGGGCCACTCTCTCGCCCCCCTCTTTTCCTGTGGCCTGTCAGGTTGCATTCTTGGATAAGGGTCTGGTATGAATTTTTAGGGGGACCCCATGCCATTTTTTTCATTTTTTTTATTTTGGCGCGGGGTTCACATTAGAATTCATACCAGACCCAAGGGTCTGGTATGGATTTTGAGGGGGACCCCCACGCCATTTTTTTTTATTTTGGTGCGGGGTTCCCCTTAATATCCATACCATACCTGAAGGGCCTGGTAATGGACTGTGGGGGAATCCCATGCAGTTTTTTTCAATGACTTTTATGTGTATTGCCGGGATCGACAATTCATATAGCCGCAAGTACTTTTAATTTAAAAGTACTCGCGGCTATTAATGAATTGTCAGGTCTCTGCAATACACATAAAAGTCATAAAAAAATGGCATGGGATTCCCCCACAGTCCATTACCAGGCTCTTTAGGTCTGGTATGAATATTAAGGGGAACCCAAACCAAAATTTAAAAAAAAAAATGTGTGGGGGTCCCCCCAAATTCCATACAAGGCCCTTCAGGTCTGGTATGGATATTAAGGGGAACCCCGTGCCAAAATTAAAAAAAATGGCATGGGGTCGCCCTCAAAATCCAGACCAGACCCTTCAGGTCTGGTCTGGATTTTAAGGGGAACCCCGTGCCAAAATTTTAAAAAAAAGATGGCGTGGGGGTCCCCCCAAAAATCTATACCAGACCCTTTTCTGAGCATGCAACCTGGCAGGCCGCAGGAAAAGAGGGGGGACAAGAGAGTGCCCCCCCTGAACTGTATCAGGCCACATGCCCTCAAAATGGTAAGGGTGCTTTGGGGTAGCCCCCCAAAGCACCTTGTCCCCATATTGATGGGGACAAGGGCCTCATCCCCACAACCCTTGCCCAGTGGTTGTGGGGGTCTGCAGGCGGGGGGGCTTATCGGAATCTGGAAGCCACCTTTAACAAGGGGACCCCCAGATCCCGGCCCCCTGTGTAAATTGGTAATGGGGTACAAATGTACCCGTACAATTTCACAAAAAAGTGTCAAAAATTTTAAAAAAGACAATAGCCTGTTTTTGACAATTCTTTTATTAACCACTTCAGCCCCGGAAAGATTTACCCCCTTCCTGACCAGAGCACTTTTTACAATTTGGCACTGCGTCGCTTTAACTGCTAATTGCGTGGTCATGCAATGCTGTACCCAAACAAAATTTGCGTCCTTTTCTTCCCACAAATAGAGCTTTCTTTTGATGGTATTTGATCACCTCTGCAGTTTTTATTTTTTGCGCTATAAACGGAAAAAGACCGAAAATTTTGAAAAAAAATGATATTTTCTACTTTTTGTTATAAAAAAAATCCATTAAACTCAATTTTAGTCATACATTTAGGCCAAAATGTATTCGGCCACATGTCTTTGGTAAAAAAAGTCAATAAGCGTATATTTATTGGTTTCCGCAAAAGTTATAGTGTCTGCAAACTAGAGTACATTTTCTGTAATTTACAGAGCTTTTAGTTTATGACTGCCTATGTCATTTCTTGAGGTGCTAAAATGGCAGGGCAGTACAAAACTCCCCCAATTGCCCCATTTTGGAAAGTAGACACCCCAAGAAAATTGCTGAGAGGCATGTTGAGCCCATTGAATATTCATTTTTTTTGTCCCAAGCGATTGAATAATGACAAAAAAAAAAAATTTTACAAAAAGTTGTCACTAAATGATATATTGCTCACACAGGCCATGGGCATATGTGGAATTGTACCCCAAAATACATTCAGCTGCTTCTCCTAAACCAATCACTGCCTTCAGGATTTCTAAGGGCGTAAATTTTTGATTTCACTCCTCACTACCTATCACAGTCTTGAAGGCCATAAAATGCCCAGATGGCACAACCCCCCCCAATGACCCCATTTTGGAAAGTAGACACCCCAAGCTATTTGCTGAGAGGCATGTTGAGTCCATGGAATATTTTATATTTTGACACAAGTTGCGGGAAAGTGACAATTTTTTTTTGCACAAAGTTGTCACTAAATGATATATTGCTCACACAGGCCATGGGCATATGTGGAATTGCACCCCAAAATACATTTAGCTGCTTCTCCTGAGTATGGGGATACCACATGTGTGGGACTTTTTGGGAGCCTATACGCGTACGGGGCCCCGAAAACCAATCACCGCCGTCATGATTTCTAAGGGCGTAAATTTTTGATTTCACTCTTCACTGCCTATCACAGTTTCGGAGGCCATGGAATTCCCAGGTGGCACAACCCCCCCAAATGACCCCATTTTGGAAAGTGGACACCCCAAGCTTTTTGCTGAGAGGCATGGTGAGTATTTTGCAGCTCTCATTTGTTTTTGAAAATGAAGAAAGACAAGAAAAAACATTTTTTTTCTTCTTTCAATTTTCAAAACTTTGTGACAAAAAGTGAGTTCTGCAAAATACTCACTATACCTTTCAGCAAATAGCTTGGGGTGTCTACTTTCCAGAATAGGGTAATTTGGGGGGTTTTGTGCCACCTGGGCATTCCATGGCCTCCGAAACTGTGATAGGCAGTGAAGAGTGAAATCAAAAATTTACGCCCTTAGAAAGCCTAAAGGCGGTGCTTGGTTTTTGGGGTCCTGTATGCAGCTAGGCTCCCAAAAAGTCTCACACATGTGGTATCCCCATACTCAGGATAAGCAACAGATTGTATTTTGGGATGTAATTTCACATATTCCCATGGCATGTTTAAGCAATATATCATTTAGTGACAACTTTGTGCAAAAAAATTGTCTTTTTCCCGCAACTTGTGTCACAATATAAAATATTCCATGGACTTAACATGCCTCTCAGCAAATATCTTGGGGTGTCTACTTTCCAAAATGGGGTCATTTGGGGGGGTTTGAACTGTCCTGGCATTTTATGCACAACATTTAGAAGCTTTTGTCACACATCACCCACTCTTCTAACCACTTGAAGACAAAGCCCTTTCTGACACTTTTTGTTTACATGAAAAAATTATTTCTTTTTGAAAGAAAATTACTTTGAACCCCCAAACATTATATATTTTTTTAAAGCAAATGCCCTAAAGATTAAAATGGTGGGTGCTTAATTTTTTTTTTCACACAGTATTTACGCAGCGATTTTTCAACGCATTTCTTTGGGAAAAAACACTTTTTAAAATTTTAATGCACTAAAACACACTATATTGCCCAAATGTTTAATGAAATAAAAAAGATGATCTTAGGCCGAGTACATGGATACCAAACATGACATGCTTTAAAATTGTGCACAAACGTGCAGTGGCGACAAACGAAATACATTTTTAAAAGCCTTTAAAAGCCTTTACAGGTTACCACTTTAGATTTACAGAGGAGGTCTACTGCTAAAATTACTGCCTCGATCTGACCTTCGCGGTGATACCTCACATGCATGGTGCAATTGCTGTTTACAATTGACGCCAGACCGACGCTTGCGTTCGCCTTTGCGCGAGAGCAGGGGGGACAGGGGTGCTTTTTTTTCTTTATTATTTTTTTGCTTTTTTATCTTATTTTTAAACTGTTCCTTTGATTTTTTTTTTAATCATTTTTATTGTTATCTCAGGGAATGTAAATATCCCCTATGATAGCAATAGGTAGTGACAGGTACTCTTTTTTGAAAAAATTGGGGTCTACTAGACCCTAGATCTCTCCTCTGCCCTCAAAGCATCTGACCACACCAAGATCGGTGTGATAAAATGCCTTCCCAATTTCCCAATGGCGCTGTTTACATCCGGCAAAATCTAAGTCATGAAATGCTTGTAGCTTCCGGTTTCTTAGGCCATAAAGATATTTGGAGCCACTCTGGTCTCTGATCAGCTCTATAGTCAGCTGGCTGAATCACCGGCTGCATTCTCAGGTTCCCTGTTGGGACAGGAGAGCCAGAGAAAAACATGGAAGATGGTGGGGGGGAATTCCCTCCTACTGCTTGTAAAAGCAGTCTAGAGGCTAATTAGCCACTAGGATTGCTTTTACATGAAAGCCGACCGCTGGCTGAAAAGAATGATACCAAGATGATACCTAAACCTGCAGGCATCATTCTGGTATAACCACTCAAAGTCCAGCAACATACCAGTACGTTGCTAGTCCTTGTTGGGCATACATTGTAATCTTTTTTTTCATGCAGCCTGTGGGCTGAACGAAAAAAAGAGATTGATCGGTGGGTATGCCCACCATTAGAATACCTCCCTTCATCCACCCACTTCTAATGATGGGCATACATGCACCATTTATATATGCGAAAGCATGGGGGCATCCTCCCGCAAAAGGTAGAAGCAAAACCCCTGCTGCCCCCATGCTTCGGCATATATCACCTCCGCTGGAGTCACAGCTTTATATATATCGTGGGAGCAAACGCTGTTGCTGTGAAGATAAATAAATCCGTCCTGCAGCTGAATGGCGTACCTGAAGACAAAAAAAGGTTAACAATAAAACACAGTAAACAGTAAAGTATAAAAAATTGCATACCTGAAAAGCAAACATGATAAAACATAATAACAATAAAACATTGCAGAATAGAATACAGTAAAAAAGAGCAGAACAATAGAGAGAGAATAGAGAGAGAGAGAACAATAAAATGACAACTATTTTTTTTTAATTTTATATTTTTTTTGTGGTTTTTTTTTTTACACTTTTTTTTGTAACTGTAACTTTTGTAACTGTAACCGGTTCCAGGTTCGGGTCTCTCAAAATGCGATGGCATCTTGGGAGACCCTGTGAAAGTATGCCTAGTCTGTGCAATGCTGTACGCTAATACAATAAAACTAGTGTATGGTAGCGTTCAAAACATTCACAAATGCAAAGACCAGGATTGTCAGGACAGGAGGGACAATAATAGCGGGTGTCACGCCTATATCCGTGCTTGCTGCAGACACAACATCTTTTTTGGGGGGTTCGTTGGGTACGGGTACTCGGGAGGACATAAAGAAAATGCCTCTCATGCAGGCGACTGCATTTGGTTGGGGATGTGAATGGGGGAAGTATGGGTGCTGCAGAAGTGGCGGGTTCCCAATTAGGATTGGCAAATGCAGCAGGAAGGGCATTATGGGCACGACAGGCCTGTGTTTGTCTTCTTCTTGGTGGCAGCGGGACACTACTTGTGCTTGCCACCTCACCAGCTTGAACTGCACTTATGGGACTCGCCACGTCACCAAGTGTTACTGCAGTGCTGGTTTGACTATGACCGGGGTGACTAGGCTGCTGGTGCTTGCCAGTTCACCAAAACGCTACAAAAAACCTGTTATCTATCGCAGGGATCAGGCCTGACTCTGCGAACGCTGCAGTTATGCTTTTAGTGTTTTGTAAGTGAGAGTGATCGATCGATACTGCACTTGGGTGGGCTAGGGGGCAAAACTCAGTTGCTAGCAGGTATCTGGGCTGATCCCGCTAACACTGCATTTTTGGGAACCCTAAACTGCTGGGGACGCTAGTATAGATCTGATCGGATCAGATATTGATCCGTTCAGATACTATACCACTAAGAGAGGTGTACGGTGTGTGCGTGGGTGTTAGCACTACTGACACTAACCTGACGCTGCCTGGGGATGGTGCTTGCCAGTTCACCAAAACGCTACCAAAAAAACTGTTAGCCATCGCAGGGATCAGGCCTGACTCTGCAAACGCTGCAGTTATGCATTTAGTGTTTTGTAAGTGACAGTGATCGATCGATACTGCACTTGGGTGGGCTGGGCTAGGCCGGGCGGAGGGGCAAAACGCAGGTGCTAGCAGGTATCTGGGCTGATCCCGCTAACACTGTTTTTGGAAACCCTAAACTGCTGGGGACGCCAGTATAAATCTGATCGGATCAGATATTGATCCGTTCAGATACTATACACCTATAGGGAGGTGTATGCTGTGTGCGTGGGTGTTAGCGGTACTGGCGCTAACCTGACGCTGCCTGGGGCGACACAGACCCTATCTGACTCTAAAACCTAAGTTATATCACCGCCGGGTGATCAGGGGGCTAAACCTTTATTAGGTAATAAACGGCGGGTCCCCTGACACTATAAAAGATAAATGAACTAACCAGCATCACCCGTAACAGTTATATGGTGATCACTGGTGAAAGGGTTAACTAGGGGGCAATCAAGGGGTTAAAACCTTTATTAGGTAGTATATGGGGGTCCCTGACACTATAAAAAGCTGACGGCGAAGCTATATATTTACCTCCCTAACTAGCTTCACCAGTGACACTAATACAGCGATCAGAAAAATGATTGCTTAGTGACACTGGCGACGGGGGGTGATCAAGGGGTTAAAACTTTATTGGGAGGTTGGGGGGTATCCTAGACGTAAAGGAGGTTAACACTAACTGCCCTACCATACTAACTGTCACAAACTGACACCAATGCAGTAATCAGAAAAAAAACTGTTTGTTGTCACTGTGACGGGGGGGTGATTAGGGGGTGATCAGGGGGTGATCGGGGGTGATGAGGCGCAAGGTAGATATTACCAGAGGCGCAAGGTAGATATAAATCACCAATTTGTGTTTGTATGAAAACTAAACAATGGGTGATATGTAACACAGCTATAATTAGAAGAAGTCCAGCCTGTAAGAGGCTCAAGAGTAGGGATGAGCTTCGAGTTCGAGTCGAACTCATGTTCTACTCGAACATTGGCTGTTCGCAAGTTCGCCGAACAGCGAACAATTTGGGGTGTTCGCGGAAAATTCGAATGCCGCGGAACACCCTTTAAAAGTCTATGGGAGAAATCAAAAGTGCTAATTTTAAAGGCTTATATGCAAGTTATTGTCATAAAAAGTGTTTGGGGGTGCGCATGCGCGGAGCTCCCAAAATGGCCGCGATTGCCTAGAGCTCCGCTCCCTCACGAGAACTACGGCGCCCACCGCGTCTTCCTCACCGCACTAACGGCCACCAAAATACAGAGAGACACACTGCAAGCCCCCGGCTACACCCCCATATGACTGGGGCTCCAGTAAAACGCAGTCTGTGGCCACAATTGACGGGAACAGAAACGGCCGAGAAATCCAAGATGGCCGCCGCAACACAGGCAAAGCCACAGCCACAGACACAGGAACACAGCTTTTCCAGTCAGGCGGACTACAGGTCAGAGCAGACCCACTACCCTCTACACCTCACCCCAGGAAAACAAACGGGATACCCACCTATCCTTACCCCCTCACCAACCTCCACAGAATCCCCCATAGACCGCCCTCTGCAGGAATACTCTATGTCTCCCAGGGATTCTCACACAGGGCACACAGGCTATTCTCCTCAGGACTTCCAGGCCAATGACCAGACCCTGCAAATGGACGCCCTCTTCCTCAGATTCTCTGAACTGCTGGATAAGGTGCTAGCACAAACAGCAGCTAAAATCACAGGAGATCTCAAGAATGATTTTATCAATCTAGGAGCCCGGATCGACACGATTGAACATAAGGTTGAAGAAACAATAGCTATCACTAACCAAAACTCCCAGCACATAGATACTGTGCAAGACCAACTCGACATAGCTATGGCACGTATTGACGAACTCGAGAATAGGTCAAGACGATACAATATCAGAATCCGTGGCTTGCCTGAAACGATTCAAAATATACCCGAAGCAGTACAAGATCTAATTAAACAGCTAATCCCCTCCATCCCATCTCACCGCCTAGAGCTGGACAGGGCCCACAGAGCCCTGGGGCCCCCCAGAAAAGATGGTACCCCAAGAGATGTCATTGCCAAACCTCATCACTACACAGTGAAAGAAGAAGTGATGAGACAGGCCAGATCTGCTCACACAGTCATGTGCATGGGTCACCAAGTGCAGATTTTTGCGGATCTCTCCCCCTACACGATCCAGAGGCGGAGATCATTGAAACCCCTACTTCTCGCTCTCACCCAAAGAGACATAAAATACAGGTGGGCCTTTCCGTTCGCAGTTAAATTTGCCGTTAAGGGAAAACAGTTTTCTTTCTCATCACTCCCTGAAGGAGAAAAGCTCCTTTTACACTTGAAAATTATCTCCCAGGAAGCTGAAATGGACACAACCAATGCCGGAGCCATCTCCAACAAAAGACCGACCCCTCCCAGCCCACAATCTCCTTTGTGGTCAACAGGAAAAGTTAAGAAGGCCAAAGACAACAACCCATCTTGAAGCCGGTGATGACTTTGATTTTACCCAACACACCCCGGGTGTGAAGCAGGGACCAGAGGAATGATTTCCCCATCTATGGGGGTCCCCTGTGCCTACATTCTAGGGCACGCTGGTCACCCGGGCACTGGTTACTGACTCTTCGGTTCACTTCTTTTCAGTTTTTGATTTTTATTTCTTTTTTCCACTGACCCCGTTTATCGCAGTCCACGATGTCCACAAAGCAAATACGTCACACAAGGACGGAAGTTTTAACCCCCCACACTGCCCATTAGAGTACTTTAGTCACTCATTTAGGGAAAACAACAATAGTTTTCACGATGGACGCTCTGCTGTGCTGGGGGTGGACAGGGGAGTGTGGCGGGAGGGACATGTGCTAACAGGGGAGGCGAGGGGCCTATAGCCAGTTAAGCTGCTAGACACTGAGATATGCTTACATGAGGATATTATTTTCAATATAAGTTTATGTTATTCAAAGGGCGTCCGGTTTCGTGATGGACCACTTGCGTACCTATCTAATCCCTAGATACCCATCGGTTTCTGAGGGTTAGATTGTCTGAGCCCGGATGGGCCAGACATTTTCGAAATCTCTTCAGAAGGACACGTGGGGTCTCTCCTCCCCCGTGTCCTTTCTTTCTCTTTCAGGAGACCTTTACTACCCTTTTCTGTTCTTCCCTCCCTCCCTCCCGATCAAAACATTGCTTATAACTGCATTCTGTTTTTCAGATATCATTCACATCCTTGTGGTAGTGCCTACCAATAACCCACCGACAAGGAACCTCACGCCTTTGCCCAAGTATCAACACATCTCAGGGTAAGTGGGGGCTGTTTACGTTGCATCTCTATCCCTCTGCTCCATGGCTGATAGCACCATAGCTCACTTACACATAGCATCACACAATGTTCAGGGACTCAACTCCCCGGTTAAAAGGAGAAAGGTCCTTGACTATTATAAACATCTCCAGCTAGACGTTATTATGCTGCAAGAAACACATTTCCCGTCCAGGTATAGCCCTAAGTTTCTTCACCCACACTTCCCACAGTTCTTTCTAGCGAGCGCAAACAACAAAACCAAGGGAGTCGCCATCTTAATCTCCAAAAACCATAAATTCGTGAAAATTTCTGAACATGCTGACCCAGAAGGAAGGTTCCTCTTGGTAAAGGGCACGGTGGGAGACCGTCTGTACTCACTGGTCTCCTATTATGCTCCGAATAGAGGACAAGCTAAATTTTTCGACTCCCTCTTACACACACTAACTCCGAAATTGGAAGGGACGATCATTCTTGGCGGGGATTCGAACGCAGCGTTCGATCAGGGGATGGACAAGTCTAAACCCCCACGGTCTCAACTCATACGTCCCACCAAAGAAAGTCTCAGAATCGCTAAGACGATACATGCTCATGGCCTTTCTGACACTTGGAGGGAACTTAATCCCAACAAGCGGGATTTCACTCACTATTCTTCACCGCATAACACTTACGCACGGATCAACCACATCCTGACCCCATCCTCTATACTCCCATCAATACACAAAGCCCAAATTAGAGAATCGGCCCTATCAGATCACTCTATTGTCTCCATAACACTGAAAACAGGGGCCCTGGGAGGAACTAGGGGACTTTGGAGGCTCAATGAGTCGATACTATCTGACCCCATAAGAGTCAAGGAACTTGAAACGGCACTGCAGGAGTACTTTACATTTAATAAAACAGAAGACACATCCCCGGAACTGCTCTGGGCAGCGCACAAGGCTTTCATAAGGGGCAAGCTCATTCAGATCTCAACGCAGATAAAAAAAGAACAAAGAGCCGAAATACATCGGTTAGACACAGAATACAATAAACTCAAAGCTTCACACAAACAAGATCCATCCAGGACCCCCTCCTCGCTTATCGACAAAGCCAGACTTGATCGTAACCTAGCGCTCACAGTCAAAGCTGAAAAGGCCATTCGCTGGAACAAACATAAATTCTATACACAGGCTGACAAAATAGGCCCACTACTAGCAACAAAACTTTCTCCCCCCATCAGAACTCATGCCTTACCCAAGATCAGGTTAAAGGGTCAACCCCCCACGACCAATCCGTCCAAGATACTAGAAGCTTTCCAAGAATTTTACTCTAACTTGTATAGAAGACCGTCTTCACCCCCCGCTGACTTAATCCCTAGCTTCCTTAAGGACCTTCCTATCCCCTCCTTAAAAGACACTCACAAACAACGAATGGAATCACCCATAACAGAAGAGGAAGTATTGGGGGTCATCAAGGACCTCAGAAAGGGGTCTGCCCCAGGTCCTGATGGTCTCTCCATACCCTATTATAAATCCTTCGCGCATATCCTAATACCTCACCTGACCTCCTTCTTTAACTACAAGACCAGTGGAGAACCCCTAGACACTCACCTTAACACAGCCTTGATTACAGTCATACCCAAACCTGACAAAAACCCTGAGGACGTTAGCAACTACAGGCCGATCTCCCTCATAAATAACGACCTGAAAGTACTCACAAAAATAATGGCTAACAGATTATCTTCCTTCATTAGTCAGTACATACATAAGGATCAGGTGGGATTCATACATGGAAGACAGGGACCTGACCAAATACGGCGGGCAATAGACATTACCTCGATCCTACAAACTAACTGGGAAGGGGGATCGACCCAAGCAGGCTTCCTGTTGTCTCTGGACCTGCAGAAGGCCTTTGACACGGTCTCCTGGCCCTACATTTTCTCACTATTGGAGAGATGGGGCTTCGGTGATCGCTTCCTTGGCCTTCTGCATGCCCTCTACTCTCGACCGAAAGCCCAGATACGTATGCAAGGACACTATTCCAATCCTATAGAAATAATGAGAGGCACCAGGCAAGGGTGCCCTTTGTCTCCTCTCATATTCGCAATAGCTATAGAAACACTGGCGATCGCGGTGAGACAAAACCCGGACATCAAAGGGGTGACCTGTGGGGACCAAACGCACAAATGCGGCCTTTTTGCCGACGACATCCTCCTCTTCCTTACCTCCCCCCTAACTACATTACCCAATCTCTGCTTACTATTAGAGAAATTTGCCAAAATCTCAGGACTCGAAGTTAACTTTTCCAAATCCCAAGCTCTCAACGTCTCTTTACCTCCCCAAACAGTCTCCTCTCTCAAACATTCCTTCAAATTCAAATGGAACGATACATCCATTCGCTACTTAGGTATCACATTGACTGCCAAAACAGAAACGCTTTACACACACAATTACCCCCCTCTCTTTAAAAAACTGGAGGCCGACCTAGTCAAATGGTCGAAACATGAGCTATCATGGCTAGGCCGAATCAACTCCATCAAAATGACCCTCCTTCCCAGACTTCTCTACTTTTTTCGCTCTCTTCCTATACCAATCAGGAAAGTCCACTTACGATCTTTACAATGTCACATAATTAAATATATTTGGGGTAAAAAAGGATATCGCATCCCGCAGAACACTTTATTCATCCACAGACGCAAAGGAGGTCTAGGACTTCCAAACTTGCATAAATATTACTTAGCAGCCAGACTTGCACAATTGTCCATGATTTACTCCAGATATGAAAAACCTGATTGGGTTAATATTGAAAGACAGGCCATCCCCAAACACACGCTAGATTACATACTCTGGTGCCCGACCAAATCTAGGCCACCCATCCTCTCAC